>JAIUSX010000084.1:14797500-16047500 GCA_026573805.1 Hesperophylax magnus
CTTTTAATTATATGCAACTATATTGCATATATATGTTATTTTTAATCGCTTTTGCAATGTATTGGTTTTTATAATGTTTTTGAAAAATAAACAAATGGTTTCAGTTCAGAGGAAATTTTGATTTTGATTTATTGGTAACCGGGCAATTCAGGACAGTGGCAATTTAACACACTCTTGAAACGTGATATAAAGTCACGAAAAGTGAGAACTGTTCACAGAACTACTACTTAAACTAATCCCAGCGAGAGCTCGTATGTAAATCATCGACGTTCGTCCTCTTCTTTCTCACGCGTCTTGTTTGAAAACGATAAGACAGAAGATACTAAAATGGTAAACGTCACATGCGATCTTTTGCTGGGGCTAGTAAAGTTATGTTTAGATGGCGTCTCCACAATTCCACGTGCGCGTAATATTTATGTGCCAAATCGAGGCCTCAGATAATTTTATTTATTTGGCATTTCTAAACGACCCCCTCTACAATCACGTCGTCTGCCAACAGGCACAAATGTAATCGATTAATTATTTAATCGAGTCTCACCATCAAACGGAACATTTTTTAGCATTTTACCACGATATTTAACGACCGAATAACACAAAACATAAATTCGAGGCAAAAAAAATCATTAAATTATTTAATGTTTTGGTTATCCTTGAATGTTTGCTGCATCAGTCACAGATACATATACAATATACACGGTGTCCGGAAACTAGTGAAGCTACATCACATAAAGAAACCAAAAAGCCTCCTGTGTGGAGTTAATATAAAAATAAAAAAAAAAATCGATCTGAACAATTCGATTGTATTTTCCGGCATCAAAAGGGTTAGAAAAACTTGAGCCGGGTCTTACTTCGACGCATTTTAAAAGACAGTAAACAGCTGATGCCTTAAAATTTCCAGTTTGGAGTCATTTTACTCAAATAAAAATGTCCTAAAAATCAACTCGTGATGTAAATTAACCAAATTCCTTATCCTGCCTCTATTGACCGGATGCCGTGTAACCGTTTGAAAATATTTATCAAGAAAAATGATTTTACAATAATATCTACATTTTTGTTACTAACCTAACCTAACCTAACATTAAATTGAGTTTATACAACTTTATTGATTCTGACTCATCATAGTTAAATGTGTGGTCCACTACGCTACGAAGGCGGAGATTCAAACATTTTCTAATCATTTTTTATCTACTACGTAATTTTGGACTGTATAATGATTGTAATTTTGTACATACAAAAGTTTCCGACCTCAACGCAAAGATGGCGGTACTCGTCAATAAAAGCTAGTGAATATAGTTGTGCATCTTTTGAAAGTTACTCACCAAAGTTTCGGCCATTTTGGACGCGCAGTTTTTAGATGACAGTCGTTTGAGTAAGTCGATGTGTGTGTTTTTGTGAAAATGGAAAAAATTTGTATCGAGCTGTTATTAAATTTTTGTTTTTGAAAGGCAATACGCCTACGCAAATCAAAGATGAGTTGGACTCTGTGTATGGGGACTCTGCACCATCATTTGCCACAGTGAAATTTTGGGCAGCTGAATTTAAACGTGGCCGTAGGTGCTTGGGAGTTGATGAACGTTCGGGACGTCCAAAAACTGCAACTACTGACGATAACATTGCTAAACTTCACCAAATAGTGTTAGACGACCGCCGAATCAAAATGAGAGAGATAGCAGAGGTTATGAAAATGTCCAAAAAACGTGTCTGTCACATATTAAATCAAGATTTAGACATGAGAAAGAAGTCCGCGCGTTGGGTGCCGCGTTTGCTCACGTTAGACCAAAAACGTGTTCGAATGAACATTTCCAACGCTCTGTTGGCTCAGTTTAGGTGCAATAAATCCTAGTTATGGCGCCGATTAATTACTGTAGATGAAATTTGGATACACAATTATACGCCAGAAACAAAAATACAGTCAAAACAGTGGAATGCAAAGAGAGAACCGCCTCCAAAAAAAGCAAAAACTATTTTCTCGCCTGGGAATGTGATGGCGACTGTTTTTTGGGATAGTCATGGAGTTGTCTTAATTGATTATCTTCAAAAAGGAAGAACTATTACAGGAGCATACTACGCATCATTACTTGACAAGCTGAAGGCAGAAATTGCGGAAAAACGGCCACATTTGCAGAAAAAGAAAATCCTGTTTCACCAAGATAACGCGCCGTCTCACACCTCAGCGGTTGCCATGGCAAAAACCCACGAATTACGGTTTGAACTGCTTGACCATCCGCTTTACTCACCAGATCTAGCCCCAAGCGACTTCTTTTTGTTTCCTAATCTAAAAACTGCGCTCGGAGGACAGAGCTTTTCGTCAAATGAGGAGGCAATCACCTTTGTGAATAATTATTTTGCAGAGAAAAACTCCGAGTACTATTTGGATGGGTTAGAGAGATGGGAGCATCGCTGGGAGAAGAGTGTAGAGTTACAAGGAGACTATGTAGAAAAATAAATAAAAAACTTAGGAAAAAAAACCTCGTTTCACTTTTAAGTCGGAAACTTTTCAGACCACCTCGTATACATAGTATAGGTACTTGCGGCTTGTGGCAAGTTCTAGAGTAGAAGTTACTATCAGAATTTAAACGCTGCTTGAAATGGCTTTAGCCGTTTTTGGTGACCAGATCTGAATAGCCAGGTACTTTCCTACATTACTCTTCCCCATCTCCTTCCGCTCCCCACTACCATCAGCCTCACAACATACCCTAATTGGGGATGCCATAGTCTCACTGGTTCTAGACTTTGTTCGGTATTATATATATTCCTCATTCGTCATTCCTCAAAATATTAATATCGAAACATATGAACTGTTGCCGCGGCTTAAAGCTAATGAACCCATCTGGATTTTTTAAGACGTAAATTACAAACTGTACTCCCATTGAAAATGATTTAAACTAAACTGTCTAACGAAAAGTTTAAAATTAATAAAATTGTCCGACAGAAGATTGGTATCTGACGTAATCTTTCTTTTTAAAATCATTGATTCCCTAATGACAGACCTGTATTATTGCAATTAATTTCATTTAATGTTTCCAATGCACACTAAAAATATCTTTCACTGTAGTAATAATGTCAATACCAATTCTTTTATAAACTCCCTTACACTGCGCACGCACAGCTTCGATATGGAGAATATAACCAATATGGAGAAGTAGCGGATATTTTTAATAGCACTGAAAAAAGTTACAAAAAAAATTTCACTTATTTTTTGAAAATTGTTATAAAGGATTTTCCAATAAGAGGTGTTATTTTGAATAGCCCGCTATTTCGGTAGATGTTACTTTTGAAGCTGTCATTTTTTGACATTTGACAAGTAGAAACTACGTCATTAATAAAAATGGAACGATACATGCTTCAACAATGCATTGCAATTATTAAAATTCACTTGAGTGAATCAAATGCAAATCATCTTGAGTGATGAGGCCCATTTCCACCTCGGTGGCTTCGTCAACAAGCAAAATTGTCGCATTTGGGGCTCGGAAAACCCAAGAGTTATAGTTAAAAAGCCTCACTATCTTCAACGTGTGACTGTTTGGTGGGGTTAATGGTCCAGCGGAGTCATTGGACCTTACTTTTTCGAAAATGAGGCTGGAGCAACAGTTACGGTGAATGGATTGCGCTATCGAGAGATGATTAATGATTTTTTATGGCCGCAATTGGATGGTATTGATCTGGACAACGTTTACTTTCAACAAGACGGCGCTACGTGCCACACAAGCAACGAAACCATTGATCTTTTACGATTGAATATCATAATAACACCTCTTATTGGAAAACCCTGTATTTTTAACATTTTGTTTCCTATAGCCTGATAGTTAATTTTAGACATCGTATTAGTATGTTTTCACTGTATAATTGTTTTGTTATCCTTTTTTGTACGTGCTCTTATGCCGAAA
The DNA here is from genome assembly GCA_026573805.1 of Hesperophylax magnus. NCBI lineage: Eukaryota > Metazoa > Arthropoda > Insecta > Trichoptera > Limnephilidae > Hesperophylax > Hesperophylax magnus. The sequence continues at coordinate 14,801,388 of JAIUSX010000084.1, forward strand.
ATAAATGAACATTTTTTAAATAAATAGGAATTTCGTTAAGTACCTACCTAGGCCGTATTGGATTTTATAAATTATTAAGCTATGTGAAGTTAAGACAATTTTTCTTTAGTAAAAAATGAGTAAACTTGTCGAAATCCGCTGCTCGTTTAATACATATTATTGATATGTATGTATAAATAGTACTTGGTTTCAATTTAATTTCTACAATAAAAACCTAATTATGTGGAGGGAGATGGTAAAAGATGCATTAAAGTTCCTTTTTTTCTCATTAAAAATGAAGTTTGAAGGTTAGGAAAAACGCTAAATTATTAAAATAACCCAAACTAAACTCTAAAACCCTATTTTGTACATGTGCGACTTAAACAGTTGTCTTTATTAGGTATTTAAGTTAAAATCAAGTGATTTTTTTAAAGAGTTTAGAATTAGACAAGTTTACCAAAAAATTTATTTTCCCCGAGGAAAGGGTAATCCGTATTCCTAATAAGTTGATTGAAATAAGCCGATAGTCTGTTTATATGTATGTAAAAAACAGCACACAAAGGAACCAATTCATTGTTTTCCGCCTACTGCAAGGAAGACATATGACAGCTGTCACGCATCGTGACCAATGGCGCCAATCTCAACTTCCGCTTGCTCCATTTCCCCGCACCGCCCTACTCTTTAATCTCCACTCTACATGATCGGGGAGAGTTGACCTGTCACCGAGAGCCCGGGTGTCTGGCGGGAGATCGGTCGGAGAGAGTATTATGATTATTACGAATACCATATTGGCTAGGCGGGCACTTCGCCGTGTGACAGCGGCGGCCATCTTGGCTTGTTTATTTTAAAGCGCGCCCGAAATAAGCGCGCTATTTTCGACCACTGCCACCGCCTGGCGGCAGCTGAGCGCACTACACGCCATCTACCCACTTATGTTATAATTTTTTTCTTCATCCGATAATAGGTACAAACCAAGTACAAACTTACAGTAGGTAAGATAGGTACCTACGCCTACAGAATATTGATTCACATAATACTATTATTCTATAGAATTACGTGGTATCAATGAATAAAAACTGGAAAACTTATATACCCGGCTGTTCCAGGAAATGGAATAAAAACAACGAAAAAACATGATAGCATCTTTTGTTGACAGTAGTAGTTATAGTCGGAAAATACGTGTTGAATATTTTATACAATTTATAAACTACCGTACCTTACTAAAACTAGAAATAAAACGTGTAAAAACCTTACCAATAGAAACTGTCATTTAACGGCCCTAAAATAGTTCATGGAAAGATATAAATAGCCAGGCTATACAGCCGAAAAGGGTTGTTTATCTAATGTATATACTTAATAATTTTCATCGAATTTGAAATATTTCCAAGGTGTTTTAAATATGCTTATATATTTTTTCATTTAGAATTGTCGTATTTTACAAACTAGATAAAATTTCCTTTTAGATTTTTAACTTGAAATATTTATAAATTGAAAGATTTTAATATATCAAATATGGTAAATGTTGAAAAACAAAACACACATATTTTTTATTCCAAATTTTTTGTCTTAATAATTGTGGACAATACAACATTTTGAAGACACATTTACTTTGTAGCAAAAAACTATGACTTAACATATTTCTCGTTTACACAATAAAAAAAAATAAAAAAAATATCCAGAGGTCAACAAAAACATTTTGGATTCATTGTTTGCGCAAAATGAACGTTGCATTTTTAGATTTGTATCTATCTGCCCATGAACAAAGCACTTATGTTATTAAAAAATGAATGTAATTCTTGTTAACAGTCAATTAAAAAATAGTATGTTAGAAATAACCTAAATTTTTGAAGACAGGAACCTCATGTACCAGTCTGTCAAATTGCGATGTTGCCAGAAGATATTTCGCAGAGAATTAAATACATTTTTATTATTAAATTTTACATAGTTTTTAATCAATGTGTAATTAAAAAAACCGTTATTACTAATATGTACTTAATTAAAAAAAAAACAGAAAAATGGTAACTTGACGCATGACGCCTTTTGAAATAATTCGTTATTATTTTTGTTCATGATTGATGTTCATTCAAATGATGAAAATTCTTACGCAAATAATTATTGTTCATCAATAATCCATATATTTTCCATGTTTTATGAACCCAGCACATGTATAACATCAAACATGCTAATAATCTTCACCAGTCAAACAAAGGGCTTGCTCTTACTCAATTTCCAAGTGCGCGTTATTCATTTACTAACATTGTATACTTATTTTTTAATGATAAACTAATGTTTATACGACAAAGTATTATAATAATAGCAATAAAGGATGACAAATAATTATAATCCGAGGAAAAATAAATATCATTTTGGCGGCATTTATTTTTACTCGGGAGATATTTTCAATTTGTATTGATATTACAGGCGACTAATTATTGCTTATAATTATTTTTTATCCTTTATGCTATGCATAAAACCTTGTCTTATAAACATTAGTTTATCATTAAAAAATCATAATATAAAAATAATAAGTCAAACATATTTCACCAATAAATGAAGATATTATTTATCTCGACGCCATCTAGTGAGAAATTTAGCACTAACAAAGCCTTTCTTACAAAAATAAAGTTGGTTGTTTACAGGTGGAAAAAATATAATAAGCAGTAATTGTTGATTGAGGTACTAGTACATATTGAGTCATCATCAAGACAACTTTATGTCAGAGCATCGATTCTAAAAAATAAAAAATTCACCGATACACAAACTAAAAAAACAGATCAAAGAATGGATAAAAACTAAAGGTACCCAATTTTCCCAAAACATGCTCACCCCAAACCAAACATAACAGAAATTAATTAGTATGAATTTAATGTTTTTAGTTCTACTAAATAGATTATTGTTGTATAATTATTTGGAAATGAAAAATTGGAAGAAAAATTGTCATCTAATTCTGTTTTGTTTTATTCTCTTTCGTCTTAACTGTATCTTTAAGTAAACTTCATGTAGTATGCTTTTCTTTTCACTAAATATGTCTATGTAATATTATGATGTAACAACTATTAACCTGTCATGTATACAATACTGCCTATATGGGTGGAACCACAGTATCCTCCTTGAGGTGAGTGGTTTATTTATGTCCTTGAGTATCGATATCTCAAGGACGATGATGTTTTTTTTACATAAGACGCCATAATAACACTTTCTCAATACATGCGAACACCTCAGCATAGGTTCTCCCGGTGAGGTGTTCACAAAACCTCTGTAAACTGTGTATAAATAAGAATATAAATAAATAAATTTTTCTACAATGTTTAAGAGGTGTATTTGATTAATGGAATATGTATATGATGAATGGAATCTGCGAATAACACAGATAAAATAAACAAAGGAAGATACACGAACAAAAAAACCCTGGACAGAGGATTAATGGGATTTTGTAAGAATGATATTGAAGCCAAATCTAGGGCGAGGGGAAATTTTCTGGCAGCCATCTTGTATAACAAACTTTGAAATAATTCGATTGTTTACAAAATGGTATTATTTGAGCTATTTTAATTGTGTTGTCATATTGTCAATTATAACGGCTTATGTTTTTTTGAGTATTTGATTTTCATTATAAAATTTATGTAGGTTTTGGCATTTTTCTTAGATCTTATCCCTCACCCTGTGGCTTCAATTATTCTCAAATAGTTTCGTCCAGGGCTTATTAGGTTCATGAGAAGATATGGCATGAAAGTGTTAGACATCAAAACGGTGGTGCCCTAGAGGAATACTATCTATTCCTACAAGGGTGGAGCCAATGAAAGCTATGCGATTAGTTTGTAGGTAGAAACAAAGGCGGGGCGCCGCTGTGCATAGATACGATTGTAGTGGTATGATTGAACGATGCTGGCGACACTATAAAGCGCACGGTTTCTTACTGATAAAGGTTCATGGAGCATCTCCCTTGTTTATTGTTTCTTTTATCTATGGTTGATTCTCCGGTTTATTTTATTTTATTTATTTATGATTATATATTATATTATATAAACATAAATATAAATCGAGATAACAATTAAATTAAAAAAAGAGTATAATAGCACTAGACTAGACCAGTTTGGGTTTTAATAGTTTAAATTTGGTCTCCCTAATGATCACTGATATAAACCTAATAAATAACAGAAAGTATTTAAACTGCATAACCAATCTTAAGAGGAAGCTACAAACCAAAAATGTGTGTATTCTTTAGGGAATTAAAATCGCTTGACAAACGCTCGATTTCAAGCACAAAAGTGTTTTTTATTTATAATGTTTTTTTATTTATCATTATATAAGTGGGTACAGGATGTTATATTAGTACATATGGTTTAAAAATATATTTATGTTCGCAATCTCACCAAAGAAGAAACTGGATCGTTTGCTTGGTGAGAGAGTTGCACTAATTATAAGAAAAATAGAATACCATTATGCTATAGGTAAGTATATATACAATAGTAAAAATATATAAAGAGACAACATCTAAATACAGTCTAGATGAGTAAAGACTGATAGTAAATATCAATAAAGGGAAAAAACAGGCAATTATTTCTGAAAGTGTAACTTCAGTTTTAGTTTAAGTATGTTAATATCCTTTAATTTCATTATTTCAATCGGAAGGTTGTTGAAATACTTTATTCCTAAATAGGTATAGTTATTTTGCATTTGTTTGGTATTACATTTTGGAATTTTGATATTGTATTGATATCTTTTAGATAGGTGGGTTTCAAATTTTTTGATTATATTATCTCTATAAAATTGGATAATTGCATTTTTCTTGAATATATCCTCTACTCGGGGCACCCCGAAATCTGTAAATAGCGTTTCTGTTGGAAGGGTTTCTTGAGGATTACTTTAAGGATTAGCTTCTAGACCACTTTGATCGGGGTTAGAATCTTATTGTATGACCTTATAATCTTATTTATATTGTAAACAATTTTATATCTATATTTTTAAGGGAAACTGCCACAGATTATCTTAGCTATAATGTTTTATTTTTTAAATTTTTTTCTTTTATGCGTTCATACATTTCTATTGGATTTTTTTTAGTAGTGTACATTTATATTATTTATTATGTAATTAAAAATTTTATTCGTATATGTTATTAAACGGAAACGATGGGAAAACTTTTAATTTATCTAAAGCATATTTTTTGTATTTATAATGTAAACCAATTCGTTATAAACATTCGAAAATAGTCTTGAAATTTATAGAGCTTTATCTGTCTCGAAAATATTTTCATACATCAGTTTTTTTTAAATAGTCCGTTTGTCCGTAATTTCCTCTTTTTGCCTCCTGAATTTGTCTGAACGATTTGCAAAATATTACACTGAAATATCTTCTACGAGATTTCCATATATTCCATCGATTACAAAAATTAATACTTAAACATTGTTTTTTTCGCAGATGAAAGCGCTCGGAGAAGTCGTTCCCTGGATAGTTCTGTGATTTTAGACCCCTTCACTGGACACCTGCCTAATGTAAGTGTATTCAATGCTATTTTCTGACTTCCAATCTCTCTCTATCTATTGTGTTTCTCTTCAGCCTATTCCTTTTGCATATCAAAATGTTCAGTTTCGAAAAATACATCGCCGTAAGTGCAGTCGGAGATATAATGCTGGCGTTTGATCTGCGTATGGAAAGCATTTATTACGCTGACAAAATAATATCTGTTGCAATTGCGTTATGAATAAACACTATTCGTTAATCCTCAAGTCGTAAATTATATTACGCGATTCGTTGGACAACATTTCCTAAGGATTTATTATAATTTATGTGAAGTGGTTGAAATTTTTCGGAATATTTTTATGAAAAAATGTGCGAAAGAACTTAAAAAAACCGCCGAACATTGGTAGTATTAATAACTTTTAACGATATGCCTAAATGAAACTTTTGTGGACCAACGCGACTGAGCGGCAAGATTCGATCATCTGGGTGCGGTGTCAATAGTTCAAAACCAGACAAAAAGAATTACAATTGTTATGATCACTTCTTCAATACATGTAAACTTTATTTATGGTATTATTTTAAATTAAATGAAAATGACTTACTTTGTTTTTACCGCTATTTAAAAAAATCAAAACGTGTTTCAAAACTATAGGTTTCTTCATCAATATTCTATTTGGAAATATGTTGATAATTTCTTTAAAAAATAGTGGCGTAAACGATGTTTGTTATTTTTTTACAGTGATTTATTTTTGGGGTATTATGCCGTGTTGCGCTACCTCATTCTTTGGCCAACGTTTCGGACAGCATTACAGTATCCATCATCAGGGTGGTTGGTTATTCAGCCAGTTGACGGCATAGGGAGCCACTTGGTTCAGCACAGACGTAGTGTCTCTGGGAAACTGATAAAAGGGATATTCTTATACAGTGTGTTCTGTTATTTGAACATGCCACAATCAGCCAGTTCAGAATTCTTTGGGCGCCATTTGGGCATCATATAAGCACAATGGCGCATATGGCTTTGACTGCACCCGGTGTGGTTTAATGAGGTCCATATCTTGCGAGGGAGAGAGAACTCCGGTAGTTTAATAGTTGGATCCACAACAAGATGTTTGTTTTTCACATCCGAAGTCCGCCATTGAGTTCGCCACTATTCTAGAAGAGAGTACCTCAATATAAACAGATTTCGTACCATTTAATTTTTTTAACATTAAAGTACCCAAGGCAAGAGGAAGAGGGAGATGTAAATTTGTCTTAATCGCACAACGTTTTAACTCAAATAACTTTTTCCTTTTTCATAAGTTCTTAGAATATCATTCTCGGTTTTTAGCTTTTATACAACTATGCAGCTGAACTCATAGATTGCTTATAATATGATAGCACAACCCCTTACCTCGTAAGCTATTTCCATTGAAGTTGTAAAACGAGTTTTTAAAAATATTACTGAATATTTATTGGTATTTCGGAGTAATCTTATGTTTTTCAACAGGATGAGGAAGTGTCCAGTCCCTCCAGCAGTAAGATGCACAAAACGCCTTGGGGAAAAATGAAAGACATTATCCAAACCAGAAAAGAGTCAGTGAAGAACAAACATAACAGAAACAGCGTCAAATCCAATTCTGACGGCAAAACCAGCGAAAATCACTCCCTTTCCGATGGGGGCTGCGTGTCCCATTCCGAGTCGGCGGAAGTCATCCAGGATCTCACCACGAAACCTCCCAAACGGAAGACATCGAGCCAGGAGAAAACTGAAGCGATGCTGCGACAAGAATCCTTAGAAATGTTGAAACGCACCACTCCAACATTGACAGTTACTATGCCATCTTCAGAAGAACTTGCAAAAGCGAACAAACCCGTGGAAACAAAGCCAAAAGTTAGTCAGGACTTGGCCAAGTGCACAAGCCAGTCTTATGTTAGGACCCGCACTCAGACTCAACATTTGGCTTTAAGGAAGCAGAAAAGCTTGGATATGGTTAAAAAACCTACTCCTTCAAGGCAACAACCAGGCTTGGTGCAAGACTCCAGTGATGCAGATACAGGTTCTCCGGTTGCACAAAGAAGAGATTCCAAGTGGAAGAAAGTCAAGAAGGCATTCCTAACATCAGCCTCGATGTCCACTCCTTCAAGCCCTTCTAGACATTCAGCCTTCTTCGCAGACTACGGTAAGCAACTTGCATATTATTGTTGATAATGTGGTTTTCATCTTATTAATGATATGGAGCCGGTTGAGTTTTTTCTTGTCCCGGAGGCCTCTTCTCCTTTCTTCCATTCTTCCCATCATATATTTCAGCCTCACAAAATTTCGCAATATGCAATAGTCGAACTGGCTCATCGAATTCATTTTTTTTACATTAGCTCCACATAAGAGGTCCGGAGGAAAAAAAATCCCTTAGGGCCTATGTCATTTTTGGGGATGCTGTGTGGAGGGTCTTTTTAGGGAAGGGAAGGAGAGGAAGTTCTGAGTAAGAAAAAGGTATCAGGGGTGGGTAGGAATCTGCTCCCACTGCGGTGCAAGGCGATGGGTCGTGAGAGTCCGGCTGGAGAGGTCAAAAGGTCTCCCGCAAGTGTAGGTCGGTGCAAGGCAATGAGTCGAGAGCGTCTGGCTGTAGATATCAAAGGCAAACGCATCCGCTCCCAAGGCCTGGAAAGGTTGAAACCAAACATAGCGAACCACATGGAGTGACATATGGCAAAGCTATTAGTGATCCAATGAATGGTTCCCGAAATTGTAGAATCTGGATTTTATCTTGCTACACTGAGACCATTTAATATAAACATATAAGTTTGTAATAGGTTATAAGTAATAACACTGAAGTCCACCATTTTTAAAATGTGGAAAGGGATCAAACAATCGGCTTGACTTACATAAGGAAAGGACTGTCCAGTGGACGGCCGAGCCTTTCGACGGGGTGGCTTCAGTTAACAAGGCTACCGGAAATCGGAAAACACTCTCGTCCAGGCCGTCGCCCAGTGGCAGGGTGCGCCCCTACACCATTGATGGAGAATTTCCCTCAAGCCACCGTAATACAAATGTTAAATATGTTATAATTTATATGCATTTTATGTTCTGTATTCAATATTTTGTAATTCATTTATATTATGTATGATCTTATATGCCAAACAGAGAATTGCACTCACCGTAATATATATAATAAATAAATAATTTGGGCTGGAGAGTGATGACAAATTTATAGTCCTATTTTCGGCTAGACAGAAAAGATGGCACAGAATTTATTTTTGCCCGCATGTGCAAAATATCAGGTTACCGACTGTAGTCAATAGCATTCCAAGTCTTAGGACATAGTCATCAATGACTCAATGAGTCTGCAATATGTGTTGCTCCCGCTGCGCACGGAACTCGCAAAAATCTTCATTCCATTTGTACCCACATATATAATAATATTATTTATGTTTGTTTGAATGTGTAATCGTGCCCTACCTACTATATAAATATGATTTAATATAAAATAATTTAAAAAAAAATTAATTTAAATTACAAACGACTGACTTATGGTTGAACACAAATTGTGATATCTAAATGTTGATATCTAAACACAAATTGCGAAGTGTAGGTGTATAGTTAGGTGCATATATATTCTAAGCACACATTATTCTAAGCTTGTGCTTATTGAGGCAAATATAATTACTAGGCGACATATCAAAATACTACTGTCGGTTGTCGGTTGGCTCAATGAACTCTAGAACTCGGATTTTCTTTGAATTTAAGTGTAATTTTCAAAATTAGATGGTTTGTTTGAAGAATTCAGACAAGCGATACTTAAGTATCTACCTATTTTTTTGTAGGATTATTTATAAATGAATTATTATCACAATTCTATGGTAAGAATAAAAGATAAAATTAAGGTGTTCTTTGATAATAAATAATATTTAGAAAAGATATAAAAAGAGAAAAAATGGATGAAATGAAAACAAACATAACATAAAATTTGACATTGTCAGTGGAAGTTTTAAACCGGACATAAAAATAAGTTACCTGCAAAGTTTTTTACCAAACAAGATTTTTTTAAATTGTGAACCTCTAATTATTGGGCTATTTGTATAATTAAATCTTCCCCACATGAAAAACTAAACCCTTCCACACAATTTTCCACAAATGATCATCTAGTCAATCCACATTATGCAAGTGCACTATATAAGCATAATAAATACAAAACAATACAAGATCAACATGTCAATTCACCAGAGATCATATAGGAAAATAATTCACCGACTCCAGATATTTTCATATCAGAGGGTTCGGCTCGGTCGAACTTCTAATTGCCTATAAATCCTACTGATCCCTCAATATAAATATTTAAAAAATCTTTCGTAATCCTAAAATGACTGATTTTTGCATTTTTACATATAAATTCTTTAACAGATCTAATACGCCCATATTTTGAATGAAAGAACTAGATATAATGCCAGTAGCCGAAATAACAAATGGTAATATTTTTATAGTCTGAGAATACCGAATTCTTTAAATCTCGTTTTCTAAATCTGTGTATTTTTTCAGTTTTTTAATATTACAGGAATTTGGAATAGCAACATCAATGATATAAGTTATTTTTTTAAAATTTGTCATGTAAAACTATATCGGGTATATTATGACTAATCGTTCAGTCTGTTAGTATAGTTTTATCATAATATATTTTATAAAATTCATTTTCTAAAGATGAATTTGATTAGCATTCATAATATGGTATATATTACGTCAGTCAATCAAGTTTTTTTAATTACCAAACTTTGGTGAATTATTTTAAAACTTGATTATGCCTAAATGTACACTCGGACGGCGCTAATATAGAACATCCCGATATAATATGTTCTATAGTTTCCGGAAAAGCCAAACATTTTCTACATAAATCATCAATTTGATTTGTATCTTTGATTATATGCTTCCTATAATTTTTAGTATTAATGACTCTATCCTGAATGGCAAGCATAAATCCTTCTATTTCTGCGCTCAACTCTACAATACTCAACTATTTGTTTGACGAAAATTTGTCAACATAATTTTATTGATCAGGAATCTAATAATTCCTGGTCAAATATTATGTTATTATTAGTATTGTAAGATCCCATGACAAAATTAAATAGATTCCTAATTCTCACTTGATCTAAGATGTATCAAAATGGGTAATTCCCGTGTGCATTTTCGCTAAGGTACGATGGACGAGTATAATAGAGTAGAAGAGTGTTGTTGTATGAGTCAACAGATGTATTTACGAATTCAGTCAGTTGTCTGAAGTCGTAGTTTTGATGATATCTACATCCGGTGTGGGAGCGAGTTTTCAATTCAAATAATCAACTCTAGTATAAATTAGTATTTTAAGTACATGTTTTCCCGGGAATATAATTCGTTTGATGTAGAAGGAAAATCTTAAGTCGTATACATATTTATTACAATAATTTTATTGAACAATGTTCAGTAATCATAATATCACTGATTTAAGTTTTTAAGCAATTTGCCATTGCTTTATTCAAATGAAGCTAATTTTTAGCTATGTTCCTACCAATTTTTTTGTTCTATTCTTGAAGTTTTGGATTTGATTTATTAAATAAGGGAACTAAACTTAACTGCTCAGGACAGTGGCAATTCATCACACTTTTGAAAAGTGATAAAGTCTTTAAAAGTGATGAAAAAATGCCTATAAACCTATTTAACCTAGTTTTTTTTCATCACATACGAAATGAGTAGGTATTCCTAATTTATTTAGAATCTTTTCAAATTATTAGTAATCCGGTTAAAAACAAGATTGTAGGCCTTAACGAATGAATCAACTCGTTTCCTGATATTTTTTTTGTAAATCGCGTATATATTCTCACTATTTCGGAACACGTGTTCATGAAAATCATTTTCTTGAACACCAACGTGTATTGCCTTGATAATACATCATGATGAAATAAAATAATTACTATAAAAGTTTTTAAGAAAACCTGTTAATTCATTCGTTAAGACCTGCATTCCCACATTTAGCCGGATTACCAATAATTTTAACAGATTCTTAATAAAGTAGTGATAATAATTTTTTTCCGTGCACTTTTCATGACTTTATTGATGTTTTCAAAGGTGTGTTTCAGTGGGTTGAATTGCCAATCTTCTGCGCTACCTAGTTACTGTTTACAGATCTGATAATGTTTTTCTGCTTTTAGATGGTGACGAACTGAGCAGTGGAGATTATAGCCAAGCAGTAACTCCAGCGTACGGCGGGAGACCTTTCGGTCTCAGCGGCATATCAGAGAATACCACTAGAAGACCGGCGGACGGCCAAAAGAACACAATAGAAGAGGAGATCAGGAGGGACTACGAAGCGTTGCAGAACAGACTGAGCAGGGAGTTCAGTGACAGGGCATTGAGCTGGGCCAACAATAACCAGGCCAGTCCCACCAGAGGGGATGGGAGAAGCCACGAATGGGATAAGGGTAGAAATCATGGAGGTAATATACATTTTTTGACTGAACGTATTGAAGTTCTTCTTTAACTCGATTGTTTTGCATTTTACCTGCATGTAAATTTGTTTGTAAGTTCCATTTCAGTTCCATTACAGTTGGTTCTGTAAAGATTATTTTTTCAAACATGAAATTGTTGTGTTTATTTTGTCTTTCCCTCGCATTTTTTTATTATTACGGTACGTACTTGGCACCTACCTGCCCAATTTGTTATTTGAAATTAAAAAGAATGTTAGATCAAATATTTGTTGTATAATTCAGTAAGTAGGTATTTAAGTACCTACCTAGAAATCTTACGATTTCATAGGAAATTTAGTTTTTGATTTTGGTATTAAATACCTAAGAAAAAAAGTAACATTGTTTTTTGGAAGCAAGGTCTACTATTCACAGAACTACAAACTACTGGTTATAATTATTTTAATAAAATTAAGCTATACATCTTAAGATTTATGGTCCTACATGCTTTTCCACTTAGCAAAACTTGTGTTGAAAACAGAGTAAGTAAGTTGGTTACCCGCTTTGGATATCGAAATTAATGATAAAAATTTAAACAATCGGTCTTTTGTTAAATTTTTTCAATTTCACCACAAAAAACTGATAATGTATTAATTCTCCCGTAACCAACAATGCTATTTTAGGTTCCATGATAACTCAACACAGTGACAATTCAACACACTTTTAAAAAGTGATATAAAGTCATTAGGAAAGATGAAATTTTTTTTTTAACCTAACCTAACCTACATAACCCAGTTAATAAAGTTTTTGTGTCATCACTTTCCATGACTTAATATAACTTTTTAAAGATGTGTTGAATTATCATTGTGATGATTTATCCTGTTACCGCTATTTTATACTATACCTTTTTTGCATAGTAATTAATATTTTTTTCTAATTTGATATTTATTATTTTTAGACTTCTAAGGTTTATTTTTTTATTAGTATGAAAAAAACAATTGCTTAATTAGTGTATCATGGATATATAAAGATAATATAAAAAAAATAAAATGAAATAATGATGAATTCAAGTCCCAAATACGACAGCTGAAACGGGATCTATCATTATATTTACCAACCATTTAAAATCTCAAATTGTGATATTTAATGATTGAAGACAATATTGGCGATACTCATAATACACAATATTGGAGAAAATTTTAAAAAGAAAAATCAGCAAAAGATTCGGTTGAATCTAGGAAATGAACCCAGGACCTCAGCCTTACCCCTTCGGGCATATAACAGCTATCAACATTATGTTAATTTTTCTTAACGCATGTTTTCCTTTATCTTTAGATATGATAGCAAGATTCATGCCAAACGAAATGCAATCTATGTAGTTAGTGTCTTGGATAGACATATCAATTTTTATTTAAATGTGCGACATCTATCAACTTTTCTACAAGTCTAAGATAATTCAACTTCAAATTGTAAAATTTTATCCTTGACGATAATATTAGCGACTCGTTAAGATTAATCAGTAAGAGATTCGATCACATCTAGGAAATGAACCCAGTCGCTAATATCGTTTTCAATGATTAAATTCAAATTTGTGAAGGAATCATCAGCCTCTTGCGGGAGATGTAAATATTTTTCAATTGGTTCAATTTTGTCTGGTAAATGTAGGTCTATAGAGACAACTTTTTAACTACCCGAAATTTTCAATTCGAAAAAAAAATGTTGGTATACTCTCTTGAACAAAGATCAAACCGAAATTGTGTGTTTTCGAATACGAAACCAATTATGAACATAATTTGAACAATTTTTTGTAATTTTGGTTCCTGAAAATTCTTACAACGTGGAAATACTTCCATTTGTAATCTTCCAAGTGTAATTTTAACAAACTAACTAACTAAATACTACGTCGTTTTCCCGCAAGCGTAGGCAGAGAGGAAGAACCGCCAAACAACCAAGTCTTAACACACACTCCTTGCCTCATTTACATTCATACATCGCCTCAAATGATTACAAACAAGTTTTGTCGCATTCAGAAATAATGTGATAATTTTCAGGCAGAGCGTTCGAATTTTTTATAAGACAATACAATGATCAAAATTTACAACAAATTTTAGTTAAATAACTGGGTAAGGTAATTTATAAGTAATTAATTTGGTAATAATAATTAAGTAGGTAATTTCTAAGTTTCCGAACAGTTTTTTATTTTTATTCTAGATAAAAGAAAATTACATTTTCACTTATTTAACTAGAAAAAACTAATACATTACACATAAATACATTACATAACGATATTATTCACTTTCATTGTTTTGTTGATTGAGCATAAAAGTGAACAATTTTTTTTTAAATATACCTACACTTTTTTCATTTTTAATTTTGTCTGGGAGGCAATTATGTTGCTCCCCTCGTAACCAATGGATTGCTTGCCATAATGAGTATGTATGGTGTTTAAATGTATTTTATCGTGTTGCCGTGTAAAGTGTGTGTGTACTTTTAATGAGTTCTGTATTTGTATGTATGAGTTTATTATTTATTTTGTATAATAGGAGACATGTATTATATCCAAATAATTTACTCAATGTTAATAGTTTTGTTTCTCAATATAATTTTTTTATGGATGTTCTAGGTTTAAAGTGAAATAGCTTTTTGATTATTTTGTTTTGTGTTACCTGTAGTTTAAATGTGAATACACGAGGATATAATATAGACCTTTTTTAAAATTTCATTTGGTAACAGATATGATATCCGGCTAAATACGCTAATTAAGGGGGTGATTTTATCTTTAATATCTTGAATATGCTGTTTAAAAGTTAGGTGTTTATCAATGCACAGCCCAAGATATTTATCCTGTTTCAGGATTTACAGGTGGTTATATTCAATTTTTAAGGGTACATGAGGAAGAAAGATTTTACGAGTTGAGCTTAAAATCATGTATCCTGTTTTTTCTAACATTTTTTATTAGGATATTTGATTGGAGCCAACTGTTATTTTTTTCTAAGTCTCTGTGCATTTTCTAGTTTGGGTTGTACAAATTGAATAACTCTTCTTTGTAATCGGTCAAAATAAAACATCGAAAGATACAACTACGTATTTGTTTTATATCCACAATAATGTATCTACAGTGGCGATGCCCCATTTATGAGACTATGTGTGAAGTTTAATTTTGGTTCGTGAAATTTCCGCTTGTGTAATTTCATCATATTATGTAATCATTCAGGCATACATTTATTTGTTGGGATTCGTTTTTAACTGACTATTCTCCTTCAGTAAAAAAATTGTTCCGTGATCGAAATAATAAAGAACCACTGAGATACAGCAATACTAATACAATTTTAATTATTCTCAGGGCTCCGCCAGCCATCCCTCGCCTCTGGCCCCCCGACCCCAGGAGCGCCACCGTCAGGCTCCGCCCCGCAGACCCAGGAGCGCCTGGAGGCAGACTTTAGACGGAGGCTGCAGGACAACCAGAGGCCCCGGGGCTCCGCCGCCCCAGTACTATCCCATGCGCAGCTTTCGGAGGATTTCAGAAAGAAACTTGGTGAGATTACATTAAATAATGTTGAGGGATTTAAAAAAATGAGGACAGTCATAAATGTAAGAATTATTAAATTATATTTTCTGCTTTCGAGATGCATCAATTTCTTCAATAAATAAATAATCTCGACGTTTTTTCAAAACACGCTATTCGCTGGAGCATTTTTTTTCAAAATGCTCCAGCTATGTTTGTGTATTCAACGGAAAGTTTGATTAGGCAGTTAAAAAAATCTTACCAAAAAAGCTTTCTCTTAATAAAATACAGGGCTTTTCATGCATAAAGTAAAATGATTCTCAATTTTTAATTTTTTTGTTTGTTTTTATGTCCCAACTGCTCCCAACAGTCTGGAGCCAGTGAGACTATGGATTTATCGAGAAAAAAACATTTTCGCCTACAACAACATCAATAATGATTTTTTTTTTAAATGTTAGCACTCAATTACATCCAAAATGAGCCACCACCAGTTGTAACCAAACTAGAAAAGTAGCTGTGATTTGTCAAAACATTTGTATCGTCGATTCAAACGATGGTGCATATGTTTTAAAAGAAAGTCGAAAAAAGTTATTTCGTATTTTTTGAGATACGCGGTGTTACAAGCGATGATATTGAGGCATATACTCGTAGATAGAGCCAACGTTGACGTTTGAAGTGTGGCCCACTTACATCGGTTCATTGTCCGCTGTGAGATGCCATGGGTTTCAGTCAGTTACAAGCGCTCGCCGAGCACAGGATTATAACTTCGAAATGCCGACAAGCACGCTCAGAAATGGTATAACCTTTCATCGGCAAATAAAGTTTTATCACAATCAATAGTCGTGAAAATAGGCATTTTAATGTTAAAAACTCAGGGAGTGCTTTAAGTTGGCGCGCCGGTAACCAAAATTTTCCGTCAGTGGCACAGACGACTCCGTTCGTTGAGTTAGACCGCGGTCGAAAGGATTCGGGCGACATTGACAGTAGCCACACCATCCGGGAAATAGTAAGTTCCCGCACGTGAACAATATTTTAAACTGATTTCACAAGGAATATAGACTATCTATATACCTCAATGGCGACGATAGACTGTTTACTTTTATTTTACATTTAAACGAAAATCTCTCAAACAACCACCGTATAACGTAAATAATCGCCCAAAAATACTCAAATAAACCAACAGACCGTCAAAAGATTTCACATTCCCAACATTTGGCCGTAAACCGAAACGAGTCAGGTCTGGAAAAGTTTTATAAACATATAAAAATGCTTTTCCTGTTTTCGTATCACTTCTTCATGGATTAATGGCGTATTTTAAGATTTTTTTCGTATATATTTTATCGTACTGGATGAAAAACAAGGTTGTTTAGCACTGAAGAGATAAACTGATAAGAGTGTGTTGTGGGCGTGTTTGTGTGACCGGAGAGTGAGGGAAAATTTACCTTACTTCTCAAATAAATGCAGAATTTCTTTCTGGAGCAGATACTCGATTTCACTGGCCTATCTTCGGCTCACGAGCCGAAAGGGATTTTGCTAACTATTGGCGACATCAGTTTTCTGTCAAATCGATATATATAATTCTTAAGATTATTCTTTCAGAGAGATTAACGTATTTTGCATTTTTAATTTTTAGGTTCGAAACATTCAAAATGATCCACTTTTTTAATAAAAATCTTTTATTGTATGAATGTATGAATGAAATGAAATCATTAAGTGGAAATTAACCGGATTCACGACATCCATTCAAGCTGAAACGAAGCAGATAAGCTCGTCAACGCTGACAATACATTCTTTCAACTTTTAGTGACAATCACGTATATACACGCGGAAATAATATACGCATTTCTCTAAAATTAGATGATATTACCGCTGTTGATATACAAAATAAATGTCGGTCCTATCCGATTAGGATTTGGCTCAGTTGTTAGCGTTGTTGATTCCAGTCCCTGGGGCGGAAGGTTTCAACCTTCAGTTAACCAGAAAAAATACTTTGAAATCAGCCACTACCCAGCCCAGAAGCTGGCGCAACTAAGTCGAAAATTAAAAATAGATATATTATGGTTAGAAAGTGTGTGTTTTAAGAGGTTGATTTTTTTGAATTTTGTAATAACATAGTTAACGTTGCACATGGCCAAGAGATGAACCATGAACGCTATTTTGTTGTTGTTATTCGGCTGTCAAAATACGTTCGATGTGATTTCTTCAAAGTTTTATAGAAGTGTTTTTATATGATGTAAAACGATAAGAAAACATGCACGAACCACTATTTTCAAGGCTTTGACATTAATCCCTGCATTCTCAATTTACATCGATTTATAAAAAGTTTCCCTTTAACCCAACTAAAAGTTTTTTAGTTAAGTAAGCTCCGAAAATTATTGAAAATACGTTTTGTTCGGTTATTTAATATGTTATAGGCATGAAAAAATTCACAGTGTATCTTTAAATGCAACTAGCGCATTTGTGGAGAGATTGTTGCTCTTTCTCAAACGAGTCGTGTTTTATTAAATATTTTATTATTTTCGCTCAATTGTTATCGTTTTTTTAATATTAGCGCGCTCCCTCTAATTTTCGTATTTACATATCTCACTTTCAAAACATCTTTGAATGCTTACTAAGGGGCCAGACTACGGGGTTCCGGTTCCGGTTCAAGATGGTTGACGTGTTGGATGCTACTGTTGGTTGATTTTTATCCCGCCAGAGAATAATCACATAATCATCGTTCCTACAACGAGCTATCGAATCTGAATAATTCATATTATTGTACCTGCTGGCATAAAGAAAGAATTTACAGTCAGATGAAAACCATCATATATTTTTTTAGATCGATTGGAAATTTGGAAAGATCAACGGAGATTGAATGAGTGCCGTAGAAATGAAATTCCTGGGGCCAAATTTATAAAATTTTATAGATTCATTTTGGTAAGGTCTACAAAACAACAATCGATATGGTACCTATAGGCCCTAAGGGAGATTATTTCACTCAGGTCCTATGTTATCTTTGGGGATGCTGTGTGGGTCTTTTCAAGAAAATAAAGGTGTGAACCTGGGTCTTGAAGATACCCTTGTTGTAGGAGAACGCAATACACAGTGACTGGCAATACACAGGTCGAAAAAATACAAAAGAATTTATGAGATATTTATATCTTAGAGACTTCAGGTATTATCCCTGGTTATATCCATCAGCCTTTCTGTTTGGTATGCTGGGTATTAATAGACTCACAGACTCACTCAAGTAAAACTGCGTTGCTGATAACAGATCATAACCTTCTGAACGGCCATATCCGTTTTAAGGCGATGCCATACGTAGTAATGCAAAATCATGTGTTTTTGGTTTGAAAATTTGGTCACCTAGAAATGTTTCAGATGCTTTAATTAAATACTGCGAGTAGAATACATCTTAGCCTTTAAAACGATCGAGTATTTTTTAGATAAGTCTTTTTATAAGCCCAGAAAAAATGATGTATAAGGCCTATGAAAACTGCTTTAAAGTTCAAAATCTCCTACTTATGAACCCATTTTCGGTTATGATTTTATTGTATAACGTGGCAAATTAAGTTATTTATAAAATGATAAAAAAAAAAAAAAAAATTATGCCCGAACATCCACAAAATAAAATAAAAGGCACTTTTTCTCCATGTTTTTTTCTTGCATAAATCAAAACTGGAGGATGGTGTTAAGCGGAAATTTAAACCTTTTCGCCATCTACGTAAGGGTTGTTATTGATAGCAGCTAAATTTAAAATATTACATGACGTAGTGCATCGCCTTAAAAGCTTGCGTTTTATGTTCCTGACAAATTTCACAAGGAAACAAGCACAGAACTTTAGTTGTTCCGAGATGCAGAACTATCTAATTGGTAAAGCCGCTCGGAAAAATGATTCTACTATTAAATAACTTCTCGCGTCTGTTGTACATTGAAATATTTAACTAAACTATATTTAATGCATGTTTACTATTGGTTAGAATTACTGTGAATGTACATTTTTTTAATATGTTCAATAATATCAATATATCGTCTGTGAGTGACCTCACCACAGTTTGATAATGCTTTCAGAAGGCGAAACAGCTGTCACGAAACAAGTCACGTAATAATATTTACATAGCAGAACTTGTTTATAAATAAACTGTTTTTTAGAAATTGAATACTAATATTATTAAATTCATAAAAGAAAAACTTAAAATTTAAATGGAGTTCTACAAATTAAACTTAACTTAAATAACAATATATAAATACAAAATTTCCACAGCCAAGCTATTGAAGACAAGAATGACACGTTCTCATGTGACAAATAATGTTAACCGTGTACAAACGTAGGGCAATGTGTTGTTTCATTTGTTTTTCAAGGAATCAATGAATCTAGTTACTTGGAACATCATTTATTGTAATCAAATAGAAAACCATTTCCATTTGACGCCTGAGCTCCAAAGATAATCAGTTTTTTAAGACAGGAGAATCTAGTAAACAGACCTACCTTCCGCGTTTAAGGGCATTCAGATTTTTAGACACTCCAGACTGGAGGTGAATGCTAAATTCAACAGTGAATTTGTATTAACTGAGGCCAAGATGACAAACAAAACATCGGGGTCTTCCTACGACCCCATAAATTTTTCTGTCTTATGGGCTTTTAAACTATAGAAATCCCAATTATTCAGTCAATTATTAATGATAACTTAACCTGCGCAGGAATACGTAAATTACTAAAATAATAGTCAAGTATTTAAACTAATATAAGGAGGATAATAATTTTGGGTACTGCCTACTCACCTACTTGGCTGCGGGATAGTTCATGAGTTTATATGACTAATACGCGATGTTTGGTTTGCAGAGGAGTGGAAAAGGTTGAAGGCCACCAACACAGTACCGCACTACACGGGAGACGAATCCGAGAGACCTCCGAGGGACCACGAGCGAGATGAAAAGTAAGTTTTTAAAAAATTTATACTTATATTTTTTTTAACAATAGTTGTTCGAGGAACGAACAAGGGTTGGGATAGCCGTACTTTAAAGGGCTATTCCATACAGATAAAGCATAAATGAAGTCTATGGCTTGTGACAGGCGAATGCAAAAACACAATTCGTAAGGTTAATTCACAATCAACTTACCGGGTGGCGAATGAAATCTGCATGGTGAGACTCATCTGTCAGCACTGGAACGGGGATCGTGGTTCGTTAGCACTCGTTATTTTAAATTAAATTGCGATAAAATACGTAATAAGTGATTATTCCGATAAAGAGCCGGCGATGGTGTACACATTGGTATTGACAGGATGAACGTTTTTGTGCTATAGATCGGCTCACGGCCCTCCGTGGTTATAGCTGACGTGTGCGAATTTAAACTACACAGTTCAAATTCTGACCATACGATTGGTTAGCACACGGCCTGTCAAAGCAAACTGCGTGACGGAACAATAGTAAAATGTGTTTTATTGGTTACCCCGTGTTAAAAGTCAAATTGTGGGTTTATAGTTTTATAATTTTATATTATATAAAATGACTCATGTTGTTTTGTGTAAATACCTACAGCCAATTAAATGTAAATATAACATACATTATGTCCAATAATAATAATAATAACAAAGCATTTATATAGCGCAGTTTAGTGTCATTTTACTTGAAGTGCGCTTTATTATAACAAGCTTAAAAATGGTAATTTAGTATTAGTGGTCATGTTCTTAAAATTATTCCTACAGTGTACCTTACCCAATACAGATTTAATAATATAACACTAAATATACAGTTATTTTGACTGTCCTAAAACGGGAATTCCTCCTAGTTGGGCAGTCAAAGTATTTTTTATGTATATGTACATGTGTCATTGTATCATCCCCTGTACTAAATAAATAAATAAATATTTTTTTTTTTTTTACATAACTATGAAGATACAGAACAAAGAGGCAGAGTGGCTGTTGCCCAGTACGTATGCGCCAGGTGTAGCAATAAGTACCTGAAAATATCACCTTATTTTTGCGGATTTCTTATGGAATTTTTATTATAAAAAAATCATTATATACCATTCCTGTTAACACCCAACCCCTCTCCCAAATGTTATATAATTATACTGTGTTACATAAACAATTATTTTTAAGTAGTAATTGTACCACTCTGAATATGGCCATAGTAAGCTGAAACCGGTCACGGTTTATTTTTTAATTTTTTAAAAAAGTATTTATTAAATAAATAAAAACAATTTGTACAAATTTTGGGTAGTCCCACAAACTATCACATGGTAGCTTGTCTGTAGGTTCTACCAATTAAACATTCTACTAATAACAAAATATGTAGGCAGATACATTAAGAGATTCAAGGATACGTGAAATTTTCAATAATTAACCACAGCTTTACCATTTAAAGGCATAGTCTCTCATTTTTTAAATTTTAAATTTTTATTGATTTTATTGAAATTCACCGAATTACGTATTCAAGAGTACGGCTAGTTAAACAATAAAATAAGTTTTAAATTGTTTCAGTAAATCATGATAATGGAATTCCACCACGAATTGTTAGTATCAAAAATAGATATATTTAAAACCAGAATATTTCTGGAAAAATCGTTCCATTTGCCCAAAAACTGTAAATTTCACATAAAAAATACGAATTTGGTATGAAAATTCACGTTATCGCACGCGAATTTTTACGCCAGTAAAGCAAATATTTCCAATTACTAGACTAAAAACGGATTGTTTCATGGAATATGAACAATTTATCAAATTTCTATTGTTTTCCAGGTTCTGTGAAGGGTCTATTCAAGTTCCATTATTATATCTTTATTGGTCAGGGGCTTTACAAAACTGAAGTAATAACAGAACTTGAATATAACCTTCACAAAACTTGAAAATCATCTTTGAACTTTGGTGAATTGTTCAAATTCTGTGAAACAACAGGTCCTAAATTTTTAGTTCGGTAAAAGTCCTATTCAAGTACATCATTATGGCCCAGTTGCTTTATAGAACTGAAATAATAACAGAAATTGAAAAGAACTTTCATAGAACTTGAAAATTAACGTTGAAATTTGATGAATTGTTCAAATTCTTTGAAACAACCCGTCCTAAATGAAAGTACACACTCGGCCAGAGTCGCATTTTGGGTGACTTATATCATTTAGAAAAACGTGTATTATTCTATAAATTTTCGATTTCATATTGCTATTTTTTCAATAGTAATTGCCCGCGTAATCGTAATTTTAGATTTTTAAGACAGTCTGATTTATAGATCCATTTCAAGTTCGGCCGCCGAGCAGATGTTCCAGCGCGGGAAATATCCCCAATGTAAATGTTGGCCATCTTGTTTTAAATAATATCGCGTTAAAAAGATGTTAAGTCGACCTCAAATATAACCGGGATGTATAAATACACTAATAAACAGACAGGAGTTACGTACGACTCGGCGCCAAAACAAAATTATACCGCTTACATCGGCATTATTTTGCGCTTGCTTACTCGCAAATTCATTCAGTACAATAAAATGAAAATAATACACCGATAATCGCACTATTTTAACAGCTATTTTAATAGAGTAACACTTCAAGGACGCTTTTAAATGAATAGTTTTAATGGTAATAATAAAGAATTATTTCTATGAAGACATCTATACAATGACAAAACAATGAGATGCGCAAGATTTCAATAAAGACATCTATACAATGACAAGACAATGAGATGCGCAAGATTTCTATGAAGACATCTATACAATGACAAAACAATGAGATGCGTGAGATTTCTATGAAGACATCTATACAAGGACAAGCCAATGGGATGTGCAAGATTTCTATGAAGACATCTATACAAGGACAAGACAATGAGATGCGCAAGATTTCTATGAAGACATCTATACAATGACAAAACAATGAGATGCGTGAGATTTCTATGAAGACATCTATACAAGGACAAGCCAATGGGATGTGCAAGATTTCTATGAAGACATCTATACAAGGGCAAGACAACGATACGCACAAGATTGAATGAAAAACTATAATTTACCAAAAATAAAGAAAAATTTTCGCCTTGTCTTTACTGAAATAAGTAGGAACCTGTTCCCTTTAAAACACTACCCCAAGAACACACTAAATGTGTCGAGTAAATAAAACGTTTACATGGTGATATTCATGGCCGTAGCCATAGCATTCTTTTTGGGGGAGGGGGGCAGCGGAGAAAGTGGGAGGTAATTGATTAAAAAGTTTTGGGTACCTCTACTTACAACAACTTATTACTTACACCACATTGATAAAAAAGTGTAAATAATATTGTTGTATTTTCCAGGAATGCAATCTATGAGTATATTTATCCTTTTTCACTTCGTAATACTAAGGCCGGTGGGGAGGGGGGGAGTTGGAACCCCCTAAGCCTCCCCTTGTATACGTCCATAGTGATACTTGTGATGTGTACTAACTAGTTAGAATATATCGAAATAGTTCCTAAACAACGTCCTGGCAACTTCTCAATTATAATTAATAATTAACTCAGTTACAATATTCAATTTCTTTTCATTACTACGGTATCACCGAGTTACTCAATTTGACTATGAAATTTGTTTGGCAATTTCACAGAGAACAGCACCACTATTTTCTGAGCACTGGTTAAAGTAAAAAAACATGGTGTTTTAAACTTACATTATTTTTTCTATGAGCTTTCTTGGTGTTGCCATTTTAAACCTTTTAAACGTTTTTTTCTACTTCGTATTGAGCCGCGAATATTTATATTATGATTTCGACGGAAAATTTATTATCTCACTTTTTTGAACCTTCAAAACCTTCTCGTTCTTTTATTAATTTTTTGGAAAATGAAATTGTGAAACTAAATAACTAAAAGTTCTGTGAACAGTTGACTTCGCATGCTATAAATTTTCTCTCATTTAATAAATCAATAACCAAAATTTCCTGTGAAATCATAAGACTTGTAAGTAGGTACCTACGTAAATACATACCTAACTAAACATATATTTTAAGGAAAATTTTCCAAATTTAAGATAAGGATTTAAACAATTTGTTCAAATAATCGCCACTAACTCAATTACAATTCTTTTTTCACAATCAAAACTATTTTCACGGAGTAAAAAAATGCGAATAAGAAAATTCAAATTATCACGAAGATTTCACATTTGAAAAGATATTCTGTACTGAATAATTAAAACGGCCACCATTTTTACTCGGGAAACGGAACGTACAAATAAATAAAGACGAAACAAACACGCCCCAACGGTTGACATTTGTCACACGAGAACGGGTCGCTTCTACTACTCGTTCTCGAGTTCAACAAATCGGCTATGGAACGATTTGCCGGCCTCTGTGTTTCCTTCCTCCTGTGTCTCTTCAATACCCATGTTCACTCTTTCCTCTCCTCAGAAAGACCCTCTACATAGAATTTCTAAAGATGATATGGCCTACCTGACGGAAATTATATTCCTCAGGGTCTACTGTGTGGCGTCCATGTAAAAAAAAATGCAAAACGGTCGAGTTAAAACAGGGATCTGCTCAGGTAACTTTCATGTCGTTTTACTGCTGGATAGGCAAGGAGGAACGACCGTCACATAACTGTATCTTGGCAACAAACTTCCTGTTTCATTCACATACCTACAGCCAAAGTATAAGCCACGGATTCTCTTCAACAGCAGGTAGTATAGGACAGTTTTATTATTGTTACTCATATTAGATTTGATTATCTCTGTTTTCTTCTGTTCCATTTCAAAATTAAGATTTTTCTATTCCTTAAATATAATTTATGTTTTGATTGTTACCGTTCCATTTTTTATCCTATTTTACATTTCATAAAAACTTTCATCATGGCTGTGATAGAATAAAGAGTATTTTAAGAACTTACTCATAGATGGCACCAGATAGTAGGTTAAGAAGTTACCCATAGATGAACTAGATAGTAGTTTGAGAAAATACCACAGATGGCGCGTAGCTGTCGATAATTCAGGGATTGAGACTATAATAAATACGATTGCAGCTTCAAGGTCAGGGCTCAGGATAATTCGTATCGCCTGCTAAATAAGCCACCAGAGCTCATTTTATCTACCATTAATAAAATCAAAAAGAGTTTGTGAGACAAACGAGATGGTGGCTTCCTACTCGCAGAATATGGGATTGTAAAATTAGAGAACTGGAAATCATGGTGAGGAGGGGCGAAGTTTCCCCACCTAAATGGCCATCGCTGCTGGCGGTCCCATTGGCTTCCTGTATTATTTTGATAGCGTCATATTTCCCAATGAAGTATTTGCACAACGCAGCGTGTTGGCTGTTGTTCTAGAGACCCACAAATTGAGATCCAAATAGACCCAGCAGGGCCGGATCATCATCCCCTTTTCTAGAATAAATATGAATATTAGAAATAACTTACAGCTTACAACACTAAAAAAAAAAAAAAAATCACAGAATCTGAGGCTCAAACTCAAAACCTCTTCTCTATCCGGAAGTAACGCATCTGCCAAAAAAAGATCTACCGAAAGCTTTACGTTGGTTTCTTAAATCATTTTAATTGGAATCATTAATATCTATCACTCCCACATATTTAAAAATATATTTATACTAATCATTCTAGCGCAGATCCGTGAAAAATCACAGGAAAATTTAAAAAAATATATTAAACTGTCACTGAACAGTAAATGTTTATAATAATAATTAAATGGATTCATGTTTTACCATTTTTTAATACAAATCTGTGGTTTATTCCGAGATTGATGAAATTTTGCACTTCTAACCTTTAAAATAAGAGAAAGGTCGCTGCCTACATGAGATTTCGAAAAATTACCCCATACTTCTAATTCCCGCCCCTTGAAAGAAGATAGTTTTGGCAAGATGCGTTTCAAAAAGTCGTTTAGGTATTAAGGTATGAACCTTACAATATGTGCTACAAGGAATTATGTGATCAATTTCACATAATATTCAAGAGTAACGTAAGGTTGTAGGGACTTAAACAAGGCCGGGTTTTGCCTTTCAACTATAAACCACACCTCAGAGTTTGTCATTTTTTGAGATGCTGGGCGGCGTATCAATATGCAGATGGTATCAATATGTCTATTCAATCTGTTCAGTGACTAGGCTAAAATCAGTAAAACTATTCAGAAATGAAATTCGCTGAGCTTTATAGGATTATTATAATGACGAGTAGTAAACTGATTATGTTGTGAATGAAATTAAAGTTTAATTTACAATATAATTAGTTTCAGAGTCCGTAGCTGATTTAGTTCGGTATTTAGATTCGAAGAATGTGCACTGTTGCACTTCGTAAAGAACGATTGCACTTGTTGAAATGCAGTAGGAAAACAAAGAGTCAAAATACCCTTTTGTTCATTCTGTTCTCAATGCATTTCATTTCAACTTCGTTGTTCTTGGAAGTTATGAATATAATAACGTGAAAATTCATGTTTTATTTTTCCCCGTAAAACATCAAACATTTTGTTCTACGAACTATCTTCCAGAGAAATAATAATACAGCACTCATATTGGCAACGGTATGAATTATATATCGATGTTTTATCTCAATAACAAATACATTTTAATTTATTTTGAT
This sequence comes from Hesperophylax magnus, assembly GCA_026573805.1. Taxonomy (NCBI): domain Eukaryota; kingdom Metazoa; phylum Arthropoda; class Insecta; order Trichoptera; family Limnephilidae; genus Hesperophylax; species Hesperophylax magnus. The sequence continues at coordinate 14,828,244 of JAIUSX010000084.1, forward strand.
GTCTTCTAACAAATCTCTTACAATTGCAAAGGCGACATATTCATTTATGTTCGTAAATATTGCGTTGCCGGTGACAGCCATCTAATTAGCCAGTTCTAACCGTTTAGAAATTTAGGTTTTAGGTCGTTGTTGATCAGAGCTAGAAAAAAATATTTGTGAAAGTACCCCATTGGAGTAAGTTGTAAGGCTGAAAAGGCAGGCTGAGAATTATCTGTATTTGCAATTTTGGTCACGAAACACGACTAAAGCCATTTCGAGGAACGTTTGATTCTTAATGGTGGTCTTCTACAAGGTAGGTGGGTAGGTACTTTTATTTTCCCAACTGCACCAAACCGCCTGCAGCAAGTGAAACTATGGCATCCTCAATTGGGATATGTTGTGAAGCTAGGAAAATACCTTGCTATTCACATCTGGTCACTGAACATGGCTAAAGTTATTTGAAGCACTGTTTCAATTAAGAATGATGGTCTTTTAGCAAAGCGATACTGAGCGATCTTTGCTAAAATCGTAATATAACCTCTATTAGTTCATCTTTTCTTGTGATGTGCTTCGATGCACGGAGAGCCGCGGAAGCCTGTGGTGATAGTTCGAGCTACAAAGTGTAGATGGCTCTAGTGTAGATATAGCTTAGAAGTTACTTAACATTGCTATCCCAGAGAGCCGTTTGATTTAATTATTTTTACTAACATTAATATAATGCAGACCCGTGGAAAATTAAAGAATAATTAAATAAAAAAATGTGTTTTTACAAATAAAAGCAATTTGTTTTCTTTAATTAAAAATAATATTGCGACGGCTGAGAATCTAACCCCGATCAATTTTTTGTTATTTTTTTTTGGGGTGTTATACCGTGTTGCGCTAACTCCTTCTTTAGCCAACGTTTCGGACAACGTTGCAGTGTCCATCATCAGGTCAGATGTGATCCCGATCAATTTCTTGAAAAGCAACTATACTGACTTTTACACTTCCAACTATTTTAAGAACAGCAACATAAATTTAACATACCTAGGGTCTATAGAACAAAGAAGAAATCTAGAAGTGCTTCCCTTACAAATTAGATATTTGCCCACATTTGAATTTTGTTTTTTATTGGAAATTTTAGCATCGATTGGATGACTAAACACGCACAAGGCATTTTTTGTGTTATTCTTCATTCCATGTTAGAGCCTTTGTAATAAACATATTATAAATTTAACACAACTGAAAAACTACCATTTACCTCACAATAATGGTTAATTAACACATTTCTTAGTGAGCGGACTAATATATACTGAAAATATAATTGTTATATAAATTACCTTTATTTTAGATTGTTACGTATACATAACTTAATATTTCATTTTTATTTTCATTTAGGCACACGAAATTCAAAAAGGTTGCAACCCCCAAGAAGGAAGTTCTAGTTCAAACGGGAGCGGGTTTCTTCAGATTTGAAGGTGAGAAAATTATAATATTATTTATTCGGAAAAATCACAGGCTATAACTGCACCATTTGTGCAGCTGAAAGTATTTATAAAAACAATATTTGGCTCAGGATCATTACCATGACAAGATTTGAATGGCTATATACTTTTCCTATCTCCTTCTACCTCCCAACACCTTCAGCCTCACAAAACAACCCGTTGGCTTCTGTTAGCACACGAGAAAAATGAACCTGTTAAAAAATGTCATTCAGAATATATAAAGAGCACGTTTTATTTTCCTAATAAATATCATGACATAATGCGACAAAATCAATATGTCATTATCAATTTCAATATTTGTTTGAACACGTGTACTGCCGTCCTCGTAAAACTTTTAACTGATACTTTGTTAGGAACTTTGTTAATTCTAAAAATAATAATATCTTTAAATTTGCAACTATAAACTAGTAAATAGATAGAATACATAACAATTAGAGAAAGTAGAGGATTCTCATAACCTGCCTCACTAGGCTAGTAAGTCTAGCGGCTAGCCTGTGTTGAGGCACTCATTTTAATAGTTAGTTTAAATACTTGTGAGTATACCTACACTTATATTATAATATAAACACTCAATATTTTTGTTGCATCAATAGTTTAGAATTTGGATGAGGCCACTGGTAAAATCCTTATTATTACTTTTTATCCAAATTGTAATGTTCTTTTTGAAACTTTTTCAGTATCACATTTTTTATATTCTCTGGAAGAGTATTCATTCGTTAAAGGCCTGCAGTCCCGTTTTTAACAGGAAAACGATTAATTTTATCGGATTTTTAATAAATTTACAGTACTTTATGTCAGTAAGTTTTTTCTGTGCAGAGAGCAATTGCGACTCATTCGCGGTACATACATATGTAGTTAACAAGTGACTACCATTTGGTCTATTTCCAGGCATTTCCCGTTCCTTTACTCGGAAGCTTCACGAGTGGGAGAAGTCGCGTGGCATCGCGCCTGAAGCCTCAACTTCCGCTCTGTTGAGGGAATCCCTCGCCAGACCACCACTGCCTGGCCTCAGAGCAACTGGTAAGAATATAATAACCTTCCATTCAAATTGCCTAACTACTGGGGACTTGAAATTCGCGTTGTTTATATCGACAGTCGAGTTATTGTTGTAGATTTTAAAGGAAAAGAAGTGCAATTTTCTATTTCAATATTTATTTTCGGTATCTCGAAGTGGCTGCATGCCATTTTATGTGTATTAGCAAAATTAAGCTACCAATAAAGGACTAAGCCAGTACACAAAATAGCCCAAAGAAATACAATGTTATAATGCGCTGCCTGAAGCCATAAAGTCTGTACTAATTGATATTCAAGTTGGATTGTAGTAGACATATTAATACAAACGAAATGCAATAAATAATAAAAATGTAATAATGTATGAAAATTTAAATCATTGATTACCTCAAATAAAAATATACATTAGAAGTATTTCATAACATATTAAAAAATTGTGCCTACATTGTATATGTATACTATGCATTTTGGTCAAACTGAAATTTTAGTAAATAAATTACTTAAATTTTTTCTGAAATATTCTACATTCATTCTTAAATTTTATAATATAAAAATAAAATAAAATACTGATATTATTTTATCTGGCACTTTCATAATAATGTGTAAACAAAAATCTAGTTAAAAACCACTCTGTAAATTGCCATCTACACCTAGTGTTACACACCTAGTGAGATGGGCAACACGTCATTATTTTAATTAAATGTAATATTAAAATAAAAATATATATTAGACATTTGTAAACTTCATTGTACAAATGGCTAAAATCTAATTAATAAAAAGATACATTTTTATTTATTTAACCCCCAGAGGGCTTTTACATGGTTGGCAGTATAATTTTAATTTGACAGATACTTTGAAACATAAAAAATAAGAATAAAATTACATTTGATAAAAGCTATGCAACAAGTCATACAAACACAATAAACAAAAACAGAAAATTACAGCTATTTGTAGGTTTACATGATGTGTTTAGGAGTATTGTTGAAATAAATGTTTTAAATGATCCACAAAACTTGCCAAGTTGGTATTGAATATGTCAACATCACCCAAGTAATGATTTCCCATGGTGTGAAGTCGTTGTATCGGAGAGTGGGCAATGTAGTTTATTTATTTATTTTATTTAAACGCCCATAGGGCTTTTACATACAATGCTATTATGTTTTTTAAATACAATAAAAATAAAGAGTTTACATAATATATAAGAATATACAGATTACATAAAATATAAGATTGAACAATGCATAGGTTAACAAAATATAGGTAACATGAAACAAGAGTTTACGAAACGTAGGTAACATGAAATTTAAGTAAATGAAATAAAAATATATGATCTGCCAATATCCTCCAAAACAATTGAATAAAAAAGGATGAAATTGTTGTTCACATTAGCCTATAAACTATGTAACTCTAATTAACAATCTCTATTACGCAAGATTAGGATAAGAAACGACAAAAAGTCTAATAGAAAAACATTTAGTTAAGTATTATAATATTAAACCAAGTATCACAATATTAAGTCAAGTACCACAATATTAAACCAAGTATTATAATATTAAATTAAGTATTACAATATTCAGTCAAGTATTATAATATTAAACAAAGTACCATAATATTAAGTTATATTAAACTAAGTATTATAATATTTATTTATTTAAACGTAATTTGTAGAGTAGTGGAAATAGTTCGCACATACTCCGTTTAATGTTTGCCAAGTTCATATTTGACATACAGATTTAATAATAATGTGTTTATAGGCTGATAGACATTCAGTACCGTTAGTGTTCACGCAATATTTATTCCCTGCACTGTGTAGTCGGTTCATTACTGAATTTATTTCTGCTATGGTACCTGCAATGTTACACTGGTAAGGTACCTTCTGACGAACCGTTCTACTAGGCACATGAAAGTCGATCAACCTAAGGAGTTCAGGGGAGTCAAACATGTTATTAACAATTTTATAAAGAAAAAAGAGATCAGAACATATTCTTCTTTCTTTTAATGTGGCTAGGCCCATGACTTTCAACAGTGAGGTGTAGTTAATGTTTTCAATAGGAATACCTAATCTATAATTTATGTTACGTAAAAATTTATGCTGGATTCGCTCGATAGATTTTTCATGAATATTGTAAAATGGATTCCAAATGGTTGAGTTGAATTCTAAATGGCTTCTGACAATGGATGAATATAATATTTTTAAAGTTTTTAAATTTTTGAAATCTTTTGCAGTTCTTAATATGAAACCCAACATTTGCATCGCTTTAGTGGTTATATTGTTGATGTGGGAGATAAATGTTAATTTGGTGTCAAATATTATCCCCAGGTCTTTTATTTCGGGTACAGATTCTAAGACTTGATCATTCATACAGTATGTGAAAATCAAAGGGTTTTTCTTCCTATAAAATTTCATGACTTGACACTTTTTTACATTGAGGGTTAACTTATTTAGGATACACCAATCAGAAAAGCTAATGAGATTTGATTGTAATAATAAGCAGTCATTAATATTGTCAATAATTCGGTAAATTTTCATATCATCTGCGAACATCAAAATAAAGACACGTTTAAATACATTTGTAACGTCATTTATAAATATGTTGAAAAGAATGGGTCCTAGATGTGATCCCTGGGGCACACCGCTTGTAGCTGTAAAAGTGTAGGACAGTTGACCTTTAATGCAGACAGTAAGCTCTCGATTAGACAGATAATTCTTAAACCAGGATAGTACGTTACCGGTTATGCCAATTTTCGCCAGTTTGCTAACAAGAATTTTATGGCAAACCTTATCAAACGCTTTGCTGAAATCAGTATATATAGAATCGACTTGTTGTCTATTAGCAAGTGCATTTGTTATATAATTTTCGTACAGGGATAGATTGGTTAAGGTTGATCTGTTTGAAACAAAACCATGTTGGCAAGTTGTAATGATGGATTTCACGCTGGGGTTTATCTCTAGAAGAATTAATTTTTCAAAAATCTTGGGTATTGATGATTGGATACAAATTGGACGATAATTTTCAATTGCAGATTTATCCCCGCATTTAAATATTGGAGTTAAGTAACTTTTTTTCCAAAGTTTTGGGAAATTTCCCGTTGACAGAGACTTATTAAATAATATGAACAACGGAATGGATAAGCTGTCTGCACAGTTTTTAATCAAGATGGGTGGAATTTGATCCGGCCCGGAACTTAATTTTGGTTTAAGTGTTTTAAGGTAATTTGTAATGTCGGTGATGTTAATATTAATATTTGATAATTGCAAGTTTATATCAGAATTAAATTCCGGAATTTGTTCATCTGAAATGTTAAGTTCAAACGCATCTTTAAAGAAATCGGCAAACATGTCAACAATTTCTTTTATGTTGCCAGAACTCCTCTGTTTATAATTCATAGTTCCGGGGATCCCGACTTCATTTTTTTTCATAGACTTTACGTGTTTCCAGAAATGTTTTACATCATGATTTATGGTATTTTCCACTTCCATTATATAATTTTTATAACTATTTTTAGACAAATTTTTGCAAGCTTTCCTGACACTTTTAAATTTAATATAATTAGGTACAGATCTATGTTCTTTATAGATTTTATGAGATTCTTTTTTTAAATTTATCAAGTGAATTAATTCTTTAGTGAACCATATTGGATACGTTGATTCTTTATGTTGGGTAAGAGGAATATTATTTGAAATTACATTATTGAGTTGCGAGTAAAAATAGTCAGTATTGTAATCAATATCACCGTCATTTAGACTTGTCCAGTCAATGTTAGACAGTACCTCATTAACTTTATTGTAATCTGCGTTTTTAAAATTATAACAAATTCTTGAGATTTTAAGATTATCATTTCCAGTGTAAGGTATAGAAATTATAAGTGTAGGATGGTGTTTATCTATAGGGACAATGAACTCAGGAGATTCGTATACATTTACATTAGTTACGCTTATGTGTGCTGCTGTAGAATATTGTATTTTGTCGTGTTGTTACTGTGGGTGTATGTATGTTTATAAGTTGCAGGAGTTCACAACAGTCGAATTTAGAGTTAAGTATTTTGAATAAGAACGTTAAATCGTTTATTTTACGTCTATCTTCTAATGTATGTATTTTTAGAGTATTTAATAAGAAATTGTATTTTAAGTCTTCGACAGGGATATTTAATTTTGAGAAAGAGACATTTGGAATCTACCTATAATATTACTATATTATTTAAAAATATGAGAAAATCGCGTGAACAATACGATTATTCGCGTTATTTGGACGAAAATTGCGAAATTCGTATTATTCTCGTGAAAATAGTTAAATTCGCGTTTTTTGCGTAAAAGTGTATAAATTCGCGTCATCGCAGAGACGACATTTTCAGGTCTCTACTAATTAGGTACTCATCCAAACTCCATGGCATGTAAAAATTATTACTCACATCAGCCTTTAATTCTTTCCGAATATTCCCATTTTTACCACGGTCATACAAAGTTTTATCACACACTGTAGGTAGGTATATTTCATAAATATTCTTACCAACTATTTATTTCCAGGATTCGCCCCTCTCTCAACAGGGCTCGACAGGCCCGACAGAGCAGCCCTGGGACTTGGCCTAGGCAGGCTCCAGAGGTCTCAGTCCGTGGGGAGTGTGCGTGAGGAGAGTGCTCCGCCCGCCGACCAGCTGGCCCCCGCGCAGGCCTCCAGTTTGTCACTTAATCGACTGGATGAGTGCAAGGATGAACAGGTTAGAATACAACTTACAACGAATCTGCAATCTTTCAAGATTGGACATAAGTTATAGTCGAAGAACTCCATGTACCATGTAAGGTGTGCAGTAAGTACCCAATAAAGAGTAAAAAAAGATTTATTTCTGTAATTTGCAGGTATCAGACGGAGAGCAGTCGTGCCCCCGCGGCGGTACGGAGTCCGATTCGGACGGGGGCCCTGCAGCCCTGCTGGTTGAGGTCGAAGACGAGGAAGAGGAGACCGCATCCCCCCTGGTGGCGTGCATCCCGCGTCCCGCCCCACAGACCCCGGTTTACCGCTACGGACAGGCGCAGGAGAGGCACAGAGCTTGGTGAGTACCGTACAAATAAGAAACTAGTACATTGTAATACATAGAATCAATCAATTACATAGCCAGTCGATGGTATCTGGAGTCACCTCTAAACGTTATTGGGGACGTCCTTCTGCTGTTTGAATATTTTTTTAATGATACCTGGATGGATGACGAACCTCGTGTTGGCACTGCTGGTGAACTCTCTAACTGCAGCAACTGGTGCAGTTTCTTCACCACCTAGGATTCTTGCTGCAGAGTCTCCATCTTCTATCTTCATGTCACCTGTTCCTGTTCTTTATTTTACTTTACTTAACTTCACTTTATTTTGGTAATATTTATATTTTTTTAATACCTGCATCAACTGTAAAGCGCCCCTGAGGTGATAACTCACAAAAACGGCGCTATAAAAATTGTCCAATATTTATTTATTTATTTTTAAACCACACAAGAGTACTAACTGCTCCCAACCATATGGGGCCAGTGAGACTATGGCATCCCCAATTGGGGTATGTTGTGAGGCTGAAGGTATTGGGGAGGGAAATAGACGGGGAAGAGGAAGGTGGGGAAGTACCTGGCTATTAAGATCTCGTCACCGAATAAGGCCAAAGCCATTTCAAGCAAAGTTTCAATTTTGAATGGTGGTCTTACATCAGGACGAAACTGAGAGTATCTTCCATTCTGTATATTTTTAATATTTTTTTAAATAGTTAAAAAAAATATTAATCAAATAAAGTTCCTTGCGCATGTCGGGATTTGAACCCGTGACCTCCAGCTTGCTGGTCGATAGCCTCACCCCTCATTCACAGAAACCGTCCACATTCACACAATTCCGAATGTTTCAGTCCCCATTTGTGCCAGCAAATTGTAAAAAAATAACAGATTTTTGAAAAATATTTAATTCCTCTTTTATAAACGAAAGTTTCAAAATTTTTCGAGGGCCGAAAAATCGGTTTCCAACAAAAGACAAGAATACTAATCATTTCTAAATTGAACAGTTCATATTTTGAAGAATTTTATGTCAAAATTGACGGAAAAAGTCCGATGTCTGCTTATTTCCAAAATACTCGCTCCCAATTGGATTTATTTATTTTATTTCATTTCCAGTGAAAACAACGACGGGAAACTATCCCCCATAGCCCATGCCGTGCCAGTTCCTCCACACCCCGGAACCGATCAGATCGTTGTTATGGTGGGCGCCGCATCCACTCTCCTGGAAGAGGAAGAGGCTCTTCAAAAGCTTGTTCAGGGACACAGAAACATATCCGAGAGGTGCGAAGACGTCACGCGGCAGATCCACGAACTAAAAAGTAAATACACACCATGCAAGTAATATATATTTTACCACGGTTCTACATTTATCAAATGTTTTCCACTGGCTGCGATCCATTGGCATTTGCCTCCAGTCCTGAATACTTCCCACCCTGCTCCGTGTTCAGTTCACCTCTTCCCCGGGCTGCCTCTGAATTGTTTCTACTAAGGCACCTATAAAATTATGATTTTCGGTGTCATGTCAACTGGAATTCGTTTTTCTTGACCAGCACATCTCAGTCTTTACTACTAAACGTATTTTAAGATGGTTGTTATATAGGCTGTAGGCAATGTATTTTGGATCTCCCTGATCAATAGTATAATTTTTTTAATTTTTAGGCAAATTAGTAATTTAGCATTTTCTCCTCGTTCTTATTTCATTTATTCTACATTTCTTCAACATCTTCCTTGGCCAGGTAAAGGACACCGTAAGGCTTTCTGAAACGTTAGCTCAAGAAGGACGTGGAAGCTTAAAATGTTTCAACGCTAAACATCCCGAAATTTGAACAACATTAGCGATTACGTTTGGTTGATTCACTCCAAATATATGATTTTTCAAATTTTTACAGATTCTCCAAACAGATCAGTGGCTAGATTGTGCGAACTGGAAAGAAGGGTATCGCGTCTTGCTAAAGAAAAAGGAATAATTCAGGTATTTTAAGAACACCTTTTTTAATTCCTGTTGGTTTCAATAAAGAATCAGTTGATTTCAGAATTTGATTATTATTTCTAGAATTCAGTCAGAGAACGAGCCAGTTCCTTCAACAACGCTGTCATTGAAATGAGACGAAACATCGACATTTTCAAAGCTAGATGTGAAGAATCATCGGATGCATTACTCGCTATTGCAGTCGATTTAATCGAAAAGGTATGTCTAATTTATTCAACAATATTGACACATCTGTGTAGTTTTATAAAAAGTTTGTGTCTTTTCCGAAGGGAAATTCGAAAAGTAATTGTGTGTTTCTTTTATTTACAGTTTGATGCATTCGGTAAGCAAAGCAACGACAGAGTAAACAAAATCAGTGCTGGGAAAACTGATTGCGATGATTTTTCAAATGACTTGAGAAATATTCAGAGAAGTATTGAAAGTCTTCAAGCTGAATGCGAAAAATGTAACGTTAAAAGAAGAGATAGTAATATTTGTGTATCGTACAAGGTTAAAAAACCCAAAGCTAAAGAACCCTCAGAGAAGAATAAAATTGAGATTGTAGTGAAAACTACTGCGCCGGAAGAAATACTACTACTGAATGCACCTTCCGCTATTTCCAGTACACCTTGTGACGTAAGTATTCATGTTCCTAGTGAAAATGCGAAAGATGAAAAACCTGAAAAGATTATTATCGTTGAAAGCAAAAAATCAGACGAAGAATCAGATGGGACATCAAAAGGCGCTAAAAAGAAAACGAAAGAAGTTGTTGAAAAAGGAGCTACAAATAGTGCAAAGCGAAAAGCTAAAGCGCGACAAAGGCTGGAAAAAGAAAAATCCCTTCAATCTGAAAGTGACTCTGGAGAAGAAGTAAGCACCGTTACAATTGAGTTTCCGAGACGAAGAAAACTCGTAAGAACTAGAAGAACGTCTGATACTCACGTGGCTTATCCTAGACAGAACAGTTTTGATAAACAATCTAATACCGACTCTGGAGAAAACAATATATTCGTCTTGAAGTTGAAATCAAATCCTCAGATAGACCATTCTGGAAATGAAAAAGAATCTGCGATGGTGGAGAAAGATATTAAAAAAGCTGTGAAAAAGAGATCACTTGACAGCTCATTGTCCAAATCGAACAAGAGTTTAGATTTAGATGAATCTGTTCAAATCCTTATATCTCCAGAACAATTCTCAATCGAAATTCCTGTAGATGGAATTGAGGTTCAAACTACAAACACAGTACCAGACATTTTTGTTAAAACTACAAGAAAGATATTTTCACCGGTGAGTAGGGACAGCAAAGGAAAACCAAAAGCTGTTATTGGATTCGATTTGGAAGAAATTGCCCACTCGATAGAAAAAAGAAGAGCAGATATGACGAACTGCGGTGATGATCACAATGAAGAAAATCTTCCCGATATAATTTTCAACAGTGAGGTTAAAAAAGCTGACATCGAAGCGGCTGAAGAAATTTCGGGCAAAACGTCCCTCAGTGATCTACCCACAGTATTGGAATCGAATGGGTTTAATAGATTTGATGAAAATAGAAGACAGTTTTCTATAACAAACAGCGAATCTTTGAGTAGCATCAGATCTCACACGCCATCTCCACTGGTTAGTAGGAAGTTTCCTACTCAAAACAGCTCTTCAAAGACTTTATTGAGTAGCAGAAATGCATCAGATGAGTCAATATATCAATCGAAAGACGTGTTTCCAATCAGACGTGGTTCTGGCGAGAGATTTACAGGCTGCAAGGGAAGTCCCATTCTGTCCAGGTCCAGCACTTCAGGAAACTGTGCATCTTCATCCTTGCCCCCTTTACCAGCATCACCACCCTCTGTTCGAAGAGATAAAGCTAAGGATACGTCCCCATCTATTCGGATTATGATACAAAAGTACAATATGAGACTAAACGAAGAAGGTAGACTCTCTTTCATGGTTTATAATTATATATATTTCGTAGTTGGCCAAACTTACAATTAACTTTATTATGATTTGTTTCTAGTTGGTGATGCTAAACCTCCAACGCAAGGAGGTTCTAATACGCCACCTTGGCGATCACCTCGCTCTCAAGAACGATTCCCACACGATGTCCAAAGAGTACTTCACTCTTCCACTGTCAGGTTGGTTGAATAACAATAAAATATAACATACCTTTTATTATTAAATTTCTAGTTGAAAGCAATTGTATTTTGTGTTCCAATGTTTTTGTTTCCAGAAATAATCCATTCTTCAGTCGCGAAGTTCAGAAATCAGCAAGCGCGTCACAAATAATGAAAAAACCTACGCATTCCGAGAGTGAACAAAAACCTGCAAGAAAAGGAAGTCAAGGGTTATCTAAAGACAATATAAGTGACAGTTCAGAAATGACTCCACCAATGCCAAAAAAACTACTTAGAGGGATTTTGAAAAGTTCTAGTGCGGGATCATTGAAAACCACATCACCAATTTGTCCACGAAAAGATTTCACTAAACACATCAATACAATAAGAGCTATTTCTGCTGCTGATGAAAAATCCAGAACACAAGACTACGATGAAAGCGGTACAATACCAACCACAGTTAATGAAGCAAATTTAATTGCAAGCAAGACGAACGAAAACGAAATGCGAAAAAGGGAAGAAGGAATATTAAGTAAGGGTCCGAATAATGGTAAGAATCGAGAAGATATTAAAAATATCAATAACGAAAGGCATAGAGATGAGCGGGCGAATTTCGACCATAAGAAAGAGTTGTATTATAAGAGGAAGATTGATACAGAACTTTTAAAAAGGGCCATGTCCACTCCTTGCGCTCCGATGCAATTGATGGAAGTCGAAAAGGTTTCCATAAACCGCAGTGGAAGTCGAGCCATGAGATTGAAGAAAGCCAGGGATCAATTCTTGGCTTCAGATACGAAGGACGGAGAAGGAAACCCGATACGAAGAGATCGATCCACTTCTAGTAACGTTGACTTATTAGAAAACAGGTAGGAATCATTTTTCTGTTGAGTGCCAAGTCACAAACTTTTGAATCGGAATATTTACCAAAATGTTTGCGTGAGTTTAGTTTTTCATTCGATTTCGATGTATTTTATTTCAGGCTCAGTCAAATCAGTTGTGGCAGCGAAACAAGCTACGAAGAAAATACATTGTCTGAAAACCAAAATGCAAGGGATCAAGACGGACTTCTGATGAAATCTGCATCAGTCGGCATGATTAATTTAGAACGAGAAGCTTACGACAAGTTCAACAGAGAGAAGGGCTATGAGTCTTTACCCCGCAACCAATCCATACAAAATACTAAAGACCACGCATCAAAAAGCAGCAAATTTGGTTTATCTAATATTGCTTCAAAATTCAGAAAAGTTCGCATGCGTAAAGGGAAGCATAGTAAAAACGCTGAAAAGAATGAAGAAATGGAGAAGTTGAATACAATTACAAGACTCTGTAGGCAAAGTTTGTTAGTTAATTTGCACAGTAATCCGAATCCGGAACCAAGCCCCGCTAGTATTCAAACATCGGGAGATAATGGCGGTTCGCAAACAAACATGTCGATAGTGTCGGCCGGTAGGACAGGGGGCGCGGTGGCGGTCGGTAATGTAGGTTTCTTCACAGCAGTTGATAAAGGAGTTTGTCGCAGCTCGTCGTTACCAGATGGCAGTAGTAGTAGTAACCAAGATGCCCCTTCGTGAATACAATAATTCTTATTGTGGTATGAGAACAATTAGTTAAAATCATTTTGATTTCGATTGCGAATTCAAGCAACGTCATCGTAATAAGCGGTTTTCGCTTCAAACGAAGAAATATCTTACGGTTAATGCGACTAAAGCCAAAAGTTCATAAAAAATTGTAGTAGGTAGGTATAATCGCATATTTAAAGTTTGATTTTCTGTAACGTTTCATGTAAACCTGGAATACAATCTGTTATTCCTGAAGAATTTTGACAAATTTTGCGTGAGTACCTATCTGGTAATTGAAAAAACTGGCCTTACCTAGGCTGTTTGTGCTGAAAAATCACTTTCCTGCTATCGGAGGACATACAATGTTTTTCCAGATCATATTTTGTGACTCTATTTGCATATTCACCAACTTCTGCACACCTCAAGACCTTTACCATTTACTTATATAAAATAATTCATCCTTACCTTTTAAAAGCTAGCTACTTTGGTGTCGGGTACCTACGGTGATTATGCGATTTACTCAAAAAGCATGGTTATTTAAAAAAAGTTTAAAGCTTGACAAAAGATTTTCGGATCAACTTTATAGTTTTGTGTCAATTACATTTAAAGTCCATTTGAGTTCATACTACAGTACCAACAAAGGCAATAACATTTTGCGTGTTAAACATCTGTCTTCTGATGTTCTATGTTTTTTTCTCTCAAATTCACCGTAAGTAGAGGTATCTTCAATTCAAATAATTATAAAAATCCCGCGTTTAATTTGCGTGAATATTATATTTTATCCCACTTGGGTTACGGAAGGCGTATGGTGCCATTTGAACAGGGACGGGCTGGGGTCTAAGACTACAGGAATGATCCGGCTCGATGGATTATTTATATATTTATTATTATTTACCAGTTAATCTAATGAACATTACAATTTTTTAATCTACCAAAAAAGGTGACCGGATAACTCATCAAAATGACAATTTAACACACCTATAAAAAGTGTTATAAAGTCATTAAAAGTGATGAAACAAAATCTTGGTTAAATAGTTAAATATGTAACCTAGTTTTTGTTTCATCACTTTTCATACCTTTTTAAAGTTGTGTGTTAAAGTTGTGAGTTATTATGGAACCGTAACTATTTAACCTAGTTTTTGTTTCATCACTTTTAATGACTTTATAAAACTTTTTATATGTATGTTGAACTGTCATTTCGATGAGTTATTCAGTCACCAGTTCGGACATGAGTTTGATTCCTTGGTCAGAAGCAGATGTCTATAGCCGATTATTATGAAAATATAAAGAAAGCAGATCATTTACATTTTTATTATACAATTTATTCACATAAACTGAACTATAATATATTTTAATACATCGAAATGGTTGTCTTTCGATATTTTGTGGGCCTAATTTGACGGGAATCCGCTCCTGAATTTGACCCGGGTCTTATGATTCATAACGGGCAAATAAAGAGTTAACTACTTCCATTAAAAACTAAATTTACAATCGAATTTCAATAACATATTATTTATACAATACAATATGCTTAAAACACAATTTTTAAAACACAAAACTGGAATTTATTGGCAACAATGGCTTCGAATCTTTACGACGTGTGTTTTGAAGATTTTGATACATTTTTACTTATATTCTTTATCACAGCATCACGTTATTCGGCAAGATTCATACAATTCCTCAAGTTCTCTCCACCAGTTGCTATGCTAAGCAAATCTAATCCTGTTCTTAAATCTTTTCTCTAAGAGCGTGTATAAGGCTCCCCATTGGCCTCAGGATTGCGTAGGAAAAAAAAGAATAGTTATCGTAGATTACATTCTTGAAAAATACAATAATATTATTTGCACCATCTCTTTTATCAATGCGATAATAATAAGTTGTGGTAAGTAGAATCCCAAATTCTTTATAATAAGTTTTCTGACCCCCACCACGAATTTTCACACGCCGAATCCCCCCCTTAGGGTTGAACCTCCCCCCACGAGAATGCTATAGTTACGCCCTTGACCTTCCTCAAAATAACAAAGATACTCTTAATCCATCAATAATACATAATCACTAACGGTTAAAACGCAAGATTATTTGAATTCATTAAAACATATATTTTTTAAATTCCTCTGACCGCCATTTTAACCCTTCACCGCCACCCTTGTAGCCTCCTTTCACCGTCCCCCATTTGCCCTCGAGAGACGAGAGACTATAATTTCGACGGCCTTGAGTCAAAATATTGTATCTCCAAGAATCATAATGTTGACAAAACTGCGTATGAAAGTTTGCAAACCTCGAAAAAATAAATTTTGTAACATACATAAAAGTGTTTAGTTCCATAATGTAGTTTATAGTTTTTCCGACATTGCACAGTGTACAATAATTTAAAGAAAACGAAAATTCGTTGTTGGAGTTAAATTATTTTGGCATGTAATTGAAAACCATAATGCAATTGCAAATTTATGGTATATAATCACAAAATAGAGCGTTAGTATAATTATTGTACTTCTAATTTGGTTAATATGACAATTTGAAACAATATTTCAATCGCTTAATAATATTAGACCATTGCAAACAAAATGTCAAACAAGCTTTCAATTCAAGACACGACTGATGCCATTATATCTACAGAAAGATCCTAGTGTAAAATTATTTTTTTGTCAAAAACATTGCATCTGGTGTAAATAGAATATTTTGGAATAAAAATATTTCCTGAAGGATTTAAAATATCTTTTAATATATATGTATCTTTGAGACGGTAGGTTTTGGAGATGCAATATTTTAACCCAAAAAAATGTAGGTTTTATTTGGTGCATTTCAGTAGTTAACTCATTTTCTGCCAAAACTGGAGATAAAATATGTTAACTCTTCAACTGCGTCTCCAGCGACAATATTACCATAAACAATAAACCAAATGTTTGTGCAAACATGAAACATCGGGACAAGGCCACAATTTTTTTGTTTTCCATGGCCGATGGAAAACAAAAAAACGTTGTGGCCCTGATACAATGTTTTTGTTTTGTCCCATTTTAAGCCATCGATTTGAGCTTTTGGGACCTACAGAATCTTTTAATGCTGTCATACTCAATTCGTTGTTCATTTATTTGAGTTCTGTTTTTAAACATTTGTTTTAACTCTCGATAATCGATTACATTTAAACATATTTGAAATATCCCATTCTTAGGCCCAGTTGTTTCCCAAAAAATCGCATGTGTCAAAATCGTCAAATAGACATTCAGCGCCATTTTGTTATATTTGAAAGGTCCCGTTAAACGCCAATTTTAGGTACGTTAAAGTTTTTTATAAAATTGTAATAAGTTGACAAGCTTAACAATATGATGGATGGATGTCCTCTTAATGGCGCTGAATGGTCATTTGTTACATTTGAATTACTGTGAAACAACCCGTCCTTAATTTTATGTGATTATCCATGGCCACTTCAAACAGAGAAAAAGATTTTTCATAACGAAGAAACTCTCCTTATAATCAATTTAGTTTCGGACATGCAAATAATCATTTGTCAATTAAAAATTCGTTTTATCTGTGTGGACTATTGGTTTAGTAAAGAATTAATGTACCATTAACGAACGCCGACAAAGGAATGATAGGTAGCCAGATTAATGATTCAATTTAGTCCTAAGAAATATAGCAATTATATTTAAAAAGTAGTGTTAAATAGATTCAAACCTAGTTGTTTTAATGAACGCCTACTAGATTTTTTACTAGTTTTTTTTGCTAAAATAAACGTACAAGGGAAGTATGAAGATATTTTTGAAATACAACTATTTAAAAATATATGTAAGTAATTAATTTCTTTTTCAACGCTTTAAAATAATAATTATAGAAGAGATAAAACGCATTTACTATGTAACTAGGAGGTATAGATAATAAATATTTTGTTATTCTTAAAGTGTCGCTAAAAACTTTTAATAATATTTGAAACTTTGTGTAAGGTATTATAAGAAAAAATAATTTATGAATTTTATTAAATTTATCATAAAAATATGAATTTTTGTTTTAATTTCCACATGAATCTAAACTGCAGGGCTTTCCAATAAGAGGTGTTATTTTGATATTCAATCGTAAAAGATCAATGGTTTCGTTACTTGTGTGGCACGCAGCGCCGTATTGTTGAAAGTAAACGTTGTCCAAATCAATACCATCCAATTCTGGCCATAAAAAATCATTAATCATCTCTCGATAGCGCAATCCATTCACCGTAACTGTTGCTCCAGTCTCATTTTCGAAAAAGTAAGGTCCAATGACTCCGCCGGTCAATAAACTGCACCAAACAGTCACACGTTGAAGATAGAGAGGCTTTTCAACAATAACTCCTGGGTTTTCCGAGCCCCAGATGCTACAATTTTGCTTGTTGACGAAGCCACCGAGGTTTTATTTATTTTTTATATTAACTCCACACAGGAGGTCCTGAAGAAAATAATTTTCCTCAGGGCCTATGTCATCTTTGGGGATGCTGTGTGGAGGGTCTTTTTGTGGAGAGGAAGGAGTGAACATGGGTCTTGAAGAGTCCCATGTTGTAGGAGGGAGGAAACACAGAGGCCGGCAGTTCGTTCCACAGCCGAGCTGTTGAAATTAAGAACGAATCGTAGAAGCGACCCGTTCTCATGTGACAAATGTCAACCGTGTACAAATGTTGGAGGTGGAAATGGGCCTCATCACTCAAGATGATTTGCATTTGATTCACTCAAGTGAATTTTAATAATTTGAATGCATTGTTGAAGCATGTATCGTTCCATTTTAATTAATGGCGTAGTTTCTACTTGTCAAATGTCAAAAAAATTACAGCTTCAAAAGTACCGAAATAGCGGGCTATTCAAAATAACACCTCTTATTGGAAAACCCTGTATAAAGCAAAAAAAAAAAGAATTCAGAAGAAGCAACATTTATCGAAGAATGAGCCTATGGACATGAAATTAGCACTGCATTTTAGGTTCACAATTATTTCTAGGTTCAAGAAAGGTCTTGTAAAACAAATTTCACAATGTGATATTAAGTTTTGAATATTCTGTTGTATGTTCCAAATTTCTACATTTTTAAAAGCTGAAATCTCTTCCAAAGCCGGGTAATGAATTAATGATTTCATTAAACTTCCAAATAGTCGTATAAAGTCACTTAAGATCAACAGCTACGCGTCCTTATTCGTACCAAACCTCATTTTGGATTTGTGGCCAAAAAACCCAACCAAACTTAATAATTATTTTTTATTCAAATGGTTTAGCAAATATCTACACGGATGTGTGTCATTTTATTTATTTGTGTTTTAAATTGTGATATATGGGCCATAGAATAATTCTGAGTTATGGCAATAATTAAAAAAAATATAACATCGAATTAGAGGCGTTTTTTGTGGGAGAAATTTTATTTAACGTAAATTCGTCATTCGCAATTTAAAAAATGCTTTTTTTAATATTCATTTTTTATCATATATTTCATCATATTTATACAGTATAAATATTTTTTAAAATATCTATTATGAAGTCACAATTTAGGTACCTACCTCTAAAACCATGAAAAATTGATAATATCCGTACTACTAGGTTTTGCTATATTACTGATAAAAAAATCAGTTTGGTTTGGTATTTTGGCCAAAAAACCTAAAAAAAAACACAAAAACAGTGAAATATTTTATAACCATCAAAAATTATCATGTGTTAATTAGGGTGGAAAATGTCCTGAATACAAAAGCTGAGCAAGCGTTTATCATGGGAAACAATCAATGACAACTGTTCATCTGAGCACCTACCAACGAAATTCCAGTTAAACAAACACAACATCCACACCTGTCATCTATGTTCCATTCTTTCGGAATACCATTTTAATGAATTCCATCCAAAACACAAAAACATGAAAATTACCTTAAAAATTAAAATATAAGAGATGCATGAAAGAGTTATAACAAGGCCTGGGCATTATTCCTTTAATAAGGGTAATAATAATTATTATGCCCTCCTAGAATGGTTATTTTACATATTTTTTCAATTGACCAATCATCCAGTTAAAACTGCACGGCTAATGAGGACAGTTTAAATAATTCCTGATGTTTGCCTCATTTAGTTAATCCCTCATTTGTTATTAGGGCAGTAGGTTGATTTTATTTGGACCCTCCGCACGCTAAACAAGAGGAGATATCGAGAAATCTTTATTATATGTACCAGAGATGCACAACTTTTTGAACTGAATAACGAAATAAAATATATGAAGCGAAATTCTTTATTTTTAGGCCAAAAACTCGAATTTTGCAATAGCTAGAAATTCCGGTTAAATAACGCAAGTTTTTGTGTATTTTCAGGTTATTTTCTAGTATTTTAAAATGAAAAATGAAATATTGTACCCAAATAACGCGAATTTTGCCAAAAGTATCGTAAATATGGACAAAAAATATCGCGTAATTTTCAGGTCTTACCAATTCTTATTGTTCACTGGTCGCAAATTAACACACGCATTGTATTAAAAATTGTTTAAAAAGTTGAACAGAACATTGAAGGAGATACGAGAAAGTAGCAAACGGTGGCTTTGAAATCTACGTCATCGGTACGACTGCAATTCCACTGTGTTCTGGTTTGCAGACTGCAGGATGCAATCCCACTAGAAGACGGCACAAGAAAAAGAGAACGCCAACATTTATGAAAAGGAATAATTTACTGTTTCGACTAAATTATGCTAAAAAACGTCACTCTATTTTTTTTTAAATTACCTGCACTTTGTAAATGTTATTAATGGTAACCGAACAACTCAACAAACCTTGAAAAGTGATAGAAAGTCATGAAAAATTATGAAATAAATACTAGGTTAAATAGGTAACGAAGGTTAGAGTTTATAGGTTAGTATTTTATGGTAGCTTTTAATGATTTCATATCACTTTATTTAGATTTGTTGAATTGCCGTTGTATTGAGTTATCACGGAACCGCAGATCTAAAGCTGTAAATTGTGACATTTGTGGTAAGGAAACTATTTCAGCACAATGAAAGAAATGTTATGTGGTGGCTATTTTACCAAAGTGTCAATTGACATGAATAAAGCGGCAAATGTTATGTGGTGGCTTTTCTACCAAAGTGTTAATTAACATGAATAAAGCGTCAAATGTTATGTGGTGATTTTTCTACCAAAGTCTTACAAAGTGTTAATTAACATGAATAAAGCGTCAAATGTTATGTGGTGACTTTTCTACCAAAGTCTTACAAAGTGTTAATTAACATGAATAAAGCGTCAAATGTTATGTGGTGGCTTTTCTACCAAAGTCTTACAAAGTGTTAATCAACATGAATAAAGCGTCAAATTTTATGTGGTGGCTTTTCTACCAAAGTCTTACAAAGTGTTAATTAACATGAATAAAGCGGCAAATGTTATGTGGTAGCTATTCTACCAAAGCTTTCCAAAGGGTTGATTAACATGAATAAGGCGTTATTTTGATTTTTTTTACGATTTTACCAGCTGTTCATGGCCGCGGATTGCACACGCCTGTTATTACCCAATCATTTTAATAATTTACTGTTTAAATACTTATCCACTAACCGAAATTCATTTATTAAAGTGCATCCTCTAGTCGTGCCAATTGTTGACGTAAGTGCACGCTGTCTAACTGGTAGATTCTTTGTTAAAACTATGCGCGGTTTTTTCGTGTTCCGGTGATTTCTGGGCGTTAATAATTTCGAAATCTGGCACATTGCCGTTTTGCAATAACTATATAAAATGTGAACTATACGTGGGGATAAAAAAAACAGAATATACGCAGACAACTTAATGATATGAAATATTGTTAATTTATTAAAAATCTGGTCAAATTATTCGTTTTCCTGTTGAAAAAGGGATTGCAGCCCAAAACGAATGAATTGACAAATAATTTCATAACAAACTATCAGTATGGCAAGAATATGTTATGAGGAAATCGGAACACGTGATCTTCAAAAGAATAATATTTTCGCATTTCGTTCACCAACAAGCGCACCTGCGTGAACACGTGTTCAGATATATTCTGATGACTAATATTTTATTAGGAAATGGTCATGCAGTCAGTCACCTTTTTAACAGTATCTTCATAAAAAGGGCGTACTATTTCAGGTTCAACATATTGTAAAAAAAAGTTTTCTTTTATACGTTCAATAATATTATTATTTCATTTATTAACAAAAAAAGTTTATTTATTATGTTATTAAATTTGACAAAAGGCCGTTAAAATAGGCAAATTTAAACAACACAATAATAGGGAAACTAGAGTTATTAATATGCATTATTGATTTCGATTATTTTTTCTTGGAAATCAATAATGGCATACACAGGAAATAAAAATAAAATTCGTTTGTTTTCCATTATAAATAACCGATATGGAAATAATATAAATACATCTTCTATATGCGATTTCATCACAGTTTGATAATGCCTTCAGAAGGCGAAACAGCTGTCATGCATGGTAATAATTACACTTGTTTATAAATACAGCCACCGACCTTGGGTCCCACCCAGACCTAGTGTGTTCAATTCCTTGGCTGGCTAAGTCCTCCATTACAACACTAATATTATTAAATAAATAAAGGAAGAAATTAAAATAATGTTCTACAAATTAAATTAGATAACAATAAATAACTACAGATTTTAGATTTTTTATGAAATATATTACGTATATTAAAAATCACATTTTTTTCGACTTGTTTCGGGCAGGTACTGTACGCGTCCACTTTATAAATATTTCCCAAATAAATTCTAACCAGTTACACGATACACGTTTAGATTTAAAAAAAAATAACGAACAGCAAAAGGGTTAACATTGCCCTATCATAAAAGGCACCTGAACGGTCACAAATTAAGTCGTCCATTGCTTCTTAATGTTTTAATAATGGTTCTTAAATTGATAATGTCTTAATATTAGAGAATGTTAGATTGTTTTTCTAAAATAATATTTGCTTACAAATTGTTCTTTAATGATTTACATTTGTAATCATAATATCAGAGATAAATGAAACTTCAAAAACATCAGTTAAAAATTTTTGTTTGTTTTTTTATTATTTATTTTTTTCTATATAGATGCGTACCATCTAGCAACTATAGTAAACACTGAAAGGATTAACCGGTAGAGGTATAATGTGGGTGTCAGTGTGCACGGCGTAAGGTCAATTTGATCTTACTCCTGATGAAGTGGAACAAATATTAAAAAAGGACCATTTTTTATTTATTCATTTATTAATACAGGGTTTTCCAATAAGAGGTGTTATTTTGAATAGCCCGCTATTTCGGTAGATATTACTTTAAGAGCTGTCTTTTTTTGACATTTGACAAGTAGAAACTACGCCATTAATAAAAATGGAACAATACACGCTTCAACAACGCATTGAAATTATTAAAATTCACTTGAGTGAATCAAATGCAAATCATCTTGAGTGATGAGGCCCATTTCCACCTCGGTTGCTTCGTCAACAAGCAAAATTGTCGCATTTGGGGCTCGGAAAACCCAAAAGTTATTGTTAAAAAGCCTCTCTATTCTCAACGTGTGACTTTTTGGTGCGGTTTATGGTCCGGCGGAGTCATTGGACCTTACTTTTTCGAAAATGAGGCTGGAGCAACAGTTACGGTGAATGGATTGCGCTATCGAGAGATGATTAATGATTTTTATAGCCGGAATTGGATGGTATTGATCTGGACAACGTTTACTTTCAACAAGACAGCGCTACGTGCCACACAAGCAACGAAACCATTGATACGATTGAATATCAAAATAACACCTCTTATTGGAAAACCCTGTATTATGTTATCATCGTGTGTTCCAATAATTTTACAAACATAAATATACAGGGTGTTAAGGACGGACTTATTTTAACCAGCTATTCCTGGCATTTGAAGTAAAAAATTTTTACTGATTTTTTATGTTCTAAGTTGAAATGAAATTTAAAAAAAAACATACCTCAAAAATATCACCGGATTCCAAAATCATTAATTTTTTTACTCCAAATAATGTCAGGAATGTTTGGTTAAAGTAGGTCCAGTACTTCCCTTAAAACCCTGTATAATAATTGACATTATTTGGCAAACACGTCCTTAAATGTTTTAAGAATTGTATTCATTCACAATACTCAATATCAATGATTGTGGTAGACATTTATTTATTGGCCCCTCAACTCACTAGGGAATTTCTGTGTCGAAATGGGCAGCTTTAGAATTACAGTAAATAATAAAATAATACATGTAAACTCAATATAATATTGAAAATATAAACTACAAAAGTAAAAACTACAGTTATTATTCAAACTAAAATTAAAGTTGGGCAGTACGTTTAAAGTTAGCAACAATAACATTCTACTGTTTAAATAAGTATTACAAAGTACCTATGTTGGCTTATCAGCTACAATCACAGGATAACCATATTGACAATGGAAAGAGGTATAAAGTATGAATAATAATTAACAATAAAAAAATTTTAAAAAAAGTAACAGGTATTGATAAGTAAATAATAACAGTTAAGTATTAATAAGCAAATAATTAAAGTTAAGTATAATAAGCAAATAATTAATAAATATAAGAAAATATATATTTTTTTACATTAACTCTACACATCAGACCATTATGAAAATAATATCATTTATGTCATCTCTGGGGATGCTGTGTGGAAAAATAAACACATAATAATATGAATAATAATTAACAATGAAAAAATAAAAAAAGTAACAGGTATTGATAAGTATTGATAAGTAAATAATAACAGGTAAGTATTAATAAGCAAATAATTAAAGTTAAGTATTAATAAGCAAATAATTAATAAATATAAGAAAATATATACTTTTTTACATTAACTCTACACATCAGACCATTATGAAAATAATATCATTTGTGTCATCTCTGGGGATGCTGTGTGGAAAAATAAACACAAAATAATAAGAAACTAATCATAAGTAAATAGTAATATGTGCATAAATTAAGTAGATTATATTATATTATTCATTTAATATAGACACAATTTTTTATTCCCTTTTTAAAACCAAGCGTTTTTTCAAAAGCAGTATTTTTTGGATTTCATTAGGTATATATAGTTGGACGGTCTGGTACACAAAAAAAAATCTGGGTGCTTGATTTCTTCCTTGGTGGCAAACAAATTTGCTTTGCGTTTCTCGTCTCGTGTCCGCGTATCACGTGATTGTAATTTATTTTTCTCTTCAGTTGCTTACCCATAATCCCTATGTTAATTTTATGTACAAAAATTAACGCATTCAAATACACAGTTTGCTTAACCGTAATAAAAATTAGCTCGTATAACATGTTGATTTTTAGTATATATGTTGCGCTTGCAATTCGGATTGCTTAATATTGCAGTGTTTGATTTCTCTTCAATGATATATAAAAATATCGATGTTCTTTCTTGAACAAATACCAAGACAGTTCATAAGAATGGAATTCACTTAAATTCGTTTATTCTTTTAAAAAAATTACATCTTAATTCTTTTTTCAGTACATTAGTAAAATGGTATTACATAAAAAATAAGCGGTGTATCAACTATACCAGCATCAATAGAGCTTGCCTTTTAAAGGCAGCTTCACCGATGCTAAATATCTCGAAATCAGGATTGATTATGTTCAATAGCAAGACTGCTCTCCCCACCGGCATTACCAATAGCAAGTTAGTCCTGCAGACCGGGAGATAAAACAATCTATGCTGTCGGTGACGGAGATAATCATCGGGAACATAGAGACTAATACTCTCCATGATAGTCGGATTTTCAAACCATCCACGAATCAATTTGAAGAAGTTTTGTCCAGTAGATAGTTCACACCGAGCATGCCTAAGAGAAAGTCAGTAGGATAGAGCCAAGGGTAGTAGCCATACTCTCTCAGGTAGAGGAATCTCAGAAATATCTTCTGCACTCTCTCGAACATGAGGGAATACTTCACCTGATGAGGGCTCCAAACCACCGACCCACTCTCAAGCCTACTCCTAACCAACTCAATTAATAGCACTGTGAGAACCCCCATACATTGCGTATTGCATAGAAATTAAAAAAAATCAGATACTTAGGAAGTGATTTTTAATGGTACTGTTAGGGGGCCACTGGGACTTTGGAAGCTGGTCCGAGATTCCATCGAATATGCCGATTGTCAGGTGCATGATCCCGGTGGTTCCTGGGTTTTTTATGATAGCCACCAATAGTTACGCCAATCAAGGGGTCGAACGTTTGGCGATTGACCCTTAAGATAACTTATTTAAATTGCCTTCTCTCTGCACGCGTGTTTTCTCGTATTCTGTTTGCGGAATACCGTCCATTGTATTCGGATTTAAGAGTGTCAAATAAAATGAGATTATAAAGAAAGTATACATTTATTTATTGACACACACTAAAAACAGGTGTACAAATAGTGATAGGTACGTCTGCACCGTCTAAAAACAAACTAGGACTAAGAGCAAAGAGGAGTCGTTAGTACTGTATATATATTATTAGATAAAGAATATTACGTCACAGGGTGCAGGGTGTAGGAATGTGAATACGTATGGACCAGGATAAAGATACAGTAGGTACATTAGGGTTTCACAAACAAATTAATTATATAATCTCAAATATTGAAGTAATCAAAGTGATTGATCAAAAGAAATGATGATTAACATCTTGTTTTTAACTATAAACTAAAAGATTAGTTTTTGGAGCTACTGCGCACATATGATAGTGATTACAAGTGGATATCGTTTTATAACAGTACGTAGGCATGTTACTTGTTTCAAATATTGTTCTGCAAAACTTTCTGTCAAACCCAGGATAAAAATAAAATAAATTAAATAAAGCGCATTTTAAAATATAACGATCATCTTATAAAATTACACGGTGTTTAAATTTTCGCGGTCCAATATAGATTATCAAATTTAATATCAGTCTGATCGTATTCAATCAATACAATAATATGAAACCTTTCAAATAAAGTCATTAAATTGATTTAAATTCATCAATTTGATACATGGTCGAGTTCTGGCGCGCCGCGTTATAAATATTTTGACAAATAATTACACGGCTGGAAAGCCGCCGTGTAAATATTTAACACTGGAAATACTAAACGCACAGGGCCGGCGTAAGTTGAAAGGTATTTGACATCTAGACTATGGGAGTTATTTGATAAAATATGGACTGACTATAAGGTTTTCCACATGAGGAAGTGAGGCCGCTAACCGTGACCCAACACAACTAACTTGCTGCTGGATATATCGGATTCCAATGCTTTTGGATTGCAATTTTTGAACGGAATTCTTGTTCGACATGGTACTCGTAGCTTTGTCCCAAACTATTAATGTGGCGCATCAATTTTCCAGTATTGCTCTATTTGGATATACTACAAACTCAGTATTATTTTTTTTATCATTATTATTATTTTTTTTAATAATAAACTAATATTTATAAGACAAAGTTTTATGCATTGCATAAAGGATAAAAAATAATTATAAGCAATAATTAGTCGCCTAAAATATAATAATAATGATTTAATGTCTTCTTTTCTTAGCAATATATAGAGATAATGATATCCTCACTGGGATCTCCCGTGCTGAGGATTTCATTTACATATTATAATTTAATTATAAGATATTAATTTTACAACAAAGTATGATATGAATTTAATTATACACATATATCATGTAGTATAATTATTTTTTTTTTTAAATAATTTTAAAATAAGTAAGATAGTGTTTTTTTGTATAGTTCAGTTTAGTAGATTCGGTTTTAGTCTGTGTTTGATTTCAGTATATTTTATATTTCAGATTGAAATAGAAAATACAAATTGAAAATATCTCCCGAGTATATATAATAAGCAGTAATTGTTGATTGAGGTATTAGTACATACTGAATTATTTGGAGGGATGGAAATAAGCCGACATAGCTCAGTGGTTGAGAACACCTGACAGGACATCAGAAGGTACAGGTTCAATTCCCATTGGCGGCATATATTTTTACTCGGGAGATATTTTCAATTTGTATTGATATTTCAGGCGACTAATTATTGCTTATAATTATTTACCGTCAGTATCATCAGTAGTGATTTTCAGCGGGGGTTTGAATGTCGTGTCTGCGGTTCGGTTTCCTTTCAAAAGTGTAAATGCCGGACGATGCGATGACTAATGCAATTTTACCAGTAGATCTGACTTTGACTAAGAGAAAATTTTGTTTACCGTATCTCGTGCAGCATCAAGGAAAAATGTTTTTTCTTGGTTCCCATCAATCGATGTTAATAATGCATAGTGTACTTTTTTGGTCGATGTTCATCTTAAGCTACAACTTATAACTGTTTCGATTGACCATAGGACGTTTCTCTTGTGTATTCGGCACTGGTAAAATTTGTTGAAATCGGTTTATAATATGCACGTATTATACACGGTTCCATGATAACTCAACACAGTGACAATTCAACACACTTTTAAAAAGTGATATAAAGTCATTAGAAAGATGAAATTTATTTTTTTTAACCTAACCTAACCTAACCTACATAACTTAAGGGCCCGCTTTCCGCGTAAAGAATTTAGATTTGGGCAACACCTACAAAATTTAGTGTTAAAAGAATCCGACAGAGGTGTCTGAATTCGTATTAGGAATAATTTTGGGGATTATGAAATTAAATTACCGACATCTATTGCAATTTTAGAAAAACAGAACCATTTTTAGTTAGCACCGACCTTAGAGTAATAATGCACCGACCAAATGAGAAGGAAGTCGAAATGAAGATGGTTCTCAAAATATGGGTTTTATTACGGATTTAATTAATTATTTTTTTTTTTAATTTTACAAAAAACATTTACGAAAGTTATTTGTATAGGTATAAAAATTACTTTACTTTACTAAAATACTATTCTCACTTTTATAAAAGTAATTTATAACTTTTATAAAATCAATAAATATATTTTTACATCAATAAGGTTTTAAACTTTTTTACTCGAAAACTATCTTAAAACGTTGGAATTCCAAAAAAAGTTTTTTTTTCTTTTTTACTTGTACTATCAATTAGAATCACCTCCCGAAGTTTGTGCACTTTACCCCCGACATCTTGTATAATATGCGCAATATAATATTTATACACGTGTAATATCTACTTTTGTACATTTATATAAATTATATACACGTTTACATTTTTATGCTCATCAAATTTATTATATTATAAAGATAGATAGAAAGATCCTTAGTGCTTCCTGAGGACTTACAAATCAGAAGACTTTTTTGTAATTATTTATTTATTCATTTAAACAATTCAATAATTATAAAGAGTAATAAAACATGTAAGCAACATAAAATTACATTCTAAAATGTGAAAGGGGCTCTATTTATTTACATTTTTATGAAATTACTACTTTTAATAGTTTTAAGCTTTCAGTGAACTTTCAATTTTATTTTTAACTTCTCTAAATATTATTTGTTTAAATCGTCAAATATAATTTAATCACAAACACAAGATTCACTCAAAATGAAAGATTGGTGGTTCTGAAATGTTCCCATAAATACGGTGAAAGAACCCTAAACTATAAACTTATTACCCTAAACATGCTTCGAGCGAAATGCGGATCTGGAAACCTTATCGTCAATCTGAGCAAAACATACCATGAACGTCAATATAGCAACAGCCTTTGTTCTGCTGCAGTTTCATTAAATGCCGAGAGATCCGTTTACAGTCTCCAAAAAGCAATACTGGGGCACAACCCTAGAAGCAAAGCTAAATGATTGGAATACAGAAAGATAAAAACACACCATTGTCAAAAATATCTTGGCCGTAAATGATTAAATAAAATTAGATTTATTCAGGAAGGCAAGCTATCGATCAAATGATTTGCGAATTCGGAAAAACCGTTATTATTGAGGTTTTATTGATGTTTTGTTTCTCCCGATTTATTCGTATAACCCATTAGTCTACATAATTATCTAGCGGGTTTTCCATTACTTGTGCACTTATGTTAATGTATTTTATGACCGTCTTTGTGTTGCTTATATTTGTATCATGTTGTCTCCCTCTATATTTTGTTATATATATGCACACATTATGTACTTCTTGTTTAGTATTAATTTGTACCCTGATGATGCTTAAGTAAAGCGAAACCGGTCGGTTCTTAAATTAATAAATATCGTGGTTTTAAAACAAAAAAGTATTTTATTTTATTAAATTATATTCCCCACAGTTTCAGAACTTTCAATAGCTTCTTTCGCTCGCATGTTCATTATTATTCTGAATTCCACGTTCGAGTATTGTTATTTGAAACAGATGGCCCGTATATTATTATTACATATTATATTATATTTCGGACATCGTTGCATTGTGAATTAATAAGAACTTGCCCTGTAATTTCTAATGTTTTGGAATTAGTTTTATTTCCCAAAGTACGTATTCTGAAAAAAATAAAATAAAAATTTTTATAACTTTTTACTACACAATACATAAATAAAAATAATAATTAATTTTTATAATAAATTATCGTTTATCGTATTCTGAAAAAAATAAAATAATAATTTTTATAACTTTTTACTACACAATACATAAATAAAAATATGAATTATTAATTTTTATAGTAAATTATCGTTTATAATAAATATAAGCTTATAAATCAAAAATTGTATTTTTTTCTTCTCACCTATTAGATAGGATATAATTTTATGAGATATCATTTTTTCTTTGAAATACGGGATATCTTTCGTGTATTTCCCATCTTTGAAAAAACAATATTTATTAACTCATAAACTTTACACGCGTAAAAATTATCTTTATAGATTCAAATATTTGCACGTAATCGCACGTCTGTAGATCATAGAACGTTGAACGACATGTCTGCCCCCAAAGCCCTCGAGTTGGCGAATGAACTTTTCAAAGAAGATAGGTTAATCTTCAAGTCGGAGCGAGCGCGCTATAATAAATATGATTTAAAAGCAATAGGCGTAAGCGACAGTTGTGAAAATGTTTAATAAATCACGGCGTATTTCAAAAATAGCAAAAATCACTTTTGGGGTCTATTGAGTAGCATTAAAAGAAGCATTGTGATTTTTTTCATACATATAACTTGTAAAATAACAGAAATAAACGTGTTAATAATATTTTTCGGAGCATACTTTGCGATTTATTTCTATCGAGGGAATTTCAAATAATTACCGTTTCGGCTTTTGGAACAAATAGATACTATCTTAAAGAATAACATATATTTTTTTAAGAGCTTAAAAACTTCAAAATTTTAAGGAAAGTATGTCGGAAATTGGATGAAATTCGAATAGTGGGCCCTTAATAAAGTTTTTGTTTCATCACTTTCCATGACTTTATATAACTTTTAAAGATGTGATGAATTATTATTGTGATGATTTATCCAGTTACCATTATACACATAAACCTTTACGCAGAAATTGTGTAAACGATAGTAAAAACCGTATTGAAATCTGTTGCGTAGTTTGGGAGAACGCGCACAAACAGATAGACACGAAAAGCGATTTTATTTCATACTATTTAGAGATAAATAAATACTCGTAATGCTCGTTTAATTCGAGTTGGACATTTTTAAAGTAAATTTACTCTAAACGTTCACGATTCTCCTTTCCGCTCCGACCCTATAACCACTTGACGCGTTCCCCACCCATCGTTTAAAGGCGTTGGTTTCAGGAGATTTCTTTTATTTCTTTAAACTGTACCCTTTATTTAAAAAAGAAAACACCATAAACACGGGCTGTATATGTAACATTTGATGATTTAATGACAATGTACGTTGCTGTTGATACAATAGCCACAATCATTTTTTTTAATAATTTCTAGAAATGTTTATAAAAATTCACTCTCAGGTTTTTAATGAATGCGTAAAAATCGTGCTGAATTATTTGTTTCGTATGAAGCAATAAATGGTTGTTATACTTTGAAGGTAATCTACTTGTGCATATGGTCATTTAATGTATTTACAGCGGGTAGGGTCTATTCTCTTGGGGTTACAAGTTTAATATCTTAGATATGGTCAAAATAATTACTGTAATGTTTATTTTGCATTTTATTTCTACTTGTTATCTTAATGTATAAAAATCACATATAATAATAAAAAATTAACGTTATTTTTTCAGATTTCTCATCCAAAAATACATACAACCAAAATTTTTAACGTCCCTACATAGAAGGTGGTCTGTGGCAGAACAATGTCTTATATTATAAAATGCATTCCAAATGTTTGAGTTAAATTCAAACTGGTTTCTAATATGAATATATAAAAATCCAGCCTGCATATTTTTGTACTCGCAAAACTAGAAAAGTAGTTGACCGATATCGCTGAAAATTTCAAAGTTTTTTGTTATTAGTGCCAGTAGTCTTTCGATATGTTTTAATGGTAGAAGAAGTCAGGGATGTCTGAGGAATGCTTAATGAAATATCTTTGCCCCGTAATGAGACACGGAGTCGAATGAAAGTCAATGTAATGTAGTTTTTTAACAGTTACATTGTAGTTTACAGTAGTGAATGGTTGAAGAAATCGGAGGGGCCCGAGAAATACAATAGAAATAGCGAAGCATTCTGGCGATTGACTAGTTTTTTTATAGAATATAATAACACTCAATTATGTTAAGCCCCAACAGGTGTGCATATACTGTATTTATATGTTTTTTAAAATAATCCAGTGACGTATTATCAATAATAACAAATTTCGATAGTGTAGTGTTTATCGGCAGGAATATGTATTCGGGTTTCACGAATACTTCCGAGTAAGGCCGAGGGATCGGCTCGGAGCTCAGTAGGTAAACCGGCCGCAGCAGCGTCGCCCAGAAGAATTATAGCTCGGCCGTATTGTGCTTATTAGATATTCCTACTTGTAATGAACCGACATGATGATGTGATCGTAAATCACATTTTCTAGAAGAGATAATCTTATCGTGTATCAAATACCATACAGTATAACCCATACACCGGTTATATTCCTGAAAATTTTGTGTAATTTTAAGACCATAAAGAGAAAAATGAGTATGATTCGTTTCTTAAAATCCTGTTAAAAACGCGATGGCAAGACTTTTCTGAATAATATATTAGTCCATTCAGAATATATCGAAACACATGTTGATAAATATTATGACAAAATGAGACAATATTAGAATTTTTATGAACAAGTGTTCGGATATCCTCATAACACATTCGTGTGGTATTGATAGTTTGTTTAGGTAATCTATCAATTAATTCGTTAAAGTCCTGCATTTCCGTTTTTAAAGGAAATACGATTAATTTGAACAGATTTTTTATAAATTAGCAATATTTTACATCGGTAAGTTTTCTTCATTCATAATTAACATTTCCCACTTAACAGCTTTTCGGTCGTCCTATTAAATTCTCCGCTTGATATTTGTAAGACGCAATCTAACGCCATTTTACATCTCGTGTGACGATTCATCGAACAATTTTTTTTTCAATATTTTATCAAACATTTGAGAGTTACGTAAGCAAACCAGTCAGTGGCTGAGTTGGCATCGCGTCTGGGTCCCAATAAAAAAATAAAAGCAAGCCCTCTAATTACTAATTGTTAATGATTAAATCCATATTTTTCTGAGAAATTTTTTATCAATTGCATGCACGAAATTAATTTATGCAATTGATTGGCGTTCTAGACACAATACACCATAGTTTGTCAATTGAGTTACGATAACCGATGTTCTTTATACTTGGAGATATAATAAAACAAACCATTATTATAAAAATACCAAGAATGGATGCGGTCAAAAGCTGATATTGTACACGTACACACATAATAAATACATCGTTTATGCTAGTATATTTCTCGTTTATTTCTCCAAGAGTGTGAGATTTTTTATAAGGAAGATGACGGTGCTATTTTTTTTATAGAAAATTCACGGCATATACATACATTTTTGCTATAAACAATAATTCAACCAATTTATATTAAAAATCGCTAACTAGCATTATGTTAGTTGGTACAAAAAAGTAATAATAATTATAACCTATTTGGGAAATTGAAACTGAAAAACGTATTTATTTTTAAATTCATCTCTCGTGGGAATGGAACTGGTTGACTTGTTATATTAAAAAAAAAATTGTGCATTCCCTTACTAACTGTACCAAGCAATGAGCAACCTGCACACATGTTTAATTAGCTTTGAAAAAATTACGAACACATTTTTCCAAAAGGGATTTGAAAATCCTACATTTTTATAAAATACATACAGTAGAATCATTGTAAAGAGGTCCTTGCTTACGTAGGACTAGTGTGGGGTAAAAATGGACCTATTGGAACCTATTATCGAACTATTGTTGTGCACAAATAGGTGGGTAAATTCAAACCTTTGCTCCTTAAAATGATTTGCCTGTGCCTAGTTATAATTTTTTTCATTCAAAATTCAACGAATGTTTTTTCAAAAAATCTTCTCATTAATCGAAAATGGGTCAGCCTTTCCAATTTTAAAACTGTCAGTAAATTTGAATTTAGCTTCCCCACGTAGTTTTAACTAAATCCTTACAGAGTATATTTACAAACTGAGTTGTTTCGAAAAAATCAAGTGTGACAAAGTCATCACATCGTCAATCGACTCAGTTTTCTATAAATTGGTTTGTTTCATCGTCCGCCGTCAAGAGAAAATTCAACGAATAAATCAGGAAAAAGTGATCACCCGAAATCGGCTGGTTAGCGCGATAATCATTTTTTTAAAGAATGACGCATTCGCAAAAGTCACAATTGCGATCTGCCAGGCTGTATGTACTATAGAGTATCGATTACTGGTGATGAAGATTTGACTATTTTGGCATATAACGCAAAGAAAAACCAACGATTAAAATTTCGGAAGTGAACGGTTTTGTGGGAAGAAGTTTAGATACCTTTTCTAAATAATATATAATATTGTCGAAATTGATTGAAAATTGAAACAATGATTGATAATGACGAGAAAACTGGTAAAAACATTGAAAAAAAGTACAGGTTTGTTTCTCTTGTCGACCAATGTATCACAAACTACTTCCAACTGTAAAAATAACATTTATTTTTCTGACGAATGTATCGTTTTGGTGGCAGTTGAAAATGGCACATTTTAAATCATAATAGAAAATTTATTCGTTTACATAAAAATGCCGTAAATATTAGTTTATTTTGTTTTATTTATTCGATTTTTAATACGATCTATAAATTTATTATAAATATTAAATCATACGTTGAAATTATTTTACTTCACTCATGTCTTTTGAAAACTAAAAGACAATTGTGCCTTTTAAAATTTATTTTAACTGTTAGTAAAGATCACTTTTCTGTTTATTTAAATGCTTAATTTATTTCAGTTTTGAAAAAGTTGAAAAAGCTAATTGCCCAGAAATCATCCATGAACCAAAATAATATAAACATCATGCGAGTGGCTCATTATGTTCCTTATTATA
This sequence comes from Hesperophylax magnus, assembly GCA_026573805.1. Classification (NCBI taxonomy): domain Eukaryota; kingdom Metazoa; phylum Arthropoda; class Insecta; order Trichoptera; family Limnephilidae; genus Hesperophylax; species Hesperophylax magnus. The sequence continues at coordinate 14,862,689 of JAIUSX010000084.1, forward strand.
TAACAGTTTGGTGGTGGCAGAATCTGTGAGACTTTCTGCAGAAGTTTCCAGCAAATACCTTTTAAATAAACTCACCTTAATAGAGATTTGATAAACGCTCTTCAACTCAACAAGACTTTAGTGGGAAACACCACAACAAAACTATCACACAATGGGAAATAACACAACAAAACATTTTGCAAATCATCGTTGGATATCATTTGAAGCTCATTGAATTCCTTCGATTCAGTTCAAGAAGTTAAATATTATTAGAGACGCGGTAAGTAGCTGAGTAGACAAATGCGTTAGGTTACTACCTAGGCGTTACGAGTTCAATTATTCCATCAATGCAAAATGAATATTTTACGCTTATAAACTTATAATTATGGCCGTAAGAGAAAAAATTGAAATGTACCTATGTTTTTTTAGTTAATTCGAATTCCAAGATTTGTCAAATGTAAATACTGCACAAGAGTCCCAACTGCTCCCAACCGTCTGGAGCCAGTGAGACTATGGCATCCCTAATTGGAGTATATTGTGAGGCTAAATGTAGTGGGGAGGGGAAGGAGATGGGGAAGAGGAAGGTGGAGAAGAATCTGGCTATTCAAATCTGATCACCAAACATGGCTAAAGCCATTTCAAGTAACGTTTCAATTTTGAATGATTGCTTCGAAGAAATATTAAAGGGTATTTCACCATCTACTACTAGTAACTAATCATCAAGTGGCAATCGTAGGTTTAACAAGGCAGTAAAAACAGGCATAGGAGGAAGCTACAAGCCAAAAATATATGTATTCTTGGTATATTGAATGTAATAGGCATTAAAATCGCTTGACAAACGGAGTCTAGAAACGTTCGACATCAAGCACAAAAGTGGTTTTTATTTATTTTGTAAATAATTTTATAATAAAGCAAAAAAGTTAATTATGTGAAACTGTCACAGATAATCTTAGCTATAATACTGTATTTTTTAAAAGTTGTTTTCTTTACGCGTTCATACATTTCTATTGTAAAAATGTTTTTTTTAGTAGTTTACATTTACATTTTTTATTAAGTAATTTATTATTTTATTTGTATTCTACTCAAGCGAAGCGATAGGAAAACCTTCAATTTATCTAAAGCATATTTTTTAGTATCCATAATGTACACCAATTTGTTATAAATAATAATCCAAATAGTGATTAAGCATTAAACTTCGCCTTAATTCGGTTTTTCTACAATTTTTGAGGATTTATGACGTTTTTACACATTTTGCATGGTTTTTCAATATTTTTCAGTGTTTTTCGACGATTAACGATGTTTTAGACCATTTTTCTTGTTTTAGCACAATTTATCACGTAAATAAGGTTTTTCTACCTTTTTGCATACTTATAGTACTGATATTCTGATATTCACTCAACTTTAATTACTATGTGATTGATATCTTTAACTCACCCTATGGGACAAAAAAATCATCACACAATCGAGCTATAACTAGACCACCTAATTTCCCATCCGATCTACTTCCTTCCTCTCTTTATTCTAAACCTATATCCCCCCTCTCCTTCTTAAATGGAGATTTATCTCCACTGAACAGAACTGAAACCGCATATTACTCAGAGGTGGTGAAATACCTCAATAACAATAAGGTTACTGATAGGTAACTCAAACATTTGGGGAAATATCGATGAAATTACTGTACCTATATACATTTCCAAAATAGAAAAATCCTTGAAGTTGATAGTGGCTTTATTGAGATGTTATTCCTCAATATGAATAAGTAATTGAGACACATTCTTATTAGCAATAAAAAATAAGATTAATGAAGATGGATGACTTGTATATTTTAAGAATTTGTCATAATATAACGCCGTAGATTGTAAAGGAACGTGGCGGGGAATTAAAAAAATCGAACTAAATTCGCCCATTTTTTGAGACGAATGATTAATCGACTCAGTGGGTCATTTATTTAATACCCTTTAAAAACTGCGGGTTTCGAGACCACACAGGGGTGCAACTTTATCGTTTGGAAGGGGTTGCAAAAAATTTTTAACAAACCTTTGGAATCCTTTTCCACAATTAGATATATTCAAAATAAAAATTAAATTCATAATATTTATTTTAATTCATAACTACGCCGATATATATATACAGGGTGTTTATGAGACATACTTGATGCACTTTAACATTTGAACAAAAAATAATCTTTTTATAGTGTTTGTTTTTGAGTGAATTACCGTGCAATTGCTTTACGGTGTCCATCATCAGGGCAGATGTGTGATGCTCTGATGATGGACACTACAATTCTGTTCGAAACGTTGGCTAAAGAAGGAGGAAACGCAATACGACATAATACCCCAAAAATACACCATTATAATACTTTTAGCCGTGACAATCTCAAATCATATCCAACAAACTTTTTTCTTTCTTTCACGTGTACTCAACGATCGCTCAGCTGAGTTGTTGCTCAACCAACCCCTCATCTTGATCATCGGCACTTTTTTAATGCATTTTACATAGAGATAGCACACTACCTTACGCGACGCTAAAACTACGAAATGACGTACATTTTACTTGACACCTTGAGATATCTACAGCGGGTCTTTATATATTATGAAATATCTGTGTACTTTTAAGGGGTTGTGTTTGAAGGAAGAATTAAGCACTATTTAACATTACAACAGCCAGTGTATTGGATTTAATTTCCGAGAGTACAATACTAGAATCAACAATGTAGGCCATAGACGGCTGCCACAACAGCCCGTCTATGCAAGGGAGGTAGGTACCACTAATGCATATTGTAATGTCATTGCATAAACGTAATATTATCGAATTCCATCGTCAGTCTAAATTTAAACGGATTTGATAAACTTCACTACGCACCCAGTATCTTTGGGTATTTGCGAGGTTAGAGTTGACTAACTAGTTCGATAAACTTTTTTGAAACTTTCGATAAAGTATTCGCAGGTAGAGCTCGTGTGCACTTCATTATGGAGCATTCGAAAGGAAGGTACGTCGTAACTTGCTGATGACATCACAGCATAAGAAGTAAATGTCGGTGCTACCCAATTGGGAATTGGCTCAGTTTTTATCGCAGTTGACTCCAGTCCTCGGGGAGGAAGTTTCAATCTTAAATTTTTTATTTTTTTTTTGTAAGTTTTAAAGACATTTTAAAAGTTCACAGCAGTTAAGAACCATTAGCTAAGGAGGAAGGTTAAATCCTCAGTAAAATCAATAAATATGTGAATATTTATATATATTTTTAAATACATCTATTGATAAAAAATTATGTAGCATTTTATAAAATTCTACTTTACTACGATTTTATCGGTGTCCACAAATGACAAATTCGTTTGAATGTACATGTGTGTAATGATTAGCCTGTACCTATAAAGTTTATTCGTACTTGGCACACACTGTATTTTAACAGTTTGCTTTAACAACCCATTATTTGCATTCGTCACTCTCAACGATTCATATCACATTATCCTAATCTAACATATAATAATCCAACCTAACCTTACCTAACCTATCCTAATCTAACATATAATAATCCAACCTAACCTAACCTTTTTTTTATTTTATTTTTTTATAGTGAATACCTCACAAGAGTCCCCTGAACTGCTCCCGTCTGGAGCCAGTGAGACTATGGCATCCCCAATTGGGGGATGTTGTGAGGCTGAAGGTAAGTGGGGAAGGGAAAGAGGAAGGTGGGGAAGTACCTGGCTATTCAGATCTAGTCACTAAACACGGCTAAAGCCATTTGTAGCAACGTTTCAATTCTGAATGGTGGTCTTACACCAGGGCGATACTGGTAGTATCTTCCACTCTGGAACGTGCCGCAAATATACTATATATTATTTTAATTAATTAATTGTGAAAATAACACAAATTAATCAAATAAAATTTATTTGCGCACGCCGGGTTCGAACCCGCGACCTTCGGAATGGCAGTCCAATGCGTTACCACTGGACTATGCCGGCCGTCAAACCTAACCTATCCTAATCTAAAATATAGTAATCCAACCTAACCTAACCTAACCTATCCGAATCTAACCTATAATAACCCAACCTAGCCTAACCTAACCTGTAATAACCTATCATAACCCAACCTAACCTAAAATCAAAACGTTTAATTTAAAAAAAACGTAGTAAACCTTTAAATATTAAGAAACTAAATTCATATGATATTTGGGACCAAATTTGGTCGCCTAATAATTAACGGGTGCGTGGCCAGCGATCTCGAATTATCTATTATGCCGATTGTGTCTTTCATGTTTTCTACACTGCCTACAAACAAACGCGAATTATGCGCGATGTTCATATCGGTGTTCTGTCAAAATGGTGTGTACTGTGGAAAATTTTCTCGTAAATTATTATTTACCTAAATAATATTAAATATCAATATGTTTCAAAATCGTAAATGCAAAAAGTTGTTGTTTATTGTCATTAAGATGAATCAAATCATTGTTCTTTTAAAAATGCGTATTATAAACGGTAGTCATAGGTAAATATTTACGCCTGTGATTAAGTGATTCAGTTTGCTCTCAATAACGGAGTTTAATTAAAAGGACCATAATTTATAACAATGCCAGAAATCGCTCGACATTTGAGAAGAGATTCTAACGTCTACGCTTATAAAATGACGACACAAAGGTACCAGGAGTTAAGAATAAAGAGTTATAAGATTGCTGTTAATTCGCGTATTGCGTGCTGCTTGCTATGTTCAAGTGCCACTCATCTCCCATCACTTTATTAAAGCAAACACTTCATGCTAAATGTGTTTGTTTGTACTCCTTTTTTTCGAAATTGACATTTAATTTGACGTAGATTCGACGCGTTCGTGATTATAAATAATGGCTACATATATATCACCTTTTTTGGCGGTGTAAATCACTAAATTGCAAACGCCATTCGTTTTGTATAATGTGATATGAATCGTTCAGAGTGACGAATGCAAATAATGGGTTGTTAAAGCAAACTGTTAAAATACAGTGTGTGCCAAGTACTTATAAACTTTATAGGTACAGGCTAATCATTACACACATGTACATTCAAACGAATTTGTCATTTGTGGACACCGATAAAATCGTAGTAAAGTAGAATTTTATAAAATGCTACATAATTTTTTATCAATAGATTTATTTAAAAATATATATATAAATATCCACATATTTATTGATTTTACTGAGGATTTAACCTATGGTTCTTTAGGAAAGGTGAAACCTTTGGTTGTTTTTGAGCAAAAGAGAGTTTTTAAGGAAACCCAACCTTTTATATGAAAAGACTGTTGACATACTTCAAATTCAAAAAGCCGCAAAACAGGAATCGGCCTTGCCGACGCGACTTAATTACAAACAAATAGCAGAGGCGAGAACCTTTCATAAATACTATTACCTAACCTTCATAGGTGTCACTAGTGGTACATAATTACTCTGAAAATTATACAGGCATATTATGCCAAGTTTGCATAAACGTTTTGGGCGATCGAACCTAAAATATGGGATAAACGGTGAAATCTAGGTGGATTCATTGGTTTTAAACCACGGTAAGCAGATATTTTTTAATTTTTTTTTTAATGATAAACTAATGTTTATAAGACAAGGTTTTTATGCATAGCACAAAGGATAATAAATTATTATAAGCAATAATTAGTCGCCTGTAATATCAATACAAATTGAACATATCTTCTGAATAAAAATAAATGCCGCCGATGGGAAGAGAACCCACGCCTTCTGATGTCCGGTCAGAATCAAACGTTACTCGAAATGGCTTTAGACGTTTTTGGTGACCAGATCTGTATATGCAGATAATTATCAACCTGCCTTTTTCATATCTCATTCCTTCCCTCTAAATTATTTAGATTATTTTTTTTTTCATTAAATTTTAAAACCCGTAGAAAATTTTGTGCCACTGAAAAACGTTTCATTCAATAATAAGTTGCAATGATCAAAAAAAAAATCTAGAAACTTTTCTTCATCCTTCTAAAAGGATTAGTTTATAATAATGATAAAATTCAGCGAATGTTATAAAAATATTTCCTCTATTTGGCTTCTTCTTGACATCAGCATCTGGTAAGTGGTGGTTAGGTGGCATTGCATGTCAGACGTGGGAAAATGACACTTTGCTGTCGAAAGCTTGACGGAATTTATTTATTTTCAATATTAAAAAAATGATTGCTTCTCTCGCTGACAAACACTTAGTTTAAAAAGAGAAGATACTGCAGATATAATTATAATAAAAGCTGGTTAGCTTGTTGACTTTTCGGAGTCGGTGCGAAAAGAGGCGTCCCTGGTAGTGATGGGTCATGACTCATTTTATTAAGAGCTACAGCCACGGTACCAGCACAATATTTTCCATGTGAGACTTAAAGAGTCGCTCAAATACGGCTAATCCAGAACAACTTCCCGGTACGGCTCCCCCGATACGGCTCCCAGCTCCCAGCGTAAGCTTATTGTAGAAAGGTTTATTGTCATCAGAGAGGTTCGAAAATAACCTCGCGATTTACAGAACTTCCTTATCTGTAAATCGGATATCAGCTGTTGCTGTGGAAATTTCGATTAAAATTGACGAATTTACTTACTATAAATTTGTTGCGAGAATCGTTTTTACAGAGGATTAACAGGAACTCGCGGTGTAACGACGGTGGGGAGTAGTCAATCGCGGGGTTAGAACGCTAGATACAGAATGAATTATGCCAGTCACGGTTAGCAGCTACTGCTATAGCAGTGATACCAGTGGTATAAAATATTGTCTAGGAAAAATATTTGTAATGCAAATTAAAGCAGTCCTTCAGCATGAGCTATGTACTTCTACAGTGTGAATGGCACCACTTTTGGTATCTGATAAGGTGACAAGAAGCTGGGTAGTTACATATGTCCAAGTCTAGATATCGGACTGTCGGATGTCGGAGCATGTAATCACAATTCATAATTTAATGGCGCTATTTTTTCGAAAATATCTCCTGATAAAAAAAGTAACCGTTTAATTGAGCCGTAGAACAGTTTACCGCGAGCCGTACGAATACGGCTCTTCAAAAAGAGCTACCTCAATTGTGAGACTCGCTCATGTACGACTCATCGCTATTGTGAACACAACGTCTCGTGTAGACTAAAATGATCGAGTCACGCGGATGTCAGTGTTCAGTTGAATTAAGCAATCTGTTTTTAATGGCGTGAAGCGAAATGAGGTAGAATTTAAGAGCTTAAAGATTGTTGCAATAAGTGCTAAACGGTTGAATTGGTTGTACTTGGAACGTGATATCACTGACTTATCTATACATCGTCTAATGATCATTTTTCAACAACCATTTTATCACGTAATCAACTATCAATGGAAGCAATACATGTTAATATTTTTAAAATCTTAATTAATGTTAATTAAGCTAATGGTAATATTTTAAATCCACTTAAAATAATTCAAAGATTGATGATAATAATAGATTAGGGTAATTTTAAAAACCCATCAGTATTTTCTGCTGAAACACTTTTTACAATATTCAAAGTAGTTACTAAGATAGACAAAATGTATTACAAATATTTAATTATACCTTTTTTCAAAAAAAAAATGCGTTTAAATAATCTCTGTCTAGGAATAACTTAATTTAACAAAATTATTTATAACTGGAAAATAATCTTAAATATTCGTGAATTTCAGCTTAAATTGAAAATTTACCTTAAAATACTTAAAGACGGTTTGTTTCACAGAATTTGACCAATTCATCAAATTTTAACGTTAATTTTCAAATTCTGTAAATGTCCTGTTATTATATCTTTCAATTAGAACTTTCACAAAACTTGAAAAAGAACGTTGAAATTTCAAAAAATGTTGAAATTCTGTGAAACAAAATGTGAATTAAATAGTGCTTCGATAACTACGATATAAAATCGACAAAGTCTAAAGCAGTTTTTTTACTCGATAATGTTTCATGGCAAACATAACATTACGTTTTTTTATAACTAACTAACTAACTAACTAACCATCACTCTTTTTTTGTTTCCGTAGGCAGAGGACAGATCGCCAAACAACTCGGTCTTGGCACACATTCCTTGCCTCATTCACATTCATACATCGTCTCATACATACTCTTATATTTTTCTGACTCTTGACATGGCGCGACTATCTTATTCACTTGATCATGCAATGTCTTCCTCAGGCGTCCCCGACTTCTGATACCATTCGCATTTGCATCATATATCCTCTTCTACCTTCTTCTATCCTTACTTCTCATTTCTCACACGATCATACATGGTTTTACCACACATACGTCTCAGGGATCTCATTTCAACCGCATTCGATTTACTTTCATCTTTTCTCTGCCAGTTTCATGCCCCACTTCCATACATCAGGGTAGGTACCAGTAATCCGTTTTTTTGTCATTGTTTTATAGGTAATTCATGGACAAAATAAACGAATGAAACAATTTTTTTTTTTTTTTTTTTTAAACAAATTCAATTTATTCAATAAAAAAATTTACAATGTGTGATATACATATATATATTTCACTAGTAATAAGATAAGATATTATGATATGATTAATATTTATTATTTTTCAATGTTCTCCCATAAAAAGCAATTGCTTGTGTGTATGGGATGAGGTATTATTTGTTTAGTTTCTTAGATTTTTATTTAATTTTTTAATTTTTTGTTTTTGTTTTTCTTTTATTTATTTTTTTTTTTAAATTTAGTTTAGGTTTTCAGTAGGTATATTTTTTTAATTGTGTTTTGAATTCTTTGAAACTATCATTTAGTGATCTTATATTTTCTGGCAATTTATTGAAGAAATTTGTTCCTAAGTATTTGTAGTTTTGCTGACCCAAAGTTTTTTTACAAATCGGAATTGGTAACATGTATTTTTGCCTGAGATTTGCTATGTTTTTGAATGGTACGGTTTTGTTTAGGATATCATCTTTGTAAACTTGTAAGGTTGCGTGATACAGGAAAAGAGTATTTAATTTTCTGACTTTAAATTCTTTGAAAATGAGTTCAGATGAATATAAAAATGATTTCTTTAATATTATTTTAATTATTAGTTTTTGCGCAATGTAAAGAGGTTGTGTGTGAGTTTTATAGGCGCCCCCCCATCCTATTATGCCATATTGGATTATGGATTGACAGAATGCGAAGTACGTCATTCTCAGTAGTTCTTTATTTAGAATATGTCTCAAGCAGCTAAAAATTAAGGTTAATTTTCGTACTCTGTTTTTGAGAATGGTTATATGTGGTATCCATTTTAGGCATTGTTCAATAGTAATCCCTAGATATTTGGTTGAAGTTTTAATTTCAATATTAGTACATAGTAAGTAACAGTGGTGTTGTTGAGTGCTTGGTGCAGAGTGAATTCGAATGTTTATTTCATGCGGCGTATTTGGTTTGTTTATGAAAAATGCTACGTAGTGTGTTTTTTTAGAGTTTAACGTTAGTAGGTTATTGTCAAACCATGTTTTTAATTCATTGATGTCTGAATTAGCCTTTTTGTTCAGTTCTAACCATGTGTTTGCTTTTAGAAGAAGCACTGTGTCATCTGCATATGAGACAATTTCCCCGTATTTAGCAACTTCAAATATATCATTTACATATAATATGAACAAAAGTGGTCCTAAAACTGTGCCTTGTGGTATCGAGAAGTTATTACTTTCGGAATCACAATGTTTGCTTCTATAAGTTAATTAATGGTTGAAACCTAATAAATGATTTTGATAGAATAATTTTTTAATTATACATAGCTGAAAATCTATATTAATAACACATATCCAAACGGGAGCCATAGCTATCGATGAATCTTTTTCTGCTCGTGTCACATGATACTTATCTCCTGCCATTGTCTAAAATATGTTTCCATAAATATCTCAAGATCTTGGTTTTTTACTTCAATATTTCGGATCCCTTCAAAATTCTGGAAAAAAGGGTAAATTGGAAATCAATCTTTGGCTGTCATCAACAAATTGCAAGAAAAGGGTTCAAAACGAAACGGCAAAAAAAAACAAAAAAGGTTTAAATTACAATACACACGGAAAATCATTAATTTATTAAAACTCAGGTAAATTATTCGTTTTCCTGTTAAAAACGGTACTGCGAGCCTTTAACGAATGAATTGATTGAGTTCCTAAGAAAATATCAGTTAAAAGCGAATATTTTATGAGGATAGTGGAACACGTGTTATATTTATATTTATTTATTACCAAGCAATGTACTAAGTATAGCTAAAATGATTTCATGCAATGTAGTTACTACCTACATAGGTATGGCGGTCTTTGAGAGTATTATCCAAACGAGGTGCAAATAAATACACTTTATTTTATTATTAAATTTATTTTCAACGAGCAAAAACCAAATTAAAATGTGTTTTTATCTCTTGAACTCGTAATTCAGAGTCAATGAGTTCACCACATCGGTTTTCCTCTAAAAAGTAGCAATAATAATACAGAAGTTAGTAAAAACACAATGAAACACGATTACACGATTCAAACATTATATCATAAGACATAATCGAATGAAAAACGGAGAGACGAGTTAGACATGCGGTCGTTTTGCTAAATAATTACAGACCTTAATCTCAGGTGATTTGCCATCTCTGAGGGAGGTCCGTCCCTCGACAATGTTTTATAAATAATCGCATTAAAAAACATAATAGCGAATATCAAAAAACCACCCAAAACGCATAATTTGTATAGAAACGCAAAGTTGAACGTCAAATTCCCGCCACTCAATCGGACATGTTTGAAGTGATTCTTCCGCTTTCTTTCAAAAATGGAATCCCACGGCGCGACTCGGCCCTTTTTGAATCTAAAATAATTCGAAATTCAAAACACAATGGACGTCATGCGCGCGCACATATAATTGCCATAAATAAGAATTCTGAATAAAGAACGCAATCAAATAAATATATTATTCTATTTCAATTATTTTTTCTCATCAAGACAGCGGATTCACGTAAGTTTTTCGTATGGCTATGTTTATATCGTGAATAATTGAGATCATCTAGTATTGAAGGTTTTTTCTACGACAGAATCAAATTCTACCTGCTTGGTTTTTTGAAGCACGAGCGCATTCCACGCTAAAGACCCAAATGACGAAATTTAATGTTCAGTCCTGCCGCTGAGAGTTCTATTGTAGCCTCGCTTTATGTTGAATCATTTAAGTTGAATTTAGTAATATAAGCCTTATATTATGTAGATATCAAGTGGTGCCCTCTAATTGTTATTTTTTTATTGATTAATTTAAGTTTGTTACCAGACACCTGATTTGGATTCTTGTGGGTGTCTAATAATATACAGGTAAGTACACAATGAATGTACGTAGGTAATATTCCAAATACTTTCGTTGTAATTCAGTTTTGTCTATGTTCTTTTGTATGTACTTTGGAGCTGCGAGCGCAAAACGATTTTTTTTATTTATTTAATTATTTTAATATTCCATTTAATTACAATAATGGCATAATTGCACATCTCACTAGGTGTGAAACATCTGTGTTGAAATGGTAAATTACAGAGTGCTTGTTGCTAGGTTTTTGTTTACATAATATTATGAAAATGACAGATTAAAAAAATCAGTATTAAAAAAAATATTTTTTTGTATTTTATATAAATGTAGAAGATTAAGACGAAGCGAGAATAATTTTTATAAATTAAGTAATTCAATTTCAGTTTTGACAAAAAGGCATAGTGATAAATGATAAGAAACAAGCAGGGGATACTTTTTTTAATTTTTTAATTTAGTTATACAAAAGTCACATTTTTATATCTAGTATTAACCTTTTAACAATATATTTCTATTACATTAAGGACATTTTACAATACATCTTAAACTTATTCTTTATAGTATTTAAGCATAACCCACGAGAAGCAGCAAAGCTTTTAGCTTCTTTAACATCTGTATTAATAAATCTTAAATCCTTTAAAATAGAGATTACTTTAGTCAAATGTACATACATGTAGTACATAGTTATGCTGCTTCCTTTTCGGGAAAAATGGAATTAGTGACACTGTTTTAACAAAAGTGAAAATATGGATTTGCCATAAGGAAAAAAAAAATCTCCGTCTATTTTGGGAATGCTGTGCGGAGGGTTATTTTGTGAAAAAGAAGGAGTGAACCTTTTTGTAGGAGGGAGAAAACACATAGGCCTGTAAATCTTTCGACAGTGGAGCTGTTGAATTATTGAGTCGTACAAAAGACCTGTTTTTGTATAAATAAAAATAAGGGTGTCTGTTGGTCTGTTTTTTACACAAATCTACAGTTTTACTCCGAAAATGAAGAAATTTTATTTACTGGCCTTCAAAATAAGGGGAAGGTCATTGTTTATACGAGATGTACGTAAAACCAATCCCCTTTTTTCACCTCTTAAAGCAGAATAAAGCACTGACAACGCCGGATACTTCATATATTCATTTTTTTTAAATTTTTCTATTTTTTTTTCAATATCCAGTGTTCAGAAAACTTAACTCAAATTTGTGCGTGTCCTAAACGTCCGTTGAATAATGTTTGTGTAATACGAGGTGTGAGCCGTTGCTACAGGTAACAGGTAGGTACAGCCTACAGGTGTAATCGTTAATTACTGAGTGTGTTATCGTTCGTCTCCCTCGCTCGGGTGGCGTAATTAAAAGCCACGCGCGCGCTGTCTCCCTCCATCTGTTTTTTGTGACTCAATGTAACTCATGACATAATCGTGGTCAGAGATGTACAATTTTTTGTGTTGGAATCATTATGGGATTAATAACACTTATGATGATATTGGATCGGTTATATGTTCAAGCGTTGGTTCTCATCTAGGAGTCAAGTGGTCAATCATCACAAGTCCTTCATCATTGCACAAGCAATATTTTCCGCGTCTTAGACGGTAGTAGGAAGTATTCAAAGATTGACGGATTTCTCGTGTAATCTGCGTATTTTTCTTTAAAAAAAATTGACATACAAGATATTATAAAAGATATCACATTGCATGACGCCTTAGCTCACCATTCGATAGTTTAAAATAATTCAGACAAGCTGAATATCCACTTGACTGAATAGACTAAAACTCTGAAACTGAGTTTTATCGTCATGATACCCGCACCATTTTTTCCGTCTTAAATTTCTAATTTGTGCCAACTATTTTTAGCTTATATCATTTCCATTGCGAGCTTTTAAAATATTCATATAACTTTATTGACCAAAAATAAATACCTATGAGTCATTCTCTAAATTACCTGTACTTATTGACAGAATCTAGCGAATTTCGTCTGTCTGTAAATGTTTATGTTCGTTCCGTTTCGGTTTCAAGATGGTGGCTGTTTTGATGGTTCGGTGATTTTTTCAAATGTGAAATCATCGTGTTTTATTTGTATTAGTTTAGTCTGCTAAGTCATTTTCTAAATTATATACCTATACTTATTGACATAGCGTAGTGAAGCCCTGTTTAACTTGCCAGTTTTACTCATAAATAAACCAATCACGTTTTACTATTCATCTGTCTGTATGTATATCTGTGTGTTCGTTGAGTTTCTACAAATGCTGCAAGATTCTTTTTTTCAAATATGAAATCAGTTTTTTTTTTTTGGATTTAATTATAAGTACTTTGGTACCTACCTACCGTAAGTTTGAAAAATAATTGTCACTGAGAACGTTTCTTCGGACAAACTTTATAATTCTGTATTTGAAATAAATATAAAAGATATATAAAATAAAATTTGGTTTAAAATTAAGTAGGCCGTATTTAAATACTTGCCTACAAATTTTATGATTTCAGAGGAAGTTTAATATAAATACATTTTTTGGATGCGAGTTCTGCTGTTCACAGAACTATTTACAAGTTCACAGAACTATTTACTATTGCATATAGATCCCCTTAAAATCTTTTGATATGTTATCCAACTCTTTTTTATTTAGATCAACAAAGAACATTATTAACTAATTTCAATATTGGTATTCCTATAAATAAAATCAATTATGTGAATTTACGAAGTAAACTGAATTTTTTCGAAATTATCTGGAAGACGAAAAGTATTCAGTGTATAAAATTGATAATTAAAGATTTTACTGTCATTACATGTATCTCCGAAGCATACTAGATGGAATATATTTTTTCACAACAATAACTACATGTTTAATTTTGTCATGGAGAAAATTCATAGACGTGGCTATGAATAAAATTATTTCTAAGTTTCTCCAGTTAGCGTGATAATTGAATTTCATGCTTTATTTTTTAAATACATTGTTTTTATTTATGTTTCTTATTGTAAAAGTCAATAAATGAAATAAAATATCTTTACTCCGTAAAAAAAGGTTTCGTGCTTCTGCGGCCGAGTTATCATTTATCGCAAGACTTTTGTTTCGGCCTGATGCTAATCGAATTAAGCATTTAAAGCTCCTTGCGGCTGTGGCGGAAGGTTAAGACAAATGGAGGGAGTTGTAAGAGAAGCTTGTCTTCTAGAGGGGAACTCTGCAGATGTTCACAAATCCACAACGCAATGTTGGCACGGGATCTAAAATGAACGGCTGACTTTGACATTGCACCGACCATGTAATTTTTTTTTCTAATTTTTTATTTTTATTTATCAGGAGGCTATATAGGTAATGTTTACGCATTTTTTTATTGCGCCTGTCCCACTATGGATATTCTGTGTTAGGCTAGTTTTCAATTATTTTACTTTAACAATAGGTGCATTTAAGGTCAATTTCAATAGGTACGTATAAGGCTACTATAATGGGATTATAATTTGAAAACTTTTAATTTATACAGATTTGGGTATATTGACTAATTATTTATTGACTTTCGTTAATGATCCAGTTTTTAGCCAAGATTTTAAATTTGTTTGCATTTTATAATTTTCTTATTTTTTTTTGCTGCATTATTGAATAATTTAATATAAATGTGGTTGAAATTTCTTTGTCAATATGGTAAATTTGTAGCTCTTTAAAACTTTAAGCATTGTGTTTTGTGTATTTAAGTATAATCTACTCTTTTTTTTTAAAAAAAAGATGAGTTAATTTTTGTGTAAATTTGTTGAACATCCAGTACTTGAAATTAGTTAAGTCTACAGCGCTTGTTATTTTAAGGACTACGAGTATAATTTTAATGATTACATTTTGGGACTTAGATAATGAATCTAGGTTGTGTATTATGGAATGCTAATGTCATGGAATCTTTCTGATCAATTCCTGTTGTATCATTTTTTTTTATAATTTTTTTTTAAATGGTAGCAAAAAGAGGTGTTTATATAAATGCAGCGACAATATTACCACAAACATTGAACCAAATCTTCGGATCTACCGGATCTGCCCTGATGATGGACACTGCAACGATGTCCGAAACGTCGGCTAAAGAAGGAGTTAGCGCAACACGGCATAACACCCCAAAAACAAACAACAAAAATTGAACCAAATGTTCGTGCAAATATGAAACATTGGGGCAGGACCACAACGGTTTTGTTATCGATGGCCGATGGAGAACAAAAATCGTTGTGGCCCCTGCCAATGTTTTTTTTTGTCCGATGTTTTGAAAACATTTGATCGCTGGAGACCCGACTTTAAATCATCATTTAAATTAAGGAATCTTCATTTTGCAATTTAAAAACATTATTGACAAAATTATTTGAGTAAAATTAAAAATAGTTTAAAGTAGTGGATATTGAAATCTATTGTACGTACTTAGATGTGCCTACTCAAGTTAAATCTATCTGTGACTTTCTTTTTATGTGAATACTGTATTTATTCCAAATTCGACCAACCGTCTGGAGCGAGTGGGACTAAGGCATCACCGATTGGGGTATGTTGTGAGGTTGAAGGTAGTGGGGGGGTAAAAAATAGAGAATTAGTAACTGACTATTCAGATTTGGTCGCCAAACATGGCTAAAGCCATTTCAGGAATAGTTTTGATTCTTAATGGCGGTCTTTCACCAGTGCGATACTGAAAGTATCTAACATTCTGAATTAGGCGTGTTTACATTTTTTTATTGAATATACTTGTAAAGTATCTGCCTTAAATATATATTTAAATAATATTTTTTGTAAAAAATATAAGATTGTTGAATTTATTGAGAGTCAATGTGAATAGTACCACGATTGCACACTATTGTAGATCACTAAAGACGGGTTATTTTTACCGAATTTGAACAATTCATCAAATTTCAAAGTTGATTTTCAAGTTCTGTGAAGGTTCTATTCAAGTGCTGTTATTTTATCATTATTGGCCAGTTGTTTATGAAAACTGAAATAATTACAGAACTTAATCGAATTTCAAAGATGATTATCAAATTATTTGAAGGTACTACTTAAGTTCTGTTATTATTTTCGTTTTTTGAAATGACTGTCCAGTAATGATGTATAAACAGAAATTGAATTGAACCTTCACAGAACATGAAAATCTTAATTGAAGTTTGATGAATTGTTCAAATTCTATGAAGCAATCCGTCCTTAATCTAAACATCTTACATATATTTAAATATGGCAATATTTTTATCTTATCTACTGTATTTTATTCTTACTTACACAGTTATACCATACTAAGACAAAACAGTTATAAACAGCCACTATACAGGGTGTTAAGGGAAGCAGTTGACTTACGCTAACCAGTGATTCCTGACATTATTTGGAGGATCTGTATTCGTTAGTTTTTGGAGGTAATAATTACAAAAATTGAAAACTGAGTTTACTTATCAACTTTTACATAAATCAAACGTTTATTGACTAGTAGTCCTGTGAACAATAGACTTCGCCTAATGTTGATTACTCCGACTTGACAATTCGCAACGCTCATGCGCTTTGACGGAAAAAAATGGTATTCTCAAACACATCTACCATACTTACACCAATATTTTTTACTCCAAATAATGTCAGGAATAACTGGTTAACGTAATGTCAGGAATAACTGGTTGGCGTCTAATATTGATTTTGAGACCTCAGATATAGAATATGAACGGATTCAAAAGTTCGAAAACTGGACCCAATTCAAACATGAAACAGGCGATAAAGCAATAACTGTCGTTAATTTGAATATTAGGTCTATCTCCAAGTACTGGAATACATTCTTACTAAGTATTTATAGTCAACTAAATAACATTGATATTATAATACTCTGTGAAACCTCGATAGACGAAAACAGTGTAAATCTATACAAAATATCAGGATTTAACTCATTCTATTATTGCCGAACAAAAAGATCGGGAGGCGGGATTATGGTTTATGTTAAAGAAAACCATATATTCGAAAAAAAAGATATAATAGCTACTACATTCGAGTGCGTCTATGGAACCTTCTCCGTAAACAAACACAAACGCATACATCTATTTGCATTATATAGACCCCCGAACACGAACAAAAAAACCTTCCTACAACAGCTCGAAAATATAATACGAAACATTGATATTAAGGAAACCATCTTGATACTTGGAGACATTAACTTAAACCTATTAAATAAACACGACTCAATAATTCTGCAATACGAAAATTTAATGGCTAATTACGGTCTAGTGAAATGTATATATGACATTACGAGAGAAGCGGTGGTAAATACCTACACAACTGCGACGTGTCTGGATCACATATATATTAGAGAAAAAGAAAAGTGTGAAATTAACTCATGCGTATGTGAAACAAGGATATCAAAAAAGTAGTATCACAAAATTAGTAAAAAATACGTATCGCAATAATCAAAAAAGTTGGATGAACGATATTCTCATAGAAAATATACAAACGAGGGATAAATTATGGAGAAAATGGAAAAACATGCCAACAAACAAGAAATATGAAAAAGACTACAAAAAATACAGAAATAATTTAAATAAGCAAATATTAGATGCAAAAAAAACATACTTCAATAACAAATTCAATAATTGTTTTAAGGATATAAAAAAAAACGTGGAACGTAATAAACAAAATATTAGGAAGAAAAAACAAATCCAGTTGTGACGCAGTTATATCTAAGTACTTCTTGAAGACCAAACCGACGGATGAAGTTGCAGAAAATTTTGCTAACTTCTTTGATGAGGGAGTAAATGAGTTACTACACAAATGTGATGTCCGTGCGTCTCCATACCAGCTAGACGATTTACCGCATTCTATGTACCTACCCAGAGCTAGCGTAAAACAAATAGAATCTATAATCGGAATATTGAAAAACTCAAAAACACCAGGATTGGACCAAATACGTATGTATGATATAAAAAAACATGTAAAAATACTGAGCCCAGTAATTACTCATTTTATAAACACAATAATTGATACTTGCCAAATACCTGAAGAATTAAAAACTAGTGTTGTTAGACCTATTTTTAAAGGCGGTGATCATTCAATTATAAATAATTACACACCTATTTCCCTATTACCTGCCTTGGAAAAAATTCTCGAAAAATATATAGCAATATACCTAGACGGATATTTAAATAAATTTGGTATCATTGTACGGGTTCCAAAAAAAAAAAAGCTGTGACGCACTACTAAATAATTTTTCTAATTTCATAAACACCCAGCTCAACTCTCAAAAACATGTACTTGTACTCTTTATTGATTTCTCTAAAGCCTTTGATACACTATGCCATAAACAAATAATAAAATTTCTACAAATTATTGGAATCCGTGGTAAACTGCTAACTTTTTTTAATAACTACTTATCAAATAGAAAAATGAGGGTAAGAATATTGAATGAGATGAGTAAATCTAAATTTATAAGGTCTGGTGTCCCACAGGGGTCAATTTTGGGTCAAAAATTGGATATTATATATGTCATAGCTATGTCGAAACTATTTAGAAAAGCGCGCAGATTCATTTTCGCAGATGACACCGCACTTGTAGTATCTAATGAAAATCCTCAAATAGCGATTCAAGAATTGCAAACCGACTTCGATGAACTGCTAAAATGGGCACACGATGTAGGATTGGTTATAAATGTAAAGAAAACAAAATGCATGTATATCAGATCACCAAGTTTGAAAATGTGGAATATTCCCAAACTAACCGCACATAACTTTGAATGCATCCATAGAAAAATAATATCTAACTGCCAATGTGAGAAAATTGATTTTGTCAACGAGTATACTTATCTGGGATTAAAAGTAGATAACACATTTAAATGGGATAAGCAAGTTACTAAAATATGTAACCAGCTAAGAGCTCTAGCAAACAGTTTCTATAAATTAAAATTTGTCTTGCCTCATAGCACACTCAAACTAGTATATTTCTCATTAGTAGAATCTATTCTTAGATATGGAATTAGAAGCTGGGGAAATACAAGCATGACATATATTAAGTATGTACAAAATTTGCAAACCTCTATCATAAAAAAATCTCTATCAAAGACACAATGTGCAACTGTTATATTGTGCTGAGGGCCTGCTCCCTATAAAAGGTTTATTTTGGCTCCTTACCATTAAAGATAACTGGGGCGATAGTACTTATAAAAAACCACTGGTACATAGTCACAGCACACGTCTTACAGAAAAAAAGGGTTGAAAATACCTAAAATAACAAATAAGTATGGAAGCCGAACGCTGGAGTACTGTGTACCAGTGATTTTTAATAAGCTCAAAAATAAATTTGTTTTTTCAGAAAATAAGAGTTTAAGCATGAAAACTGTAAAGATGTGGCTTATAAATGAAAAATCTGTATAGCTATAAAAAATAGAGCAAACAAAGAAGAAAAGGAAAGCATTATTTGAAAGTTTTAATTCTAATATAAATTAATGTATTTATTTTATTTTTTATTTTTTTCACTAACAAGCTTTTTATTTCCAGAAAAAAAATAAATTAAAATAACATTTTTCAATTAGTTAACTAGAATTTTAATTCTATTACATTGTGTTACAGTACGATGTTATTCACTTTCAATGTGTGTTATCGTATTTGTATTATTTTTGAATATGTTTTATCTGTGTGCTATATTGTCTTGTACTTATGAATGTACGTTATCGTATTGTCATTCAAAGTGTTAGTGTAGTTGTATGTAAGAGTCTGTTATTTATTTTATATAACGGGAGACTTATATTATATTATAATTGTAAATTGAGATAGAACCTGCAGACAAGCAGCCATGTGGCAGCTTCGTGGGACTATCTATACATTGTCTAAAAAAAAAAAAAAAATGTAAAATTTTCAGTCAATAAAGCTTATTTAAAAAAAAAAAAAAAAAAAAGTAAGTCAGTTAAAATCTGTATAATTGGATTGTTCTCACGAAAAGGGACATTTTCTACAGATGAGTTATACAAAGAATCTAAACTATTCTGTCTCCGTAAACTATTTATTTTGCAAACTATGAAATACATCTTTAAAAACAAAAATAAATTCGTAATATAAAACAGAATCAACATTAGAAATAATAATGTATTTTATACTCCCCAAACGAACACAAAACGAATGCAAATACACTGCAGTTTCATTGGACCTCGTACTTTCAATATTTTACCGAAAAATAAGTAAGTATTTACTAAACTTCCTCAATATTTAAAAGAGTTAAAATAATGGCTTTTCGATATAGCAGTTGAAACTTTTTTTATTTAATTTGTATCAATTTTTGTTTCTCATAAAATAATCACCATATATTATACTAAACACTTATAACTTCACTATACATTATTGTAAACACTTTTTATACAAAGCGCTTGGACAAAATGTAATCTTGTTTTGTTTTATATGCCCAAAGTTTGTTTATTTCTAGGTAAAATAATATAATAACTTTAATATATTACCCACGCACAGGCTGCGCCTTAGTGGGTTCCCATTATTCGTATTGATTTTATTTAATATTGTATGTAATTAATGTAAAAATAAAGGAATTAAATTTTTTTTTTTTTTATTATTTAATCTTTTTTAACACATTTTTGTGTTTGGGTATATGAACATCTTTTCAGATTAATAATTCTCAACGATTTTGTATTATTTATTCTCAATCAAACTTTTCCAAATATTTTTTTCTCTTTCAGTTTCGCACATTTCCATTATTTGTATAATGTATTCATATATCAATAAGTTTTGCACTTTTCTAGATATGCACGCAGTCATAAGAAGCAAGTCATAAGAAGCGTTGTGGAAGTGATCCCGGAGTACTGGTTAATGACTGTCTTATTCGAGCGGTCAATTAACCTTCCACTTTCACTTCTTTTTTCCTCGTATACCTTCTTCCTTCTCCCAGCATCTAAATACTTCTCGAAACTTCTCTTTCAACTTATATCCAAGGACAGACTACAGAACAAAAACATTATATTGCCGAACGGTAGACATCGTTGGTTCGTACTATATTCACTTGCCGTCGAACCGGTCATTATTATAGTGAGTACAATCGATGTTTTTTTGTAGATATATTAATAACACGAAGAAAAAACTACAAATAGGAACTTTATTCATTAGTTTTGTAGGTAATAATTACAAAAATTGAACACTGAGTTTATTTATCGGCTTTTACACAAATCAAACGGTTATTGACTAGTAGTCCTGTGAGTAGACTTCGCCTAATGTTGATTACTCCGAGTTGACAACTCGCGACGCTCATGCGCTCTGACGGAAAAAAATGGAACTATCAAACACAGCTACCATCTTGACAGGATTGACAGGACACGGAACACACAAACAAATTTATAGACAGACGAGTTGCAAAGTGGACAAAAGTGGACAAGTGGACTTAGACAAAACATGACTCAGCTAAGCTCAGTCAATTATTTTTTTTCAAAGCATCAACAGATTATGATAATTGCAATGAATACATCTCATAATATATAATTAGAGTAGTATAGATGATCCCAGAATCGCCATGTTAAAAACTACAGTTTCGAATCGTAACTTATTCATTGTTTATGCGTTTAATTCGTAGAACTCAATTTGATTTTTTTTCAAATTAATTAAAATCAAAGTTTTTTTCAAAGTTCCGCAATTATTTTTTGGTTTTTGTTAAAAAAAATCGAATCATAACGTTGCTCGAAATTGCTTTGGCAGTGTTTGGTAACTAAAGGGTTTCCAATAAGAGGTGTTATTTTGAATAGCGCGCTATTTCGGTAGATGTTACTTTTAAAGCTGTAATTTTTTGAAATTTGACAAGTAGAAACTACGCCATTAATAAAAATGGAACAATACACGCTTCAACAACGCATCAAATTTATTAAAATTCACTTGAGTGAATAAAATGCAAATCATCTTGAGTGATGAGGCCCATTTCCACCTCGGTGGCTTCGTCAACAAGCAAAATTATCGCATATGGGGCTCGGAAAACCCAAGAGTTATTGTTGAAAAGCCTCTGTATCCTCAACGTGTGACTGTTTGGTGCGGTTTATGGTCCGGTGGAGTCATTGGACCTTACTTTTTCGAAAATAAGGCTGGATCAACAGTTACGGTGATTGGATTGCGCCTTCGAGAGATGATTAATGATTTTTTATGGCCGGAATTAGATGGTATTAATCTGGACAACATTTACTTTCAACTAGACGGCGCTACGTGCTTCACAAGCAACGAAACCATTGATATTTTACGATTGAATATCAAAATAACACCTCTTATTGGAAATAAACGGCTGAAGACAATTCAAGCAACGTTTCGATTGATGGTAGCCTTTCACCAGGGTGATAATGAGAGTATCTACCACTAAAAGAGAGAACTTTTTTTTTCAAGTTTGAATTTTTTAGAACGAGTGAAGTTTTTAAAGCTAGGTAGGCTCTATATGATAAACACTAAAAACTTTATAATATAGTTAGCATTAACTTAATGGTAAGTTGCGTTCCATTTTAATTATGTGATAAAAATTGTTTCCTGTAAAAATTATCAAATGTGATATGCCATAGTGTTTATTTTAATTTTTGTGTTAATTCCTCAACTGCTCCCAACCGTCTGGAGCCAGTTAGACTATAGCATCCCAGAGGTTGAAGGTAGTTACGATAGGAAGGAAATGGCGAAAGGTGGGGGAGTACCCAGCTTTCAGATATTCACCGAACACGGCTAAAGCCATTTCAAGCAACGTTTCAAATGTGAATGATGATATTACACCAGGGCGCTACTAAGAGTATCTTCCACTCTGGTACGTGCCGCAACTATACCATGTATTATTCTTTAATTAATACATTGTGAAATAACACAATCTCAATAAATACAATTTACTTGCGCACGCTGGGATTCGAACCCGCGATCTCCGAATTGATAGCCGAAAGTCTAATCACAGACAGAATTGACTAGTTGAAACAAATAGTGAAACATTTGCTTGCTTTTATAAATTTTACTACGACTTGCAAATAAACATAAAAATAAATATTAATAATATTCCACCTTTCCTTTCATCTCCTTCGCCTCCCCAGTACCTTCAGCATCACAACATTCCGCAATTGGAAGTGCCATGGTCTCACTGGCTCCGACGGTTAAGTTAGGTTAGGTTAGGTTCGGTTAAGTTAGGTTAGGTTATACTCTCATAAAAAATAAAATAACACTAATCATCACTATCATTCAATAGTTATAATATTTATTAGCATCTAAATTTAGTGGTATTTTAGATTACACGTGTCGATAATAAAAAGCTGTATATTTTATATATTTCCGATTTTATGTCCGGGTTAAATCTTCCCCATAGGAAAAACTAAACCCTTCCACAAATGATCATCTAGTCAATCAACATTATGCAAGTGCATTATATAAGCAAAATAAATACAACACAATACAAGAACAACACGTCAACTCACCAGAGATCAAATGGGAAAATAATTCACCGACTCCAGATATTTTCATATCAGAGGGTTCGGCTCGGTAGAACTCCTAATAGGGCATATGAATCCCACTGATCCCTCAACATAAATATTTAAAAAATCTTTCATTATCCTACATGTATTTAAAATTTGCTGATTTTTGTATTTTTACATATAATTTTTTTGATAGATCTAATACGCCTAAATTTTTAATGAGAGAGCTAGGTATAATGCCAGTAGCCGAAATAACAAATGGTAATATTTTTATATTCTGAGAATGCCAAATTCTTTTAATCTCATTTCCTAAATCTGTGTTAAATCTTTTCTTATTTTTTCATTAACAGATTTTTGTATATTACAGGAATTTGGAATAGCGACATCAATGATATAAGTTATTTTTTAATTTTGTCATGTAAAACTATATCGGGTCTATTATGACTAGAGACCGGATTATATGCAACAAAAATAGCCCAAAATATGCATGCAAATATGCAATAAAAATAGCTAAAATATGCACGAAAATCCATAAAAAGGGTCAAAATATGCAACATGAAATAATACAGGAAGTCGTATTTTTACATATTTTTTTTATTTTAGTAAGCTATTAGTTCTCAAGGATAACAATTATATTTTCGAAAATATCATTTATAAAATGTATTTAACAATAAAATTTAGAATTTACCTTTAAAGTAAATTTCAGTATGTTTTCAAATTTTTCTTTGAGTTTACTCGGGAATAGCTTTGGCAACGAGGAATTCATAAGGAAAATTTTCTTCATAACCTGAATAGATGCATTCAACGCCAATCCATGAGTTTCAAGCGTTTTTATACTTGCAGGTATGTAGGCGAAATGAGTGGTAATCATAGCTAGGTTTTTTTAATACTGGCGTCGTCAAACGATTCTTTGCACTATAAAACTGCCAAAGCCTCTGCACTATCGAAGTCATTGATAACACCCTTGATGGCTTCAAAATGTTCATGGTAAAACATCGCAGCTTCGATCCATGTACCCCAACGCTGGCTCAGGAGGTAAAGGGATATTTGGCAGTTTTTCTTTGTAGGCCTTTATACGAGCAGGCGCCTTAAGAAACACTTTCTTTGCTGATGAAATCAGGTTATTTACATTCGCAAACGTGGATCTCACTTCTCCGGCGAGTCTGTGAATTCCGTGAGCAAAACACGTCACATGAATCAAATTGGGATAAAATACTTGGAGGGCTTTGATCATATAGGGGGCAGCATCTGAGAGCAACACATACACATTTTCATCAGCAGAAGATTCAGGAAATATATTTTTTATACCCTCATTCACAAATCTGGCGATCGTAGAATGATTTGCCTTTTCAAGTTCTCTGCAGGCCACCAAATAGGAAGGTGAAGGTTCAAGTTTTAATGCACCAACAATCAAATTTGCAATGTAACGGCCGCAAGTGTCGGTGGTTTCGTCAGCTGAAATCCATATGATGTTATCCTTGAGTTCATTGCGTATTTCTTCCAGCACATGAAGATAAATTGATGGTATGTAATTTTTACTTAAAGTAGATTCATCCGGTATATTTTGATTAATGCAATATTTTCTGAGAAAATCCTTCAAGGCAGGATTTGTCAGTTTGTATAGAGGGATATTGTTTGCAAGAAATGCTTCACATAGATCCATGCTAAAGTGATTTTGTTGTTTACCTTTGGAGGTTACTTCACTGTTACTGCTACTTGCCACTGTAAAAACTTGTTGTCGTGGGCCCTTCTTCTGCACTCCTGCGATATGAACACTGGTTTTGACATGCTGGTCTATTTGGAACTTTTTTGTGCTAGAAATGTTTTTCTCGCAAACTCGGCAGTATAAAACTTTTCCGTCGTATGTAAATATTCCAGGATATTCAGCTATCCACGTATGGGCACTTTTTTATCAGGGGGCATGGTTCACTTTCACAATGTACAACTTCGTGCAAAAAAACAAAACACTAGACGAAACTCTAAAGAACAGCGCGTGCGACCAGTCAAAAACAAAATTCGCAATTCACTGAATTACCATAAAAATATACCAAATCACCCCTCATACGAATGAATGAATTGTTTTCGGCAATTAGCCGAATTAAGCCGAGTAGGCGCGAGCGCAGGCGAAGATGAGAGAGGTTGCCCCCCGCTCTGGCCGCCGGCCGTAGCGATCAGTAAGATCAGTTATCAGTTCTTTGCTCAGCTTCGCTGGCCGCGCGCCTTGCTATCTGACGTCTATAGTGTCGCTATGTGAGGCATCTGAACGATATCAAGCGTAAATATGCAAGATCTCAAATTATTTGCTAAAATATGCAACTACCGCTGAAAAGGGTCTAAATATGCATTTGCATATGCAAATATGCAAATGCATATAATCCGGTCTCTAATTATGACTAATCGTTTGGTCTGTTAGTATAGTTTTTCATAATATATTATATAAAATTCGTTTTCTAAAAATGAATTAGGTTCGTATTCATAATATGGTCTGATATTACAGCAGTCAATCAAGTTATGTTTAATTACCAAACTTTGGTGAATTATTTTTAAAACTTGATTGTGCCTAAATGTATACTCGGACGGTGCTAATATAGAACATCCCGATATAATATGTTCTATAGTTTCCGGAAAAGCCAAACATTTTCTACATAAATCATCAATTTGATTTGTATCTTTGATTATATGCTTCCTATAATTTTTAGTATTAATGACTCTATCCTCAATGGCAAGCATAAATCCTTCTATTTCTGCGCTCAACTCTCCAATACTCAACCATTTGTTTGACGAAAATTTGTCAACATACGTTTGGTTGAGAAAATTGAAGTGTTTTGCTTGTAAAATTTTATTTGACCAGTAATCTAATAATTCCTGGTTGGGATTTATAAAAATGTTGGCATTCTCGTCGTATAAATTTAAAGGTGTAATCTTTCTATCTGCCTTGCAAATTATTTTGTGCATTTCTGAGCTATTACTATAGCTATTAGTAATATTATTATGTTTACTCATAAATAAACATAATAGTATGTTTAATAATAATAATAAATACTCATTCATAACTGAAAATCGAATCAGACTTAAATATATATTTGCATGCCCTAAACTACGAACTTCTTTTGCCCAGCACCATTATACCCACCAAGGAAAATATTTCTTTAATAAATTACCAGAAGAAATCAGAAGCATTAATTATAAAATCAAATATTTAACTCTATAAAAAAAATATTTTAGGGAAATTATTAATAAAAAAACTGCTTCCCCTAGTTTCACTTGAAAATCTCACAAATTATCCTACAATACTCTTTTTATCTTCCATAATATTTTTTCTTCTTTCCATATACAACAATTTGTATTGATTTTGATTTCGTAATTATTTTTTACTTTGTAACCATAAACTTAATGCAACATAAATCTACAATTTTAAATATGTTAATTACTTCACCAAATAATGCATTATATTACTATACCATTATTGTTTTGGCAAATGTACACTCCTCTTCCATCAACAAGCAAATGCTTTTATGGCGATGCCATACGTAGTAATGCAAAATCATTTTTTTTTTTTTTTTAGAGTGATACCTCACAAGAGTCCCAACTGCTCCCGTCTGGAGCCAGTGAGACTATGGCATCCCCAATTGGGGGGTGTTGTGAGGCTGAAGGTAAGTGGGGAAGGGAAAGAGGGAGGTGGGGAAGTACCTGGCTATTCAGATCTAGTCACTAAACACGGCTAAAGCCATTTGGAGCAACGTTTCAATTCTGAATGGTGGTCTTACACCAGGGCGATACTAGTAGTATCTTCCACTCTGGAACGTGCCGCAAATATACTATATATTATTTTAATTAATTAATTGTGAAAAAACACAAATCAATCAAATAAAATTTATTTGCGCACGCCGGGTTCGAACCCGCGACCTTCGCAATGGCAGTCCAATGCGTTACCACTGGACTATGCCGGCCGTCATTTTTTTTTTTTTTTGGTTTGAAAATTTGGTAGCCTAGAAATGTTTCAGATGCTTTAATTAAATACTGCGAGTAGAACACATCTTGGCCTTTGAAATAATCGAGTATTTTTTAGATAAGTCTTTTTATAAGCCCAGAAAAAAATAATGTAAAGGCCTATGAAAACTGCTTTAAAGTTCAAAATCTCCTACTTACGAACTCATTTTTGGTTATGATTTTATTGTATAATGTGGCAAATTAAATTATTTATAAAATAATCGAAAAAAATTAAATATTAATGCCTAAACATCCACAAAATAAAATAAAAGGCACTTTTTGTCCATGTTTTTTTCTTGCATAAATCATAACAGGCGGATGGTGTTGAGCGGGAATTTAAACCTTATCGCCATCTACGTAAGGGTTGTTATTGATAGCGGCTCAATTTAAAATATTACACGACGTTGTGCATCGCCTTAGTGGAAGAGTAGTATAAATAGAAAACAGAAGCTATGTAAAACCTGGATTTTAATATTATGTTCAAAAGTTTAATTGATAAAAAAATTTGTATTTACATTGTAATTGTTGATAAACTGCTTATTTGTAGTTGAATAAGATAATACTTTAAGAAAAAACAAATTAAAAAGTACTTATTTCTCCATAAACCATTCAACCCCATCCCTTAGTTCCTAGATCGTAGGCACCCGTTTCAAGTTTCAACCCTGGCGCCTAAAATTCTCCTACGGAAGGAAAAATAATAAATAATATATTTACCAATACAATATCCATTGATACGTTATGAGCGGAACACTAAATTGTTTTTGACTTAATATGGGTTCCAAATTACAGAAAAAAATCTTCCGTTATTTACTTCTTTGATCTATGAAGCGAATAGTGGAAGTAGAGATTAAAGAGGAACCCTACCGATTTTTTTGTTGTTGGACCTTTATTTTACGTGGGGTACCGTTAAATTATTATTTAAGGGATGATATGTAGCTGCGTGTATCTATGTCTTTATTAAAGTCAATCAAATCAATGTCCTTCGTGGCGCAGTGCTCTAGGTATTTGATTTTGAGTTGGAGGTTGCGGGATCAAATTATGCACAACTCAAAAAAATAAATTTATATTTACTTTTCATGCGATGTTTAACGGGATTAGTAACGTGTAAAAATTGCTGTTAAGAATATTTTTTTTGTGGATGATCAGGTAGCTTCAATCATTAATTTTGATATTTATTTTTTTATTTTATTTGGTACAATATTTTTTACATTTTAAGTTTTCCAGTAATGTAGGCCTCACTGGGTGGCTTGCCCGTGCTGAGGCCTTCATTTTATAATATGAAAATATAATCTACATAATACATTTAAAGAGAAAATAATACATTTAAAATTAAAAATACATAATACATAATAATATATTTAAAATTAAAAAATAATACATTGAAAATAATCATAAAAATTATATATATGATTATATTTTCATATTATAAAATGAAGGCCTCAGCACGGTCAAGCCACCCAGTGAGGCCTACATTACTGGAAAACTTAAAATCTAAAAAATATTGTACCAATAAAATAAAATAAAAAAATAAATCTTGTGTGTTTGTGAGTGATGTGTGTTACGTGTAGGTTTTGTTTTTATTTTATGCTATGACATTTTGGTAATATTGTCTTTTTTGTTCTTTAATCCATTTTGTAATTTTGTGTGTGAATTTATTTTTATTTTCCTCAATTTTAATTTCAAATTTTACACTGTTGAAAGCTTTTATAGCATGGTATTGGTAGTGTCTTTGTCCAAAGCTTGAATTTACTGTCGGAGTTTTTATGTTTTCTTTGTATATAAAATATTTATATATTTATTATAGTGAATACAAGGATTACGGAACATCTTTACTAGTTAATAGTTAGTAGGTGAGAGGGACTGAACTACCTACCCTACTACATTTATACTGTGAGTATTGCCAGAGTCATAGCTAGTATATCTTATATCCTCTCATACTTAAATTAGAGGTACCCTATCTACAAAGCAATATTTTAATATTTTACATTCCATACACAATATAATTAAATTCACATGGATTCCCTGGATTGCGTTCCTTCTTCTATTTTTCCTCTCTTTTCCTCCTCCCGGATCTGTGGAGAGTCTCGGGCATAATCACCCATTCCACGGCTTGGACCTGAAACCCGGAGAAATCGGAATAAGGTACCTCGGTTACGCAGCATCCCTGCGAGATGCACCTCTTCCGAATCCAGTCAACAAGGATTAATAAGATAA
This sequence comes from Hesperophylax magnus, assembly GCA_026573805.1. Taxonomy (NCBI): domain Eukaryota; kingdom Metazoa; phylum Arthropoda; class Insecta; order Trichoptera; family Limnephilidae; genus Hesperophylax; species Hesperophylax magnus. The sequence goes on from JAIUSX010000084.1 coordinate 14,892,464, forward strand.
TAAATCAATGTATCACAGGATCTTCATAATTGTTCTTGGCATAAAATACAAACAAAAGAATAACAGAACATATTGTATAAAAAACTTAATGGAATTGAGAGAAATGTAAAAAACTTTGAACATTCTGTCCAAAATTGTGTGCTGAATAACAAACAACTCTCGGGTGAACGGAGAGTTTTACCAAAGAAATTTGCGTTTTTTGAGAGGATTTTTTGTAATGAGTTATCGAGTTTTGTAATATCCATACCCACTAAAAATAAGACAAGACATCAAATTATTTGTTGCATTTTTTTTCTATTGTATAATAAAAACAAGAAACTGTCGAAAAACAGTGTTGAAACTCTGGCAAAACCGGGTATTCAACACCGTTTGGTTTATACTGTCTTTTGAACTTTTAAATATTAAAAAAAATTATTTTGAATTTCATTTTCGTTTTGAAACGCTCTGCCATCAGTTTATACAAACTTCTTATTATCCCGAACAAACTCCCAGTGCAAATATTATGCAATAATGAAATTATGATATGGTTGAAAAAAAAATACAATTAAATTCGAGAAGAATATAAAAATTGAAGTAACTTTTCAAAAGCTTCAGATATCTTTTGAATACTAGGCGTTACGTAATATCAGAAAGTTCCTGCGGTACAGCAATTACAGTACTTTGTTAATACCTTAATACCTATGGTAGGAGATGGCGTGACGACGAACCCGGAGATATAATATAACTCACTCTTTATTAAACGGAACATAATTCCCTAAATTACATATCATACAGAATTTTGCGGTGAAGTTTAAAGGGGTTTAGTGGTAGTACGGGGTAGTCCAGAACTCTTTCATACTTATAAACGAAGTTAACATTAAAAGAAAAAAGTTAATTTTCAATGATCGTCTTAAAGCTCCGTTCAAAAAGAAGAAGAAGATTACTGAAGATAGTTTTATTACATATTATAATTAATAGACATCAGCGACTGTTGTGGAAATATTTATTAAAACGCGACTTATAGAACAAAAATCTGACATGTTTAATAATAGAACCAGGTGACTGGGATTACTTTTTGAACTTGATATCTGCAGATGATTATTTTCAAAACTGCATGCATTTCTTTAAGATACCGAAATCTTAAATTATTCAAGGGAAGTAAGTATGTTATAATACGTCTGTTGGAGAGTTGATCTTTCTGTTGATGAATCTTAATATTGATGAAGAAGTTAAAGTTGATGAAAGTCAAATGTTGATGATAGTCTCAATATTGATGAAAATCTTTTTTTTAAAGAAAATCTTAATGTTGATAAAAATCTTTTTTTTAAAGAAAATCTTAATGTTGATGAAAGACTTAATGTTGATGAAAGACTTAATGTTGATGTAAATCTTAATGTTGATGAAAGTCCTAATGTTGATGGAAGTCTTAATATTGATGAAATTATTAATGTTGATAAAAGTCTTAATTTTGTTGAAAGTCTTCATGTTGATGAAAGTCGTAATCTTGATGAAAATCTTAACGTTGATGAAAGTCGTGATCTTGATGAAGGTCGTAATCTTGATGAAAATCTTAATGTTGATGAAAGTCGTGATCTTGGTGAAAGTCTTAGGACGGATTGTTTCGGAGAATTCGAACAATTTTTCAAATTTCAAAGTTAATTTTCAAGTTCTGTGAAAGATTTTTTCAAGTTCTGTTATTATTTCAGTTCTGTCAAGCAACTAACCTATAATGATATTATAACAAAACTTGAATAGGACTTTCACAGAACCTGAAAATGAACGTTGAAATTTGATGAATTGTTCAAATTCTTCGAAACAACTCATCCTTCGTATTGATGAAAGTCGTAATTTTGATGAAAGTCTTTATGTTGATGAAAGTCTTAATGTTTATGAAAGTCTTAATGTTGATGGAAATGTTATTAGTTATTTTGCTAACATAAAATAGAAAATGCAGAAAATAAATCAACCCATTCATGTTAGGGTTACAAGGCTATATTAATATGATTATTTGAGATGAATGTATAGATTTGTTCAATTGAATCATATAATTCATAAAAATCTACCCAACAAAATTCGGATGGCCGTCAACTAAGAAACAAGCAGAAAATCAGTTAATTTATAAAGCAGCCTAAAATTGTCCAACTTTGATGACATAGAGAGTGTAAAGCTATTGTGGACTGAAGACAAGTCAACGAAACTATGATTAACCATCAACGACATTCCATTTCCTATGGAGCTTTTTCATATCCATTTAACAAAAAAATATTACTACAATACTGTTTTTTTCACAATTATTTCTAATGTCATCGTTCAATAAGAAAGATATGTATTAAAATTCGAACGACGTTATATTGAAACTATTAACTGTTTCGCTTATACCTTCATCAAGGCAGAATATTTTGAGATCAGACTGATATTGCTTTAGTAGAAAAATATAATCCAAAACGATTATTTTATTTTAATATGACGGCCAAAAGCTTTCAATACAGTTGCATACATGTTGTAAACACCCAGTATGTTGCGTACATTCCGCATTGTGATGCTTTCTGTTGTTCCGTTGTTAAGAAGTTGCATGGAGTTTTGTTGCCATTGTAGTCCCCACAAAGGCAATACTGTTAAATTTTTATTGAAGAATCGAGAGTAACAATAATAATAATTTCTCCTGCGTAATACACGTGGGATACGATCGATACGACCCATACCCGATACCACAAGCCCCCAAGCCCTGGCACGCGATACCGACTAAACGGTTAAGTCAGGTGACTTATTGTATTCAAGTCCATCAAACCACCCGCTTCCCATAACGAAATACGTATGTATATTGCACCCCTTAGTAGGTCTGCTATGATGGGTAATATTATAACGGAATCACTGATAAGAAATGATAAGTTTCAACCGACACAATATGACTCGAAATGCGAAAAAATCGAGACAAGTGACATACTGATTTCACGTCTTTTAACCCCCAAACCATTAGATGCGTCCTAGGTATACAGAAATATTTACACACTGTATGAAATCCTTACGTATGTTAACACGGGAGATATTAAAGAAGAATCAGCGATAGTGATAAGTGCCAACATATTTTATTCAAGAATACCACAGGGGTCTAACTTGAGTCTTCCGGTATTTTTTTTTACATCCAATGATGATATTCAAGAATCCGTTAATCAAAATTCTACTGAATTGCTTTTTGCCGATGATCCCAATCTGTCCGGGATGATTTACGACGTTCAAGATCATACTATTTAAGTCCAACATGACTTGGACACAATATTTTTATGGGTTTCAAAAAAAACTAATACAAGAAATCTGTCACTATACCAAGACGCAATAAAAAACCCAATCAAATTCGATTATAAGCTAACTAATGAAGTATTGTCTTCGGTGAAATTCACAAGAGACCGCAAATTTACTTTTCAGATCACATACTGCGTTATCATCATGTTACAAACCTCAGGGGTTTGTGATAAGAACTAGCAAACTTTTCCAAGCTCGGAGAAATGAACCCAATTTTCAACAGCCGTATACCTTTTTTTAAATCATATTAGCCGTATACCTACTCATTTCTGTGAATAAAACTTGGTTGCACTGTCATAAAAATTCGGTAATTATTCGGAATCACTGTACACGGATTACACGAAATATTTTTAAATAAAACCTTCTGATTTACCTTAATAACTATAAAAGGAATCTGACTGCATTTGTGAAATTTTATATTTTAATTTTTAATTACGTTTATTGAAAATTCGCTTTCGTTGTATGGGGTGACAGCCCGATTAATTTCTGATGATGACATTTTTTTGTTGGTATTCCTGATATCAGTGGCTAGAATTTTTACCATTTACTCTATGCAAATACTAGGTTGGTACTATTTTGACCGAACTCGAAAAATAAAATAAAGGTATTAATGACAATTGAATATCAGGAATTGCAACAAAAGAAAATGACATCAACAGAAATTATTCAAGCTGTCATCCATACGCAATTAAAAATTAAAATACTAAAATTTAAAATTTCCCAAATGCAGTCAGTTTCCTTTTATAGTAATTAAGGTGAATCAAAAGGTTTCATTTAAAAATATTTCGTATTATCCCTGTCCAGCGATTCAGAATATTTACCAAAAATTCTTATTAGCTTATATTTTTTACACTCGATGGGGATTTTTTCCATTTGATAGATACACCAAGAAAGCAACAAGTTTCGTACATTTTCGGGTATGTACCCCTAAAATTGTACCTACCCGAAAATATAGGGTCTAACGAAAAAATTATAATCCCGAAAAAGTCTACATAATAGCCCTATCTCAATATGCGAGAGACCTTTCTACATCTTTTTGGACACATTTATGTTACAGTTTCGCGTCTGCAAAAAACGGCAAAATTAGTCCAATTGATTTGTAACAAAATTTGACGTTGAAAGGGCAAAAACCCGATTAGCCGGCATCATCGTCACGTGGTCATCACGTCAAAACTAACAAACTGACAGAACTGTCGGCGCATGCGCAAATCGACATGAGCATCGTCATGTCATCTGTCAAAACAATAGCTGGGAAGAAGGCCTGATGGGCTTTTCCTTTTGGCGGGGATGGGTAAATATGTCGTGTTTAATTAGGTACCTATCGGTAGATAGTGTTGTTAATGTTAAAAACAACTTTGGTAAGTACCTACCTACGTAGAGAGCTATATTTTAACCTAATCTAACTAGCTTTACTACAAAACAGTTCACATTTTCTTCTCAATGTATTTTACACTTAACTGAAAAAAGAAATGAAAAAAAAATCTATTTTATCTACTTCTTTATTTGAATAATATTAACCAGGTACCAAGTGAGAACCTTATGGAACTCCAGTTTTCAAAGCTCCAACACATTATAAAAATAAGCTGCGATATAATAAAATAATTTATGAAAGAAATTCGTCTTTGGTAAGATGTACGTACATACTACAAACAAATTTTCAGCTTGATAGTTAAGTTTCAAAATTGTTGAAAAAAAACCGTAATGAAACGGGAAATAACAAAATATTTTTCGATGCTATTGATGAAATGAAATAATAATAGCTATACATTTTTTTAATGCCTACATGTTCAGAAACAAACCAGGTACGCAGATAATAAAAGGAATTAAAAGATTGTTTGTCAGATTTCATAATATTTTTGATTTTAAATAAGGTAGAATTTTAACTTGACCGAAAAAAGCGTTGAAAACAATTTTATAAAAAAGCCTGAAACAAAAGAAGATGTCTAAATTTTTGAACGCAACGAAATTCGAAACCGATGTACCAAGAAAGTGGAGATGCTCCTTTTATCATGCTTCTCAAACTGCGAAATATTGTCAAAGCAAGCTGAAACGTGTCGACTGTTGTCAACGTACGATCAAACTGCACAGACTATCAAAGCGATAAAGACAATAAAACTTGGTTTGCAATCCCGTTTTAACCGAATTACGAATAATTTGAAGAAATTCTTCATAAATTAGCAATACTTGCTCAAATTTCTCCGTGTATGTTAAGTTGCATATTTTGGAAAAGACTTTTGTGAATTTCAATAACTCTCCTAAACAGATTTTTTGTTATAACGATCGATACAAAAAACATACATTTAACGCAAGGATAATCTCGAAACCCAGATATATAAAGTATGCTAGGTACCTACCCACAATTTTTATTTAATTTTATTTATTTAACTTGAAATAATTAATATATTCAGTGGTTACATAAGTATGTTCTAAATTAAAATTACAACTTGCACGGAGAAAAATTATCCTGTAAAAAAATGACAGCCTGCGAACTTCTCGATAAAATACTAGTAATTCAGAATATATGGAGAACTCGTGTTTGAACACGTATTCCGCAGTCTCCACAAAACATTTGCTTTTGACTGAAACTTTGTTAGGAACTCATTCAAATCATTCGTTATGTACTCGCAGTCTCATTTTTAAAACGAAAACGAATAATTTGAACAGATTTTGATAAATTAACAGTAATTCATATCGAAAGTTTTCTCCGTACAGTATATAAAATTAGAATTAAAAAAATTAAAAAATTTCCTTTCACATGATTCGTCACTTCTTTTTTAAATTTCAATACATTTCCTCTTTTTTATATTGGTCAGTAACACTTGGTAGATCTTAATCGCTCCACATTTTAAGTTTTATGATTTTGACTTCTTTCGAAAGGGAAGACGTATTAAGTACTAAGTTTTTTAATTATCGCATAAATTCTGAACCTTGTAGGCCATCAAACATTTTCAAATGAAAAACTATCATTGATTATAAGTAACTTCTACAAATGATTAATTAAAAAAATTAAAATGTGCTACTAGTTTTTTTTATGCCATCAACTAAATGTCATTAATTAAATTATTAACTTTAATTGAGAAGGCTTGTTCCCTGTCGCAGCAAAAAGACGATTGACTTATCGGCCAATTTTACGGTAAGTCTGAGAAAAATCCTACAGCATTACACGTGCGATGTAATTCTATATGCCCAAATTTAGCAGGTAGGTTTTTCTACCGTATAAAATGTATATTCTTTAGCCAAAAAAGATGATATTCCAAAATACAGGTGGAAATTAATCAACTATCAATTTTTTGCTGCTGGAAGAAATTTGAAGAGTTGCGATTATTTTGCAAGATGCTGTAGTTAATTTTACACAATTTCAATAACAAAATGTTTTAACTTGATGTATCTACATACTTTTACTTAAATTGTTATTATGGTTCGACAACTATTTGCATGATAGGCTAAATCTTAAATTGTACATCAGTTGTCATTCAGCATTTCTGGGGCTTAGTGCTAGAAGTGCCTGCGTCAAATTCGCGAATAGGATACTACACTATAAAAATAAAGTGTGTTTGTGCTCACAAATAAAAATTCCCGAACGATGAGTACTGGCGTTATGATTCTCACACACCTTTTCAAGTCAAACAAATGTTTTATGCGAACGGCGGAACACGTGTTCGCACAAATACTAATATACATATATTGTAACATGCCGTCATGATATCCATAATGAAAAGAACACGTGTTCTCGATATATTCTGAATGACTAATATTTTATCAGGAACTTAGCATGCCGTCACTTTTTAACACGATCATTTTTCTCTGTGTACCTATTCAAAATACACAGTGACTAGTCAAAAGTAATCTCAACAAACGCTCATTTTAATTTTTGAAAGTGCGAACTATACTGCATTACAATACGCTTTACTTGTTAACAAGCTTTTATTCTCAGGGTCATTGCACCTTCGTTACTCCAATTATAGCTTAATTTGGTCGCAAGAGTGACCCATCACGGATGACCGCGACTCATTGGTCCCTCCTCCCTTGCGCCATCCGACACCCGACACCGGTGGCCCGAGGTGGTCCCAAACTTTGCAGGACCTCCCGGGAGTCTCTTCTCCTTGCTGTGTCATGTTTTTTTCGCACCCCCAGTCTCCCGAACTAAACTTGGACCCACGAATCTCAGTCAATGTAAAATGAGAGGTCCGTGAAAAATAGGATTTTTTGGGACTATCAACTTCACATGTAAGGTATTGTAGGAAGAATCTGCTATTAGAGGAACCTATTCAGGTTTTTAATTCAGCAGTTTCGAACCAATGACCTCCTTACCATAGCCAAGGTAGTGGGGAGTAGATTAGGAAGAGGAAGGTAGAGAAGAACCTTGCTTTTCAGATCTGGTCACCAAACACGGTCAAAGCTATTTCGATGCTAGGGCGATACTGAGAGTATATTTCACTTCAACGTGCCGCAAATATACTATATGTTATTTTCAATGAATAAATTGTGAAATAACACAAATCAATCAAATGAAATTTACCTGCGCACGCTGGGATTTGAACACGCAACCTCCGACTTACCCCTCGACCACGGAGGTCCTCGTCAATCATTAGAAATACAGACTTAATACCCACATAAATATGTAGGTACTTTAATCATTTTGTTAACAACAAACTCAATGAAAGCAATGGAAGCTAAAAAAGGTGAAATATATTCATTATCGTTTGAGTTTTTTTTCAATTACACGTAATCTTGTCTTGTATTATTCTATAATACTCAAAAGGTAGTTAAAATAAATTTTGTTCCATTACTAAATGAATATATAGATTACCTAAATGTCCAAGATAAAACGGGCTTATGAAGGATTCATAGTAAGGCCATTGATCCTAGCTACGATTTGAGAAATTCGCTGTATGTAATTAATCTAACCTAACTACTGAGCAAATAATTTTTACAGGAAATGTCATAATTTTTTTTTTGATACATTATTTTTTCATGTTTTCAATCGAATTTTCTTTATTGAAACTAACTGAAGCCCCTGTTGCATTGCCAGGGTTTTAACAGAGTTTTTTTAAATCAAAGGTAGAGTCAACATCCTTGAAATAAAACTGTAGACACTTTTCTTTATAGAAGTCAAGTCAGGACCTTGATTTTTTTTGGTACAAGTCTAAATATTTTTGTCTCTCTCACTAAGCAAGGGAAGAAATATAATAAATATTATGATCTCCAACGAGGTCTTCATTTAACTTGTCACTTCTATTTTCTTATATTTTATCTCTGGCTTTGTCTTTGCAATACCATCCTTTATCTCAGAATTTACATTTTTTTTTAAATTTCCTGTTACTGGTTTTGAAAAGGGGTGGCTAATTCATAATCCATATATATGTATGTCAATTGTAGGATACTATGTTATTCTGCCGAGAGCGGTTCCCTAATGGATACTTACGATCGGCTAGGTTTATTTATTTATTTATTTTAATATCAACGGTATAAAATATACCATATACAGTAAATTATAAACAGTGACATCAGAAAATATACAATTAACAGAAACTCTAGATGGATATAAAAAGTTAGAGATACAAGTACATGCAAAACTTATAGGTAGACTAGGTTAGATTAGTATTGATTGAAATATATGAAAGTATAAATACATGATATAATATATTACAATAGCTAAAATGTATGCATTTATATTCAGGTTTTGGTTGAAAGTAGGTACCTAAGTGCCAATCAAGCTGTTGGTTCACCTTATTGACTATTTTTATTGACTCAAGTTTCCTCAGTTGCCCCAGGCAGTTCATTTTATATACATATTTATTTGAATTTTTACGTAAGTATGAGTAGACTTACATTTTATTGGCCATGATTTAAAAGATATGATATTAAAGTTTTTTGTACCTAGCTTCTGTGCAGTTAAACAGTTGGGAACTACTCGGAACCATTCGGATCCACACTAGCTCTACCTAAATGCAGTAACAAAATTTACTGACACATTAAAGTATTTGACAAAAAGCAGAAAACAAAATGTTTGAAAAATTTAGTAGAACCTTCATTGGCGTCAGTTATAGTTACCCAATTTCTACAAGACAACGCCTGGTTATTCCAGCAGAAATGGTAACTCCGGCTTCATTTATTATTTTTCTTTCTTCGCATTCCTAACTAGCACTAGCAATTCCTTCGTATATTTTCTCCTGTTTACAGGCAAATGTCACGAATTCGTTGATCATTTCAAAGCCCGGTTAATCGCTTGTTTTCTAGTTCTCTGACGTATTGTAGGTATCTTTCTGTCAAGTTCATTAATAAAATTAGGAATAAATTTATATGTTCATAAAAAACTGCCCATTTCCTAAATAGTAAAGAAAAAACTCTAGTGTAACTAATAATTTGGCCATCTACTAATATATATATTATATATAATACAGACATAAGTATTAAAAATTCTTTGGGAAATGCTCGGTAAATGAACAATTTATCACGATTAAAATTGGCAGCGTTGCTCGACTTTTCTACTGATATAATATGCATGTATTATATATACAAACCTTCCAGAAGAAATTTTCTAAATTATATAAAAATCCGTTTCATGGTTTAGAAGAACTATGAAGAACTAAGAAGAACTAACTAGAACTAAGCGCACAAACAGACAGCCTCGGTTAGCGACTTTGTTTTATACTATTTTTTATTGACATACCTACCTAGTTTTTTTTAGAATATTTCGATGACTATGCTAGAGGGAATTATTTTTGCTTGGCATATATAGGAATAGTTTCTGTAGATGATTCTCTACCTGCAACATTTGCTAACATTTTTTGTCATTCTGACTCTAGTGAGGGAGTCAATGCAAATAACATCAAAGTAAACTAATCCAAATAATGTGATAGGAGCTCGCGACAGAAATGTAAATACGAAGCGATCCAACTTCAGTTCAGTAACATCAATAATTAATCTCACTATGACCTGTGAACAGCTATCAATAAAATATCTCACTACCTTTAATAGAATAGCCTAACGAATTAGCAATGTGATAGGTGCCGACAAGGATGTATAATTTGCATATATACATTCAATCACTTCCAATTATTCAATTCAGACAGACGAAATAATAATCGGCGACTGTATTACAAACGCACCTGTGAACGAAGCGATCCATGTAATTACACGTCTTTCTCTGGACTGTAGAATAGGTTTATCGTTAGAAGTTAGAAGATGGAAGTATGGAGAGGTACCAACTACGTGGGATGAAAGGAAAAAATATATCCGCCTGTTAACTGATTGATCATTAACAGATCTTATGACAGTCATCGACAACCAATGATGAATTCAAATGACACCATGTGCTGAATAACTGATAACATAATCTAGACATGATAATTCATAATTATATCGGTTGCTCACCGTAAAGAGTCAAATTCTTGTCTTTGGCGAGGAGATTTAAGCTCATATAATAAAATTTAATGATTAATAAAATTTTGTGTGTCTATTTAGACACTAACACAAACGAGTTATCTCTTGGATGTGCGCACAGCACACAAATACATATATTGCGCAGTATAAAGGAAACATTTAATACCCTGGTGTGAGTGACATTTGGCATACTTAGTTTCTGCTTTTGACATGTTATGGTGTGCGGTCGGTACGGTGCTGCGATTTGTAGCTCATCGAAGAATAGATTGATTTCTTACACTAAGTTTATAAATTATAATATTATTTATACGTTTATGCGAGGTGGGGTAGGGCAGTGGATTTGGAATGAACGCCTCTGCTTATAATTAATACTATAACATATGATATATCAATCTTAAATTATTAAAAATAAAAATTATCCCCGGATATTAAAAAAAAATCAATTTGCCAGTGAATGGTTATTTATCACTGATTTACCTATAATATCCCTCCGACAGTTCCATTCACATGAGATTCGTAAGAAAGCTCCTCACAAAAGCCTCGGCGCTAATGACTGTAATCCATTAATATATGGCTGATCACATTGGATTGTATTAATGGCTCTATCGATATGATGAACCTATATCTCCATACCAACCATCCATATTATTCATATTCAACCTATTCTAATGACCCTCTTACATGCTTTTCTAATTGGCTTAAAAAAATTCTTGTGATTTAATTTTTCTTCTGAGAATACAGAAATGCTTAAGTTTTTTTTAAAAACACAGACTGTTTTGTAATTAAAACAAATACAAACTTACGTTTTTTTGCAGGTTGCGTCATCAATAAAAATATGTACCATTTTTAAACATAACGAATTTTTAATGATTGATATTTTATTTCTTCATTTATTGGATACTAAAAAATCAATTACAGAATCATGAATCCTTGACTGTTCTACTGGGAAGGCTTCCCGTTTCAGAACAATCAAATTGATTAGTTTAATTCATATAAAGTAGGTAATGTAACACAAATACATAACATTAAATTCATATCATTGGAGAAATTACTTTTTACATAATATTGTGGGAATTACTTTCATGTTTAAAATAAAAGAGATAAGTTAGGTAGGCTTCTTAATTTTTTTCAGTGTTTCAATGATGTGTAATAATATGTTTGCAGGAATTAATATTTTAACTGATTTAAGCCTGTTTATAGTAGGGGAGACCGGGGACAATAGTACCAATTTGGCTTTTACCATTTTCTACATCTTAGGTAGAATGTTTATGAAAAAAATGCTCATACTCAACGACGGATAATTTAGTTGTCTACCAAATTCTTACTCTTTGATTTTCTAAATCTTATAGAAATTAAGCTATAAGTGAATGAACAGGTCGGGGAAAATGCTACAACTGACCCCTAACCGGGGTTAGTTGTACCAGTGGCGGAATTCAAATTAAAACACAGAATTTATGGATAAAGTTCTTTAATTTTAATCATTTCGGTGAGGAAATACAGTTTTTTTGTTGCTTTATTAAATTACTATTCAAAATTTAAATTACATTGAACGTAATACACAATTTATCTGACCACAAGAAAACTTCTATAGAATTCGTCAGTTGAAGTGTTAACAAGAACCTTAACTATTGTAATGTAATAAAATGACTATACAAATATATATTAATACCATAACATGTTTTAAACACAAGAAAAAAAGAAGAAAAAATATTGAAACAATTGTACCCGCGGTACAATTGTCCCCAAATAATATGTATATATATATTTACATTTTCCAATCAAAATATTTATTCTTTTTGTATGACAATAGAACAAATAACTACAGTGGCTCAAACTTTGACATATTAAAGTCTTATTTAAACAAAAATAATTATAATATAAACTTTAAACCATAAAGTACACATATTCAAATACGACATTGTGTTGAAAATACAATACAATTATTACAAACAAAACAGTAACAAACAAAAAATAACAAAAATGGTGGCTTGTTGAGTGATCGGTCACCTTATATAGAAAATAGGAACTATGAAACCACAAAAAAGAAAAATTAAATAACAAATAACCTCTTACCATATTATGGGAAGTAATAATTACACTACGGACAAATAACCACACTGGCTAAAAATTCTATATATTAATTTTTTTACGAACAAATTACAACTGTACACTGTAAAGATATCTGAAACGTTGCCTAAAACAGGAGGCAGGGCAACTCGGCACAATAAATAAATCACAATAATACCTAATTTTATTTATTTATTTTAATACCTACCATTAACATAAGTGTGAAGTTACAGGTATAAAGTGTAAAAAAGTATAGAGTATTAAATAACTAACAAAGTACATATAAGTAGGAATTAAATAATACATAAAGGTAGGTGCAAGAAGTAATAATAAAATTATTGTTATTGTTAGGTTATTAATTGTTAATAATATTATAAAGGTAGAGATCATTGACCCGGTAATTTAATCACCACTAACAAAAATTCATAAAGTGAAAGGGGTTTGGACATTGAAAGTGTGACGGACGGACATGCACTTGAGTTTGTGACTTGGTTGCTGTGCTCACAGAATCTTAAAAAAATCTAGGGGTTAGTTGTAGCACGGGGTTAATTGTACTGGTACAATCATCCCCGAAAAAATCGGTACAACCATCCCCGAGGGGTCATTTTAAATTAAAACGCAAATTTTTGGTTAATCCCTACTCACAAACGCTTCAAAACCCTTCCTAAAATAAACTCAATTGTCCAAAGAAATATGTAGGTATATAGCAAAATACTAACAAAAAGGACATAGTAATTGTAATATTAGAGTATGAACGCAATCGAAAAAACTTACGTTTAGGACTCAAATTTTTTTTTTCCAATTGCGAACGTTTGGGTTCCGCTATGTACCACGGGCTACTGGCGATTGTCCGCACGTGTGAGGGCTATTGCCTGACGACACATAGTATACGTACCTATTATAGTTAGGGAGTTATTCGAATTGGTACTACTGACCCGTGGTACTATTGTCCCCGGTCTCCCCTATATTTTATTTGAGTTTGTGAAGTGTGGTGAAAATTTTACGTCTAGAGGTCAAAAATATTAAATAATTATATGAATTTACTAAACATTTGTTGTTTATCTGTGAGTTAGCATATGTTCGCTCTCGACTCTCCCCAAGTCCAAGTCCCAAGTCAAATTTTAATGTGACTAAGTAAGTGATCTCCTTTTGTGGTATTTTGTTTTTACTCGGTTTTTACTAGTTCTTGCAAGATTCTTACTAAAAGTCAATCGCTATGAAAATAAACATTAAATTTGGCTCTCAACCTCAAAAAGGTTGAGAACTCATGTCGTAAAGTAGAAATTTATTTAATTTAATAGCTGTGCCCTGCCACGCGTTGCTGTAGCTCTGTCTGTTTGTGCAGATAGAAAAACAATAGCGCGTGTTGCTTTTAAGTCCAACAGATGGCACTGTTTAAAAATAAAATCATGTTTTTATCTGTCACAGGTGACATCTATATAATATGGGTATATAAAAACAAACGCGTTTTTTACTGCAAAGTTGTGTAAAAATTTCAAAGTAATCGGTGAAGAAATTTAAGAGATTTAAGATTCAGAACAAACGCACATTTACATTTTTATTTATATACCTACATAGATAAATTGTAAGACAAATTAATCATCCATTTACATTTTACAGTACAAGATGTCTGATACAAAACAAGTTTTAATGTTACTTAAAGAGTAATTGAAGATGTTCAATAGCACCATTCCTATTATCATGCTGTGCTAGAGCATCTGTTCTGCCGTGTGGTATCTTGAACAGGTCGTGGTGACGACCAAAGCCAACGTCATCAGGCACTTACAAGCCATGGCCTTCCAGGAGGAATGGGCTATCAATAGACTTATGCACTAGGTACCTAAATTAAAACTTCACACATATACACGCACGCACACAATTGTGAAAAATGCATATTTAATAATGGTAATCCATAAAACTAAACAATATAATTACTTAATTACATATCAAAACTGAATTTCTTACACGGAGCAAAATGAGAATATCTGATTTATAAAAAATCTCTTCAACTCGTTAGTAATCCGGTTAAAAAATTGATTGTAAGCCTTAACGAATGAATTTGCAGGTTTTATGATAAATGCACGCACAATTGACACGCCTTGACACGCCTTGACAATTAATTACATAATAATATATTCGTAATTTACTAAAAGTTTATCAGGAAACCTGTTAATTCATTCGGTTTGCAATCCATTTTTTATCCGGCTTACTAAAAAATTGTAATTGTAATTGTAAAAATCCACCCTGAAACAAAAAATAAATAAAAAACAGTGGAAGTGGCTCATTTTGCTATCTTTGTTCGGGTGGTTCAGGTAGGTACCGATCTCAGTAATCAAATTCACCGTGAATAGTTTCTAATTAAATATTTTGAAATAATTCAGACGCCATAAAACATAAAAAAATCTAATTAAACAACTCTAGAGGTCAGTTTAAATTGAAACGTGGGTTTTGACCTGTTATGGCGTGTGTGTGATGTAATTATTAAATTGTATGTGGTATATATTGCGCGAATTAATTCAAATATTTGGTCTCATGTAAATAGGGATTTTCTCTTAATTGATTACAACAATTGGATATTTGATGCAAATTATTCCGAAATAAATATCTATATTAAATCACTTTCGTGGTAAACTTAAACAGAAATATAATGACATCATTTGGAGTAAAAATTGATGGCAAATTGGTCTCCGGTGAATTAAAAAAAAACATTTATTTTAATTTTAATGATATCAAAACAGTTAACATAATAAACAAATATCAACCTTCTCAATTGCGATTTGGATCAGTTATTCGCGCGGTTAACTCTAGTCCTTAGAGAGGAAGGTTCAATTCTCAGTAAAACCCAATAAATATATGTGCTTTAAATACATCATGTCTTAATAAAAATTGATATGTTAAAATTTCACCGGATACCAAAATGACACCCATGTTTTTTACTCCAAATACCTAAGCCCAGAATAGGTTTACACATCATGTAAACAGTTCCACATATCGGAGCTTCGTACATCCATTTAAATCAAAAGAATCCCCACTATCAGCTATTATTATATTTGAATTTGTAATTTGCTTACTGTATTACTTCGTCTAGCATTACTACATCTGTAAGCTTACCTATGGTATTAACAACACAATACCATTTACCATTGTGCTAGCGCCTTATTTAGCCAGGCGGATATGTATTTATCCAATTTGGCCATAAAAGCAAACGCCTTGATCCACCTTGGTTCTAATCTCCTAATGATAAATTCACGTATCATACTCGCAGTTTCTTCATCTCGAATTAACCAGAGTTAAAGATTCTGGTATCGTTAATTTCAATAATGCGCTTCGAAGAAACGGTTCCCGCTTCCCATTCCTGCGATGTTTTTTTGTCGTAAGCCATTTTTGAAAGTAATGGCATATTTGTTTTTTGCGTACTTAATAATGACACCTAGCATGCAATTTATGCATAAGGCAGATAGTTACATCTCTGGGTATCGATTCTCCAATCCAGGCCGCTCGAAATCACCGTCGAAAGTACATACTTGTCGAAGGTGCATACGCGAACGTCAAGTCATTCCAATCGAACAACGAGTGATTCCACCCACTCGTTGTTCGAGTGGAATGAATTTGGACGTTTGGCGTATGTAAGTATGTAACTTCGACGAGACTTACGATTTCGAGCGAACTGGATCGGAGAATCGATACCCAGGACTAAGGAGTTACTTATCTACATACGTTAAAACAGCAGTAGTATAGTAGTATCAGTGTAATATTTTATTTATTTTGTTTATTTATTTTTTACATTAGATACATTTAAAGCAGACATAACAGTAAAAATATAGCATAATGAGAGCATATATTTAAAATGAGTAGGTACAAGTGTTATTACGTTTTGTTAGGTCGAATTTAGTTCCTAGCTAGGCAGATTGCCTGTTCTAAGGAACCAAATGTTTGTGAAATGCCAGATGTAATTTAATTTTTACTCTTTTTTTTAAATTAAGTAGGTATACTTATATTAAGTTTTTACTAAATGTAACATTAAAAGGTAAACATGTATAGTTTTAAATGACATTATATAATAGTTTTTCAGTCTTATATTAAGTTTTTACTAAATGTGGTATTAATAGGTAAACATGTATAGTTTTAAGTGACATTATATAATAGTTTTTCAGTCTTATATTAAGTTTTCACTATATATGACATAGGTAAACATGTATAGTTTTAAGTGACATTATATAATAGTTTTTCAGACTCCTCCCTACCTATACCAATCAACCATTTGGTTATTATTGAACCGATGTAGGACATTTTGCATTTTTTTATATTTAAATATGGGGGGTGTGACTTCTTGTACTATATTTATGATCAATTTTATTAAAATATTCTAGATTTTTAATAATAACTGTTCTTGGCTTGGAAGAACTCAAAAATATTTTTAAATTAAACGGTATATAAATTTAAGGTAAAATGAATGTAAATAATAATTAGGTTAGTAGCTGAGTGAACAAATGAGTTGGTTTCCCACCCAGGCATCACGGGTCCAATACCATGCATGGAGAAAACCTACTGATATAAAATGTTGGCAATTTATTAAAAATCTGGTGAAATTATTCATATTCCAGTTAAAAAACGGGACTGCAGACCTCTAACGAATTAATTGACAGGTTTCCTAATAAACTATTTGTGAAAAACAAATATTTTAGGGGATGTAGGAACATGTGTTCATAAAAATTCTGATATTTTCGTATTTCGTCGTTATATTTATTAGGATAACACGTATTCAGATATATTATTAACTAGGAAATGGCGTGTCATCACGTTTTCAAAAGGATTTTAATAAATCATCCATACTCAATTTTCTCCGTGTAGTAGCTAGGTCCTCCATAATTAAAAAAAATATTTATTTTATTTATATTGGGAGATTTTCAAATATTGTCAGGCATTCGTAATCTGGGAATGTTTGTCTGTCATAAAAAAAATATAACTAAATTTTTTTTTCCCAGAAACGGCAACAAAAAATAATAATCTATTCAAGGAAGAAATTTGCTATTCATGTCTATATTAGGTCCTCCGTGGTCGAGGGGTAAGGCTCTTAACTAGTAAACAGAAGGTCGCGGGTACAAATCTCGGCGTTCACAAGAAAATTTAAAAAATAACACATCGTAATTACACCATACGTTCCAGAGTGGAAGATAACTCGGTATCACATTGGTGTATGACCACTTGAAAACTTGAAACTTTGCCTACTACCTTAAGCCTCGCGACATACCTACCGCGATTGGGGATGCCATAGTTTAACTGTCTCCAGACGGTTGGGAGTAGTTAGGACTCTTGTGCGGTTCACATAAACAACAAAAATACACGACAGAACAGAAATTCTTTCACAAAATAGAATGACAAGAGGCAAGAAGAAAGGTGCTAATTAACAAAATTTCTAAAACAGTACACATTATATTTAAATACTCTCTGAATAACATTTAAAATTTTGTAAATCAATCTTCCCTAATGTTAAGAATTTTAAATTAAAATATCTTGTATTTTTATTGGTACATAATTAAAAAATAAATCAAGACAAAAAATGTATAATTATTTAAAATTTGCCATAAATCGACGGCATCCATGGTCCAGGCGAAGAGCTCTCACTAGCAATCTGGAGGTTATAATCTGGGTTTTAATCCCGGCGTGCGCAAGTAAATTATATTTGATTGATTTGTTATTTCACAAATTACTCATTTGAAATAACTTATGTTATATTTGCCGAACGTTCTAGAGTGGAAGATATTCATAATTGAAAATCTGCCTTAAAATGTTTTGGCGGTGTTTGGTGACCAGATCTGAATAGCCAGGTAATTACCTCACCTTACTCTTCCTCGTCTTCTTCCAACTACCTTCAGCCTCACAACACACCCCGATTGTGGATGCCATAGTCTCACTGGCTCCATACGATTGGGAGCAGTTTGGACTCTTGTGCAGTATTCACATTTAAAAAAAAAAGAAAAAAAGTTGAACCCGAACTTTAGGGTTCATTGCCGAGGTTCTTAACCGCTCATCGTAATGTCGTAGTAAATAAGCGAAGTATGCCAAATAATAAGACGAATATATTGAGTTCTTCGGTAATAATTGGCATCTAATACGAAATCAGAGAAAGAAAGAATTCATAGATGTTTAGCAGCACTAAATAATATTCAATTTATATCTTTCACTATACTCATAATAGGAAAACTCCCGCCTAATCTGATTCAAATGATTCAAGAATGTGCTTCAATCAATCAAGCTATTAATAAATTATCTATTACGTAGCTAACGATGCGCTAAAAGTATGTGTAAATAGTTCAAACTAAAATTAGCTAAACTTGTAGCTATCGTTTTTCGATTTACGGTGTAGGTTCGTGTATCCATGTTATTTCTTTTTAATATAGATGGAATGCGGTCGCTGGGGGAGTGAAAATCAATGCCTTCTATAAATAGGAAAGATTTAAAACAATAAAAAAATGAAATTTAAAAAAAACTCCAAATAATCCAGAATAGAGCTACATATTTTAAAGTTTTTCTACATCAACCGGATCCATCCAGAAAATTCTCAACGAATTTTATATATTGAGTGTTCAATAGATAATTTTCACAACGTTAAATTTTTTTTTTTACCAAGTTTATGACAATTAACTACCAACTTACTATGGCGACAAAGTGCATTACAATAAAGATATCCGCACACACCAAACAAGATATAAATAAAACATTAGACTAAAAAGATTGAAAAAAAAATAAAATTTTAAAACACAGAATTGTTCACTGTAAGCATATATCTTAGTTCCCATTGTAGGCATGAAGCTTAATTCCCAGCGAATTGTTCATTGTAGGCATATAGCTTAGTTCCCAGTGAATTGTTCACGGTAGGCACATAGTTTATTTGTAGTGAATTGTTTTCTGTAGGCATATAGCTTAGTTCCCATGAAATTGTTCACGGTAGGCACATAGTTTATTTGTAGTGAATTGTTTTCTGTAGGCATATAGCTTAGTTCCCAGTGAATTGTTCACGGTAGGCACATAGTTTATTTGTAGTGAATTGTTTTCTGTAGGCATATAGCTTAGTTCCCATGAAATTGTTCACGGTAGGCACATAGTTTATTTCTAGTGAATTGTTTACTGTAGGCATATAGCTTAGTTCCCAGTGAATTGTTCACGGTAGGCACATAGTTTATTTGTAGTGAATTGTTTTCTGTAGGCATATAGCTTAGTTCCCATGAAATCGTTCACGGTAGGCACATAGTTTATTTCTAGTGAATTGTTTACTGTAGGCATATAGCTTAGTTCCCAGTGAATTGTTCACGGTAGGCACATAGTTTATTTGTAGTGAATTGTTTTCTGTAGGCATATAGCTTAGTTCCCATGAAATTGTTCACGGTAGGCACATAGTTTATTTGTAGTGAATTGTTTTCTGTAGGCATATAGCTTAGTTCCCATGAAATTGTTCACGGTAGGCACATAGTTTATTTGTAGTGAATTGTTTACCGTAGGCATATAGCTTAGTTCCCAGTGAATTGTTCACGGTAGGCACATAGTTTATTTCTAGTGAATTGTTTTCTGTAGGCATATAGCTTAGTTCCCATGAAATTGTTCACGGTAGGCACATAGTTTATTTCTAGTGAATTGTTTACTGTAGGCATATAGCTTAGTTCCCAGTGAATTGTTCACGGTAGGCACATAGTTTATTTGTAGTGAATTGTTTTCTGTAGGCATATCGTCGCCCCAGTGCTTAATTGTCCAAACGACCATTTTAGCGAAAATGAGTTTTTAACGCAATATTGTTAAGAATCAAATTACGCGTCGTTCGATGAAGAAAAAATAGTTTTATCAGCCTCCTACAATTAATTATAAGCATTTTAAAATGTCAATGTCCACAACAATATTCTAAAAGTGAGTCCTTGTTTGGCCAATCTCCTTATTAGGCCAACCTCCTAGAGTCGAGAATTAAAATTGCGTGCTAGTTTGTTCAAACTCCACCAACCGACCAATTACAGCACGATGCGAGGATCACGTGATGCCGCCATCTTAAGTTTTTACATTCCAACGGTGTTTGTTTTCTGGTGTTACGCGGAAGTAAAAAAGCATTTAAATATATACCAAGTAGTTTTTGATAGACAAAACAACAGGAAAATGTCAATAACTAATTACAAAAGTGCATACATACGCAGCAGTGCGGAAATAGAGCGGTAAGTGTTAGTTTTAAATATCTCTATCAATACCAAATTTGTTTTGTTTTTTACATTGCAATGAACTTTGTCATACAGCGTGTTCACTTTTCTGTTTTCGCTCAGACTCTACTTTTTGCAAGTTTTTGCTGTCAAAATTGGTTTTTTGACTGACGATTCATATTAAACTAGTTAGATTAGTATTTCAATTCGAAATTTTCAGTATACCTATCCGTATTTGTATGTAGCCGTTTGAGATTTACAAATTGATCTATAGTGATTATGCAGTTTGTTGAAATAAATTATAGTTATATAATAAATTATAATTCTGATTTTTTCCTCATTTGTGTGTTTTGGGGTTTTGATTACGATTCTGAGCATTACCAACAAAAACGGTAGGATTTTAATTTTTAGCCAAAAAAACATGTATAGGTATATTATTCACTGAAATAATTTGCATAAATTTCATATAATTTAAGTGATTTAGTTTTTTGGCCACGCGTACTGTTTAGGCGCAATTCTATGGGAGCACTCTCCCCAATAAAGACTCCATTGAAATGCTTGGAGTTAGTATATCAGACCGGCTCAAGTATCGGGGATCCATAGAAGCCCGAGTAAATCAGGCTTCCAAGAAGCTGGACGTCTTGTACACGGCTAGGATATCCTTCAATAGTGACCAGCTGCTGACCCTGTACAAGTCTCAAGTCCGCCCAACAGTTGAATTTGGGAGCCACCTCTGGGCTGGTGCCCCAAAATACTTAATTAACCTACTTGAATCTGTGCAAAGGAGGGCGATCCGTCTGATTGACAATCCGTTGTTAACAGACCGATTGCCTTCTCTAATGCATAGACGCAATGTAGGCATGCTGTGTCTGTTCTACAGGTATTTCAATGGAGCCTGCTCCAAGGAGCTAGCAGCATTGATCCCTGATGCACCGGTGCACGTGCGCGAAACTCGACGGACACGAGCGGAACACCCGTTTACGATTGACGTTAGCTTCATGAGAACGGGTCGTTTTTTGTAAGTCGGTTCGTATGTGGAACGAGCTACCGGCATCTCTCTCCTATAATCCGAGCCTCTTCAAGGCCAGCATTAATAAATCCCTTCATACAGCCCCTACCTTAACCCGCCTCACAACGCCGCCCAACCGGGTGGTTACATAGTTCCCCTGTCTGTATACTGGCAGGGACGCTCTTGTGAGGTGTCACATAAAAAAAAATCTGATCGTAAGAGATTCAGCCTACTGCGGTCATCTTCAGACTGGTACAGATATTCCTTAAGCTGTGCTTTATATACATTAAATTTAGGGAGGGGGATTAAAAGGGGTGGAATGCAATGATTTTATTCAAATTATATGGATATCCCATTTTCGTTGCTATGTCGTAACAACGAAGATGGAAGTCTAAAGATGGTTGATAGGCTAAACCCGGTCACGGTCAGAAATAAAAAAAAGTTGGACATTGTTTAATATATTATTATCATTGAAGTAAATTATTATAATGGAACTGTCGAGTACCTGGCACGCGTTTCAATGCAACTCAAAGAAAGATTTGTCCCGCATCCCACGAACCCTCCCCCCTCACGGATTATCCTCACCCTTCCCTCTTTCAGTCCCTACTGCTAAGCTACAAGAAATAATGCACACATTTTTATAACAACTCGATTGCCGCCTATTATACAATCTGAATGCAAATTTCATAACGCCAGAGTTCACCTTTATGTATGGAAACCTTCGCCGGCGTGCGCAAAGCAACTCACCAAAGTTTCATCGCAATCGGATGAATGATATAGGAAATAATAAGAGAATCTTTATACAAATTTCACAACGCCATAGTTCAATATAATATAGGGAAACCTTCGCGGGCATGCGCACAACTCAAAGTTACAAAGTTTTATCGCAGTCGGTAGAGTGGTATGGGAAATAAGATGTGAATTTGTAAATAAATTTCATAACGCCAGAGCTCACTTTTATGTATAGAAAAGGTATAGGAAATAAGAAGGAACAAACAAAGAAAAAATCACTATTATAAATATATATATATATATAGATTCCACCACGAATTGTCAGTATCCATAATAGAAATATTGAAAATAAACTCATCCTGTATATAACTAAAGGTGGTCGTTTGAACAAACAAGCACGGAAAGTTCTACGCAAAAGTTGCCCTATCTCCAATTCCAGTTTGTTCAATCTCCATTTACAAAATTCTGGTGGTGCGTTTTTGTTCAATCTCCATTTTAAAATGTAAAAAAAAGTATCAAAAACTATCCTTAGTCAATTTACAAAGAATTATTTAAGCTGATCAGACCTTTAGCTTGACGGAAATATCTTCATCTTAAACACCTGTCATAATGTTTCATTGAAATAATCAAAGAAAACCTCCTCCTGTAAAATTTGCAAATGGTCGTTTGGACAATTAAGCACTGAGGTGACGATATAGCTTAGTTCCCATGAAATTGTTCACGGTAGGCAAATAGTTTATTTCTAGTGAATTGTTTACTGTAGGCATATAGCTTAGTTCCCAGTGAATTGTTCACGGTAGGCACATAGTTTATTTGTAGTGAATTGTTTTCTGTAGGCATATAGCTTAGTTCCCATGAAATTGTTCACGGTAGGCACATAGTTTATTTCTAGTGAATTGTTTACTGTAGGCATATAGCTTAGTTCCCAGTGAATTGTTCACGGTAGGCACATAGTTTATTTGTAGTGAATTGTTTTCTGTAGGCATATAGCTTAGTTCCCATGAAATTGTTCACGGTAGGCACATAGTTTATTTCTAGTGAATTGTTTACTGTAGGCATATAGCTTAGTTCCCAGTGAATTGTTCACGGTAGGCACATAGTTTATTTGTAGTGAATTGTTTTCTGTAGGCATATAGCTTAGTTCCCATGAAATTGTTCACGGTAGGCACATAGTTTATTTCTAGTGAATTGTTAACTGTAGGCATATAGCTTAGTTCCCAGTGAATTGTTCACAGTAGGCACATAGTTTATTTGTAGTGAATTGTTTTCTGTAGGCATATAGCTTAGTTCCCATGAAATTGTTCACGGTAGGCACATAGTTTATTTCTAGTGAATTGTTTACTGTAGGCATATAGCTTAGTTCCCAGTGAATTGTTCACGGTAGGCACATAGTTTATTTGTAGTGAATTGTTTTCTGTAAGCATATAGCTTAGTTCTCATGAAATTGTTCACGGTAGGCACATAGTTTATTTCTAGTGAATTGTTTACTGTAGGCATATAGCTTAGTTCCCAGTGAATTGTTCACGGTAGGCACATAGTTTATTTGTAGTGAATTGTTTTCTGTAGGCATATAGCTTAGTTCCCATGAAATTGTTCACGGTAGGCACATAGTTTATTTCTAGTGAATTGTTTACTGTAGGCATATAGCTTAGTTCCCAGTGAATTGTTCACGGTAGGCACATAGTTTATTTGTAGTGAATTGTTTTCTGTAGGCATATAGCTTAGTTCCCATGAAATTGTTCACGGTAGGTACATAGTTTATTTCTAGTGAATTGTTTACTGTAGGCATATAGCTTAGTTCCCAGTGATTGTTCACTGTAGGCATATAACTTGGTTCCCAGTAAAATTAAAAATGTACCCAGATTATGTAATTTTATACGGAGAAAAAATGATTACCTACAACTGAAATCCTGTTAAAAACGTGATAGTAATCTATTTCCTAATAAAATATTATTCTATTCATAATATATCGGAACACATGTCCATGAAGGTGTCTTTTTCCGGATAGTGATGAAATGTTAATTAACATTATAATTTTTATAAACACGTGTTCCGACATCCTAATAAAATATTTGTGTTTTTTATTTATTGTTTAGGAACATTTACAGACTATTAACAAACGGGCGTCCGTTTGATAGATTCCCCAATCTTAACAAACGGACTGCAATCTTTAGAGCACAGGCGTCAGGTAGGTATGCTGTCCTTGTTCTATCGGTATTACAATGGAAGATGCTCTGAGGAACTAGCGTCATTGATCCCTTCGGCACCGGTGCGTAGTCGGGATACACGCCAAACGCGCGCCCAACATTTGTACACGGTTGACATTTGTCACATGAGAACGGGTCGCTTCTACGATTCGTTCTTAAGTTCAACAGCTCGGCTGTGGAACGAACTGCTGGCCTCTGTGTTTCCTCCCTCTTACAACATGGGACTCTTCAAGACCCATGTTCACTCCTTCCTGTCCACAAAAAGACCCTCCACACAGCATCCCCAAAGATGACATAGGCCCTGAGGGAAATTACTTTCTTCAGGGCCTCCTGTGTGGAGTTAATATAAAAAAAAATATATAAAAAAAGTCCCGTTTTTAACAGGAAAACGAATAATTTGATCGGATTTTTAATAAATTTGCAATATTTTATGCCAGTATGTCTCCTCCGTGTAAGCAAAATGTAAATTTTGTTTATTGTAAGTATTGGAAATAAGCAAAGTGCAAATTATTTATATTGTAAGTATTGGGAATAAGCAAAGTGTAAATTATATATATTGTAAGTATTGAAAATAAGCAAAATGTAAATTATGTATATTGTAAGTATTGGAAATAAGCAAAGTGAAAGTGATGTATATTGTAAGCATTGGAAATAAGCAAAGTGTGAATTTAAATAATGTATGTTTATATTAGAATACATGATGTGGAAAATTTGAAAAAAAGCGATCATAGTAGGTACATTATTATCTCCTGCCTTGACAATGCCTTCGGAAAACGAAACAGTTATCTAAATACAGCGGAATTTAGCTTCTAGTCGGAATGTTACATGAATTAAAAAAAATATTATTTCGTTGTTTAATTTTATAAATTGTTTCTTTTCCTTGAAAATGTTTTAATTATTTACCATTTAAAATCATCCGGCGTGTGCGAAACCTATATAATATATTATTCAAACAATGTGTATATAATAATTATATTATTTTTTAAATATTTTCAGTACCTACATGTATTTATTTATTTACTAATGGACCATGTCTAATTACAACACATTAAATATTACACGAAGTTAATACAAAGAGAAATGCTTTAATACAGGATAATTAAAAAATTACAATTTTGTATTTTTTATTTTTTTTATTTTTCGGAATAACTTTATTGAGTAAAACCTCAAATTGTAATATTTAAATAATGAAGACAATATTAGTGATTTCTAAACGAAAATCTGAAACAGAAAAATCAGAAAAGGAAACGGTCACATCTGGGACTCGAACCCAGGACCCCTGTCTTTCCGGGACAGTGCTCTACCAACTGCGCTAATGGGACCCTATCCCCCTCGGTCACTTTTAACTGTATCATACTTCGAATAAGAACTACTAACATTGTCTTCATTTTTTCACCGCACATTTTTATTGGCAACTATCTTTATGTATGATCGCAAGATTCAACCCGAACTAAATGCAATCCAGACAGCGTCTTTTAGATATACCTATCTTATTTTTTTTTTTTTAATTTAATGTGCGACATCTGTTGACTTTTCTGCAAGTCTTGAATGAATATTTATTTTTCGGAATAACTTTATTGAGTAAAACCTCAAATTGTAATATTTAAATAATGAAGACAATATTAGTGATTTCTAAACGAAAATCTGAAACAGAAAAATCCTGGGTTCTGGGTTCGAGTCCCAGATGTGACCGTTTCCTTTTCTGATTTTTCTGTTTCAGATTTTCGTTTAGAAATCACTAATATTGTCTTCATTATTTAAATATTACAATTTGAGGTTTTACTCAATAAAGTTATTCCGAAAAATAAATATTCATTCAAGACTTGCAGAAAAGTCAACAGATGTCGCTAAAAAATAAAAAAAATAAGATAGGTATATCTAAAAGACGCTGTCTGGATTGCATTTAGTTCGGGTTGAATCTTGCGATCATACATAAAGATAGTTGCCAATAAAAATGTGCGGTGAAAAAATGAAGACAATGTTAGTAGTTCTTATTCGAAGTATGATACAGTTAAAAGTGACCGAGGGGGATAGGGTCCCATTAGCGCAGTTGGTAGAGCACTGTCCCGGAAAGACAGGGGTCCTGGGTTCGAGTCCCAGATGTGACCGTTTCCTTTTCTGATTTTTCTGTTTCAGATTTTCGTTTAGAAATCACTAATATTGTCTTCATTATTTAAAAAATTACATCTATGACAAAAATAAGGCACAAAAACAATAAAGATAATGTCAAGTCAAGACAGGAACAAGGTTTTAATGGACTTCATGACTTCTGCCACACTAGGAAAAATGAGTACGGCTTTAACAAGATACTGTTATTAATATGACTGCATGACCATTTCCTAGTAAAATTTGAGTCATTCAGAATATATATGAACACGTGTTCACGCAGGTTTCTTTGTCCGTATAAATATAATGGACGAGATGCAACAGTATTATTTTTTAAGAGCACGTGTTGCGACTTCCTCGTAACATATTCTTACTTTATTGACACGGGCATGTGCCTAGCATGGTGGTCGAAAAATCCTCAATTCAACAATTCAATGAATAAAGAAATTAAAATAAAAAAAAAGTTTGTTAAAAAATTTGTCAAATCATTCATTATAGGCAGTCCCGTTTTTATCAGGAAAAAAAATTTGACCAGATTTTAAATAAATCAACAATATTTCATATCAGTAAGTTTTCGCGGTGCACTTAAATAGAAAATATTACTTGCGTAATGACTGACAAAAATCATTGGACTTACACCAAAAAGATTCAACCTTGATTGAGGAGTCCATAGAGAATTTACGCCGCCATTCTTACAGTGGTTGGTGGTGGAGTGTTCAGCATAGTTGCTTTCCAAGAAGTTTATTGGGGTTTGATTCTTGGGAGTGGCAATTCTAATTAGCAATAATATTTGTAGTAATACATTCAAGATTTACATGCAGCACTTGATACAGTTTTTACTCATTACTCATTTTTGCATAGGTACTTTATATTTTTTTAACATATTGATTGCATTCATCCTTTTCCCGCACGATTACCTATCTTGTTCTTATTTAATTATCACATTCACATATGCATAAATGCTTGTTATATTTAGTTTGTACTTAAATAATCACTTTTGAGGATTGTAATTTTAAAAAGGGAACGAAAACATTTTACAATTTCAATTTTAATTATTAAATTATATTTAATTATTAGATTGTAATTTTAAAAAGGGAATGAAAACATTTTATAATTTCAATTTTAATTATTAGATTATATTTTTCCTTTGTAGTTTTGAACAGAGGCGTTTTTATGAAGAAATTAAAACATTAATTCAAAACTTCATCTATTCATAAAGTTTATATTTCTACCCCATTACTAATGGGCGTGTTTTGGATTTTGTACAGATGAGGAACAACCATTTACATCTACTTTATAAATAAATTAAAGAAAACAAGATATGAAATAAAAGAAAAATTTTGTATTTAAATTTTTTATTTCATAAATTATCTTCTTTTGGCGGGTGTGCGCTAGTTTTTATAACACTGGCGCTAACCCTTAAAAAACCACGGGGTAGTCTGAATTATCGACAAATCAGTTCCGAATTTGAAAATGGCAAACAAAATAATTTTCTATTAAAACATTACATAATAAGGTTGTACTTCATCGCATGACTGAATTCTTCAAACAATCAGTTCCAATTTTGAAAATGACACATAATTTCGGAGGATATTTTGTGTTCATTGAACCAGGTTTCAAGCAGAACTAACTACCTAACGTAACCGAAATTATTGTCTATGTTTGATGATATTTGAAAATAGAATTTTTGGCATTTCCAAATCAAATTTATGAGTAATGATTAACAATATAGCAGAAGATTTGTTTGCTGATTTATCAAAATACAAAATTTTCAGGTTTGTGTCAATAATTTTAATGCAATTTTTTTTCATTACACATCTCTTGTTTTACCATTGAATAAATTTTATCTACTGTAGGTTACTTCCTTTCGGAACTGAAGGTCCTTGGAAGTACGCCAGTAGTTACATGTACCTTCCTTATGCATCTATTATTATATTTGATCCGGCACCTGTTAGCGCTTAATTGTTATAGGCGCTCCGGTCTAGGCCAATATGCACAGGCGCCTATGTACCTGTCTCTTTCCAACCGTCGCACTTCCTTATGTCTGCCTCCCTTACAAACACACACACCGAACAACTTACCAGGTAAAATAAACACCACGAGTAAAAAAGTTGGTAAGCTGGCAAACTCTCCCTAAAAGTAGATAAATCCCTTTTAATAAAGGTTTTTATAATTGGTAGCAGTGCGGCCCGCCCTCACGTGTGGATAATCATATTGCGAAGAGGCTATATAAATTGGACAGGTAACGTATGGAGCTTATTGCCGCTTTGACCGGCGCAGTGGCAACATCTAAAGTCTATGTGACGCTCTCTCTTGTATCTCGCAGTGAAGCTTTTATCGTAAATTATTTCGCGAACAAACCATTTTTGAAAATATTTTAACAAAAGTTTTTGAAGTGGCGTGGAAAAAACTGTTTGAAAAACTTTTATCGGTGAAAGTGATCCGCTAAAAATAATTTTGTGTTATTATATTATTTTTAAGAATTTAAACAAAAGTGATGGCGACTGAAATGTACGGACACCGCTACGTTTATGTGGGAGGTCCTAAACAGGACCCCTACAACCTGAATGATAACTTGTCTACATACTTCTCATCTCCATACTCTTCATACCCGAGGTCTCCCGACTCTGGGCACGTATCCCTGGAGTATCCCGCGCCTCAACCTGCCGAGCTCATGCAGAGATATGGAGACTGTTCCGATCTGGCCACCCCTTCTCCCGGAGAAAGCTTCAGATCTCTAAGTCCAGCAGAAAACCACGAACCCCATCTTATGATGAACCAAGAACAGATGCACCCCAACGACAAACACTTCACAACCCTCATCCCTTCATCAAACACCATCGCTTACAGAGGTATTGTACCAAGCCAACAATTCAACGCAGAATTCTACTCTTCAGACCTTCTGCCTCCCATGGAAGAAACTTTGAAAAAAAGCGAAAAGAAACCAACAACAAAAACCTACAACAAAACACCAAAGACGAATAAAAATAATAATTCAACTTTAGAACTCGATAACTCGTTCAAACTTGGTTTAGAAGGCGATGATGGTGATTTCATGGAAGATATCGGAGACGATGATAGTCTGATGCAAGATTCTGGTGATGAAGCACTTTACGGGGAAGAATTCGGCGGAGAAGTCAAACGTGGAAGAGGAAGAGGAAAAGTAGTCAGCCCACTCGTCATGAGGAGAAGAAGACTGGCAGCCAACGCCAGGGAAAGAAGACGGATGCAGAACCTTAACAAAGCCTTCGACAGACTCAGAACCTATCTTCCATCCCTTGGAAGTGATAGACAACTCTCAAAATACGAAACCTTGCAAATGGCGCAAACTTATATCACCGCCTTATACGAACTTTTACAATAGTGATTAAATTATATCTACTCGATAGTTTATAGAAATTATTTATTCTCATTAAAGATAAGTAGCCAATTTTAAACTAGCCAAATTTCTTAAAATTTATAAAAATAGTAGTGTGTTTAGATATGTTTTACAATTATTATTTTTCAATGTGTTTTTTTGTTCTAACACATAAACAAAATAAAGCATTCAATTCAGTAATAAATGTAAAGTTGGTACCTTTAATTATTCGTAGATTAGTTGAAGTTTGTTGAAGTTACCACTTATCTGTTGTGATTTTGAACTTACGGACATTACTGTAAATTAAGTCGGACTTATTTATTATTTGCGCGGTGTTCTGTTACTTAATATTTAATGCCAGTTACTTGAGCCAGTATTATTAATAGCTATTAAATATAACTAGCATTTATAATGAAGGAAAGGAAAGGCAATGCGAAATTTAAACTTTTAAACAATCTATTTATGCAATGTTTTTTAAAGTCGAAAATAATGATGTAGTACCTTATCTAGTTCTAGAAATGATTATGAAATTTCTTGTAAACCAAGATTATCTTTAAAATGTAACTTTACAAAATTCTCTACTGTTATTCTCAAATGTTTTTATTTCTAATTTATAAAAATGCCAGTTCCCCATGATACTCAAAGCTATCTCAAATGTATTATATTGTTCTCTAGTTGTTATTACGATGTAAAAATGTAAATAAAATACAAATGAAATTTTAAACTTTGTTTCTATTTCCAATCATTACTATTTCTATGTATTGGCAAAACATATCGCATAGCGATAGAAAAAATATTAAGTTTTCCCAATTTTTCAAAATTATCTACCACAATAAATGGTTAAAATAATCTTTATACTCTATTCTTACAAGATATTTACATTTTTTCTCTGCTCAATTATAAAAAATAAATGATAAGTTATCCAAATATACGTTTTATTGTGGATACCTATATTGGCGTTTTACTGAACAATTACGAAAAGTGTCTAAATTCTAGAACTGTAATAAATATATAATAAAGAATTATATAATAATAGCGCACTTAAAAAATCACAAGACGTTATAATTCTTTTTTTTTAAAGACAATTAAAATATGACACTTTAAAGCTCGTCTGAATTTGTTCAAAGTAATAGTTCCAATTTTGAAACTAATTTATTAAATTTAAAAAAATCCGAAGCTGATCTAGAGTTCTTTTTTAAAACTGTTTTTTTGCTCATTATTTTTACATTCTTGATAAATTTGCTATTTTTTTTTACGTAGGTACAAAAATATATTTTTAAATCAAGTAGGAACTCGGAATATATGATAAGTGATAAGTTATCCAAATATACGTTTTATTGTGGATATATTGGTGTTTTACTGAACAATTACGAAAAGTGTCTAAATTCTAGAACTGTAATAAATTTATAATAAAGAGTTATATAATAATAGCGCACTTAAAAAATCACAAGACGTTATAAATCTTTTTTTTAAAAGATTTAAAATATGACACTTTAAAGCTCGTCTGAATTTGTTCAAAGTAAAAGTTCCAATTTTGAAAATAATTTACTAAATTTAAAAAAAATCCGAAGCCGATCTAGAGTTCTTTTTTTAAACTGTTTTTTTTTCTCATTATTTTTACATTCTTGATAAATTTGCATCTATTTTTTACGTAGGTACAAAAATATATTTTTAAATCAAGTAAGAACTCAGAATACGCTGCCTGCATGCACAGAGAAAAATGTAAAATTTCTGATTTATTAAAAATAATACCCATGCAATACCGTTTTTAACCAGAATAAATTGGAGAGATTTTTAAAAATTCGCAATGCTCATTTTTCTTTGTGTGTTTGGAATATAAACAAAAATTAGCAAAATATAGGACCGATTATTAATTTTTGTGTTAGGTGTAATATACAAGTTAATGTCCCTGTAAGCTAGGTTAAAATACAATTTACATGAAATTACAAGTACATAATATGCAGAGCATTAAACCAGAGTTAATATTTTAAATGAAATTATTGGTTTTGTGGTGGAAATTTCTATCGGAGGTTGACTATCAGGTTGAAAAGCTTCATCCTGCTGACGTCAGATAAGAACAACCCGGAACTGCATTCGTACCAGTCAGTAAGTAAATGTAGCAAATAACTTGGTGATAGGTAGGTAAAAGCAATGTTTTTTTTTGAAGAGGATCTTATTTAATGACACCCTCGAGACGGTTATGGGTACCGCTGCCCCGGAAACCATTTATTGGATAACCAACACCTCTGACATAGGACGCTCCAAGTGGATAGCTACGTTTGGTGACTTAGCAGGGGTGCCCGGGTTCATGGGATAAGGTTTGTATAAGTCTTGACGGCGGATGCGTTTACTCACATGCTGCATGGCGGGACGGATCGGGAGAGACTGCTTGATGGAGGCCTTTTGAATTTTCTAGCCAGATTGTCGATCGATCGCCTTGCAACGCAGTGAAAATGATGGACGGATTCGTCACCGTCACTCCTGGATACATTGACCCCAGACTCCTTACTCACCTCTCATACCCTTTTCCTTCCCAGAACCTCCTCTCCTTCCTTTGCCTAAAAAGACCCTCCACACAGCATCCCCAAAGATGACATAGGCTCTGAAGGAATCTTTTTCCTTCCTCATGCTTAAATAAAATTTATACAAATTTAATCTTGTTTGATCTCACTGCTTCTGAAAAAAACATCTACATACAGTACCTATATATATATATATTTTTTCCTTCCTTTATTCGTAAAATATATTTGTATACAGTTTTTTACATGCTTTTCGACTACCACAGTAGACACATGTCCGAAAATGGTAGATATATGAAAAAAAACATTATTAATAAGATTTTGTAAAGGCCAGCCGTAGAAAAACTTCAAACAAATTACACAGTTTCGAATCAAATTAGTTAATTTAATTACCCCCTTGTACAGTTTTATATGAAATAATTTAATTTAATTACCCCCCTTATAAATGAGATGTCTTAATAATCCAAGATTTTGCAACATTAATTAGCGATATTTCCCGGTAAGAAGTTCGCGTGTCGGGCTGATGGACATAATGTGACAGGCTATATCGTCAGACCTCACATTTATTCATTTACTTCCGCGAAGAAGCCTTTATAACACCTTCATATAAATTCCCAATTTTCATCCATCCAATAGACGGAGAGCTAAGACTGCTTTTAGGCAATGTAATAAAAGCTGGAATATTTCGGTAAATAATTTTTGTTAGTTAAATATTAAAAAGGTTTTTTTTATATATACAAATTAAATTCAGTCGTCCTTTATTAATGACGGGTTGTTTCAGAGAATTTTAACAATTCTTTAAATTTGAAATTTATTTTTTTTGTTCTGTGAAAGTTCTATTCAAGTTCTGTTATTATTTCAGTTCGAGTAACTGGCCTATAATGATATAATAACAAAAATTAAATAGGACTTTCACAGAACCCGAAAATGAATGTTGAAATTTGATGAATAATTGTTAAAATTCTATGAAATAACACACCCTTTATGAAGGACGACTGAATTTAATTTGTAAATATAAAAAAACCTATTTAATATTTAACTAACAAAAATTAATTACCGAAATATTCCAGCTTTTATTACATTGCCTAAAAGACGTCTCAGCTGTAAATATATAAATTTATATAATATTCCAATAAACAAAAACAAAAATATTCGACGCTTGACCTGTGTATTGAAGAGACCTACCGTTGGATTTGCCCTAGCAAATCTCTTAACAAATGTGAGATTCTTAACGACATAAGTGAAGAAGTGGTGTTAAAAAATATTCGGCGGCGGCCCGGCGGAATGGTATGACCTAAGGTCGAATTCGCCCGAGCAGGCCTAGAAAATTGATCTTTCCGTGGCGTTAGTTTTAATTCTTTCTGATGAACTTATTACTTAAATCTCGGATGTTTCTAGATGAATCCCTCGGGAAGTTACTAATTCATCGTCTAAAGAAATAAAAATCTGGTGCTTACGGCCAATTTTATATTTGAAAAAAGTTTTATAAAATTTTTAAAGCGTTTTAACTCAAATACTTATGGTAAAATACTATTTTTATTCATCTTAAATATAAATAACTCCGTAAGGATTGCTCTAAAAATATTTTTTTGTAACAAATTCGTCGGATTTAATAAAAATTTAAGCCTAGAGCAAACCGCCGCCATTAGTTTGTGTCGCCTTAAAAGGAACGACCGTCGTGCCTGTTCCATACAATATTTCGATTTGGTTATAGGGTTAAATAACAACCTTAAAAAATTATATAATACAAACGCAAACCCTTAAAATATCACGTGACAGTCATAGAGGCGCCATTGCGAACTAATATCTCGTAGAAACATTTTTCACTCGATAGTTTCGGTCGTTCGGCGTTAGAGTTTTGGGGGCGTTGGAGGTCAAATTGAATAGATTCAAGGTAAAAAACTTAGAACCATTTTTTTCGCTTCGTTTTTCATCTAAATATATTTAATAACTTCGTGTTTCATCAATGGGGATACACAGAATTATCAACAACACTTCCAATTTTGAAAATAATGTGACAGTAACCTTCAAAACAATTGAGTTCATTGAACTTGAGATGCAGACAGAAAAACACAACTTAAATAAATATTTTTAATTATTTTCTTAAAGTGGAGAAGGTGGAATGAAATTTTTTGTTTTAAATTATAAAATATAACCGAGAAAATACACTTATTTTTCAAATTTATCAAGACAAAAAACTCCCTTCCATCAGCCTTAGAAAGTTAACATCGTTAAAGATTTCAAAAAAATAGTTATTTTAGAATTAAATCCAAGAAAAACTTTTACATTCAACAAACTTCACCTGGGTTTGTGAGTAATTTTATGTATCATTTAACTTTTTATAACTCATAATAACTCAAAAATAAAAAAAAGCCTTAATTTTGTCTCTGCTGTTATTGCCGGGCACATCCAAAAAAACTACAAAAATATTCATGAAAAAATTCTCAGTTGAGAATGTCCTCAGTTTTGATTGGTGAAAACTGATATCTGCCATCAGAAATAGGATGATGAGCGAACAGCATTCAGAATTAAAACGATTCATCGCTTCAAATGGATTTAGCTATGTTTAATAACCGAATCTGGCTCTCCCGATCTTCCACAGTCGTTTCTTCAACCTCTCTCAATTAATTAATTTAAAATCAAAATTTCACTGACACAGCAGTCGTTGGTTGTGTAGTCTTCACATAAAAAGTACATACTACTGTAAAAAAACGAATGAAATATGAATTGAATAACTTAAAAAAAAAACTTTTAATTCAATATTTCGCCACCCAGAATAAAATTATTGCAGATAGATTTTTTGCTTTTAATGAAGACATCTAGTTCAACATATCTTCTTAAATTAAGTTGGATTCAGTAGTACATAATCTAGATTCATTTTTTATCTGACCTTTTCTGTTACAAACGTACCATATTTGGTATCTGAACTAAAACGTACAAAAGAAGACGGCACAAATACTGTAAAAAGTTTCAATTTTTAACAAGAGTTTTTACGCCAAATAATCATTAGTAGATTTGTTGAAATTCGGTACCTACTTAATAATTTTCGGAGCACACTGCTCGCCAGTAGTTAGGTACTTACTGGTTACAAAGCAATAATTTAATGTTTTTTCTTGATCAAATAAACAGTTTTACTTGTGGCAATACAGAGATGATAAGCTGTAATGTCTGCAAAAAATATTGAATGAAAACTGTTCTTTTGTGACTTACTTACCCTGTTTGCAACCATTTGAACGTAATTCTTTACCGTAAATTAATGTTTATATAGGTACACATTGAAACAAAATTATAACTGTTGGATTTTTAATAAGGTAAACGATGTTCATACGGGAGTTTGAAAGAGTTTTTTACAATGATTTTAAGGACCTCTACATAATGCATCTTATTGTTTACATCACACTTATAAAAGAGGTACGTAAGAGTAGGTAAAAATAATTTTAAAAATATTCATTTCTTTTGTAGTTTTGTCTGTTACTGTAACTCTAGTTCATAAATAAACCACTCACTTCTGGTAATCTTTTGATTCAATGAACTCGGTTGAACTGAATTTAATGTCACTTTTAAAATTGGAACCGATTGTGCCAAGAATTCAGACAAGAGAAAAGTACCTACCTATAATATTATATTTTAACAGAAAATTATTTTCAAAATTGGAATTGATGTGTCAAGTACAGGGTTTTCCAATAAGAGGTGTTATTTTGAATAGCCCGCTATTACTTTTGAAGCTGTCATTTTTTAACATTTGACAAGTGAAAACTACGTCATTAATAAAAATGGAACGATACACGCTTCAACAACGCATGGAAATTATTAAAATTCACTTGAGTGAATCAAATGCAAATCATTTTGAGTGATGAGGTCCATTTCCACCTCGGTGGCTTCGTCAACAAGCAAAATTGTCGCATATGGGGGCTCAGAAAAGCCAAAAATTATTGTTGAAAAGCCTCTCTATCCCCAACGTGTGACTGTTTGGTGCGGTATGGTCCGGCGGAGTCATTGGACATTACTTTTTCGAAAATGAGGCTGGATCAACAGTTACGGTGAATGGATTGCGCTATCGAGAGATAATTAATGATTTTATATGGCCGGAATTGCATGCTATTGATCTGGGCAACGTTTACTTTCAACAAGACGGCGCTACGTGCTACACAAGCAACGAAACCATTGATCTTCTACGATTGAATATCAAAATAATACCTCTTATTGGAAAAACCTGTATTATGTTAGTATAACATGTAGCAGTATTTTTCACGGGCTACGCGGGTATTATTGTATTTTTAAGGATATCTACGAGTAGGTAGTACAATTATTTTTTCCTACTGTGAACGATGGAGGGGGGTGTGGGGGTTTGAACCCCCTAAATCCCCCCACTTATATTCGCCCTGATTGGAATATAATATAAGCTATTTACGCTTTATCAATATTAATAATCTATTTTACCATGTAGGTACTACGAAGCGAATATCACATAAAATTTTAATCCGCTTGACATTTAACTTTTCAGCTCATATAAAGTTTTCAAGTGGACCTACCGGACAATTTTTTCATCTTGGCACTTTATCAACGTTTTGCTTAAACGCCAATGTGTGTGTGACAGCTTCCTCTACGATATCAACGCACACTACCGTTGGTCGCTTAGAAATGCTTAGAATGTACACCAAGAGCAGTTGCTTTCTGTGATGCTTTAAAATTATATTTAAAAAAAATCATAAATAGAGATCCTTAAGAAAGACAACCATTTAGAATCAAAAGGTTGCTTGAAATTGAAATAGCCGTGTTTAGTGACCAGATCTGATTAACCAGGTCCTTCCCGACCTTTCTCTACCCCAATTCCTACCCCTTACCACAACATTCAGCCTCATAATATATCATTCGTCCAACTTATAATCTAGCAAACAATCACAAACAATCATAAGCAATTACAAACAATCTCAAACAATCACAAAATTATTTCAAATAATCACAAACAATCACCAGCAATCACAAACAATCACAATCATTGGCAAATCATCACTAACAATCACTCACAATCAATTCCAAAAAATCATATACGATCACAAACAATCACACACAATCACACACAAACACAAACAATCTCAAACACTTACAAACAAATCAAAAACTTACAAACTCGCATATCAAAAACGATCACAAACTAAATAGTACCTACCATGTAGCAATCTGGCATAAGAAGAAAACTTACTGATTTAAAATATTGCTAATTTATTTTTAATTTCTTAAAATTATTCGTAATCCTGTTAAAAACGGGACTGCAGACCTTTTTAACGAATACATTATAGATTTAATCCTAAACTTTTAAGAAAAAGAATTAATACTTAGTTAATATACGAACAGGATAAACGCAGGTGCATGAACAAGTGTTCCGATACAATCGGTATATTAGTATCAGCATTTTATTAGGAAACTGATTTTAATAAATCGGCAATACTCTTTTTCCTGTGACACACACTGCTTGCTTTATTCACATTCATACACCTGAGTGGTGGCTACCAATGCTACCACCATAAAACCAAATACATTAGTACAATATTTAGCCATAGTTTTTTTTACATTTCGATTATTTTGAAATTGAGCTTCGGAGCATCAGGACGGACTGCAGAGTGACGGGTGGATTGACGCATTAATTGGGGGCCGGTTCGGGGGCTGGACCCGAGTCCGGCGATCGCAAGCCAAGCGAGGGTGATTTACCAAATGGAGGCTCGGAGCACGCACTAAATAATGAAAATTTAAAGAGGCCCGCAACGGAATCGAAACCATTTTTTAGATGAAAAAAAGAATCATTGGATTATTATCATCTCAAGGAAGATTTACAACTTAATTTATGAAATTCTTCAAATTTCAAAGTTAATTTTCAAGTTCTATGAAAGATTTTTCAAGTTCTGTTACTTTTTAAGTTCTGTCAAGCAGCTTGCCTATAATGACATAATAACAGAACTTGGATGGGACTTTAACAGAACCCGAAAATTAACGTTAAAATTTGAAGAATCGTTAAAATTCTCCGAAGCAATCCGTCCTTAGTTAATCCTTATTAAATAATATATAGGGTTTTCCAATAAGAGGTGTTATTTTGATATTCAATCGTAAAAGATCAATAGTTTCGTTGTTTGTGTGGCACGTAGCGCCGTCTTGTTGAAAGAAAACGTTGTCCAGATCAATACCATCCAATTCCGGCCATAAAAAATCATTGATTATCTCTCGATAGCGCAATCCATTCACCATCATGTTGCTCAATTTTAATAATTTCAATGCGTTGTTGAAGCGTGTGTTGTTCTATTTTTGTTAATGGCGTAGTTTTTTACTTGTCAAATGTTAAAAAATGACAGCTTCAAAAGTAACATTCACCGAAATAGCGGGCTATTCAAAATAACACATTGGAAAACCCTGTAGTTTCGGATGTGACGTACGTAACATTCAAAACATATTTCGTTTATACAGGGTATCCGGGGGTAAATTGCTCTAACTTCGGGGGATGATTCTAGATAATTTTAGAATTAAAAAAGTAAGTAACTTTTTCGAAATTCATAATCGTTTGTATGGGAAAATAAATATTCCTTTTATCTTTTTACTTCGCCTCCCGAAGTTAGTCCACTTTACCCCCGGACACCCTGTATTTTCAGTATATGTAATGGGCCACAGTACGGAAAGAGCACCGAGTGAGGCCCAGATTATCAAATAATGTTTTAAAGTAACGTTATTGTATCAATAATATAAAATAAATATATGTCGCCTTTCTTACAATAGTTGTTGCTATGGTTAGCATTGGGGTTAAAAAAGGGTTTGTCGGTGCTGATTTCTCGGCCGTGGCATTTTTAATTTTATTTTTTGTATTTTAACGTAAGTTTAAACATTTTATTTGTATTTATATTCTTTTTAATATATATTTTATGTATCTTAATTTTTCACGGGTCGCGCGCTAGCAACTATTAATTTACTGACATACTAATTAATGACTTTTAACGAAGGTTTTTGGAACTGTTAGTGACTTTCAAATTATATTTAAATTCTTAAGTTAAAATTGTTATACTCTCCTAAACTTATTATTGAGCATAACAGCTGTATCGCCGTCCAAATGTATACTGCCCCAATGCGGGGAAACCATTGTTAAAAAATCATTTATTTTCAGTAAGAAATTTAAAGACCTTGTATTAAATTGCATAAAGGTAAGAAAATTAAAGTCTGTATTCATTATGAAGGTAGATTTTAATAAAATATGCTATAATAATAACTTCTTCATTAATTAAACAGTCACTTTATGGTGTCATTTTAATAAAATAAATAACTAAATATTCACCACCATTTTATCAAAAAGGATTGATCCTTTTTGATAAAATAGTGGTACACAAAGTTATTTTATTTTATTTATTTATTTAACGCCCAGAGGGCTTTTTCATGGTTGGTAGTATAATTTTAATTTGACAGATACTTTGAAACATAAAAAATAAGAATATAATTACATTTGATAAAAGCTATGCAACAAGTCATACAAACACAAGAAACAAAAACAGAAAATTACAGCTATTTGTAGGTTTACATGATGTGTTTAGGAGTATTGTTGAAATAAATGTTTTAAATGATCCACAAAACTTGCCAAGTTGGTATTGAATATGTCAACATCACCCAAGTAATGATTTCCCATGGTGAAGTCGTTGTATCGGAGAGTGGGCAATGTAGTTACGCTTATGTGTGCTGCTGTAGAATATTGTATTTTGTCGTGTTGTTACTGTGGGTGTATGTATGTTTATAAGTTGCAGGAGTTCACAACAGTCGAATTTAGAGTTAAGTATTTTGAATAAGAACGTTAAATCGTTTATTTTACGTCTATCTTCTAATGTATGTATTTTTAGAGTATTTAATAAGAAATTGTATTTTAAGTCTTCGACAGGGATATTTAATTTAAAATTTATAAAACGTAGAAATTTTTTTTGTGTTCGCTCAATGTTGTTAATGTGAATTTTGTAAGATGGAGACCAAACTACTGAGTTATATTCAATTAGACTTCTTACTAGAGATACGTTATAGTTTAATGGCTTGTAAAGAATTAAAGTTTTTATTTGTTCTTAATACGAAGCCAAGTGTTTTCATACCTTTGTTCACAAATTGATGGATATGATTGGTGAAACTTAGTTTTTCGTCCAAAATAATTCCAAGATCTCTCATTTCTGTGACTCTTTCTAAAGCTATGTTATTGATGGAATATTCGAATAAAACAGGATTTTTGTTTCTGAAGAAAGTCAAGATTTTGCAGATTTTAAAATTTATAATTTATTTCAAAGTTATTTATTTGATTTAAGTAAAAATAACAATACATTTTTGAGAACTAAATTTATAGTTTGATTTTGAAATTGAGAGAGGGACAGACATTTAGTATTCCTAAAATATATATTTATTGGTATTTCCTACATTTATTTATTGTATTTCCTTCGCTCAAGTACATTCCTTAAAAAAATATTTGAAAAAAATTACAGTTTTGGATATTTCGTAGCGTCATACATTGCTTATGATGGAAATTACACATTTTTTAATGGTTGCGTTGAAAATCTGTGCAAAGGTTATAATTTCAGAACTTTTTTTTTGCTTCAGCACGGTAATATTTTTTATTGTTAAAATTGCCATTATCGATTCGTTGCATTTCTCCAGCATTATCTAGTTAAAATGCAAGGATTTTAAGCTTTAATTGAAGCATTTTAAGGAATCCTTGATTCGAGGATAGCCAGCGAAGGTAACAAGTAAAGGTAAAGCACGGTCCATTATCCCAATAAATACACTGTGCGACTTTCTGCTTGTTTTAACTCGTTTCGCCCGAACATTTAGGTAAGTACCTACACAGGATATAATGCCATTAATTGCACCTGAGGGAGCAGGGGTCAAGGGAACGATTAGTTCGGAGATAGGTTGGTACTTATCTGAACTTTTTTATGCAGTAGGTACCTACCTAGTAACATCGAATGATGCAAAAAACTTGGTATGTACCTATTAATTATAATATAATTATGAAGAAAAAAACAGTTTGAAACGAAAATAAGATCAACGCACTTGTTTTTTGTATGTAAGTAATTAACCTGTTAAAAACCCAAAAAAACTTCGGTAAGTGTAGGTACAGGTGCTCTAAAATCATTTTAGAAAGACACTTGATTATGTAGTAGTGTACTGAATTGAATAAAAAAAATTTAAAAAATTTGAGAAAACTATAAAAAGAAACAAAAAACTTTAGAAGGGCATTGTAAAATTGAATTTAAAACTATTTCAAAACTAAGTTGATAAACGTCGCAAAAGGGGTTTTCTAACTAATTTTTTAACCAAAAAATGTTTTTGAAACATTGGCGTGCACAAATTTATTCAAGCGTGTCTTCTTTAAAAAAATTTTTCTGTACCTAAATGTTTTATTTTTTTTACAAGCGAGAAAATGTAAGAAATATTTATTTATTTTACTGCTAATGATTTGCAATGAAACAAAAAATTATTTTCATGCCCACGAAAATATTAAAATTTTTGTGATTAAAATGTTTTAATGAAACCTAATTACTTTGTATAGGTAATAGGTCATCACATTTTTAAAAGATATATATTCCTACAATATAGGTAGGAATTAAGACTCAAGTCACCATAGAAAAATACCTATCCACAGAAGCTATTTCATTGGTCCATTGTCAACCAATACCCGTATAGATTTTTCCACTTTAACCGTAGTGGAGAAGCTTATTGTCTGCGCATGTGCCTTACAGACACCGTATTCTATATATATTCACACACACGGAGATACCCAACACCCACATAGACATTCCACACCCTGCCAATACTGCGCATGATCCTTGTATGGGTGCTTTCTGTTTACTGTTTATATACAGAACCATACATAGGTACGTTGGTAAAATTTATATAGTTACGCAGATACTTGAAAAATGACAGGATATTATAATTCCAATTTTGAATTAGACAATTGTACAGTTTTAATAAATAGTCGCATTATTAAGTTTAGTTACAATGAGTATCTCCAATGAACACGGTATTTCTCTCAATAGATAACCAATATAATACGATAGTTTTCGCAGTTGGAATCGGTTAACTATGTTTTAAAATGCATAAAATAACTTTTCATATCGAATGTAAGTTTATAAGAAGGATCTGGGTTTGTATTGCCTAAATGAAAATCGGATTGAGGTGTCGGTCACTTACTAGGCTGAGTGATCAGTGATGGCATGTGAAATTTTTTTTTTAATTTGTTTTTTAAAAAAATATATTGAAAAAAAAACATCAAAATAGTCACCGGATTCGAAAATTCAGTTTGATTTTTCTACTCCGAATAATGTCAAGAATCACTGGTTAAAGTAAGTAAGGTTAAAAACTACTCTTTCGTTATGCACGCCTTACATATTATTTATTTTTATTTCTTGTGAGTTTTTAAGCAGTGAATTCAAAATAATACAATTCGTTAAAAACATGAGTTGACACTTTCTCTTTTTAAGTATAGACAAAAGATACAACGGCAATTTTTATTTAGATAATTTTACGGTAAACTGAGAGACAGGCGTAAAATGTAAAGTGAAAGGATCTATAGGCAGAAATTTTGAAAAAATTGTTTAAAACATAAACTGATAAGCAAGAAATGAATTTACTAACTAACTAACTCACTAACCTCCACGCCTTTTTCCCACAAGGGTAGGCAGTGAGGACGGACCGCCAAATAACTCGGTCTGGGCACACACTTCTTGCCTCATTCACATTCATACATCTTCTTCCATTATTCTGACGTTTAACATGGCACGACTCATATATATATATATATATCTGGTATCTGATTCACTTGATCGTGCCATGTCTTCCTCGGGCGTCTCCGACTTCTGCTACCATTCAAATTTGCCAATCCATCTAAGCCTCCTTTTATTATCTTACATCAGCCTTGTATTATTTGTGGATCTCCACATTTTTCCACACCACACATACGCCTCAAGGATCTCATTTCTACAGCATTCAGTCTACTTTTATCCTTCCTCTGACAGTTCCATGCCTCACTACCATACATCAGAGGACCAGCACTCCACTGTGAACTGCTAACTTCGCTTCTTTGGACAATTTATTGCTAGTATATTCCAAAAATTATAACGAGGGAGTCAATCAGAGAGCTAGCTGCAGAAACATTTATAACGAGGTAGTCAATCAGTGAGCTAGCTGCAGAAACATTTATAACGAAGTCAATCGGTGAGCTATCTGCAGAAACAATTATAACAATCAATAAGCTAGCTGCAGAAACCGTTATAACAAGGTAGTCAATCAGTGAGCTAGCTTCGGAAGCAATTAAAACAAGGAAGTCAATCAGTGAACTAGCTTCGGAAACAA
Organism: Hesperophylax magnus; assembly: GCA_026573805.1. Taxonomy (NCBI): domain Eukaryota; kingdom Metazoa; phylum Arthropoda; class Insecta; order Trichoptera; family Limnephilidae; genus Hesperophylax; species Hesperophylax magnus. Next base: position 14,936,659 of record JAIUSX010000084.1, read on the forward strand.
TTATAACATGGTAGTCAATCAGTGAGCTAGCTTCGGAAACAATTATAACAAGGTAGTCAATCAGTGAGCTAGCTTCGGAAACAATTAAAACAAGATAGTCAATCAGTGAGCTAGCTTCGGAAACAATTATAACAAGGTAGTCAATCATTGAGCTGGCTGCGGAAACAGTTATGACTTTCTTAAATGTTCCAGTTACTCGGAATTTTGTATCGGGTTTCCATAACAAATAATATTATCTTGTTGGATGATAGATTGCTTCTTGATTTTTTGTTCGAATAAAACGCTTATTTCCACCTCATCAAATCGCCGAATAACGCGGAAGAAACTTGCAATCAATCATATCTTAAAATTCCATCTTAAATTATATTAATTAACAAGATGCAAAATCATCTAACTATCATCTTTTTGGCAGCACTGGACCACTTAGCGAATATAAAATGTAGGACTTGATTCTCTAATCACATATATTAAAGAAATTAAAATTTTATTTCAGGATTTTTCGTCAATTAAGTCTTCAAAACACCCGTCGCGTCGTAGGGATGAAACATCCCTTATTTTGGATCCTTGGTCGGTGAGTATAGAATTAAATGTTTGGGCTAGTTTTAATAACTACCCCTTGATAGAGTTCAGGGCGTTTTGATTGAGACATTTATAAAATTCTTATGATTATTCATTCAAGAACAAAGTTTTAATTTACCATTTTATTTTTAACTATGAAATTTAATGCATGGGAAATTATCAATTTAATTGGTGGTTTTGATTCAAAGGGATAATTTAAATTCACATTTAACAGTGCCTCTTAAAACAGCTTAAGTATGATGTTTCTTTTATTTTAATTAGTTTATATTTTTTTTATTTTTTTATTTTACTATTTATTGACATTTTTTTTTGATACATACAGGTACATATATTATTATACAAAACATAAGACAGTAACAAAAAAAATCACACAAAGGCGAAGCCTGTGCGTGGGCATTATAAGTTATGTATTAAAAACAGTGGTGGTTGCATTATCTATGGTTTAAACGAAAAAAGAAATTATCCTATAGTTAGATTAATATGATTTTACTGGATTTTTTGCGTATTTAATAAATAACAGTTAAAGTTGAAGTTAAGTGGAAGTTTTTTTTTAAATGTAGACGGTAATGGCATATTTTAGGTATTATATTCGTAATATAAATTATAAAAAAAATTCTCTCACTTTCAGATTTTTTCTTACCCAGCTTTTTACATTTATTTTATACGAGTTTAGGTTTTGGCACATCTTGATGGAACTCGGCAAGGATTTAAACAATTTTGGGCCAATGTAGTTAATGTGTCTTTGGGCTAGCCTAGTTTTGCAGTGAGTGTGTACACGCATATGTTGTGTCTCTGGCTAGAACGATTTGAATTTTTATAGAATAAGGACGAGTGTATATAAATTTAAGACATTGGACACAGTAGATCCGCCTTAGTTCCATAATGTCAGTTTCCTGAAACAATTGATCGGTGGGATATGTCTTGGTCTTCTGGTGCATTATCTTAATGACAGATTTCTGAATAATTTCTAGAGGTTTCACATGGTTATTGTATGTTCCAATATTGGAATGAAACTTGAGTATTGCTGATTTTTTATAAATCTTTGCAAATATAAGTATTCCGGTTGAAAAAGGGATTGCAGGCATTTAACTAATGATTTAATAGATTTCCTGATAAACTCTTAGTAAGACACAAAAGCATTATCACAATGTCAGAACACGTGTTACTAAAAATCCTAATATGTTCGCATTACGTCACTATATATTATCAAGGAGAATGAATACGTATTACGCATATATTAGAAATTTACTAAAAGTTTATCAGAAAACGGCTTGTAATTCCTTAATTTATTTATATATATACGCCTAAAAAGGCTTTTACATAGAAGTGATACATGATGCAGTGTACATAGGAGAATATGTATTATATAGGAGATATTGACAGTAAATATATGTAATCCATTTTAAAGAAGGTACAAAATACACACTTAACCGATAATTTTAAGAGATTCTTAATAAATTGGCAATACCCATTTTTCTCCGTGTGTAATAATTAATTACCATAGTTACAAATCTACCGAACTTATTAGAAATTAATGATTTAAAAACAGTTCTTTAGTTCCTGCTTTAGCCGTCAATTAGAAGTCATATAAATTTGAAATAAGAAACAAGTCAGTTATTGAAGTCAGATTCAAACTCCATTCGTTTGACTACAAGTCGACCACCTGAAATCTAAAGACGACATAAATTTCAGAAACAAAAACGTTTTAATTATATTTATTTGAGTTGCAGTGGTAGGGACGTTATTTTTAATGTTTTTACTTTTGTAATGCTACACAAGAGTTCCAATGTTAGGAACCTGTAAGACTTCGATGTTTTGTAACGTTCAAGTATGGGAAACGCGTAGAAGATGAAGAAATATACAAATACTGAGTACCTGATTTTAGGAAAAGTAAGAAGAAATTAGGAGGTACCTGACCAATCAAATATTCCTTCTAAACATAGCTAAAGTCCTTTACATCACCGTTTAATTATGAATTGGTGGTGTCTTAAGATGTCGATAACACTAATAGCATCTTGTACCCGAAGTATATACCTTTATAAAATATTTGTATATAATGTTGCGAAGTACTGTTTTAACTCGATCATTTTGCATTTCATTTGCCTCTAAATAAGTTTGTTACATTCCTGCTTCATGAAGATGGCAGTTTGAGTCGATAGGCATGATAAAAAAACATTTATCTGAATATTTATTTTTTTAATTTCGAAAAAGCATTTTCACAATTTATTCTTTTAAAATACATTACATATAAAAAAAACAATATTGTTACAAAAATACAAGTGAATGGCGTAAGAAAAAAATAGAGGAAACATGTTTTTGAGTTTGATATTAAATTGTCTGGGGAAAATACATATTGTAAATTATAGACCATTTTTCATAAAAAAACGTAAGTAGATATCCACTTACAAATCTTTGATTTAAAATAAGAGAAAATAGAAACATGGTTTTTTGGACGCAATGTCTACTGTTCATAGAACTACCAGTTAGGTAATGTTTATACGTAATTTATTTGAAATATGTGCAAAATAGAAGGCAGGAGAAGCAGAAATATGACTATGAACGTTGACTATGAATCATTGACGGATCTCACAGACAAGACTCCTTAGAGCAGAGGACATATATGCGTGAAAAGCTTTTCATGGCGGGTGGAAGAAGTGGAAGATCTAACTTGATTCACCGGGACAAATAGCTTCGCATCTGCAAAGCAGCGGGTTATGAACCCGCGACCTCTGGGTCAAAAGATAATCTCCAGTGAAACAATAACTCTCAATTCTGCGACTCACGCTAGTGTCTACTTTCATTTAAAAGATTTATCTTTAGCAAAAAAACTTTCCTAATGGCGCTAAACATTTTTATAAAACAATAAAGAACTTACACTCCTTAAAAACGAATTATAAACAAACAAAAAACATCTCGTACTTCATCCATTACCGAGCTTCTGAGGCAAGATGATTTATCCACTGCTTTTTTTTCCACAATTTTTTGTTGTGTTTTTTTATTCACAATTTTGACAAAGACACCTCCATCTCCCATATTCTATCTTCTGTTCGGTAGGTGGCCAATTTATTACCGAATATTAATGGTAAATTAATTAATTACGTTCATCAAAAAATCATAGGTAGAAAATTGAATGGTCTTTTTTATTTATTAGTAGTTGTAAAAAAAAGTCGTTTTTGAAGGGGGCAACAGACTTCCAATATCAAAACTATGGTAGTGTTGTAAAAAAAAAATTTTAATGTACCCCGCAAGAGTATCAAATGCACCAACCCGTTCGAAACCAGTGACCCTTCAGGCTGAATAGTTAAGGAAGGAAACAAAAAATTGGACAGAGGAACGTTGGGAAGTACAAACTGTCAGCAAACACAGTTCAAGTCATTTCAAGCATCGTTTGATTTTATGAATGGTAGTCATTTTTATTGCGTTTTCCAGGGTTTCCAGTCGGGAGAAATTACATCATTATAAAATAGATATTTTATATCCAATCCTATATCTCTACATTCCTAAAGGACCAAGATATGTTTTAATAATTATGAATATTTGATAAACACAGTCAGAATCAGAAGGTGCCTGAATTAGAGTAAAACCAGCCCAGTATCAAATAAACATGTGGAATGTAGATTATTTTTAATCAACTGCATAAAATTTATCAACATGTAATATTTAAAAATACAAAATATATATTTTTTTAAATCATTGCGGTTAATGTGTTTGAAATATTGCGTCAGAGTGTTACTGAAGAGCTTTACTCGCGTATTAAATAGAAATATTGAAAACAAATTAAAATAAGCAATTAATATTTACCTGAAATATCCATACGAATTAAAAAAATCTCCCGAAAATTAATAATTGTCGCCAACGGCTTTCTGATTACCAATCAGCTGCTCTAACCATTAAGCTATATCCGCTTATTAGAAATCCGCCAAATAATTCAATATGCACTATTAATATTTTTTAATGATAAACTAATGTTTATAAGACAAGGTTTTATGCATAGCATAAAGGATAACAGATAATTATAAGCAATAATAAGCAGTAATTGTTGATTGAGGTACTAGTACATATTAAATCATTTGGCGGGTTGGAAATAAGCCGACATAGCTCAGTGGATACAGAGCACCTGACCGGACATCAGAAGGCACGGGTTCAATTCCCGTTGGCGGCATTTATTTTTACTCGGGAGATATTTTCAATTTGTATTAGTATTTCGGATGACTAATTAATTATTGCTTCTTACAAATTTTCACCTGAAAACAACCAGCTTTCTTCTTGTAGAAAAGGCTTTGTTAGTAGTGACATCTCCACTAGATGGCGTCGAGATATATTGTATTATAGGTGAAATATTTTGACTTGTCAAATATTAAAATTTTTTATTGATAAACTCACAGACATATGAATATTAATAGACTAGAAATTAAGGATGAGGGGTAAAATCAACTGTTGAAGAACGAAGAGGGAAAAGCTGACTGTGATTCGTCAATAAATCAATCTGATAGTATATAGACATCTCGCCTTATAATATCACCATTTAGTTCTTAAAAGTAAAATCTGCTTTTGAATGAATAGACATTTTTACATGGGAGCGCAAATTACTCGCCACGTTATGAACAAATTTGCGAAGTCCAAATTCGGCAAAATAAATTTCTTCTATTTTCAGAGTCGAATATTTCGTTTATGTATTTAGTTAAGACACTTTTATAAATGTTCATAATTTACTTCCCAGCAACCAACCAGCTTTGTTTTTCACGTCCAGACGTGTCTCGATGTGATAGTATATGTTTCTACAACTGATCCATATTATACGATGTGAATATGCTTAAAATAAAGTAAAATGATTCTTATATATGGAATGTAATACGACAATTGGGTTTATTCTCTTTTTCACATCTATTTTTACAAGTTTTCATAGTACAAGTCACCATTTTGCCGTGTTATTTCGTAAAATGAACCGATGATGCCTCGACCATAGTTCGCACAAGAATGATGACGTCACGTTTTCTAAATTCACTTGAGGCCATACGCGAGCACAGCCGGCTCCAATGGAACCGGTATGGGGAGTGGGGAATAATACGCTTTTAATCACTTAGGGCAGGTCTACTAATATTCATATGTCTATGGATAAACTAATGTTTTTATGTTTAGCACAAAGGATAAAAAAAATACAAGCAATAAATATTCATCTTACATACCAAGACAAAAATAATAATATCAAGCAATCAGAAAGCTGCGGGTTCAATTCCCGTAGGCGGCATTAATTCTTTCTTAGAAGATTTTTTTAGGTTAGGTTTATAGGTATTTAAGATCAATATAATAGTGTATATTTTTTTTTCTTTTGTGATATACATAAAAACCTAGTCTTATAAAAATAAGTTCATCACTAAACAAAAATTATATGTATTGACGTTCAAACGTTACTTCTTGCTATCTCCGCAGTCAGTAATCGATAAATTAGTCGATATTCCATATTTTTTTAACAAAAATCATGTTTATTTTCAAGTTCTGGGAAGGTTCTATTCAAGTTCTCTTATTATATCATTATTGGCGATTTGTTTCACAAAACTGAATTAATAGCAGAACTTGCATCGAACTTTCACAGAACTGTAAAATTTACTTGGTGAATTGATCAAATTCTCTGAAACCACCTCGCCTAACCAATTCATAAATCAGATGAAGAGTACCTACCTATATACACAACTGAACAGATATTCCCTAGAAGTCATTGATATATTATACTTAGATGAGACATGGAGTGAAAACGTAGGTTCCATTTTATATATTGAATAATATTACTATTCAAACCATTTGATAATGCCTTCAGAAGACGTAACAGCTGTCACGAGTAATAATAATTACACAACTGAACTTTTTTATAAATAAAAAAAGTTTTTTTGTTGTAAATTGAGTAGTAATATTATTGAATATATTTATAAAAGAAAAACCTAAAATTTGTAGTAGTTTGTCAATGGGTGTATTAACGTTGAAAAAACTTACTATCTATACTTTAGTTAATTTAAGGTATATTTGCATATTTATATATATATATCTATACATATGCAGGTACATATTATGCACACATTCATACAAATACATAAACAAACGTAAACATATATCCACATTATAAAATAATAATAATTTGAAAACACATAAATAACATGAAAAGATGATTATAGATTTTTGCGGCCAAAAAAAGTATTATAGTAATTTAAGTTAAGGGTATTATTCCGTGTTGCGCTAACTTTTTCTTTCGCCAATGTTTCGGACAGCATTACAGTGTAAATATACACATCTGCCCTGATGATGGACACTCTAAAGCTTTCCGAAACATTGACTAAAGAAGAAGAAAGCCCAATACGACATAATAATATAAAAATAAACTATAATATTAACAGATATTCCCTAAAACCTTGTGATCTATGAAAACTATTTTAAAACTATGATATCCCCTGAAAGCTGACGACTTAAAATAACTGTTGTCGCCACTTTAATTTAGGACTTTCGAATAGGCGAAAAGAAATTGATAATAGGATTAAGAAAGAATTTCGATATTTACGAAAAATTGTGATTATTAAGTAAGGAAAAATTAACCTCACATTTCACTAACTAACTATCGGTTTTCTCTTCGGCGCTGAAACCACCTGTCATATTCACATTTTTCAGTGATTAACATCTTGGCACTCTCCGGGAATTGACTTCGTGATCCCATTATAGGTAAATCAATGTATTACTAGTAGACAACGGAGCTAAAATAAATAATTTTGGTTGATTTCATATTGTAGACTAGGTAATTGCACGAGGAGCAAGTTTTTAGAGAAAAAATCTTATTTTTTAACGGAAATCCCAAATCCACGAATCTTAACTAATATTTCAAGAATAGCAATGTGGTACATTACGATTAACGGAACTTTATGAGTTGCTTGATAAAAATGAGTAGATATTGCTGATTTTTTTAAAAAATATCTTAACCCGGTTAAAAACGGGATTGCAGGCCTTTCCTGATAAAATTTTAGTACATTCCTAATATATCGAAACACGTCTTCATGCACCTGTATTTGCCTTGATAAACACATAAATAAATATATAATGATAATGATAATAAATATATAATGATACACTTATATAATGACGAATTGCGAAAATATTATGATTTTTATGAACAAGTGTTCCGACATCCTGATAATACATTCCTCTTTTACTAAAAGTTCACAGGATTCGAAATCATATCAATTCATTAATTGACGGCCTGAAATCCCGTTTTTAACCGGATTATGATAATTTGAAGAGATTATTTATAAATTAGCAATACTCATTGTTATTCATGAACATATCCACATATTAATTCAATTAAGTACTGTTTGAAGACATTATTGACTGAGCTTAGCTAAATCCTGCATTAACTCATAGAGCTTATACAATTAGAGGCGCTACTTGATACTAATATCTCGTTGAAACTTGTTCCACTATTAGTAGACCGGAATCGTTAGTTTTAGTTAGAGCGTTGGTAGACTTGGAGGTCAGTTGGAGGTCAAAAAGCGGAACCTGTATTTTCGTTTCATATCTCATCTGATAGTATTATTACGCCAGCGTCTGGATCTACATATAATACATCAATGTTTTAACGCGACCGTTTTGAATTTCGTTGCTCGAAATGGATTTTTCCTTAATTATTGACCAGATCTGCGTAGCCAAATTCTTTCCAACTGTCTTCCAATTCGTCTTCGTCATTTCCTTCATTTCTTTCATTCCCCGCTTTCACCAAACTCTCAAAAAATCCACCATCGGAGAAGTAATAGTACCTACTACTATCTCCAGGAAGGAGTCTCTTGTGATAATCGCATAGATTTGTTGTTGTTGTCAAAAATGCAATGTACCGTAAAAGTTGTTGCATTTATCAACGATTTTCAAGATAAATGTCAGCCATAGACATCCAAATCAATAGACTTGCCCTAACTTGAAATCTTTCTAAATGGTAACATTTCGACGAGCTGGAGCCAAACCACGTGACCACATTTTTGGTATTTTTTGACATAGTCTACATTGACCAATAATGGCGCACATTGAAATAACAAGACCGTCCGCAGTAAAGTTGAATTGAAGTTCGCTAAAGTACGGAGGAAGATTTGCAGCGCTGTCCATTGTGGGATATTTCAACGAAGGATCTGAATGTTCGTTATAAAACGAATCACCTGGTGTAGCAACGCTAAAAATGTGTGAGGTGGGTAAATTATAACACATTTGTAAATGTGTCTATCTAAATAGTGTAACATATTACCTGAACTTTTGTTTCCCTATTTGGGATACGTAGTTAAGTTTTTTACGCAACTCTAAATATGTGCTCCATTTAATAAGGACTATTAATTCGTAAGCAGATCTTATTTTCGTGGACCGAATGGTTATATTACAATGCGAGTTGTCTGTATACTGTCAGAGACATTTATTAACAAATCACCAAAAGTGGGAAGGTCACGCCGCATCCCGCGCTCAGTGAAATTTGTTTTCACTGTTTGGCTTGTCTAGTAATTTGAAGGTCTCTGTTATGAGCAAATTTTAATTCTTTAAAGTAGCAAAAATATCTAGTTGAGTGTCAAAAATTTATGAACCCGGGTACCAGTGGGTACTTACTATTCATTGCACAACCATCCTCTCTTGTTAATAGATATTGGGAAATCTTGTATTTCTAATCTATGGATAGGTTTTGTTATAGACTTCTTAAAAAACATATTAGGTGAATGATAATTATAATAATTCACCTTCGCTATCCAAAGCAGATGATTAAGATCAGTGGTGTGATTGATGGGCTGGAAGTGGACTGTGATAAGGTACCGACTACACGAGATGAATAGGGTACATCAGCCGGTGTAGTCGGATTCTGCAGCATCTCATTGTGCACCATAATACAGAGATCGATCTTCCTGTCACTGGATGAACCTAATCACAGTTCTGCGATGTTGTGCTAAAATTAAAGCGGTAGCAGTGCCGATATACAAACGAAGATAAAACAATATGGAAAATATAAAGATATGCGAATTATTCTAGGTTTGATGCTTTGGATTATTTCTATATATGTAGCACAGTGCTTCCAAGCATTTGACCGGAAATCAGAAGGTGTGGGTTCAAATCCCGACGGCGGCATTTATTTTTTCTCTGAATATTTTTTCAATTATATTTCTGTTTCAGGCTAATAATTATTGCTTATAATAATTCGTTATCCTTTGTACTTTGCATAAAAATCTTTAAAAACATAATTTTATCTTTAATAATTTAAGTCAAAATATTTCACCATCGAATGAAGATATAATATGTCTCGACGCCATCTAGTGAGAAATGAAGTATTTAACAATACCTTTCCTACAAATACAAATTTGTTTTTTTTTCATGTGAAAAAAAACCTGACCGGCAATCAGAAGGTGCGGGATCAATTCCCGTCGGCTGCATTTATTTTTTCAATTTATATTTGTGTTTTAGGCCAATAATTATTCCTTTTGTGTTTATTTATTATTCGCTATATCTTTAGCTTTGTCAACTGTTAACTTAAAAGCTGAACTCTGATAATAGACACAATGTTGAACGTTGGTCGGTTTATATGACGTCACTCACTCCGTACACAATAGAAAGTATACCCAATGTTGGCATGAAAAAGCCAAGTAATTTTGATGAATTAACCAGTCAAGATCCATCCATCAATAGTATCTGGTAGCGCATCATCAAACGATTGTAATTATTATTGTTGTAATGGAAGATGAATATATTTCTAATTTAACTTCTGGTGGCTTGGTAGCACCGCCGACTTGCTTAATCGGTTGTAGAACAATTTTCACAGTGGTAATTTATTATTGTTGAAAATGTTATCGGATTTTTTTTGGCCAGTGTGAATTTTTCGTTATCGCTATTTATAATAATTATTTCGCTTTATTAAAGTTGTCGGCATTGATTGAGAATAAACTAGATGTTATATTTAGTTGAATTATATTCTCTATTCATTAATCTTCCTTCAAACGGCAGTACAGTAATCTATCCATCTATTCATGTAAAGAAAAGTGTCTGAGGTGGGAGGGCGGCCGGCGTGTCTACAGTTTTTTCCGAGATTGATGAAATTTTGCACACTTTATGGCATCTCAAGGGACTTCAGCTGATTATTCATAAATTAATAATATTATTTATTAGTTTTGTTATTGCTATTGTTCTTGTTTTTGTTCTTTTTATTGTTGTTCTTCATGTTGTTGTTGGTGTCGTCGTTTTCGCCGCTGTCGTCTTTGTTTTAGTTGTTATTTATTTATTTTATTTTATTTATTTATTTATTAAGACATACACAGTACAATAAGATACAGTTAGATATTTTTAGTTATTACATAGTTGTAGTACCTATTACGTATGTCCATAAAATATCATTACGTAATTTCGCCTGAGATTGTTATAAAAGAAAGGAAGTGTATGGATAGATAATAATAAATGAATTGAAAACAAGAATTATAATAAGCTCACGAATTGTAATTGACTGTTAATACATAGGAGTTTTGAAAAATGATGTGAAATTATTTTTGAAATATGTCATGCTAAGAAATTTAATAAGTTAGTTTTGTATGTTAGAAAGGAATCATGAAAGATGTCTAAATGTAGTAATTTTTCGTAATGGGTGTATGTTGTGATTGCTCGAGTAATTACTGAGTTGTTTGCTGCATTGGTATTGTTGGCTTCAATGTGAAATGGTGTAGTGTGCCTGGTACGCCTCGTTGGAACATTTAAACCAATGACGGATAGCAATTGTTGTCGTAGTTGTCGTTGCTGTAGTTCTTGTCATTGTTTTTGTTGTTTCATTTTCTTGTGTGAATACCATACTAGAGTTTCGGAGCCAATTGGTGATGTTATGAGACAGAAGGTAGGAGAGAAGGGGACAAGATGTGGAAGAGGAACATTGAGAAGAACAGATCTGGTAACCAAACATGGATAAATGCATTTGCAGCATCGTTTCATGCAGAATGAGGGTCTTTCACCCGAGCGAAGAATATCTACCACACAAGACCAGCAAATTTCTTGTTGTTTTTGTTGTTTTTCGTTGTTATTGCAAGGCCAACCTTATCTATTTTATATCGATGGTAGTTGGACATCATTTGCTGTTGAAAGCTTTCGCCATGGCGGTGGGGATATGAAAGCAACCTGCAAAAAACATGGTTAGCTACAAGTAGCTGAATATAATTCTAAATAATAATGTTCGAATGCAATGGTTTCACCGCTGTATTCAAAATTATCATCACTCAAAAATGAGAATCGTTTTCTCATTGAGATAAATCCCATTGATGTCGTTTATTCGGCAACTAGAATCATGTTGGCATTGCATTCATTTCTAAGTGACTCTGTATCAAAGAAAATTCAATAAGCTTATGATGTTTTGGAAGTAAGACCGTTCTAAGGTTGTTTGATAGGTATTGTAACTAGAGCTGAGCCAAACGCGTTGCTAACACAAATGCATTGCTTGCGTATAGCATTTTGTTAACTTTTTTATTAAAGTCTACTATGAGCTTAGATGTAACGATTGCTCAGCATTTAATAGGAAAAAATGAAATAAATTTTAATAAGAGTGTTATTGATTGCTTGATATGTCTAAATAGTTTATAGGTTATTGAAGATTCACGATACATTTAATTGTCATGAATCATTTCCTATCAGATATCTTCTTGTACAGAAGTAGGTACTACATATAAATGGGATAAATCTACGGTCTACGACTAAATAATCTGGAAGCTCTAGAAATAAATTAATTCATTAAACAATAAAATTTATTGTGTAGTCCAATTTTAATCATGTTCATCTTCTGCTTCTCTATATCATCTCTTACCCCTCTATCTTAACCGCCCCCCTCGATTGCCCTTTTCCACCCCCCATCCAATCCCCCTCTCCACCCCGCTCTCTTCCTATAATTTTCTCCCCCCACCATCCCGACAAAGTTGATATGTCAGGATTGTTCATCAGTTGATGAGAAAGGTTCAGGCTGATCCGAAACCGGTTGGTGTTTTATATATATATATATATATATATATATATATTTATAGGACTCGAACCCAGGACCCTTGCCTTGCCGGGAGACGGCTCTACCAACTGAGCTAATGGGACCCTATCTCCTTCGGTCATATTTAACTGTAGCATACTGCGAATAAGAACTATTAACATTATCTGCATTTTTCTCAGCGCACACTTTTTATTGGCAACTATCTTTATGTATGATCGCAAGATTCAACCCGAACTAAATGCAATCTAGACAGTGTCTCAAGATAAATATATCTTATTTTATTTTAATGAGAGACATCTATTGTGTTTTTTTCAAGTCTAGGATGAATATTAATTTTTTGGAATAAACTCAAATTGTAATATTTAATTATTGAAGACAATATTCATAAACAAAAATCTCAAACAGAAAAATGTTCATATACTTACACACTGAAAAGCTTTTCTAATAGTTGCTTACTATTGTTGCCCCGGTCTCACTAAAAACAATAAAGAAGAATATTGCAGCTCTCAGGGACAAAGATGTCACTGCTGTGTGTGTGTGTGGGTCATCTCTAAATGGGCGACCAATATATATCAAACTATACAAGAAAATAACTGATATAAATCATTGCCATATTCTACAGTCAAATATTAGTTCTAGTTATTAGTTATTAGTTCAAATATAAGTTTCACCAATCATATCCATCAAATTGTAAACAAAGGTATGAAAACACTAGGCTTCGTATTAAGAAAAACTAAAAACTTTAATTCTTTACAAGCCATTAAACTATTATACGTATCTCTAGTAAGAAGTCTAATTGAATATAACTCAGTAGTTTGGTCTCCATCTTACAAAATTCACATTAACAACATTGAGCGAATACAAAAAAAAATTCTATGTTTTATAAATTTTAAATTAAATATCCCTGTCGAAGACTTAAAATACAATTTCTTAATAAATACTCTAAAAATACTTACATTAGAAGATAGCCGTAAAATAAACGATTTAACGTTCTTATTCAAAATACTTAACTCTAAATTCGACCGTTGTGAATTCCTGCAACTTATAAACATACATACACCCACAGTAACAACACGACAAAATACAATATTCTACAGCAGCACACATAAGCGTAACTACATTGCCCACTCTCCGATACAACGACTTCACACCATGGGAAATCATTACTTGGGTGATGTTGACATATTCAATACCAACTTGGCAAGTTTTGTGGATCATTTAAAACATTTATTTCAACAATACTCCTAAACACATCATTTAAACCTACAAATAGCTGTAATTTCTGTTTTTGTTTCTTGTGTTTGTATGACTTATTGCATAGCTTTTATCAAATGTAGTTTTATTCTTATTTTTTATGTTTCAAAGTATCTGTCAAATTAAAATTATACTACCAACCATGTAAAAGCCCTCTGGGAGTTAAATAAATAAATAAAAAAAATAAAAAAATACATTATTTTAATTAAATCTTCAAGGAAACTATAAAGCAGAAAATCGTTTTTTTTATGTGAAACCACACAAGAGTTCTGTTCCCAAACGTCTGGAGCCAGTGAGATTATGGCATCCCCAATTGGGGTATTTTGTTAAGCTGAAGGTAGTGGGGATGGGAAGTAGATGGAGAATAGGATGATGGGGAGGTGCTTGGGGAGGTACGGTTGTCTCACATTAGATTATTTTCCACTCTACAAAATTAAACCAAAACCACAAAAATTCACTGAAAATCATTTTATAATACGTGTATATAACTCTTTCAGAAAAAAACACCACATAATATATTTATGATTACTTCATATTATTCGTACCACTAAATTTTAATATGTAAATGAAATCCTCTGTACGGGAGATCCCAGTAAGGATATCGCTATCTCTATTTCCTACAAAAAAGGAAGATGATAAAAAATTAATTATTATTACAGTAGGTCAGGCCTGTCCTCGCACAGTCTTTGGAGATACTGGATGATTTCCCAATGTACCAAAAAAGTATTAAAGAGTAAATACTTCATAAATATAATGTATACTAGCAGATGAAAAGTTGCTGCCACAGTATGAAAACTTTAACAGTTTTTTTTAAATAACAGAGGGCGCCACTTCCGTCTACAATAATCCTAAACTGTACAGTCACTAAGATAATAATACTCTCAGATAATGCAAGTAGCTTATTTAAAAGATTGCCGAGACTTCTTCGTGCACTGAGTGGCATATTTTAACACTTAATTATTATTATTAGTACGAGACAAGATGGGGAACTTGGGAAAGTTCCCGAGTGATTTGCGTGTCAAATCTATGATGGAGAATGTTCGATACCGTCAATTAAAAATGGTTGAGTGTGTAAAACTATTTTCCGGTTGTTCGTCATAATATTCTGCTACTGTATTATATTTTATGTGTAGGTAGGTACTACCAGACTGTCTGATTTATCAACACAATTTTGTTCCGATATTTTTTCAGCAATCAACAAATTGAAAACATGCAGGTAAAAAACAGTATGGCGTTTAGTTTAATCAATGTTCCGTTGTTCATGGAAAATGATTGTCGTCTTGAAAATAATATCACGAGCTGTAAACATTTGCGTTAAAGGAATTTCATGGCGGCATAGCTCACCCTTCGGCAGTTTCGCTGCTTCGAAGGCAACAGATTTGACGACCTCCATTTTCGTGAGGTAAGGCTCTCGACTAGCAAGCCAAAAGACGCGGGTTCAGATCGCGGCGTGATAAATTTGTGTTAGTTCGCAATTTACTGATTCAAAATCATACAATGTATTTTTGCGGCATGTTTGAAAGTGGAAGATACTCTCAGTATCGCCCTGGTTCATACCGTTTTAATGTCAAAGGTCAGACTGCCATCGCTTTTAGCTGTAGGTAATTACTGACAATCAACTGTATTCAATAAGCATTGCGTCCGTTTGGTAGTAATTAACTACATTTAAAATTCTATTGCGCATTAACAGATTGGAAGAAACACTCAAAGACACATGGCAAAGCTGAGAGACAAAGATGATGTTTAAAATGGCGTTAGATCTGTTTAATGACCCGATCTGAATAGTCAGTTACTTCTTTTCTTCACAATTATTCCAGCCTCACGTCACGATGTGCTATTAAAACAGTTCTACTAGTAATTTTCATAAAACTTAAATATTTGCCGTTTTTCTCAACCCGGCAACCTCCGTGGTTGACGATCCTTGGCTACGACTTCTAAAGTCACGGGTTCAAACCCAGGCGTGCATAAATAAATTTAATATGATTAATTATACAATTTATTCATTTTAAATTATATACATCTAGTATATTTGCGACACGTTCCAGAATACAATTCAGAATAGAAACTTTGCTTGAAATGGCTTTAGCCGTGTTTGATGTCCAGATCTGAACAGCCAGATACTTTCCCAACTTCCTCTATCCCATCCCCTTCCCCTCCCCAATACCTTTTCATCATCACAACAATGCCCAAACCATCCGGCGCAGTTAAGACTCTTTTTTCTCCCAATGAAAGTAGTTATTCGTTACCTTTAAAAATACGTAGGAATAGAATTATCAATTGACTAATTTTAAACCCAAAGTCAAATAAAGCTTTTTAAAATATTTCTCCATTTCTACGAAATCATCTCTATTGTCATCGTGACGACTTAAAAGTTAGCTTTTAAAAAACACTGGGCTTTTAAAGAACTCTTTAATTGCAACCCTTAATAATATTTAATTTAAGGTTGTCAAAAATACCGTTGGGCCGTAAACGAAAAAGACGTCTTACATTCTTGAAAAAAAAAACTAGCCACCCAGTCGCCGCGTATTCAATCCTCTACTAGCTAAGTTCTTTATCATACACGAGCAAAATTTGCAGTGTATAGTGATGATAATAGATGGAATTAAAATATTGCCAGGTTATTTATTCCATCTAACTCAATTTATTGACAGGTTATTCCATCTAACTCAATTTGTTGCCAGGTTATTCCATCTAACTCAATTTATTGACAGTTTATTCCATCTAACTCAATTTATTGACAGGTTATTCCATCTTACCAACATATAGATCACCCTAAATAGTTCGCTATGTTTGGTGATTTTTCAGGGGTGCCCAGGTTCATCGGGTGAGGTGTGTTCACGATGCGCCTGCCAACCACCTGCGTGGCGCGCCAGATCGGGAGAGGCTGGTTTGGGAAGACCCTTTGACCTCTCCAACTGGTCTCTCGACTCATCGCCTTGCGCCGCGGAGGGAGGGGTATATTTATACGTCACTCCTATACACACTGATCCTAAGATTCATACCCAGACCTCATACCTTTCGAGAACGTCCTCTTCTTCATAAAACCCTCCACACAGCATCCCCAAAGATGGTATAGTGGGGTTATTGCATTGTGATGTTATGTGTGGGGTTATTGTAAAAATAAATAAATAAAAATAAGCAGTAATGATAACTTTTTTTAACGTGAATACCGCACAAAACCAAATTATTGGTTACTGCGAGGCTGAAGGTAGTGTGAAAAGGAAAGAGATGGGTAGGAGGAAGGTGGAGATTACCTGGCTATTCAGATCTGGTCACCTAGCACGGCTAAAACCATTTCAAACAACGCGCATGCCGGGATTTGAACCCGCGTCCTTCGGATTTGTGTTCCTCTATTCGTTACCTCTTACCTGTTTGCCTTTCCTTTAAAAAAAATCGAAATCGCGAAAAAACTGCCACTGCACTTGTCGGTTTTCGGTACCTACCTACCTAAGAAATTAGAAACGTAATAGATTATTTTCAACCGTTGATCCGCCATTTTGTCAGATATTGTTTAATAACAATGTTTTTTCCTCGCACCATTACGCCTTGTTTCTCGCCTTCAGAATACAATCACCCCCACCTCCAGCCGCACGATGATCTCAAGTCATTATCGGGGACGATGATTGCCGATTAAAAACCAAACGAGGTATGATCTAAATGTACATATCTCCAGATATTTAATCAATTATGTTTCCACCATACTTGTAAATAGTTCCTAATGTGATTATGTTTTGAGATTTTCTTGAACAAAATTACTATGTTGATTCATTTTTGGATTGTAATGCAATTGTTCCACCTTCTTTAGCCAACACTTCGGACAGCGTTACAGTTTCCACCATCAAGGCAGTTGTGTTGATTGTGGTGAAGTGTGTATTTATGTATGCAGAAGTTATACCTTGTTGCAACGTTGTGAACATAGTAAAAAAGCGCAGACACAAGACCCATTGAGCACGCCTAATTACGGAGGCAATTGAAATCCACAAAATCAGCATATTTAAGTAATTATTGTGTTGGCGCATCTGTCTACGAATTGACATTCCTAAACGTCAGACGGTGTTAGTTCATGACGTAATTAGACAAAAACAACTTTTGTTTCTCCAAATTGAAACTTTTTATTTTATTTTATTTTTATATATTTTATTTTTTATTATGTAATAATTAAACAGTTTACAATGTATAATAATATTCGCTAACAATAATGATATATAAAAATTAGTTTACAATTTTTTTTTTTAATTTCTTGATGTTACTCTTTTATGGAAGCAGACGCTTGTGTTTAAATGAGATGCTGAGTATCGAGATGAACATTATTTATGTAAGTATTCTTATTAATAATTTAAGGAGTTAAGAATATTAAAAATATAAGTGTATATCAACAATGTACAATTTAACGATTTATAACGTTACATTAACAACATTCAACAATGTACAATTTAACGATTTATAACGTTACATTATTTAATTGACGAATTTCGTTATTTTGATTTTTTACCTTGAAATGTTCTTTGATCGCTTTGAGTAGGGTTTTGTCGTCTTCGATTTTTCTGATATTATCAGGTAGGTTATTAAAGTATTTTTTGCCTAGAAATGTGTAATGATGTTGTGCAAATGAGGTGTTACATTTTTGTATTGGAAATATATGTTTTTGACGAGTATGTCTTTCAGTTGAAAAACTGTGATTTTTTTTTCTTTTATTATTTGAATTATTATGTTTTTTCGGAAAAAATCATTAAATTTTAGTACTTTAAATTCTTCAAATATAAGTTGAGTTGGATAATCTCTCGGTTTTTTCAATATTATTTTAACAATCAGACGTTGTACAATTTCAATAGGTAGGAGATTAGTTTTGTATGCGGATCCCCAACTGCTTACACTGTATTGGAGATTCGATTGTACTAATGGTAGTAGACTGAAGTTAAATTTTCCAATGATAGTAAGTTACGCAGTTTCAGAAAAATATAAATTAATTTCCTTATTTTGTTAATAGTAAGGTTAATTTGATCTTTCCAGTTAAGGTTTTGGTCCATTATTATTCCTAAGTATTTAATTTTATTTGTAATTTGTATTGTGGAACAATTTATTGTACAGTGATTTGTATTATGTACTTTAAAGTTGTCGTGTATAATTATGTCAAAATTTTGTGGAATATCCTTTGCTTTTAATGCGAATGGCAAAACTTGGGTTTTTTCGCTATTTAGGGATAGTAGGTTTATATCGAACCAGTATTTGAGTAGATTTATGTCTTCTGTTGCTTTTAGTTTTACTCCTTCCAATGTATTATCACTTTCAATGAGTACTGTATCGTCCGCGTATGAGGTTATACTACCTAGAATTGACTGTGAGAATATCCCGTTTACATATAAGATAAATAGTAATGGACCCAGTACCGTTCCTTGTGGGATTCCATATTCAGATGTCTCTTCATCGCTGTATATATTGTTTATTTTGACATACTGTGGGCGATTCTTTAAGTAGCTTTTTATCCAATTTGCAACATTCTCCTTAATGTTCAGATTATCTAATTTTTCCATAAGTTTTGAGTGAGATATGCTGTCAAATGCTTTTCTTAGGTCTATGAAAATGCCTAAACATTTTTTACTCTTATCTAGGTTTTCCTATATGCGTGAAGTAACGTTTGCAATTGCATCTTGTGTGCTGCGCGCTTTTCGGAATCCATACTGGTTATTGTGAAGTATTTTGTTGTTTTCAATAAATTCCATGAGTTGAGATTTTACAATTTTTTCGAATATTTTTCCAATATTAGAGATTAGAGAAATTGGTCGATAGTTGGTAACGGATAACGGAGTCGTATTTGGAATCATCGGAGTAATATTCTCACCATATTTACAAATATCGCTAATTAACCATAGATGACGGATTTCGTCAATACCGTATTTACATAGGGCTTTATCGATTGTCCGTACTAGACCTCCTGGGCCTGTAATAAACGTAAGACGTGGTATCTAGCAAGTTCGATCAATAAGTACGACATTGATTATATCCGCCATCTATGGTCAGTTGGCAATATTTGCGAGTACAGTCAGCATATTTCCGACGGTCGCTAGACACAATCCACCGCTTTTAACGCGGCCTCCAAGGTATCAGATAAGGTTTGGTTAGAACTTTTTGGATAGTGTCGTTCATTATGCAGAATTACTGGCTTATTAATGAACGGAGGTGAACTAACGAAGTTCTTAGAATTGAGAGAATTCGATTACTCGATCAATCGAATCACTCCGAGCTTGGTAAAACAATTTTTTTTCAAATATCACAAGTTATGAATAAATTCCTTAATAACTAATTAACTACCTTCTCAGTGTCAATAAGAATATCCGGACCGCAAAGTTGGTATCTCTACGTATCTAGCACGGTCGATCGATAAAGTTTTTATCGATAATGTCGATAACTAGTCATCGATAACAGATCGCCAACGAACAAATAATGATTTACAACGGCATAACACATTTGCACGTTTAGCGATCTGTAGTCGTGCTAGGGAACGGTGATGAAGTTATCGATACTATCGATAAATCTTTTATCAATCGACTGTGTTAAATACCCAGGATGGTGACGCATGGAGGCACCTTGTAGACCCGAATGGAAAAAATAAATAAAATGAGGTCAAAACTTTTGTTGATGACAATGAAAACTCATTGAGCAAAATTGCGAAAATAAACTATGTAAGTAATTGCTTCGTTCGGCTCGCATTTCGGTTCGCAAATGTATACGTACCATAAGGAGTTACTGCATTATTAGGTTGGACCTCTCCAAGTCGGATGAGTACCGTCTGAATGTACTCCTACAGGTAGCTTATTATAAATTAGGATATGGTTCATCTCATTACGCGAGTTAGGCTAGCTGCTAGGACGGTAGATAAAATCTATGGTTAATAGAGTTGCGAATAGAATTATCTTAATTATATCTATAGTGTCAAGATGAATAGGTCACACTCACTGTTAATATTGTCTATTAGGAATAGACAATATTACTAAATCACGTTGAAACTAATTTTAGAAGTTTCTTCCTTTTAATAAACATGATAGAATGGTTTAAATGACGTTTGTACCAGTGGCGGTCCTTGAATGTTCAGTGAGCTTATTTTATGCGAATATACACAAGAGTCCCAATTGCTCCGAACCGTCTGGTGCCAGTGAGACTATGGCATCTCCAATTGAAGCTGAAGGTAGAGGGAAGGGGAAGGTGGGGAAGTACGTGGATATTCAGATCTCGTCACCTTATACGACTTAAGTCATTTCAAGCAACATTTCAATTCTATGTATTATTTTAAATGAATAAATTTTGAAAAACACATAATCAAACCCGGGATTTCAACCCGCGACCTCCGGATTTCTAGTCGAGACGGAGGCCATCAAGCTAGAGCGGTAAGATTGACAATTATGACATTATTAATGTTGTAAATTTTTTTTTTCAAAAAATTTAAATTTTCACTTAAACATTTTTAGGATTTTTTTCAGTTTAGGGATTCTGAGCTTCTTCACACAAAAAAATCTAATTAAAAAAAATATTTCAGCTAGAACGTATTACGTATGACAGTAAAAAAATATGACAATAATGTCATATTTTTCTATATCCCCACTCTAGCTCACTGAAAAGTCACAGACCCCCACTGGTATTATTTATAATGCTTAATTTGTACAAAGCTTCATTTGTCGCAACTATATAGTGGTAGGTACTATCAGTATCGCCCCGGTGAAAGAAAACCACTCTGAATAGAAACATTGCTTGAAATGAATTTAACTAATTTAGTAACCAGATCTGAATATCCAGGTATTCTATTCTCGTCTCTATTCTCGACTCCTTCTATAGTGAAAGCAGTTGGGACTCTTGTGCAGTATTCACATAAAAAATCACACTTAGGCCCTTTTCCCACAGGGATAAATATTCGATACTCATGTTGTGTACTCACGTCGCAAACAGCTTGTAGAAACACAGACCGTACACGTCGTTACTAAAATCACGTGACACGATTCGTCACCAATTATTATTGAATTCTCGTAATTTTAATATTAGAATGCTTTCATAATTTCACTCACAGCCAAACAGTTGCTGAGCTATCATTTTTATACCCCGACATCTTTGTTGACTGTTTTAAAACATCGATTCACACGAATATTTACAAAAGCGAAAAAAACTACTGTACGAAGTCTATTACAGGAGATATTCTACTGTTTTTTGCAAATGAGACTACCTGATCCAAGCAATGTTGACTTTTGATTAATACTGGTTTGATTTATCAGAGATCTCATCACGTGTCGTCTGTCCCATAATGACAATTGTAATTGCGCTAACGGCAACATTATTGATGGAATTATAACGCACCCGGCGCCATCAACTTGACCGCACTCCATTATGCTTCTTTATGAGGAAATAGAGGATCTAATAACGGAGAAAATCACACATTTTGCACTATGGGCCACTTGCGTGCATTTTAAATTGGGTCATAAAATATTTTAATAATTTTTTCTAACTTCTACGAATCCGTGTTTTCAAAATGAACGATTTATTGTGTTTATATATTTTTAAGAAAAACAGCAACACTGGGACCGCCTAATGAATTTATAATAGAATTCATTTCTATTTTAGGTTTTACGGAGGTCACGAGTTCAAAAATCATGCTATCCTGCAGGGTACATTATAATTAATTGGTATAATTTATTACACAATTTATTCATTAAAAATAATATATAGTATATTTGTGAAACGTTCCAGAGTGGAAGATACTCTCAGTATCCCCCTGGTGTAAGGCCAACATTCGGAATTGAAATGATGCTTGAAATGACTTTAGTCATACTAGGTGACCAGATCTGAATATCCAAGTAAGTACCTCACCTTCCTCTTACCACATCTCCTTTTCCTCCCTACTACCTTCAGCCTCACAAAATAACCCAATTCTTACTGACTATTGTGCAATTATGCACAGTATGCTATTGTGTATTCAAAATTTAAAAAAAAAACATTTCATACATATTGTATCCACACAAATTTTTAATTATTTATTTTTTTCTACTATTTTGAACAGTATGATGGTCGGTTAGACAAATACCCAAAGAAATTGATTCGATAAATTAAAATAATATACGAATTTAAAGTGAAACGTTTTAACACGTACATTTACATCGTTTTATAACACACTCATAAAGTTCAAAAAAGAAAAAAATTCTGTCCATATATTTAAATAAATTTATTTTCACAGGTGCTAAAAAAATTATGTTTTTAAAAAATGTTATCATTTAAAAAGACGTTTTTAAAAATCCTGAGTTATTCTACCTGAACCACAAAAATGAACGTTGTGCAAGTGGCTCATTAACACATTTTATACAATTCCCACAATTCTTGCGGTTCACACGCAGTGCGTTATGGTTTCATTGCTTCTGTGCATTGTAATTATTAATGTATTAAGTTTAATTCACTGGTTACTTATGATTAATGAAATAACACACTTATCTTATTAGAGTTCTCTTAAATGCGATGCATTCGGAAGACTACGTTAAGTACCCACGTAGTCGAAAATGCGTTTTATCTTTCTAAATCGTGATCAACTGATTAAATAATATTTGGTTTCCTGTCATTTTCGGTTCAATCTAGAAATCACAATTAGTTTTTTTGTCGACATGGAAACCTTGAAACATTAAAAGCATTAATTCATCACTTGCTTCTTGTTAGCCACTGCCTCGTTATCACCAAATAAAACTTGGCGAGCCTTTTAGATAAAAGATTAAGATTAAAAATCAACTTGTAGATTTTTTTCATTATAAACATTTATTTTTGAATGAACTAGTTGTATATATTATTGAGCATGTTTGAATATTAGCAACCTCCCTCTTTTCTGCCCATCGTACGCCACCAATTCCTCCAGCATCACAATATGACACAAATTGGGGATTCTTTAGTCTCTCTGGATCCGGACAGATGGAACTCTTGTTTTGTTTGTGAATTAAAATTTAAACTTCCGCGGCTGGGAGTTGATAGACAACTTTCAGGACCAATCAAACTGAAAAGTGTTTTTAATTCAATATTGTATAAAATAATCATCAGTGATTTGTCTCCGGCAAATGTGTGTAACCCTTTCAATACCGCACTCTTGTTTCCAGGTATAGACAAAATTGTATGCTTAACACCTTAAATAATTGTTTGAGTACATTTTTTTTTTGTTTGCTAACTAAAACAAACTTAAAAACTATGAACTCACAACAAATTAATATAAACTCAGCGACAGCGAACAGTAGGAGTCCTCAGTGTGGACCGAGGATGAAGGTGAATTTTGCTAACATTCGCGGTCTGCACACCAACCTAACTCCCATCCACCACCACCTTCTCTCACAAAATCCCCATCTCCTCTTCCTTACGGAAACACAGATTGCCGAGCCCCCAGATACCTCCTATCTGAACTGCCCAGGATATCATCTGGAAAGCCTTTTCAGGCCCAAAGGAGGTGTCTGCCTTTACAGCCGTGCTGACATCAGCTGCGCTCGTCTCGCAAATATCGAGAGCGCAAAACACGAAGTGTTATGGGTACGTGTGGATCTCACCGGTATGATGAGAATTTATGCGTGCCTATATCGCTCACCAAACCTTGCCGAATCAGACACTGTTGAGTTGTTTAAATACTTGAGTGACACTGTAGATATTCTCTTGCCCCGTTACCCATCGGCCGAGTTTGTAATCCTGGGGGACTTCAATGTTCATAATGAACAATGGCTGAAGTTCTCGGGCCCAACAAACTCTGCCGGTAGATCAGCGGAATCCTTTGCCCTTATCCATGGACTAAGCCAACTCGTAGAATCTCCGACCAGAATACCAGACATCCCATCACATCGAGCCAACCTACTCGATTTGTTTCTCACTAGTGAGCCACTCGGGTACAGAGTGGAGGTGACAGCGCCCTTAGGATCCTCTGACCACTGCCTGATTACCACCTCTGTCCCATCCTCCATGAACCGTCAACCCGACAAACATGTAAAGAGGAAGGTATGGCACTACAGGGCAGCAAAATGGGACGGCATGCGGTCTTTCTTCGGCGCCTTTCCTTGGAGTACTGTATGCTTTAGCTCCGAGGACCCATCAATTTGTGCACGCGAGGTAGAAGAAGTAATCACATCAGCAATGGATTGCTACATTCCCTTCTCCGTCAAATCCTCTGGAGCGGGCACAAAACCGTGGTTTGACCATCGCTGTGCTGAAGCTGTCAAACTCAAAAATACGGCTTTTAATGCACTCCGGAAGATTAGCTCCATGAATAACCTTTCGGAATACCGAAAACGGGCAAGGGATTGTAAGAGAGTTCTAAATAGAGCTAAGAGCGATCACGACCAGAGAATTGCGAAAAAGCTGGCTGACTGCCCCACTGGTAGCCGTGCTTTCTGGTCACTCGCTAGCTCGATCGGAAGAAATTTCTGCAGAACCACTTTCCCACCTCTGACCAAGCCTGATGGTCGGCTGGCTAACTCGGCCCGCGAGAAAGCTGAATTATTAGGCAAAATTTTCGCGGAAAACTCAACTCTTCAAGATAACGGAGAGACTCCCCCTTCCATTCCGCACTGCGGTTTTCAAATGGAGGAACCGAAGATCCGGAACAGAGAGGTTCTCCGAGTCTTGAACGAGCTGAAAGTTGACAAAGCCAGTGGGCCGGACGGAATACCTGCCTTGGTCCTCAAGAGGTGTTCTGCAGAAATGACTCCAGTGCTCGCGAAATTATTTAGGCTCTCTCTCAAAAGTGGAAAGGTGCCAGATCTTTGGAAAAAGGCAATCGTCCACCCAATCCCAAAAAAGGGGGACCGTTCCGACCCTTCTAACTACCGCCCCATAGCCATCACTTCCATACTCTCGAAGGTATTAGAAAGGGTGGTTAACAACAAATTGCTCACATATCTCGAGAATAACAATATCCTAAGCGATCGGCAATATGGATTTCGTCGAAACCGATCGTGTGGCGATCTACTCGGATATGTAACGCATATTTGGGGGCGGTACATGGAACGTTTTGGTGAAACCCAAACCGTTGGGTTGGATATCTCCAAAGCCTTTGACAGAGTCTGGCACCGGGCGCTTATCGGGAAATTACCATCGTATGGGATCCACCCAACCCTGCATAGTTGGATTGCGGACTTTCTGAGGGGAAGAACAATTCAAACCGTGGTTGACGGCTCTTCTTCCTCACCGCACCAAATCAATGCGGGGGTGCCACAAGGATCTGTGCTCTCTCCGACGCTGTTTTTATTGCACATCAACGATCTCGTTGAATGTGCACCAATTCACTGCTACGCTGATGACAGCACCGTTCACGAGGGTTATCTTTTTGACAGGCCCCCTTCCACCTATGATGTCCGAACAGCTCGGGAAGTTTTGAAGCGAAAAATTGACCACCACCTAGAGATGGTTCGTGCCTGGGGTAAGGCCAACTTGGTCAGTTTCAACGTCTCAAAAACCCAAGCGTGTCTGATTTCGGCAAAGAGGGAGATCAATGACTGTCTGGTGCAATTTGATGGGAGCACTCTCCCCAATAAAGACTCCATTGAAATGCTTGGAGTTACTATATCAGACCAGCTCAAGTATCGGGGATCCATAGAAGCCCGAGTAAATCAGGCCTCCAAAAAATTGGGCGTCTTGTACAGGGCTAGGAGATTCTTCAACAGTGACCAGCTGCTGACCCTGTACAAGTCTCAAGTCCGCCCAACTATTGAATTTGGGAGCCACCTTTGGGCTGGTGCCCCAAAATACTTGATAAACCTGCTTGAGTCTGTGCAAAGGAGGGCGATCCGTCTGATTGACAATCCGTTGTTAACAGACCGATTGCCTTCTCTGATGCATAGACGCAATGTAGGCATGCTGTGTCTGTTCTACAGGTATTTCAATGGAGCCTGCTCCAAGGAGCTAGCAGCATTGATTCCTGATGCACCGGTGCACGTGCGCGAAACTCGACGGACACGAACTGAACACCCGTTCACGGTTGACGTTGGCTTCATGAGAACGGGCCGTTTTTACGACTCGTTTTTGTGTAAGTCGGCTCGTATGTGGAACGAGCTACCGGCATCTGTTTTTCCTCCCTCCTATAATCCGAGCCTCTTCAAGGCCCGCATTAACAAATCCCTTCCTACAGCCCCTACCTTACTCCGCCTCACAACGCCGCCCAACCGGGTGGTGACATAGTTCCCCTGTCTGTGCACTGCACAGGCAGGGATACTCTTGTGAGGTGTCACATAAAAAAAAAAAAAAAAGATTTTTTTCCAATTCGATTTTTATATTTTTAGGTGTCAAAAGGTTATTTTTAAAAAGTAACGACAAAAAACCTGTCTCACAATTATTTTTTTAATCGATGAGTATAAAGATAACATAAAACAAAACGTAAAAATAGTAATGGATTCCTGTCCAAGCAAAACAGCCGAAACGGGATATATTTATCTGGATTAAAGATAAAACCTAATAAATAAAAATAGACGCCATTGGGAATATCCTACACAAGCAATACGCAAAATACTCGGCTATATGTTTAACAAAATTAGGAGATTTTTTTTTTCCTTCGTGTTCCTGAGGAAGAACACTGGTATTTAACGGGCAAAGAATCAGCAATAGGTTTGTTTGGAAGAACTGTGATAATCTTCAAATGAATCTAAACAACCACAACAAAGTTTATGGCATTGATTAAACTCGGCAAGATGCAGTACGGTAAAGTATAGAATAATATAAAGTTTAGTACAATAATAACGCAACTGGTTTATGGATTACATTTGACGCCACAGCCGTAATGTGTTCAGAATGAATGGGTTTTAAATCGACGGTGAATGAAAACGCAACTGATGAAAAGAAGAAGAAGAAACATGGAGATTAACTTCTTTGACTGGACATACTATATGTCGTTTGAGTGCCGGGACATTAGGTAAAAGAATAACAGGAAAATAAATAGTTTGTTAAATTACTTCATCCTGGTTTACTGGATTCGATATTAGTTAAAACAGTAAAGACCTTAAAAGTAACCTTTTAATGTAAACACTGATTTTTTTTTAAAGTCTAAATACCGTCGTCAAATGGAGGGACTTGCTAAGATAAATTAAGTTAAGTTAAACAAATTTTTATTTTTCGGAATAACTTTATTGAGTAAAACCTCAAATTATAATATTTAATTACTGAAGACAATATTAGCGATTTCTGAACGAAAATCTGAAACAGAAAAATCAAAAAAGGATACGGTCACATCTAGGATATAAGATAGGTTTATCTAGGTACATCTAGGAAAATATGAATTTGAGGTTTTACTCAATAAAGTTATTCTGAAAAATAAATATTCATTCTAGACTTGCAGAAAAGTCAACAGATGTTGCACATTAAAAAAAAATAAATAAAATAAGATAGGTTTATCTAAAAAGACGCTGTCTAGATTGCATTTAGGGTTGAATCTTGCGATCATACATAAAGATAGTTGCCAATAAAAATGTGCCGTGAAAAAATGAAGACAATGTTGGTAGTTCTTATTCGAAGTACGATACAGTTAAAAGTGACCGAGGGGGATAGGGTCCCATTAGCTCAGTGGTAGAGCGGTGTCCCGGCAAGACAAGGGTCCTGGGTTCGAGTCCTAGATGTGACCGTATCCTTTTCTGATTTTTCTGTTTCAGATTTTCGTTTAGAAATCGCTAATATTGTCTTCAATAATTAAACAAATTTTGTTTACAGCTATAAAATTAGAGAGCTAGAAAATAAATCTTGAAAATGATAGCTCAATAATTTCTTGTGTGGCTCTCGATTTTCTTTTTATAAGTCGCGTAATTAGAATGGAGAAGATCTACACACATCTGCAATTGTAATTATTGGTGCATATTCTAGCATTTTTTTCATGTTACATTAAAGATATAAATTAGGCTTATTTGTCAACAATTGTTGTTGCCATTCACTGAGGGGTACGTCAAGGCTCCCAACTGGAGCCTCTATTATTCTCTTTTTATATAAATGATATCAAACATGTAGGAAATATTCCAGTTTCCTATTTTTTTGCAGGTGACATGAAATTATATAATTTATGTCACAATTGCAATCATCATATTACATAACTGTCTATTGATTCATATGTACTTTTTTTTATCCGTTTTCACTTATACCAAATATATCCATACCAAACGTCATTGGTAAAGAGCCTTGTATCTTTCTCACTCCCACGTATTGTTATTAAAAAGGAGGAGACAATAAATGTAGGTGCACGATAATTGGATATGAATATTCGAAAAGCTTTTTGAGTGTGTTTTTTATAATTTGAAAAAATTTACTTTTTCTCTTATTACTGGGGTGGAATAAACTGGTTGCTGTTCCTATAAAGATACTCGTTCTACTGCATATCTGCTTTTGTTCCCCCTATGCCATTTTATCGTAGTGGACTGCTAACTCACCTTTTTAAAAATAATATGTTGGATTATAGTACCTAATCAGATAATGAAAAATTACCATTGAAATTGAAATACTAAAAATAACTTTCCAGTCAGTGGAAAATTATTTTAAGTTTGAAGAATCGAAGTTTTCTAATCAAAAAAAATACTTGTCGATTAGGCAAAAAGGTTTTTTTTAATAGGCCCTTTTTGTTAATTATATTTTGGATTGTGATCAATAGAATGGCTATTCATTCAGAGTTTCAAAATATAAATTAGAATCTTAGGATGGGTCGTTTCACCGAATTTTAATTATCAATCGAATTTCAAAATTGATTTACAAGTTCTGTGGAGGTTCTACTCAAGTTCTATAATTATATCACTATCGGCCAGTGACTTAAAAAAACTGAAATAATAACAGAACTTGAATAGAAACTTCACAGAACTTGAAAATCAACTTTGAAATTTGACGAATTGTTCAAATTCTGTGAAACAACCCGTTCTTGGAATATGGAATTTTGTAACTGTGGCACTCGAAAAACTCTCTATTTTCACAAAATTCATAAAAGTGCCAATATCTTGAAAACTAATAACTTTTCACAAAACAATTATGATATTCTGGCACATTGTGAGTTGGCCTGTTAGCCCTTCAAAGGGTAACGTTGACCTATGGGACATTCCGTTTATTGTGTTACGTCTAACCACCGCCATTTGCAACAAAACTATTGTATGATCCAAAAACTTATTTCGTTTCCAAATCCATTAATCATTCTTATTAATAACTTAATCAGTCGGCAAAATTGGATTCGTATTTTCCATCAAGTTAAAATCTGGCGTAATGTTGTAACGTTTTAATGAGGCGGTCACGCATGGAATGGGTTCAGCCTTGCACCGAGTGCGAGAAACGTGGGGAGGTATTAACGTATATTATATTATAAGCATGCAGGGCATTATTATAATATAATAAAGTGAAATAATTGACTAGGTAATCTATTCTTGTTTTTAAATCAGTTTTATTATTGGGTGTAAGTGTTTTTGAAGAGAAAAAATCAACTTGCACATATTAGTTTGATGGAAGAATGCAAAGACAAAGATAGTTCCTGAAAAAAAACATAATTATTGTATTATTTTGGTTTTGTATTGAGAAAGAAGTCGAAATGACTGATTTCAATAGATAGATTTAGGAATAGTGTGGAAATAAGTCTTTTACGTGATCCACAAAATTCGCAAAGTTAATATTAAATATATCGACATCATTAAGTATTGGTTTCCCATAGTATGAAACCGTTGTATCGGGGAGTTCGCAATGTAATTGCGCTTATGTGTGTTGCAGTGGAATAGTGTATTTTGTCGTGTTGTTATTGTAGGTATTAAAAGTATGTCATCTTTTGGAATTTGGCGGTATAATCTGCATAGTCCTCGGGGACACGGCATTATTGTTAACAAAATATTTACATAGCGGATTTTCACTCCATCTCCTCTCCATAATTATGTCAAAAATGAGAAAGAACAACAGAAATAAATCAAATCAAATCAAATCAAATCAAAAATTATTTATTGTAAAATAAAAATTACAAAAGGTGTAGCTTATGGGTAGACCCCATTTCTTCCAGCTAACCACATTTATTTAATTACAATGTTTATATAATATTTTTTGTACAATATTTATACAGATAAAATAACAATATACCAATGAAAAAATAAAAAAATACAAATATATATACCAATAAAAATAGGCGTTTCATTTACGTGAGGTATTCACTCAACGTGTAGTGACATTTATTAACAAGGAAAGTGTTTAGTAACGATTTGAATTTGTGTGTATCTTGTATTTGTTTAATGTTATGTGGAAGGTTGTTATATACTTTAATGGCCATGTAGTATGGTCCTTTTTGGAATATTGTTTTGTTTGCTTTTGGTATTAGTAAGTTTTCTGTGAGCCTTGTAGCGTATTTATGTGTCGAGTTTTTTAGTGGGAACTTGTCTGTAGATGATCGCACTAACATGCATAACTCCATAATATATATATCTGTGACTGTCATAATTTTCAGATTTTTAAACATAGGTCTACATGAATCTAAACGATCAGAGTTTGTAATTTTTCTTATGCATCTCTTTTGTATGATGAAAACATCTTTAGCGTTTACCGAGTTTCCCCAAAAAATAATACCGTATTTTATTATTGAATATACATAACCATAGTATGCGGCTATTACTGATTCGGTGTTTAATATTTTTCTCAAGGTACCCAGAACATAAGAAAAACTACTGATTTTTGCTACAATTTTTGAGACATGTTCTTTCCAGTTTATGTTTGTATCTAATTCTATTCCCAGTAGTGAACAGGTTTGGGAAGGTTCGATTATATTATTATTAATGTTTACATTTATATTTATAGGTGTAGCTTGCACTGGACAAAATTTTAAAATTTGGGTTTTGTTTGTGTTGAGTGATAGATGTTGCGATAACAGCCAGTTTGCTATTAATTGGCAAGTCTCGTTAACTTGTTTGTTAAATTCGTCAACGTCTCCATTACATTCAAACAACAAAGCGGTGTCATCAGCAAACATTGAACATTCTGTGCCAGCAATTATTGGAAGTTCGTTTATATAGATAAGGAAGAGGAGAGGCCCAAGAATGCTTCCTTGTGGCACACCCTTGTTTATTGTTCTCCATTTGGATTCTACCATGTACTGGACCATTTTTTCATTGATATTTGAAATTTGAACTTTCTGCTGACGATTTTTTAAGTACGATTCAAACCATTTTAATGCTAAACCTCTAATACCCACATGTTCAAGTTTAATAAGAAGAAGCTCATGATCAACATTGTCGAATGCTTTTGAGAGGTCGAGAAAGATACCTACAGTTTTTTTACTAATATTAATATTTTCTAGAATTTTGTTCAAAAAATTGAATACTGCCTGTGTTGTTGAACGGCCTTTACGGAATCCAAATTGTTGTGGACATATTATCTCAAAGTTTTCGAGAAAGTTATAAATGCGATTGTACATGGCTCTTTCAAATATTTTTGAAAAGTTTGGTAATAAGGATATCGGTCTGTAGTTTGAGATTTCCTGTTTAGGACCCTTCTTATACAAAGGTACAATAATAGATTGTTTTAATTGTTCTGGGAAGGTTCCTGATTCAAAAGATTTGTTAATTAATATTTCCAACGGGTAACTTAACGCTTCGGCACATGCTTTTATAATTTTTATAGGGATTTTGTCAGTGCCGACACTGCTTTTATTTTTCAGTTTTACGATGATTTTAATAATTTCCTCCCTGTTTACAGGCGTTATAAAGAATGATCGCGACTTTTTGTTTTTGACTGTTTTGGCAGATTGTGGATGTAGAGATGTATTTTGTGGTGGTGGCGGTGGTGCAAAGAAAATGTTAAATTCATTTGCAATGTTTTTTGGTTCTGATACCAGGTTATCATTTATTTTAAGACAGATTTTTGGTTTACTTTTAGAATTAGAATTATTTGAGTTCTCTTTTATTATGTTCCACGATGTTTTGGTTTTATTTTGCGCGTTTTGAATTCGTTTACTATTGTAATTTCGTTTAGCTACCTGTTTTACTTTACTGAGAATTTTTTTGTATTGTTTGTAATTGTTTATGATTGTGAGGTCATTTGTGTTTTTTTGTTTCATGTACAGATGTCTTTTTTGTCTAATAGATATCTTAATACCAGTCGTTACCCAATTTATTTTGCGTTTTTGGGGATATTTATACTGTTTAAAGGGGAAACAAAGCTTCATACCATTATTTATTTCATTAATGAAGTATTCGTAGCTGTCATTAATGGATTCAAAGGAATTCAGTGGTTCCCAACATATACACGATAAGTAATTGTTAAAAATGTTTGTGTTTTCTGTGTTAAATAATTGTTTTTTTGTATACCACGTTTGGTTTATATTATATTCTGTTTTTACGTGCATTAACTGTGCCATATGATCTGATACAGCTAATTCTGTGACTTCCCATGTGTAGGAGCTTTTTGATATATTTGTACCTATATGATCAATTATACTTTTTTTATTTCCTTGTATACGAGTAGGTTTATCAATAATCAAGCGTATGTTGTGAGATTTTAGTGTGTTTTTGAGTGAATCTGCGTTTTTGTTCTTGTAGCTTGTATCAATATTTAAATCACCGCAGAGTATTATTTGTTTTTTGTTGTTTTTGCAAATTTTGTTTAATAATAGTTCAAGTTGTTCAAAAAAAATATTTATATCAGAGTCATTATAGTAGACTGTACAAATTATCATTTTAAGTTTTGGAATTTCTATACCAACACATTCAAATACAAATTCTTTTGTTATTTGTTTAACAAATTCTAGTTCTTTAAATACAATGTTTTCGTTTAAGTAAATGGAGACACCTCCATGAATATGACTCTCTCGACAAAAAATTGAACCTAATTTATAACCATTAAAATTAATAGATGTCGTTTCATCCTTTTGTAGCCAGTGTTCGCTAACACAAAGTACATCGATATTTTTTTCATACAGAATATTTTCTAATTCTAACATTTTATTTCGAATGCATTGTACATTTTGATGCATTATATTGAAGGTGGATTTGATGTCGTCAAGTTTAGGAGTACGAGTATTATTCATAAAAAAATAGTTTGTTGTTCCGGGTAAGGTGAGTTCCTGTCATCTCGGGTTTGTGTAGGAATGGATGAATGAGTATATTTTGGGTTTTTTTCTGATGGATGTGGGTGCTCAAAATTGTAGACTGATATTTTATTGATCTCATTTTTTATATACGCCCTTGTTAAGCTCATCATTTTGATAATTGTATGGTTATTCATTTTTTCATAAAAAATGGGCCCAGTAAATTTACAATAATTTTTGAATTCGAAGATGTGAGATGTAATCTCAGAATTCAGTTTATAGATGTTTAAATAGTTGTTTTTAGTAACTGGATGTATTAGGACATTAGTATGGGCTAGTTGTCGTAGGGTGTAGTACAAGTTGCTTAGAAAGTTTTTAGGGGATGTCTCATTTTCTCCGGCTATTAAAATTACAAAATCATTTTTGTTTAAATTCTTACTTTCTCTTATGATGTTTGCCGTGTACCAGTCTAGTGTTGCCCCAGGGTATATATAGCTGGAACAATCTACATCTTTATAGTTTTTTTCCAGATTTCTTCTTATTTGGTGGCCTGCTTCTTCTCCAAAGATCCGTATTTTTATTTCTTTCCATTGAAGTTGTGCTGTTTTAATTCTGCGATGTGTGATAAACCTTTGGGGGATCAAGTACCCAAGATATCAATTGGCAGAGGGATCAACTATCTGGGAGATCAACCCCTCAGGGGATCAAGCGTCATGGGAACAAATTGCACACGATTGCACACACAGGGAGAGACAGGAGCTAGTTTTCAGAATTGTCATCGGTGTTGACGCCGAATCAAACGGAAATATAACCCTGTTATTATTACCTATTTACTATTAGAATAACCTTACCAATAAGTTAACTCAACTAAATAAGTATAAAACATTAATAAGAAATAAGATTAGTAGAAAAACGAGTTCTGTGAGAATTCTACTCGGAAGGAATCTTTGGAAATGAACTACTTCCGGTGTCATTTTTAGGAACAAAATTACCAATATGTTACCTAACTAAAACTTATCGCTAAAGTTGACACCTAATTAGTTTCGAAATAAAATGCTTTCTGCCAACTTTCGTACGGAGCATATGACCTAAAAGGTCATCTACTTAGGCCATAAAATAACTCAAAAGTTAAATACCGAATGAAATATATGACATAATTTAGGTAAAAATTACGTCTTGATGAATATATTGTTCTGCTAACCTATAATATTAAGGAGAACACTGAGACAGACGCGATTATTAGAGCGAAAAAATGCCTTTATTCCAGTGTTACATTTAGGTGACACATTGGTCATTTTGTTCCCATAAATGACATCGTAAGTGGTCCATTTCAGGATTCCTCATGTGTAAGATTCTGGCAGAACGCGTTTTTTCTACTAATCTTATTTGCTGTTAACGTCCAGTACTTAATTATTTGGTCACTTATTGATAAGGTTATTTTACGGTCATTGCTTGGACTATAAATCATCATATGCATTTATAAATAATCATGCTATAAAAATGTTACCCATGGCATTGATTCCTTATGTTTTATGAATGCACGAATACAGCCAATAATCTCTAATGAACAAATATAACAGAAGGTATTTGTTTTCAATTACAAGGTGGCAAATTAAGCATTGGATATGGATTAGAACGAGTATTCCAGTCTTGCTCTATTACCCATAAGCTCTGTACGAATATAACATTGAACAGTGAACAGCTTTCATACGCGTTCGTTCTATGCAACTATTTTTTGTGATCGTTTGTCTGACTTAAATTTTAATTGAATCTGTGTACAATTGTATCATCGGACATTTTGGAGTCATTTATCTAAACGAACCCACCAACGAAGCTACTAGAATTTTATCACATTTTGATATCGTAAAAAAATAGTAATTATGACTTCATTATAGCCGCTACAACTATTATAATAGGAGTTTTGCACCTTTTCACAATTTATTTATTTTACTCTATGCACGTGTAAAGGGACGTACTTGACTAACTTTAACTAGTGATTCCTGATATTATTTGGAGAAAAAAAATCAAAATTAAATTTTTGTCTCCGGTGACTTTTTTATGATTTTTTTTCAAAAACGAACCAAAAAAATACCTACTGATTTTTTAAATGTTTTTCGTTAATGTCATCGGAGACCAAAATTTTTGAAAAAAAAAGGTTTACTTCAAAGATGTCAGAAACCAATGATTAAAGTATGTGATATACGTACCTTAACACCCTATATACACCCGTAGGTTTTTTTTACACTGCGTACGTAAAATGGATTTAATATTTATTACAGTATTGTTAGTAATAAATAATGGTTACACTTACATTACAATAGTTTACAAATTGATAAAAAAGAAAATATAAATGATTAGAAATAATATTTTGACGCATATAAATTTGTAATTTTTCGCCTCATCTGTTATAAAATATATAAATTACAATTTATATATTGTGATTATGATGTCTAACCTTTAAAAGGTACCTTCTTACTTTCTCTAAGAATTCACTTTTAAATATTTTTCAATCTACGTCATCTGATAAATTTCATGATAAACGTATGGCATATAAGTCAGTTGAAGCTATTATCTTATGAACTTCCGATGGGCTTGTCTCGAAAATTGTCATTCTGTGTGGTTCATATCGTTAAAATTTTTTCAACATCTTGAACTTGTTCTTATGTCAGATTGATATCGTTATTATTGAGTAATAAAATATTATTGAATGTGCATATTGGTTTATAATATGTTTGTGAACGGTGACATTGAAATAGATCCTTATGCCTAGTGTAGGTAATCCAAGTAAGTCAAATAGGGTAGTTATGATTTAATTATTTTTTTGGTAAACTAATATTTAAGACAAGATTTTTTTATGCATAGCACAAAGGGTAACAATTATTTATAAGCAATAATTATTAGCCTGAAACACTCATCCACATTGAAAAATCTCCTGATAAAAGATACACGACGCCAACGAGACTTGAACCCGTGTTTAGTGAGAGAGTTAGCACTTACAATGCCTTTCTCATATAAATAAAGTTGGTTGTTTTCAGGTGAAAAAATGTAACAAGCAGTAATTGTTGAATGAAACACTAGCATATATTGAATTATTTCGCGGATAAGAGATAAGCCGCCATAGCTCAGTGGTCAGAGCTGTCGACCGGAAATCGAAAGGACACGGGTTCAAGTCCCGTTGGCGTCATGTATCTTTTATCAGGAGATTTTTCAATGTGGATGAGTGTTTCAGGCTAATAAATATTGCGTAATTGTAAAAAGCATTCACTTTGTGGCTCATCATAATTTATAATAAAAACACATAAATTTGTTTTTGACCACGATAGTTTTATTTTCACTCTACCGGTTTCGGAAGATCCCTTCCTTCGTCAGGAGAATATTTAAATATTCTCCTGACGAAGGAAGGGATCTTCCGAAACCGGTAGAGTGAAAATAAAACTATCGTGGTCAAAAACAAATTTATGTGTTTTTATTATAATAAATATTGCTTTTAAATAATAGTTATGATTTGTTAGTATGTTGTTCATGACGTAGGCCTAACGAAAAGAAAACGTTTTGGACTTCAGCCTACCTCCGGATTTTTGTTAAAAACTTCAAAAAAACCGTAATGTTTTTTTTTAAATCTTTTTTCAGTTTTTGCCATTTTTTATACCAAAGGTCTAATTTTTCAGCAAATAATGATCAACAATATTTTTAAGTAGACTATATTTGGTATAATTCAAACAAAATAAATTAGCCTTGTATTCCTGTCGAATATTCACATTTCTTTCATAATCGTACATGGTTTTACTACACGAGGAAAAAAGTATTTGATCATTTATTTAGAATCTCTTCAAATTATTCGAAATCCGGTTAAAAACGGGATTGCAGGGCCTTAACGAATGAATTGATAGGTTTCCGATAAATTTTTGTAAATTACGAATGTATTATCAAAATGTCGGATCAACAAGTATTTATATAAATCCTAACATTTTCGCAATGCGTCTTTAAATATTATCAAGCCAAAGCAGGTGCATAAACACATGTTCCGGTATATTAGAAATTTACTAAAAGGTATATTAGAAATTAGGAAACGGCCTGCAATCCCGTTTCTAACCGGATTACCTTTAATTAGAAGAGATTCTAATTATTTCTCAATGCACATACGCCTCAGAAATATCACACTTTCTACACACAGTATACTTTCTTCCTTCCTCTGCCAATTCCATGCCTCACTGCCATACATAAGAGTAGGTACCAGCACTCTATTGTAGGCTACTAGCTTCGCCTTTTTGACAATTTTTAGAGAAATATTTTTAATACGTCAGAATCACATACATTCAGAATTTTTGATTTGATGAAGGACGGAGAAGTTTGTATATGTCGAAAGGGTCTGAATAGGTATTGGCTCAAACAATCATTTCGTATTTTGCGATACTTGTCAGTAGTTGGGGGCTTGCGGGGCAAAAATCATAGAATTATATCACTCAATTTTAAGCTTAGAAAATTTTTCGCTCAGCTGTTTTAATGATAAGACAATCACGTATTTTAGCCAAATTCAAACTTAGCGGTCGCTCATTTTGATATCCCACAAAGCTTTGCCACTCAGTTTCAAATAATTGTATGCATTGAATTATCCCGCTCCTAGTTATGGTACTGTTAATCTATTCAAACAAATCTCCAGCTTACCGTCTGCCTCAAAACGGTAAGCTCCTAGTACTAGAAAATAAAACTGTAAATACCAATACGGAAAATAATACACCTCAACAAAAATAGCATCAATTAATGATACTCTGTTTTATTCGATGATTACTGCTCTAAAAGAAAAATAAATTATTTCTAATAAAAACTTGTTACTTCAGTTATTACAAAACTTTGATCTGATTGGATTGGAAATTGTGATGAGTCATTTGCAACATAAACTAATGAGTTTTTAATGGAAAAAACAATACGATTTTACGGAAGTGTTTTAACTTTCTACGTAAAACATAACTGCGGTGGTTAAATGTTATTGAACCCAATTATTTACGTTTAATGCGGATGGATTGATTGTACCTAATTTAGTACATTACCTAAAAGATAATTATTGTAACACTCTAATAAAACGATTACGCCTATAGGTAAATTGAGGTGGTTGTTAAGAGGAAGCTACAAGCCAAAAATGTGTATATTCTTGGAATACCTTATATTGTAGGTAATAGGCATTAAAATCGCTTGACAAACGGAGTCTAGAAACGTTCGATTCCAAGCACAAAACTGGTTTTTATTTATTTTGTAAATAATTTTATAAGATACCAAAGTCACATATAATCTTAACTATAATAATGTAATTTTTTTAAAGTTGTTTCTTTTACGCGTTCATACATTTCCATTGAAAATATATAGTACTCAAGCGAAACGATAGGAAAACCTACAATTTATCAAAATCATATTTTTTGGTATTCATAATGTACACCAATTCGTTAATCAAAATATTGATTTGGCATTAAGCTTCGCCTTAAAGTTGCAGAACATTTTATCTGTATTTTTCATCATAAGGATTAAGAAATAACGCTATTTATGTAAGTATGCGTTCGAAAAGATTTAGAAAAATACATTTGTCTGTACAGTCGAAGGCGTCGCTACTGAATGTATTGGAACTGTGTGCAGTTTAATTAATTTGCCCATCAATGCAAAAAATAAATATATCATTTTGTTCTATTTTAATTTCCTGTAGAAATAAGTTTGCAAATCTATACAGTCCCATCTCCAATATAATGATTTTAAAAATAACCTACCTTCAATTTACAAGCAATAAAAAGTATTCAGAAAAAATATGGTCGCAACTGGGATATGAACCCAGGTTGGACGTGAACTGGGACGTGAATCGCCTTGCCGGGGAGCTTCTCTACCAACTACGCTAATGGGACCCTATTTCCCCGGTCATATTTAACTGTATCATAAGAATTCGAATAAGAAGTACCAAAATTATCTTTGTTTTTCTCACCGCACTTTTTTATTTTTATTTTTTGTACGATCGCAAGATTTATCTCGAACTAAATACTATCGAGGTAGTTAGTGCCTTGGATCTATTGACTTTTCAGCAAGTCTTGACTTAATTTTTTTCAATAACTTAATGAGTAAAACCTCAAATTGTTTTATTTAATTATTGATAATATTAGCGATTTTTAAACGAAATTTTGAAACACAAAAATTCTGTCGCACCTATTTCAAATTTTCAAAATATCTTTATGTACCTAAGTGTTTTAAGCCCTCTAAATAAGGGCCGTCGAAAATAACTCCAACATACTCGTAATTAATAATGAAATTAATTTAACTTATAGTCCTATATTTAATTTTATCCGCTAACCCTCGTAAATCGTCTCCATCTTGTCCAATTTTATCTCTTTATGTCACCAATTAGGTGTATTTTTCTTTTCTATTTATATCTCTTTCTCTCATCATACTATTTTATTTTAATATAATATAAATAAATATATATCTAATAATGATAACTTAGTATATGAACCTTCATGAAACTTGAAATAAGCGAAACCTGGTTAACTGATATTTGATAGGGCACTTAAAGTGATGTACATATTAGAAAGTGTTTTTTTTTTCACTTAATATATAATGTCACACCCCATAGTATTTGCTTCCTTTGAAATAAATAACTATAATACGAGTATAGTATGTATTAACTCATCCAATTACTACATTCAACGAAAATCACGACTTCAAGGGTCACAGAGAAATCTAAAGGTGTAAAAAAAAATCAAGATGACTCGAAAATAGATTTTTTGTTAATACCTATTACTGTATAAGTGGAAAAAATGGAATCACTCTAACTTTAAAGCTAAAATTCAACAATTCGAATGATTTTAACATTTTAAAGGTATCTACCTATATTCCGTTTAAAATTGTGGCTTAATGGACGAACCGGTAGCAGGTTGGGAAAAGAGAGGTCACGGGTTCGACTCTGGAAGCCATCTATTAAAATTAAGGCCCCGTTTTTGATTTGCCGTATCTGCCTTATGTCAGTTCTATTTTTTACGTGCTAGAACCGTACAGATCTTAGAGTAGGTTCGCTGAACAGCACATTTATGGCAACATTGAACTTAAACTGAAATCATGTAGAATATTTGTAGAAACGCTATATACATATACATATATATGTATAGTAAAAATATATTCGATCAAGGATGTTTTTAAGATTAATTGAAAGTTAAAATAGTCCAGTTACTCCTTTTTTTTACTTTTACTAAACATAAATAATAATAGACATAAATAAACCAGTCACGTGCTAGAGTTCAAATTGCTCCAAAGCGGCTGGAGCCAGTAAAGCTATGACATTCCCAACTGTGAGGCGTAAGCTAGTGAGAAAGGAAATGACACGGGGAGAAGGAAAATGGTGAAGTACCTGGCAAACACGGCTAAATCTATTTCATGCAACGTTTAGATTCTGAATAGTTGTCTTCCAGAGGGGCGACACCACAAATATCTATCACTCTGGAACATGCCACAAATATACTAATTGTGAAATACCACCATACAATAATAATTGGGATTTGAACCCGCAATCTCCGGATTCGTAATCAAAGATCGTAACCACTTAATATTGTGAATAAGTGAATTTGATAACTCATCAAAATGATAATTCATAACATTTTTAAAAAGTTATATAAAGTCATGGAAAGTGATGAAACAAAAACTTTATTAACTGGATTAAGTAGGTTAGGTTAGGTTTGGTTAGGTTTAATTTTTATTTTTTTCATCGTTTCTAATGACTTTATATCACTTTTAAAAAGTGTGTTGAATTGTCACTGTGTTGAGTTATCATGGAACCGTGAAATATATTTTATTTCTACTCCAATGAAAATAACTAGCTCTTCAGTTTTGTAGGAGTAAAAGATAATATTATAGAGCGTGCAATAATATATCTTAAGTAATGGGATGCTGTAACATTAAATAATATAAATTCGGTTTCAAATAAGGTTACTTAATGCTTTTTGTTCATGATATTTCGTCTTTCACAATTTGACTTTTTTATTGAATAATAACAAATCTGCTATTTTTTAACTTCTTTGGGAAGACTATTAATGTCCTAATTAATGTATCCTTTTGTAAATATTATTACTATGCATTTGTTGTGTAGAAAATAAATTAATTTTGTTGTTGTATTTACGCATAAATAATGAATTAAGTTTTGTTTTATTTTATTTTTAAAATAACTTAATGTGTGAAAGCTTAAATTTCAAAAGTTAATAATCGAAGGCCATATAAACATTTCTTGTTTGAGAATCGTTAATATTGTCTTCAATTATAAATATTACAATTTGAGGATGAACTCATTAAGTTATTCCAAAAATTAAAGTATTTATCCAAGACT
The DNA here is from genome assembly GCA_026573805.1 of Hesperophylax magnus. NCBI lineage: Eukaryota > Metazoa > Arthropoda > Insecta > Trichoptera > Limnephilidae > Hesperophylax > Hesperophylax magnus. Next base: position 14,978,827 of record JAIUSX010000084.1, read on the forward strand.
TGTAGGAAAGTAAATAGATGTCGCACATTAAAATTAAAATTGAAATGTTTATCCAAGACACTATATAGATTGCATTTAGTTTGGGTAGAATCTTACAATCATATGTAAGATACGTTAATAAAAATTAAGATAATGTTGGTTGCTCTCTGTCGAAGTATGGAACAGTTAAAAATGATATAGGCTGATTTGGTCGTATTACCTCAGTGGCCAGAGCACTTCCCGGGAGAGAAAGGGCTCCTAGGTCAATTTCCTAGATGCGAGTGAATCTTTTTTGTCTTTTTTATTTCACATTCCTCGTTTGAGAGCCGTTAATAATTTTTTTTATAGATGTAAAATTTTTGGAACTTTTAAACAATTTTGCTAACGAGAGTATAAGTGATTTTCTAAAATTAGTTAAATAATTTGTCTTAATTAATTAATGAACTAGCGCATTATAAATTGTTTTGTAACGCGCTTAAACCCCCGCATTTCCCAATTTCTACCAATTTATAACATGTTTCTCTTTGAGTTTTTAAGTTCTATAAAAAAAATTATGTTATTTTTTAAGATAATAAAGACATTTGTTATGCCGAAACGTTAATTTTTTGAAATTCCCTCGATAGAAAATAGGTTTTGTTGAAACCGGTAGCAAAATAAACAAAAATTAAGTAGCAAATGCACATTGGAGAATAAAACTCAATAAAAAAAATTGTTTCACTTAATTCGATACATTTATTTTAAAATGTAATCAAATGAATACCGTGTATTTGTAATACCTGTACAGTCAAATGCAGCATCATTATCGAAAGCGTTGAGAGATGAGAAAGATGGTGCGTTTATTTGAACTAACAAAGACTGCTCTCCAATCACCCTCCTCATTAATTGTGCATAAATATTATCATTATACTTTATGCAGTCAGTTATAAATTATTGATACAAGTTTTTAGCGCGTATCGTCAGCGGCGAGAGTTCCCTGATGGTCTCTCTTTCTGTTACATGTGAAGTTTATGAGAAAGAGAGAGAGGTTATGGTAGAGTTATCAGCGGTACGCCTTATTTGAGTTTAGCATGACTGATTGATTGCATCGAGGTAAGACAGATCCTATTATTTGTACCATCCACTTCTTCCTCACTATAATCAGGGTTCGGCGATTTTTCCTTTGAGAATTAATTTAATCATATAATATGTTTTACAATTGTTAAATAACTTGTACATTAGCGTTCATTATTCGAAATTTGACGCCCACATATCGAATGTTTAGTATACTGGTCCCAGGTAGAGATCGTATGTACAACATCGTCGATCGTCCTAAAATATATTTATATAAATCTTCCTTCTCACATGTCATACATGAAAACGAAAAAGACAGAAGATACTAGAATGTAGCACGTGGTGACATTTGACATTAATTACATACTTATTTGGTAAAAAGTATGTGATAAATACAGGGTTTTCCAATAAGAGGTGTTATTTTAAATAGCCCGCTATTTCGGTAGATGTTACTTTTGAAGCTGTCATTTTTTGACATTTGACAAGTAGAAACTACGGCACAATAATGGCCGGAACGATACAAGCTTCAACAACGCATTGAAATTATAAAAATTCACTTGAGTGAATCAAATGCAAATCATCTTGAGTGATGAGGCCCATTTCCGCCTCGGTGGCTTCGCCAACAAGCAAAATTGTCGCATCTGAGGCTCGGAAAACGCAAGAGTTATTGTTGAAAAGCCTCTCTATTCTCAACGTGTGACTGTTTGGTGCGGTTTATGGTCCGGCGGAGTCATAGGACCTTACTTTTTTGAAAATGAGGCTGGAGCAACAGTTAAGGTGAATGGATTGCGCTATCTAGAGATGTTTAATGATTTTTTTATGGTCGGAATCAGATAATATTGATCTGGACAACGTTTAATTTCAACAAAACGGCGCTACGTGCCACACAAGCAACGAAACCATTGATCTTTTACGATTGAATATCAAAATAACACCTCTTATTGGACAACCCTGTAGTTATAAAGTTCCTGTCAAATTCTGTAATGAAATGGTAATGTGACCATGCATTTTGCAAATAAATTAATAACATATTGGATTTTTTAGAACACTATGAAAATATATAGGTATATTAGTAGATCCCCGCAATGCTCTCTCGGGCGCCTCTGACTTCTTCCACCATTCACTACTGTATACCATAATGTTACTATTAAAAAACTTCGTTACATCGACTTTAATTCGACTCCATATCTCAATAAGTATTCCTCGGGCATCCGTGACTTCTTTTACCATTTATATATACACTCCTAACACAAACTTTGAAATTTTCAGCGATATCAGTGGACTACTTTTCAAGTTTTGCGAGCACAATCTATATAATATGTAAATATTAGAAACCAGTTTGGATTTAACTCCATTGGAATTCATTTTATAATATAAGACGTTATCCTGCCACAGACCTTCTATGTATAGAAGTTAAAATTTGTGGTTGTATGTATTAATACGGTAATACGATGATTTTTTTTTAGATCTCGACAACAGCGCCACCTATCGGATCCAAAACCATTCTGTATTTCAAGCTGGAAACAAGCATACACATTCACAAAATTTCATTAAAATTGGTTGGGCGGTTTCGGAGATTAGCGTGTACGAACACAGTGATACCTGATTTTTATAAATGAAGATTATATCTCTTGTTCTTTTTTTTTATTTAATAAATTTTTATTTTTTAATTTGTAAAAAAAAGTAATTAATTAAATTTTAAATATAATTTTATTTTTATTTATTTTTTTTTATTTCCTTTATTACAGTTTTATAATAATAAGAAAGGGAACCCACTTAGGCGCAGCCTGTGCGTGTGTGTGTGTGTGCGTGTATACATTATATTTTTGTACCTAAAAATAACAGTAAGCATATAAAGAAAAACGGTAGGATTATAATTAAAGTTAGTCTAAAAGATTGTGCAAGAGGTGCATATTAAAAATAAATCAAAGTAAAAATAAAGATTGTAAGATAATATATATGAAGTAAAAGAACACAAAATAAAATAATAATAAATATACAGAAACAAATCGAAAAAGAGAAAAAAATAAATGATTAATGCTTCAACATTTGCATTGTACAGCCACAACTTTAATTCTTTTTGGTATTGCGCTAGTTTAGTTGTTACTTGATTTTTTTTTTGGTAATAGATTAAAAGTGCGAGGTCCAATAAAGCTACTGTGAGTTTGCATTATTTTGGTATCGGTTTGTGGGGTATAAAATACATGATTTCTTCTAAAGTTAATTTTGGGTTCATATTTTAGAAATTTGTTTTGGTTTTTCAAGACATATTTCAGGCTTTGAAGTAAAAGTAGTTTACGGAGAATGAATAGTTGAGATTCCTTGTATAATTGATCAGTCGAAAATGTCCTCTTTTTATTATATATAACCTTGATAATATGATTTTGTACTATTTGTAGTGGTTTCATAAATGTATCTAGTGCGCCACCCCATCCTAATATACCGTACATAATTGAGGATTGCACTAGAGAAAAATAAATCATTTTCAATTTGTCAACATTGAGTACTTCCTTAAGTCTATAAAATATGTACGTCAGATATCTTAATTTAGAAACGGTGTTATTAATTTGTGGTTGCCAGTTTAAATTTGTGTCAATATATATACCCAAATATTTTATCTTTTCAATTTTTCCAAGTTCAAAGCAAGAGGTGCATGTTACTTTATTACAGTTAGCATTATGTAGTCTCATTTTAAGGTTATTGGGAGGTTGGTTTTTACCGTTTTTATGAAAAGTTAGGTAAAATTTTTATTATAGTTTAAGAAAAGTCTATTTCAAGTTAGCCGTGATAAGACATATGAAATACATTTTGTTGCATTTAAAAAAGTTTCAGGCCAGGATTTTCCATTTACTATTATTGCTGTATCATCAGCGTAAGATACAATTTTACCAGGGATTCCAACATTACATAAATTATTAATATATATTAGAAACAGAATTGGGCCAAACACAGTCCCCTGTGGTACTCCATTTTTTATCACTGTTTCTGTGCTATAAAAATTCCCTATTTTTGTTTTTTGTAATCTGTCTTTGAGATAGTTAGTGAGAATTTTTAGTGCATCTTTTTTGAAACCTATTTGATTAATTTTGTTTATGAGTAGATTGTGATTTACAGTATCAAACGCTTTTCTTAAGTCTAAAAATATAGCTAGACTTTTTTTATTTTGATCAACAGATGTGTATAATTTTTTTGTCAGATCGAATATTGCATCTTCATTGCTTAATTTACTTCTGAAGCCATATTGATTTTCGGACAGAATATTGTTTTGTTCTAGGTATTTCATAAATCTATTTTTGATACATTTTTCAAATATTTTTGAAAGGTTTGAAATTAAGGAGATAGGTCTGTAATTGTCTAATATGTGCGTGTCACCCGATTTGTGAATTGGTATTGTAGTGGAGATTTTAAATTGTTCTGGGAAATACCCCTCTTTCAGGGATATATTATAAATACCTTGCAAAGGAGTTAAAATATATTGTTTTATTTTTTTTAGTATATTACCTGATAAATTATCAATTCCTGAAGAATTAGTTGGTTTTAGGCAGTCAATGTGTTTTTCAATTTCATTTGTTGTGATAGGTGTAAAATATTCTAATGAGTTAATTGAATTCTTTGTTGGTACCAAAAACAGAGATGAGTCAACGGGCGCTGTATTAGCAATCTTACTGGATGATTAAAGTACTTGGTGTACTACATTTGTGAAGAAGTTGTTAAAGTTATTTGCAATGTCCGATTTGTCAGTTATAATATTGTAATTTATTTTAATCTCCTTCACCTCAGTTGATGCTATTCTTTTTTTATTCGTTATTTCGTTAATAATATTCCACGTTTTTTTGGTATCATTATTTGCATTATCAATTTGTTCACCATAGTATTTTTTTTACAACTTCTTATTAACCTATTTAGTAAATTTCTATACAGTAAATATTTTGTTTTCATGAAGGACATTGTTCTGACATTGTTTTTTTGACAGGCTCTTTGATAAATTAGCATATCTCTGTATAGTTTATCTCTTTGTTTAATGGAGACTATTATTCCTACAGTTATCCAAGGTTTAATTTTTTTATATTTTCTCTTAGATATAACAATTTTATTTGTACTTTTTGAAATATATTCTTGGAGAGTTTTATAAAACGATTCTAATGCTGAATGTGGGTTTGATATTGATAGAATTTTCCAAAAGAAGTAGATTATTTAATGTGAGGTAATTAATATTATTTTTTTCAACTGTTTCAGAATTTTCTTTTAAATTTGCAGTTAAGATGTTGTGTCCGTAAAATGTTGGGTAATGATCAATAATGTTTGTTATTAGAGTTGAAGATGTTGTTTTAACGTGTTTGTGTGATTTAACAAATATGTGATCTAGAGTCGTGGAGAAATTCAGATTTTCTCTAGTTGGTGAGTTTATGTATGACTGATATCCAGTACACGACAAACAATCTAAGTACTCATTTACACAGTTTGTTCTTTTGTTATTTTCATTTATGTTTATATTGATATCACCGGTTAATATTGCAAAGTTGAAGTTATTTCTGTTAGTCATTTTTAAAAGCGAATTAAGTTCGTTAGTGAAGAGAGATTCATTTAGTGAAGGTGATCTATAGATAGCTAATAGCAGATAATTATAATTGTTATGATTTAATGTTAATTTAAATGCATTTGCTGTTTTAAAATCTAAAATTTCGAAAGCAGTTTTCATGAGATAATTTTTCATAAATACAGTGATTCCATCGTGTCCAGTATGTTTGCATTTGTATGAAATGGTTATATATCCTGGCAGGTTATAGGGGATTACCTCTTTCATCTGTGTCTCTGTTAAAATAATAATACTAGGAGAATAATCTAGACTTTCGATTAGGACACAAAGTTCATCAAAGTGCTTTCTTAACTTCATATGTTCATATTGAGAACTGAAAAATTAACATTTTTAAAGTGATTATTTAGTTCACTTGTGTTTTTACATATAAAGTTTTCATGCAACAAAATTTTCATCAGACATGTTGAACAATGGTGAAGTATTTATACATGTATTATGGTCACTTGTTTATTTATTCGGAGGGAATGTCTTCCGGCTGCCTTGTGGATGATTGGGGCTATTTCATCTTTTCTCATCATTATGTTACCATATTTTGCCCAGATAAACTTGTAGCCTAGTCTTGATGATTTCGCCAGGAATAGGGGGTGTTTATTATGTTGTGACAATTGTTCATTAATGTAAACAATGTTTTTATTATCTTCAGAAAAATTTATATTTTTTTGGGTACAAAATACCATATTTTCTTTTCTGGGTTACTTTCTTCTTTCTACTTTCGTCCTTACTTTCTTTGTTTTGAAAAGAAACTACTATCCCTGGATTTTTATTTAATGGGTTTCTGTTTTTAATTCCATATGTGTTTGTTATTTTAGGTAATTTAGTTTCGCATTTTATTGTTTCCAATATATTGTGAACTATTTTAGGTAAGTTTTCATTCTCTTTGAAAGGAACTCATTGTATTTCAATATTATTTTGTTTTTGAAATTGTTCCATCTTGTTCAACTGCATTTTGATTTTATGTTTCTGATTGTTTATTTCGATGTCACATAAATAATCAATGCATGCATTCAAAGTACTAAGTAGGTACTATATTGCAATCCTTATATGGTGGAAAAAACTTTGGGAACCTTAATTTGCCCGTGGAAAGGTAAAAAGTTGACAAATAAATTATTGTTTATAAGCAATTAATATATATATATTATTTTATTTTAGCGTCCACTAATTTAGCATTGTCAAAACACAGCTAAAGCTATTAATTAAATGTTTAACGATTGTAGAAATCAAAACTCAAATCAGTAAATAACAAAACATGTCTACAAAATATTACCAAATTTATGACACAACAACGTGTTTTCACACGATAAAATTCAAATTACCAAAAAACTAACGAGATTTTTTACCGATAAAAGATTTAACCACAAAATCTTTTTTTTAAACCTGCCACCGTAGGTTTTTGGGTTCAGGTGACGACACCCGAAGATTTGTCAAAACCCGAAAAAAAGAATAAAAGCGTTGGGGTTATTTAAATATGGAACGGAAGGGCGGTTCGACAATATATTACACTTGTAAGTATACAAGTATTTTAAACGTTTATAACAAGCTCTCGAATAGACAGGTGTTTGTTCGGATAAAGAACCCCAAATACGTAACATAGGTAAACCAATTGCTTGAGTTCAAAGTTTTCTGATGTTAGGACAATCTGTAAAGCAGATAATTTTTCAACGCGTAATTTACCAAGCATAATGGACACATTTGCGCCTTGTACTTGTACCAAAATGGATAAGGTCGAAATGTGGCTTAAAATGGCTTTAGCTATGTTAAGAAAACAGTTCTGAATGACTAAGTTCTTTCCAATCTTTCTCTTTCTCATCTCTTTTAGACACGCCAACTATGCTGTAGCTCAATTGCAACCTAGTGGGAACCTTTCTAAGGTAAACATTACAATAAAACATGGCGAAAAGGTGTTATTTCACAGTCGCAAAGAAAATCTTCCAGAAAGGTGAAAAAATGTTTTCTTTATTTTATTATGAGCATAATTACAGATTCATTAATTCAATATGTAATTATAAAATGAAGAAATTTTTGAAAAGCTAGAGTGTGTTTTATTTTTAAGCGGAGATAGTTCACATATAGTTCGCGTTAGCACTCAGGCCATAGGCCCATTGTGTTATCTCCCATTTTACCTCATTCCTTTAACAGTCAGACGGTTCTTTTTAAAAAGTTCACCAGGGTTGTTATTGGATATGTGGCTATGTCTTCTGGTACCACAATGCCTATTCCCAGGTCTCATCTCTCCTTTTCAACCCCCCTTGGTTCCCTGAAGGCTCCACAAGGGAAGAGAGCCTCATCTCTCCTCTCCACTCCCTTTTGGTTCCCTGAAGATCCCACAGGGGAAGAGTACATGGAGGTGGCCTCAGTTCTCCAATCCACTTATCCTTAGGCCCCACGAAGAAAGAGGACTTCGTCTCTGCTCTCCACTCCTCGGTTCCCTAAAGGCCCCGCGATGGTGTGTGTATGTAAAGGTATGTAAAAAATCACAATAATTTAAGACTTTTTCTTTTAAAAAAATCTCCTCAGATCTTTGATACAAATGTATTAGCATAATATGTTTTATTGACCTTACGTTTATCAGTCATATTGTGTGAAATAAAATAACCTTTCGATTCATAAAAAATCAGGTGAAATTTGATACTTTGAATGGAAACTGAGTTTACAAATAAAATCATTATTTTTTATTGAACCTTCCAAGAAAATCTTTGGGTTAATCGAATTTTTAATATGAATACAATCTGATGGTAATCAGTAGGTAGGCCTAGGTTTAAAAATATATTTCAGGTATAATATAAAATACAGTGTAATATGTTTTTTTAAAGAAATAACTTAAAAAATCAGCGAATGATGGCGTGTCATAAAAAAAAAGGATATTATTCTACGAATTGAGTTTATGTTACACAGAAAAATTAGTGAAAAAAAATATTGGTATTTTATTCAGAATCTCTTCAAATTATTCGTAATCCGGTTAAAAACGGGATTGCAGGCCCTTAACGAATGAATTGACAAGGTTTTTTGATAAACTTTTATTAAAATACAAGTGTATTTGTTACAATGTCGGAACACGTGTTCATAAAAATGTAAATTATTTTCGCGTTTCGTCATGATATATTATCAAGAAAAACGCAGGTGTACAAGTATGTATGAACGCATGTTTCGATATTATTACGAATTTACTAAAAGTTTATCAGGAAACGGCCTTCAATCCCGTTTTTAACAAATAATAATTTGAAAAGATTCTTAATAAATTAACAATACTCATTTTTTCAGTGTATATTACCAATTCAGTCTAAAATAATGAATATACTGCTGTTTTTTTTAGGTATCTACTGAAAAAAAAATTATAAATAATCAGTTATTACATAACAGGTTCCTACAAAAATTATAGAATAAAAAAGACACCAAATGAAAAATTATACAATGAGAAGTAAGATCTACAGAGACACAAGTGATAACGTTATATATGTTTTTGAGCAATGGCAGAATAAATTACTGATTATCGTATTATTGATACTGTATTATCTAGGCAAGGCGTTTGAACCTTAAAATTAACACCGAAACCAAAAATATTGGTTAAAGAAAATATTTATCAAAAAAAAGTGCATTATCTCGCAGTCGAAAGATTGGAAGAATCATTGCTTTTAACATTTTGTTGGTCTGCACTAAGCAAATTCGCCTTCCGGCAAGTTCGTCGCATGAGTGTGTGAAGATCATTTTTCAAATACGAATATGAAGCAATTAGCAATGTTTTTTTTTGTTTTTCAATGTCACTTTTGCTACAAAATGAACGATCTTCACTGGTTTCGAGTACGTTTTAGAAGCTTGAACAACAAGTTGCGTTGCAACTGCAATTGCTATTGGCCGATAAAATTAATAAATTACGACGCGAGATTGAGCGACAACTTTGTGGTGCTCCGTCGTAGGGAATTTGCATTCATATCTATGCAGGCTTTCTAAGCGAGGCATCGGAATTCCATGAAGAGTAGTATAATAGAATTACTCTTAGCTGTTATTTTTTTTGGTAAACTAATGTTTAAGACAAGATTTTTTATGCATAGCACAAAGGATAACAATTATTTGACAAGCAATAATTATTCGCCTGAAATGTAACAAGCAGTAATTGTTGAATGAAACACTAGTATATGTTGAATTATTTCGCGGATAAGAGATAAGCCGCCATAGCTCAGTGGTCAGAGCTGTCGACCGGAAATCGAAGGGACACGGGTTCGAGTCCCGTTGGCGTCATGTATCTTTTATCAGGAGATTTTTCAATGTGGATGAGTGTTTCAGGCGAATAATTATTGCTTGTAAAATAATTGTTACTCTTAGCTGGTTAATTACGAATGAATTGAATTAGGTACAAGAAGGATAATCTATTGTTATTATATATGTGCGTACATCGTATGATCTAAGATGGTCACGTAAAGTACATTTGAAGGATATCAGTCTTAGCATTTTTTAAATAATGTTGTAAGGTTTAAAAAAGTGTGAAGAGAAAGAAAATATGAGAAGAAGTAGCTTGGGAAGTCACTTACGTGAACGTTTTCAACCCGATAGAAGCTATGTGAAGAAGAAGCGAATGAGGAAGGTGGGAAATTACTTGGTAATTCAGAACAGGCCACCACCAAAACTATATCAAGTAATGTTACCATTCTTAATTGTACTCTTTCACCGTGACGAGATTGAGAGTTTCTACCATTCTTATTGTCGATTTGTGAGAACAGAATCAAAACAGGTGGATTGACATATTTTTCAATCCTTTCCGAAGAATAACACATATTCAACCCAAGTCCAACAAATGGGTATAAAATAAGGCTTTGGACAGCATTCCTCCACCGGATATTGAATATCCTAAACCAACTCTTCTGAATGAAGCAATTTATCCCTCTTTGGATTGACCAATTTAGATTCTCGATTCAGCAATTGTATTTTACGCCTTCGTCTACCATTTTAACGGAAATCATAACATTATTTAATGCCAGATTGTAGCGGTACCTTTTATGAAGACATTTCATAATGAATTTCAAAAGAAGTCATTATTTGACCCATATATTTTTTATGGAGCTACTCTACGGAAAGCTTTTAGTAAAAAAATAACATTGTTGTGTCTGTAATATATTAATGACGCAGTTTATTGCATATAAAATAATAATGCATTCTAAAAGTAGAATAGATAATTAAAATTATATAATTACAAAAATTGAATTTACTTTTCTTTTTTATTTTAGATTTTTTGTTGTACACGGTGAAAAGTGAGTATGGCTGATTTATTGATATCCTATTAAAACGTGATTGCAATCCATTTCCTGATAAAACATCAGTCCATTCAGAATATATCAGAACACGTGTTCGTAAATGTATTCTTTTCGTAATTAATATAACGACGAAATGCGACAATATTAGTATTTTTGCGAACACGTTTTCCGCCGTCTTCATTCGTGTTTTACTGATAATTGAAATATTTCAATTTATTCGTTAAGGGCCTGCAGTCCCGTTTTTAACAGGAATATGAATAATTAGACCAGATTTTCAATAAATTAGCATTATATTATGTCAGTAAGTTTAAAAAACCTGGAGTCAGTTGGAAATGGCATCGTCAATTAGGGTACATTGTAAGGTTTAAAGGAGTGGGATAAAAAGGAGATGGGAGAGAGGAAGGTTGAGAAGTAAGTACTTGTCTATTCAAAGCCGATTTCTAAACATGGATAAAGACATTTAAAGCAACGATTCGATTCTGAATGGCCGTCTTTCATAAGATACCGTTCCCTTGTAACAAAAAGGTTCCATCTGACATTGATTTTCTGACGTTTTTTGTTCTTCAAAACTAAATCTAAATTATATCTAAGCTCTATGTAATTTAGCACATAATTATGCAACGAAGTTCTTTATAAACACTTTGTTTAGTTTTTAGAACAAAGAGGTTTATTTATTTTTTATTTGAATGTGTTTGTACCTATGTACCTTGAATGTACACTGTCATCCAGGGAATCTAGCACGGTCGATCGAAAAAGTATTTACTGATAAATTCGGTAACTTGACATCGTTCCCAAGCATGTTTACTTATCCATAAGTATCATTGAATCACTGACAGCCCTGAATTGTTAATGCCAAGTTGCGATGCTATTCTAAGTACAATTAATTTTGTTGGTAACAATAAACTCACTACTGACTATTATCATAGATACATCATACTTCGGCTTAATACAGGTCTTATACAAGCCTAGTATAAATTAGTTCAACTATTGTTACACTGGTATATATTTCTTTTGAATTGTGCATTGTTTTACTGCACTTACATTAATAACTGCATCACTTGCAATAGTGTTTTTGTTTACACATTAATTGCTATTAATATCCTGTTTACCCCTGTATGCTTATAATTCGATTATTACTGTATTGTAAAAGCCATTTTATGGCGTTTGAATGAATAAATAAATACTACTAAGTGTTTTCAATTTATTTGACGTAAAATGTGGTTTTTACGTTAGCGATCTGCAGTCGTGCTCGGGAACCGTGACAAGTTATCGATAAATCTTTTTTCGATCAGGCAAGGAGATTACCAGTGCTGTGGAAAACATTTTACACCGTCAAGTTCTTAAGTCATTTGCATATTTTAGTAACTTTAAGTTTTATCTGCCATAGATAAAATATTTTGGGGCAACAACATCATTTGCATTGTACTTCCGAGCTCATTCACAGGGACTTGAAATTGAAAAATTATGATAAAATTGATTAAACAAAAACTATCAAACGATTAAAACAACAGATAGATCACCGTTGCTCTGAGTTAGCTGTTTTTAAAGCAACAAATTTCCATCTGCTTTTTAAACTTAATTTTGTAGCTAAATGTCTCTTTTTTTATAGCATACAATGTTCTCAAACGTCCTTGTTCACTTTTTCATGAATGCAAATTGCAGATGGAACTTTGCTGTTACAAGGGAAAGATATTTATGATATGTATCAGGGTTGAAACAATATAAATAGCACTAATATTCCTATTTCATTGGGCTTATTCCTAATCGAAGTAGCACTAAGATTTTTCTATTTGATAAATGTCTTTAAAAAAAATTACCGGATATCTTATACAACATGATCTAATACTGTGCCATTAAAAATGCCATAATTACGCCACTATGATCAGACATAACAAATTACTCTAATAAATAAAACTGGTATTAAAGTTACTTAAGTATAAATTGATAACATTAAAGGAAGATAACTAATTGAGAGGAAGTAAATCAAACATAAAGATGCATCGACTTTCGTCCGGATCGGGTTTTAGGGGAGGAGAAATGGGAGGTGCAGGCAACCCCGAACTATTTAATTATTAAAAAATGGCGGTTAATTAAGGTAAGAATTATTACTTTTGGATTCTTAAACAGGGATGTGGCTGATTTTTAATTAAAGGTTGCGAGAAAATCGCAACTTTTTAAAATCTTAATTTCTCTTGCATATTGGACTCATTTCCTAAATTATTTTTTTATTAACGTTTCTAATGACGTCTTTAAAGCATTCCATCGAAGTTAGAAACAACGCCAAAATACCCAGATCGCGTGGCGCATTTATTAAAAAAAAAAATTGTACATGTTGTATATACTATGTATACAACACTCATCATGAAATGTGTACAGATTTCTTCATCCTACTCCTCTGCAATATGTCACCCCTAGTGGTTTGCTACGTTTAGTGACTTAGCAGGGGTTACTGGGTTTATCGGGTAAGGTGTGTTCAGATCTGGTGGATGCGCCTGCCCACCAGCTACGTGGCGGACCGGGTCTGGAGAGACCGGTTTGGGGAGACCCTTTGACCTCTCCAGATGGTCTCTCTCGACCCATCGTCTTGCATCGCAGCGGTAGGGATGGATTCATTCGTCCGTCACTCCTGGACATACTGACCCAAGATTCCTCTCCACCTCTCTAATATTTTTCCTTTCCCTCTCCTTCCTTTCCTTAAAAAGACCCTCCACCCAGCATCCCCAAATATGACATTATTATAAGTATATTATAATTATTTTCCTCAGGGCCTCCTGTGAGGAGTTAACCAAAAAAAAATTATATATTTTATTGTAAATTTTTTAAATGTTTGTAGATCAAAAAAAATATTTTGTTCAAGTCACCGGAAACCAAAATTACTTTTTTTACTTCATATATTCTCAAGAATCGCTATTTAAATTAAGTCAGGTATCTCTCAATATCATGTATAAGTATTTCGAAAATATTTAAGGTTACCAGTGGCTAAGTGATACCAAACATCAGGTTTCCACAAAAGAGTAAGGGGTACAATCCTCTATCATAAATAATTGCTAAATTCTCTATCATAAATAGATAAGTTATTCGTAGTCTGGAAAAAAATATAGAATATCTCATCAAAAACGATCATGGAGTTATATCCTAAGGTGGGATTTAGCCATTTCCACAATTCTGAATGCGATCCCTTGTTGCACATCTCCAGTCTTCCGAAAGACAAAAATCATTTTTGTCTTAATTTTTTCATGATTCTTTGAATGCTTTAGAGTTATCGCGCTGAACGAGTGGAAAAGAACGAAACCTTTTACTAGCATCCCTTAGTCATTGAATCAACCCATAAGGGAGTAATCTTCGTTTTATCTTTTCAATACAACTTCCTGACCTAATTTGCAGTAGCTGCGTTAACGGTTGTTTGAAGACTCTATACGCGTAAGGGATGATTGATGTAACTTATTGTGACAAGGGGTCGTAGGTTTTAAGGGTGGTCCGCTACCAAATCCCGCTGCAATAAGCCACATATGGCCCAAAACACATAAGTCAATTAAAAAAGTTATGTATTAATCAAAATTCAGTTTAAAAAATGATGCTGAAATTCAACCAGAAAGAAAAAACTAATTACTTTTGAATCTCCCGTAAAATAATGATGTTAAGCTCAAAATTGTATTTAATTGTTGAAGGATTTAAAATAAAGTTGTTTTACAGGAGTTTTTCGATATCTGACTCACTAGGATATATACCTGTCTTGTGACGTATTAGATACATAAATGAGTATTTACATATTATTTGATAGATGTATAACTACAACTAAAATATAAATTATAAAGTTGTATACATTTTAATTCGTGAAGACATAATAGACAGTGTAGGTTATCCCTAAGGAAGAGTTTAGATTTATGATATATATGTGAGATCAGATCTGTCAGAATTGGGGATGAAATAGTATCATTGGCTACGGGCAGTTGAGAACTCGTGTGCGGTTATCACATAAAAAACGCAATATCTTAATATATAAAAAAAATCAGCATTCATGTGCTCGAAAAACTCGAAAAGTAGTTGACCGATTACTGCTGAAAATTTATTTTTAAGAAATTTTTAAGTGCCAGTTTATCTACCACGATCGATCGATAAAAGTTATATCGATTATGTCGGTAACTTGTCATCGTTACACATCGCCAACGAGCAAACAACAGTTCACAACGACTAAGTGTTCTTAATTTATTCGACGTGAACTGTTGGTTGCAAGTTAGCGATCTGCAGTCGCGCTCGGGAACGATAGCAAATTATAGACATTACCGACAAATCCTTTATCGATCGAACATGCTAGACACCCAGGAGTGGTTAGAATGCTATAAAAAATCCAGGACGCCCCAGGAATACTTAACGCAATATCTCAGCACCGGAATGAGATAAAGAGCCGAATCAAAGTCGATGTGATGTAGTTATTTAAAAGTAAAATTGTGGTATGCAGTAGTGAATGGTGGAAAAATTCGTAGACTCCCGAAAATGACATTAGCAATAACAAATCATTTGCGGGGTCCACTAGGAATCTATAAATATTTATTATTGGATTATTCAGCAATTAATAATTTTAATTCTACTATTAAACGCACATTAAAAAACTATCAACTACGAGTTTTATATTGGAAAAAAGAAAAAGTAGCAATATTACAATCATAAAAATAATAATTTCAAAACGATAAAAACCATCATAAAGTTTATTCGATTTGAATCTTCGAAGGTATAAAAAAAGAAGCTGATGATCGAATTAGCATTGCCTGCCCATTGCCCAATAAAATGTTAAATATGGAGGTATTGCCAGGGCATAGTATGGTAATAAAATTCTGGATAATTTCTCTATGAGAGTCATCGATTACCTGCCGATGGCGGCCATGACACTTTGACAAATGCGATTTCCGGATCCGTTGTCGCTTTTCAGAAACCGATCTTTGGGTGCATTCAAGTGCAACCTGCATTTTTTTGTGGTTTATATTATTTCGTTCTTGAAAAACTACATTATACTCTGTAAATGTTCCAATTTATCATGTTAATACCATGTTAATGTTTCAATTTATCATGTTAATAATTTGTAAATGTTCCAATTTATCATGTTAATACTCTGTAAATGTTTCAATTTATCATGTTAATACTCTGTAAATGTTTCAATTTATCATGTTAATACTCTGTAAATGTTTCTGTTTATCATGTTAATACTCTGTAAATGTTCCAATTTATCATGTTAATACTCTGTAAATGTTCCAATTTATCATGTTAATACTCTGTAAATGTTTCAATTTATCATGTTAATACTCTGTAAATGTTTCAATTTATCATGTTAATACTCTGTAAATGTTCCAAAACAATAAAAAACAAATGGTAATCACTACTCTAGTGCTTAACATTTAAGACTTTTTTCTGTTTCAGATATCACACAAACAGATTTTATTACTCTATCATTCAACACAGGTAATATATAATTCAGGGTAAAAACGTCAATCAATATAAATTCACGTGTAACAAATTTATGAATATATTTAAAAGTCATGAATTCATAAATCTACTTGAAACAGTACAAATTAATAAAGGGTCATAAATGAAAATTCTTTTCATTTATGACCCTTTAAAAAATTAATATTTGACAAGTTCAAGTATTTCGCCTAAAAATGTAGACAATTTATCTCGACGCCATCTAGTGAGAGAGTTAGCACTTACAATGCCTTTCTCATATAAAATAAAGTTGGTTGTTTTCAGGTGAAAAATGTACCAAGCAGTAATTGTTGAATGAAACACTAGTATATATTGAATAATTTCGCGGGTAAGAGATAAGCCGCCATAGCTCAGTGGTCAGAGCTGTCGACCGGAAATCGAAGGGACACGGGTTCGAGTCCCGTTGGCGTCATGTATCTTTTATCAGGAGATTTTTCAATGTGGATGAGTGTTTCAGGCGAACAATTATTGCTTGTAAAATAATTTTTAAAATTCTTTTCACTCGGGAAGGGTTGTTTCATATTGTATTTGAGCAATTTATCAAATTTCAAAGGGGATTTTAAAGTTCTGTGAAGGTTCTATTCAAAATCTATTGTTCAAATTCAGTAAAATAACCCATCCTTAACGAAACTAATCCGTTAATTGGTTTTTTTTTTAAATGATTCCTTATTCAAATTCTCACGACGACCCATTATAACAAGTATCAGTTGATATTTGAACCACTCCGCCAAATCGAATGACCGCGTCAGGTGACTCCTCCGCCGCTTTACCGCTTTACCGAGCCCCTCTCCCATTGTCAGTTGAGCGGCGCGGGCGCTCGGCACCTGCTCGCCGGAGAGCGGAAGCGTTGCGCCTCGGGAACAAATCGGCGGCACGCGCGCCCGCTGACGTAGCGTAAGCTGCTATCAAATGTAATGTATGCTACCTCTGCTCTTCTGCTACTTCTGTCACCCTGGTATAAGTGGGTTACTCCTCGCATTGTTGTTGGATATTGATCTTGATTTTGACGTATGTACCCAAACATAAAATAACAACATTCTATATATTGTTACTCTATGGGCCCAAAGCTCTCTGACGATTTACCTGATCTAATTTACTATTCTATTTTAAAATGTCTTTGAAAACTTAATTTTGTTTTGGTTTGATTGAGGATTGAGCCATCCTACCCAGGAACTGAAGTCGACATCTCTACAACCTACGCCGAATTCCGATCGAGTAGGATCGACATTTATTTCGTAATGTCATCCAACTTCGAGAAATGCATGAAAGAATATACGTGATTGCCACAAAATGCATTATCAACGACAACGGGTCTATCTTCCGAGTTTCAGCTCGGTTGAATGTCGGGAATTGGGATAATTTCCGCTTCCGATTGCATTCATTCATTCTTTTGTATTTAAAAAAACTAACGTTTTGTTTATTCCAACACCAATAGACAGATTTATTATGTAGCCAATGATTTTCAAATACATATGTATATTCAATGACCATTTTCTATGTATTTTCACTTATCTATAATGTATTTACTTACGTATTGTTCAATATAGCTTACATTTTAGTTTTGTACTGGGAATTTGTTTCTGTATTATTTTTAAGCAATTATGGTTTACCTTTATTGATTCCAAGCATTAGTAAATAGACTAGATCGGTGAAAATTTATCTTCTAACTGGGTAATTATATTACATAGTTGATTGAGAATGCTACGTAACACAGTATTATCAATTTGTATCTTTGTTATATAATTCCAATTAATAAAAAAGCAAAATCATTTAGATTTTAAAATACTAATTACTATTTGTATGTACACACGATCTGAAAATAAAACGTGTTAGTTTTTGTATAAGATTTACCAACATATTTCTTACAACTAACCTAAATTTGTAATATCTATCCCTATCTTCAATGAAAAAATCTGAGCATTTGTTAGAAATAACAAAAAAACTCTAGAAGGTTAAGTTGACATCACGAAAATTGCATAGCCTTCTCTGTGCGGATCTCCTAGCATGGAACAACTTTAATGTACTCAGCTTTTTATAAGACATTCCAATTTGTTTGTTTCACTGTTTTCAGTTGTTTGACATAAAAAAGGTTGTAGAGTCTCGAGCAAAGCCGGGAATAATATAATTAATAGAAAAAAATCTCAAAAAAGCTCAAACTATTCTAACCTCTTCCTCCCACTTTAGTTACTATTAAATTTTAATGTTTTTCATACTCTTCAACAAAGTGTTTTAATTCCCTCTGTATTTATTTTAATTTTAATAAATGATTTTACTTCGGAGGGAATTTTACTAAATACTAAAGTGGGGCCCCTTTTATGCTTTTGATAGCGAAATATTATTTAAAATAAATGAATTACTTACAAACCTTCCCTGAAACCGGTGACAAGTCCTTGTAGAGAATCCTTTGTGTAAATATTATGTAAATGAATCATGAATCGGAAGGTAAGATGTAATCCTTACGGAAACAGCCGTTTCTTGGTACAGTCAATCAAAACGGATTTCGTAAAACAAATAAATATAAAACTCGTTAAGGTGAAGCTTACTTAATGCTAAATCACTATTTTGATAAATCTTTATAGTAAGAATTGGTGAACATTATTAATACCAAAATTATGTTTTAGATAAATTGAAGGTTTTCCTATCGTTTCGCTTGAGTAGAATACCAATAAAATAATAAATTACTCAATAAAAAATATAAATGTAAACTACTAAAATTTTTTTTTTCGATAGAAATGTATGAACACGATAAGGAAACAACTTAAAAAATACAGTTTTATAGCTAAGATTATCTGTGACAGTTTCAATTGATAAAATTTTTGGCTTTCGACATTTTTGAAACATCTTTTCTAACAAAAAACAGTGTTAATCGTACAGTTGATAACTGCATTGTAAACATCCCTATTTCGTGTATGCAAAGGTGTCAACGGAACTCCCAGCGGCAGGTCCATAGTAGCTAGGTACTAGAACATGTAAATATTAGTAAGTGTAAAGTCTAGTAAAGAGTATTTATAAATATGTATTTTTAATAAATAAAAATGTAAATGATTGTTTGTTCACACTTTTAAATCTCCGAAAGTTCTTCACCGATTGCTTTGAAATTTTGAAACAACTTTGCATTCGAATACACGTGTGTTTTTATGGAGCTATATTATGTAGATGTCACCTGTGACTGGTAAAAACATGATTTTTTGAAAAACAGCGCCGTCTGTTGGACGTAAAAACAACAGGCGATATTTTTTATCTATCAGCACAGACAGACAGAGCCATAGCAACGCGCAGTGGGGTACAGCTAGTGTATTAATAATAAAATCTATTTAGTTTTGTTTCCGCCCGTACATACGTAATATGAATATTAATAAATACTTTTGTCGGTAAAAAACAGAACAAATATACTTTGAATAAATACATTTTAAATAAAAATGTTTATATTTAAAATAAACATATTTAAAATAAATATTCTCTCATTTCTCTCGATTAGATCCACCTTCCTTCCAAAGCACGGTGCAAGTATGAGCCATGGGACCCTTTGATAATTTATAACAGTGTTTAATTTGACATCAATAAAAGGACACAATAAAATAACTTTCAGCGCCATCCTAAAGATTTCCTCTGGTACTAAAGTAGCTGGGAAAGGTGGAAGCCGAACGGACCCATAAATGTCCTACAGGATATAAAAACGTCCACCTGAAAATGAGAAAGTGATTTACGGCCGACCCTGTCATGTTGAATATTGAAATTATTTTAATTTATTCCGATTAAATTGATGAGATATTACTTTTTCAATGCAATTCTTACCTACTCTATAAAAATTTTACATAAATAATGACAAATATCCATCACTTTTGAAAAGATGCGAAATTGAGTACTATTTTATGTAGTGTTTTTGCTGTTTAGAGAATACTTCACAAGAGTTCCAACTGCTCCCAACCGTGTGGAGACAGTGAGACTATGGCATAAACAATTGGTGTGAGGCTGAAAGTAGTTGGGGGATGGAGGAAAAGAGAAAGAGGAAGGTTATAAAGTACCTGGCTATTCTGATCTAGTCACCAAACACGGCTAAATCCATTTCAAGCAACGTTTCGATTCTGGATGCTGGTCATTCACCAGGGCGATACTGAGAGTATCATCCACTCTGAAACGTGCCAAAAATATACTTGATAAGTTATGGTTACATAGACAAGTTACATCATATCACCAGGTTTTCTAAGTTTTAACCCACATTTTACTCTGCAAAATATTCTGTATTCTAACACATATTTTTGGATTCTTTCGTAAACTTAAGAAAGAAAATCATTTGATCTTCACGTTTCCTTAACAGAATTAAAATCCGTTAAACATTTTAGTAATATATTTTTTCCAAGTTTCCTCTTTATCCGACGCAAAAATTTAATGATTTTAATTATAAGATTCCTTAACAAAGTAACTAATGTCCATATTAAAAATAATTTCATCAAAATACTAAAGATCTCGTATCACATTGAAAAACGTATAAACAAGATGATTAATTACAAAAACATTGAGCGAGCAACTCATTTGTAATAATTTACAACAAGGAATATTCGGATTCCCACCGTATCGAATCGATTATTAATAAATTACGTTTTATTGGACAATGAACTCCGCACAAAAAATCAATAAAAACTTTCGCAAAACTGCAAAGCGCCACGTTATTAGTACAAATTTCATTTCGCTTTTTTCAAATCGACAAATCTTTCAACAGAAGTCGAAATTATAGATTTTTATCTAACAGGAAGCCGAATTCTTCGGACAGTCGCAGCGGGGATCGAACCCAACACTGCGGGTCGCCAGTAGAGATACCGACCATTGGTCCATCAGATAATATGTTAATTCTTACTGAGATCGAAAGTCATTGTTCTGGACCATCAAATATCTAACTGTGTCATAATCGCCATTTTTGACCATCAAAGATACGTTTTATTGTTCGATTTACAGAAAGTGAAACCCTGACGGAACACCTTGAGGTTTTTTAAAAATAAATTGATGGCTTTTCAATAAATTTTTTTACGGATTTGAAAACTTGGGTGATCTCTAATGATAATAATTTATTATAATGTTCGTTTTTATTTTATTTTAGTTGTATAATTGACGGTCTCCGTGGTCGAGGGGTGAGAGACTCTCGACTAGCAAGCCGGAGGTCCCGGGTTCAAATCCCGGCGCGAGCAAGTATTTTATTTAAATTATTTGTGTTATTTCACTATTTACTCATTTAAAATAATATATAGTATATTTGCGGCACGTTCCAGAGCGGAATATACTCGCAGTATCGTCCAGGTGTAAGACCACCATTTAGGATTGAATCGTTGCTTAAAATGGCTTTGGCCGTGTTTAGTGACCTGATTTGAATAGCCAGGTACTTCCTCACAATCCTCATCCCATCTCCTTCCCCTCTCCGCTACCTTCAGCATCACAAAATATCCCATTTTGGGATGCTGTAATCTCACTGGCTCCATACGGTTGGGAACAGTTCAGAATCTTGTGCGGTTGCATAAAAAAAATAATGAAAACGAATACATACTTGTGTATAGTAAAAATTATTCATCATCTATACACGGTGTCCGGCAATTCAAAGTACAAGCGGGAATTTGGTGAATCTACATCACATGGAGAACCCAAAAAAAGTTTTTGATCTGAAAATTTCTAATTTATTTTCTTTAACTTTTATTATTTTTTTAGCAACTAAGGTTAAAAAACGCTACTATTTATTTTTATTTTTCTAACTGTAGGCTGTATTGCCGTCCGTGACATAAATAATAATATAAGAACTAGGAAAATAATACTTTGTAGAAATAACCACCCGAGACGGGCATATGCCTAGCTTGGTAGTCTAAACATTCCTAATAATTGTAATAACCATTTCATAAATAAAAATGAAAAAAAAATATTTTAATACAACATGAAGCAAGGTTAGCTTGGTTCTACCTTATCTTCGCTACAATATTATTAAGTAGTTCACAAACTTCCTTTTATTTGTTTGCCTAAAGGATGTGGTCTCGCCTTAAATCTACTCTATTATTTGTCCCGATACAAAAGATTAACCATATTATACAATATCAATTTGCTGTATCCTTTAAAAGAGACTAGAAAATGACAAATTTCAAAAACACCGTCGTGACATTGATTAGCATAAAGGGAGAAGGTGGTCGTGTAGATTTGTACCGTTAAATAAAATATTAAATAACATCTTTATACGATAACATACTCATATATCGACGGCCATACTCATATATTTGACGGCCGGCGTGGTCTAGTGGTATACGCTTTTGACTACAGATCCGAAGGTCGCGGGTTCGAACCCGGCGTGCGCAAATAAATTTTATTTGATTAATTTGTGTTATTTGACAATTAATTAATTTAAAATTAATTAATTTAAAATAATATATAGTATATTTGCGGCACGTTCCAGAGTGGAAGATACTCTCAGTATCGCCCTGGTGTAAGACCACCATTCAGAATTGAAACGTTGCTTGAAATGGCTTTAGCCGTGTTTGGTGACCAGATCTGAATAGCCAGGTACTTCCCCACCTTCCTCTTCCCCATCTCCCTCCCCTCCCCAATACCCTCAGCCTCACAACATACCCCAATTGGGGATGCCATAGTCTCACTGGCTCCAGACGGGAGCAGTTGGGACTCTTGTGCGGTATTACTGTAAAAAAAAAAATATATAAGTGGACAGGAATAGATTTTTTTTAATGTTCAAAATGTCAATGACGTTACAATACATATAGACTTGTCATTGTCTCACAAAATTAAGATAAAATGTGGCAGGTTAGAAACATTTTTATGTTTCCAGTAAATTCTTAATTCAAACATTGTTCATGTATGACGAAGAGACACACTGAAAAATATGTGTGTTTGAACATATACGATAGCACTGAGAAGCGTTTTCCTACTCAAAGGATGTGTCAAATACAACCTAAAGTCCGACTACAGTACAGGCCTCGGCGCCTGACGGATTTTGAGGTTGTTTCATAAAGGATTTGTAACAAGCACCCTTTTGGTTGGGGACCGACGGATCCGCTCGATAAATTCGTCATCATATTTTATTTTAAAATCTGGAGCATCATATAAAATCCAAATACATCCACCGAACCTGTACTTGTACTGTCTCTAGTCTTGAGGGAAACTTTTACAAGGCCATTTTAAAACTATCAAGAGGAATATTTGTGGAAATCAAGCTGAGATGATTTGCTGCAAAAAAGATGATCTTTACCTACCTACAACAAGCGATATCACACCATTTCATAAATAAACAATCCTCACCTTTTTGACAGACAGTTTAAATTTAGGATAATATAAATCTTAAATGCGCCTCTTACTTTCCGTTTACAAAAACCCCATACTTTACAGATTCGATGCTAATGTTTTGAATTGCAGTACACTTGGCTTTATTTTTGCTAACCTTGACAAAATATTCGTTATTATAATACTCGAACATTAGTTGTATTTTACAAATTAATTTTATTTAAAATTGTATGTCACCTAATCCCACGATAACAAGGTGACAAGTGATCAACTCAGTGCAGTGGCATGATAGAGCAACAACAGTTTGTAAATGGCGACGATTGTTGTTGATACTCGTTGTTACTGCTGATATGTATGTTAGACTATTTTAAAGTTAACATAGCGACTGCAGATACTTCGTAATTTGGCAGTTGCACGCCCAGATCTGATCTAGTCGGCCATGCGTTTTCTCCAACGACGCATAAATTCGTTTTATTTATAAAAATTGATGATTCTAAATTATTTGCGTTTTTTAAGTATCCGGTAAATATATTTTTTTGATGCCACAGTTATCTTTTATTACCTAATATACTGGATGTCCGGGGGTAAAGTGCGCTAACTTCGGGAGGTGATTCAATATGATGGTAGAAGTAAAAAAGACAAACAACTTTTTTCGAAATTCCAATATTTATTTGCCCATTCAAACAATTAAATTAAAAACCTAAAAACTACCATAAAACTTTGGAATTTCGATAAAAGTTAATCATCTTTTTTACGATATAAATAATAATTTTGTTATTAATATCGAGGAATTATTTATATTTATATAATATTTATATTGAGGGATCAGTAGGGTTTATAGGTCCAATTATAAGTTCTACAGAACCGAACCCTCTGATATGAAAATATCTGGAATCGGTGAATTATTTTCCCATTTGATCTCTGATGAGTTGACTTGTTGTTCTTGTATTATTTTGTATTTATTATGCTTATATAATGCACTTGCATAATGTGGATTGACTAGATGATCATTTGTGGAAAAGTGTGTGGAAGGGTTTAGTTTTTCCTGTGGGGAAGATTTAACCCGGAAATAAAGTCGGAAAAAAATAAATTACCTACAACCATAAATAATTATTAACTATATATATTATAACATGGTATCCTTTTTTTCATTATCAGTATTGTCACCCTATGATTGTTGCTGTTAACTGATATCGATAAAGTTATCATAGGTAGGTACTTGTAATACTTATTTACTTTACAGTAGAATGTTATTGTTGCCAACTATAAATATTCTGCCCAGCTGTAATTCAGTTTCAATTACTGCATTTATTGTGTATTTTCTTAATAATTTTGTAGGTTTATATTTTTTTATTGAGACAAACATATAAGATTTTATTGTATTACACATTTTTTTAATAAATGGTTATCTTTCATCGGGGTGATACTGAGAGTATCTCCTAAGCTAGACTATTGAAATATTGTATTTCTGTTGAAATGTTAATTTTTCTAAACACGCGTGTTACAATTTTAGCTACTTCAAATAACTTATCCATTCTAATTATCAATTATATCCTTCATCCTTTATTATTTCCATAGATCGTTAAATTTGAAGTCAATCCTTTGTAATCCCGGCACGAACGAAACAGTGATTAGCCTCGTTATTGATATTGCCTGCGAATTGCGAATCCCGGGAAGACGAACAAAAGTAATTGAGTTCCAGTTGCCGGGATCCGGGATGGTTCATCGAAGGCTTTGTTCGGGGGAAA
The DNA here is from genome assembly GCA_026573805.1 of Hesperophylax magnus. Classification (NCBI taxonomy): domain Eukaryota; kingdom Metazoa; phylum Arthropoda; class Insecta; order Trichoptera; family Limnephilidae; genus Hesperophylax; species Hesperophylax magnus. The sequence goes on from JAIUSX010000084.1 coordinate 15,004,182, forward strand.
CCGCAATGATCATCACTGCTCCTAGCCTTTCAATAAGATCACGCACGTCACATTATCAAAAACGAATATGCAAGACAGTGGCATAACTTTATTTTCACCGTATCCTTTAAAAAAGGCATTAAGATTTATGGTACAAATCTATCACTGAGCATTACTTTTTCTAAAAATGGATTAAAGCTAGTTTTACACGATACTTATTTCCGTACCGGTACCCATATGGAAAATATATCGAACCATACAAAAAAATTTTGCTTTTCACGATCATTATTTTCATAGCTACGATTTCGTACAAATTTAATAAGGTATAAAATTTTGTGACGGTTCAAAATTCTTTAAAAATGGTAACGCCCTTAACAGTGATATCCTTGAGAGTAGTTAAAGAGAATATTTATAGATCGAACACAACAGTGATATCCTTGAGAGTAGTTAAAGAGAATATTTATAGATGGAACTACATAATGGTTTGAGGTTACCCGTAGATGGCAGGTGTTGGTAATGCAGGGATTGAGATTTTAATAAATACGATTGCCCCCTCAAGATCGATGTCCAGAAAAATTTCTACCGCCTGCTAAATAAGCCATTAGAGAAAATTTTTATGTATTAGAGATAATATTTATCTATTACAAATAAAGTCCAGATTGTTTTGTTGACCCGAGTTTTTATTTAAAGAATTTTTGAGACAAACCCGGAGTTGCAACAATAACTATAAAATATTCCATAATATATTACGGTTATTGGGTAAGTATCTCTCACAAATGTCAAAAAATATGCGCGAAATTCATAATACCGAACAGAAACACCCACATAAACACCGCAATAAACCCGCAATATTTCTACATAATACGTAAATTAATAATTAATATTAAAAATTGAACACGTCCTATTTTTCATACCGAATCCAAAAAGAAAGACAACTATACTAAAAAAATACATAGCCTTTACGGGACGCCCGGCAGTGTCTTTATTTTGATGATAAGAAAACTATTATTTTATTATTATTACAATATGTAACAGGAAATATATTACAAATTAAAAATTCATCGTTATCTAGAAAAGATCAATTGCCAATTTAAGTGAGCGTAGCAGCAAATTTCCATGACCCTTTAAGCTGCGGTCCGGAATCTATACATCCTCTAATACAACAAAATATATAATAATGACATCTGTCTGACATAATAAATGTCTTTATCATGTAGTTTTTTTGTATTATTAAAAAAATGATTTCATATTTGTTTACATGCAGTTCCGCCACTGATTTAGGCCCTCTTTTGAGAACCCAGTTCATATACGTACGATAATAATGTTACTAAATTAACTAGTTAACGTAAGATGTTGCAGAGTATTTTACAGTTTGTTAAGGCTCTCAGGCACAATTGGCATCTTCAATAAGGTTGTGACAACAAGATCAATTACGTTTTGGGTTCTATAGGAGAAACAATTCTGCCAACTGAATACGTTGCGTGTGTACGGTTATATTGATGATAACATTAATTTCATCTTTTTATTATTTGTCAATTACTCTTCATTTTCTGTTTTATGCAAACAATTGTTAAAACATTCCTAAGATGATACAGACTCTCTGGAAATGTATAAGTTCCTCAATGTTCAACTAGATAACTTTATGCCAGAGCATCGATTCTTCACCTCTTTAAATACAAACTACATACCCCCTTACAATCTCAGTCCTCAATAATAACAATGTCTTAAACAAACCTAACATCCAACTAAAACACTCCACCCACGAACAAAGACCCTTAAAGTACCATTCCAATTAACTGTATAAGTGCATGCCGCCTACTTTGAAACAACCTGCTGACAGTTCATCAATACACAAAAAAAAACAGATAACAGAATGGATAAAAATTAAATTATGACAATTTTTTTACAACCAAATATAATACAATTTAATTTGCATGTATGTTATAAGTTCTACAAAATAGATTATTGCTGTATAATTATTTGGTAATGTTTTTAAATACTTGCATTGATTGTCATCTACTTCTGTTTTGTTTTATTCTCTTCTCATCTTAACTAAATCATTAAAGACGTGTTGTTTCGGAGAATTTGAACAATTCTTCAAATTTCAAAGCTAATTTTTAAGCTCTGTGAAAGATTTTTCAAGTTCTGTTATTATTTCGGTTCTTTCATGCAACTAGCCTATAATGATGTAATAACAGAACTAAATGGACTTGAATAATAGGTCTTTCACAGAACTCGAAAATGAACGTTCAAATTTGATGAATTATTCAAATACTGTGAAACAAACCATCTTTAGACTTCGTGTAGTATCTTTTTTTTTCTGACTAAATTGTGACTTTATTGCGATGTACTTTAGCTGCTACCAACCTAATGCGTACCTATACAATGCTGCCGACACGGATACAAACACAGTATCCCATAGATAACTACAAAATGCACCCGTGGCAGGGTCTTTTTTTAAACAAATGGCGACCAAAAAGACTGTGGGTATTTTTTTAATGCGGCTTATTGAATAAACGCGTACCAAGCTACTGAGCCGTTGTGAACAGTTGTGAGATAATTAAATTACAAATGAAATGCCTCGTGCATAAAGGTAATCTTGTAGGTAAAGGTAGGTGCTTAGTATTCAAAAAATCTCAAGTGTTGGGTCGTGATTCCTTTAGGCTGAACTCGTACCTTTCTGGAACAGTTTAAAACGTCGTAGTAATTAGGTCGGTCCAGAAGAAAATGTGCATCATGTGCAGTAAGTGTAATCATCATCTTGTGCTGCAGTCGGCTCCTGTGTTCCCCTAATGTGCAGATTTACAGGTCTGTAGGACTGTGCAGGTCCCGGTCTGGAGACCTGTGGTACCCCTGTCAAGCAGGCCATGTCTAAGTGGGACCTCGGGCTTGCTTCTGCTTTCTTCCACCATATGGCGAGGGTCACCAGTGGGTCTGTAAGCTGAGGAATTGAGGAGAAGCTTCTTATTTAGCGCATCTCTAAAACGTCAGAACTGAATGGTTGCAATTGTTAAATTGTCAAATTTATCTGTATTTCAACGACGATGTCCATTAATTGTCTAAAATATAATTTTCCTTTAAAATTAGCGGAAAAAATTCTGATTATACTAACTCAACTTGTTCAGAAATGTAAGTTATTTGAAAAGTAGGTACTTGCCAAGAGATTCAAAGTCGATTCATCCTTCTGTGTCTAGCGTCCTACCAACATTTATAGTCACAAAATTTAAGATTTATTATTTCAATACAGAATTGTATTCTAAACAGTGATCTATCACCAGAACAATCGTAGAAAAATCTTCCACTTAGGCAAAGTTATTGCCATTTCAACTTAGCACGTCAACCGGTGAATTAACTCTTTGGCGTGTTGGTTGATCCTAAATTCGTGCGGTGTTTGATGAAACCACAAGATGGAAGTAAGAACAGAAATCACATGTCTTCCTTCTTATCTAATCTAAATTCCTTCGACACTATCCCGTCGCTTGAGGGAAGTGCGTTAACTGGAAAGCATAATAAGGAAGATAAAGAACAAAAACAACACTATTCAAAGTGCTAAGAAATAAAGATTCCTGCTCACATTTTTTTAAATTTTAAGTTCGTGATAAAAAGGTTTTGTTTTTTTTTATTGCTTAATTTGTAACGAATCCCTTTATAAATAATTGCTTCAAAGGGGCTTAATATATAGCTAAATAACACATTTATGTGTAGAGGGGGGACAAAAACAAAAAGAATAATAAATTTTAATCTGATTCGAGTTTATATTTTGGAAAGATAGATTTTTGAATGGAGGGGGTGGGGCAGTTTTAACAAGGATTGTCAGAATATACTAGGATATTTGTCTTACAACCAATACTAAGTTCCCACTTCTAGACAACATCAAGTACAGATCGGGGAACTTTCCGCTTACCACATTCCTTTTTAAATTAAAAAGGTGAGAGGGAAAGGACCAATTTTTAATTTTGAAATCGAATAATTCAGAACAATATATATTTTTTAAATGTAGGAAATTAAAGGTATTGGAAGTGAAGACTTTAACTGTGAAAAATGTATGGTCACAATAACACAAAATTGTGAAAATTCCAGTAAATATTAAATATTTTATATATCACTTAGAGAATTTCTTCTATAAGGTTTATATATATGAAATACATGCATATTATATTTATTATAAGCAATAATTAGTCGCCTGAAATATCAATACAAATTGAAAATATCTCCCGAGTAAAAATAAATGCCGCCCACGGGAATTGAACCCGCACCTTCTGATGGATTCCCAATTTTTACTCGGGAGATATTTTCAATTTGTATTCATATTTCAGGCGAGTAATTATTGCTTTTAAATTTTTTTGATCCTTTGTTCTATGCATAAAACCTTGTCGTATAAACATTAGTTTATCATTAAAAAATAATTATATTATATTTATTGAAAGAAGAGAAAAGTCTGGCAACGCTGGGTACACCTCAGCTAATAAATTAATATTTATTTATAAGGTACAACCACAAATAACTGGTTCTACGCTTCATTAGTCAGTGACGTGTTCCCAAATTAGGAACCCGCGTATGGCTTTGTTATGCAAATTTGTTCAGATCCTAATAATAAAAATACGTTCACGGTAATAAGTTCACCGCATTAGCCCTTAAGTAAGGCTAATAGATTTAAATTGCCGTTGTACTTATATTACATTAGCTAAACATAATATTGCCTAAGTAGGTATCGTTAGGGAGGCGTCACGTCAATTAGGGACATGCAAATCAATGAATTAGTTTGATGTCGGCTTCTTAAGACTTTCGAAAATTTGGTTATAGGCGAAAACTTACTTACTGGTGAAGGGGTTTAAAGAACAAAAAGAATTGTGAATATTATATTGAATTTCTTAATTGAGCTTTTAAAAATTTAGAAGTTCGGTACCAAACTCTGTTAAATTTTGCTTTTTTGGCAGTACTAGCCGATATAATATTTTCAAAGGAAGCAAATACTTTGGGGTGTGACATATTGAATGAAAAAAACATACACTTAGTAAGACACCACTTTATTTTTGAATCAATAACGATAGCCAACCGGGTTTCGCTTGTCCCAAGCTTCATCAGGGCTAAATATCAACTCTTTGATATTCAACTCGTTGATATTTAGCCCTGATGATGCTTGGGACAAGCGAAACCCGGTTGGCTATCGTTATTGATTCAAAAATAAAGTGGTGTCTTACTAAGTGTATGTTTTTTTCATTCAATATGTCACACCCCAAAGTATTTGCTTCCTTCGAAAATCTGTTAAATTTGTCCCATCACAGGAAGATAATATTTTATTAAATTATTTTTAAGCGATCTCTAAAACAAGTTATTTACAAAGTCAGAGTTTTGGGTACTCTCAGTATCGCCTTGGTGAAAGGTCGTTTTCGAACCGAAACATTGCTTGAAACGGCCTTAGACTTGCTTGGTGACCAGATCTCAAGATTCGGGTTGGTACTGAATAAGACGTCAGTAGATTTGAAATATTTTTCATTTGGTTGATTTTAATATTGTGTTAAACTCAGGCGAGGCTGGTTTTATTTAACGGATGTACTTACTGATATGAAATATTGATCATTTATTATGAAAATCTGATCAAACTATTCGTTTTCTTGTTAAAAATGAGACTGGATGCCTATCACGAACGATTAGACAAATTTCATAACATACACGTGTGGTGTTGGTCAACATGAAACAGGCCTAGAATGGTGATTAAATGTATCAATGTAATTGTAAATGTCTATTAAATAAAAACATGTATTTAAAAATAAGTAAAAACTATCACTAAAGCAAGAATATGTTTTGAGGAAGTCGGAACATGTGTTCTTCAAAATAATAATAGTTTCGCTTCTCGTCCATTACATTTATTCGGACAAGGACACCTGAGTGAAAACGTGTTCAGATGTATTCTGAATTACTAAAATTTAATTTGGAAATGATCATGCAGTCACATCTTGAAAAAAAAAGCCGTACTCGTTTTTCTTCGTGTAGTTGAATACTTTAATTTTATTTTTTAACAAGCCATTCAAAGTTTTCGTGAAAGAAAAAAAATGGTCACTTCATAGAGAAGTAAGTTCATGATAGTGAAAATAAAAAATTGCTCGCTGAACCAACTTAAATTTAAAAGAATATATTTCCCTTTGTCACAAAATTAACCCACAAATTATTCAGCCCAGTGGTCATTTTAGTATTATGCGGGAAGTAGCACGTGTTTGCCGACATAATCGGAATTGTAGCAAAAAATATACTACTGACTCGGTGATACTGTCATGGCGGCCTATTATATTTTTAAAGCAATTATCGCGGACAATGAGCGCGCGCCCGTCCGCCAAATGTTTTCCGACATCACTGCTACGGCGCGGTGGTTGTCAACCAGTCCGCGAATAATCAATTCATTAATAACCAAAACCTCTGTATGTCGTCTTTTTTTATAATCGAGCACTATCTTAAATAGCACCGGAGTTCCTGGTGAAATTAATTTCCCTCAAGGCATATGTCATCTTTGGGGATGCTGTCTGGGTGTCTTTTTGTGGAAAGTAACGAACCTGAATATTGAAGAGATCGATACGAGAAAGCCGAACTGTTGAAATCAAAAAAGAGTCGTAGGGATGACCCGTTATCGTGTTACAAATTTAAACTGTGTACAAATGATGGGTTTATGTTTTTAACTTGCAAGAAAAAAAGCAAAACATTTTTTGGACCAACCCGAGTGAAGGTTTCTTGTTTTGGACAAACGAAGTGGTAAATTATAATTATTTTGTTGTTTATCTAGCTGTAACTAAAATTTATTCCTTATGTTCCACGGTTTGGTCCCCAAATTATGAGGTTCATTCACATGCAATTGAAAAAATCCAAAATAAATTTTAAAATGGGATAGAGAATGCCTAAATTATGATAACGTACTTTGTTCATTAAATTTAATAAAATTATCTGATCGTAAAATCATTTCCGATTTAACCTGTTTGTATAAAATCATTAATTCAATCTTTGATACCCCTGATTTATTATATGTAATCTCTTTTCATACTCCAAGCAGGTCAGTTTTAAGACAGTACCTACCGTATTATTGTAGCAATTCTACATCAATGTCCCAATATCACACTCCTATGCGACGGATTCAACAGCTAGGAAACAAATACTCCGATGTTGTTGATATATTTAGTACATCAATTTAATTTTTTAATTTACATAAGCATACCATATTGAAGTTTATTTCATCAAGTAGTGGAATATTTTGATAAAGCTATTTAAATTGAGAGTATTACAGTATTTTGCATCTTAACAGTATTTTGTCGGCTGAAAGAAAAAAATTGTTTTGGATTTTTTATTTTTACATTTTGTACCTTAAATAAATAAATATTACGAAAGTTGCTCAGATAAGTCCCAAATAAAAGTTGAATGGCAGGGATTTATTACGTATGTATTTCAAACCCTTCAACTTTTTAAACATTTCCTTTTTGAGTAATAAAAACGTTCAAATTATTACTAAATGGTTATGCTCTCCTGATATCACCGGCCTCCATATTGACGTGGACAAAATATGACAGGCAATCGTGTAAAGATACAGCTAGCGCCACTGGCGGCATGCGGAGCAAACACCGCATCGCGGGGGGAAACCCGCTACTCCAATACCAGTCAGTCACACTCTGCATAGCTAATGATCACCGCCAAATCGTCCAACCACTGATCTGTCAACCGACAGTATTATAAATGGTAGATTTTTAAATAGTAATTTTAACCATACTAGATTTTCAAAAGTATCTACGCAGTCGGCCAAAAGATTAACAAGTAAGTACAACAAGTAACCAGAATATCTCTAGTAGCTACACAGCACCTTACCTAACCTAACTCAACCCCTCTTAACATATCAACTATTTAAATACTTTTATACTGTACATAATTATAAATAGTATTTTTTTTGAATTAAGAAATGTTATGCACCCACATCAACTCCGAAATTATATTGTTTAATAATTTTAAAATAACCATTCTGAGGCAACATCTTCACTGGCGATTCATGGCGGTTTGTTTCATCTCATTGAGAGTTCAATTAGGAGAAGGTATCAAAAATCAATTTTCTTAGAAGATTAAGAAATAAACTGAATAGAAACACTACAGAGCTCATTTATAAAACTATAGTTGCTCCACATTTAGATTATTGTTCTACCTTGTTATATTTGACCAATGAACGAAATTTGAACAAACTAGATGCTATACAGAATAGAGCTATGAGATGTATACTGGGAAAAGGCAAATACGCAAGCATTAATCAAATGAGAGATTATTTAATGTATTAATTTTTGTGCATAAAGTCATGAACAACCAAATGCCAAAAATTTTTCATGGATGAAATTGTTTTTAATAGAGATGTTCATAATTCCGAAACCAGAAATGTAAATAGAATTAGATTGCCACATATGAAGAAATCAAAATCACAGAACTGCCTAATGTACAAAGGACTAAAGATGTATGATGAAATGCCTGAAAGTCTGAAGAATGAATCTATTTAAAAAGAAATGTTATGTTTATTGTAAAAATATTTAAAGTTTCAAAATTAAATATTATCTTGTTTATATTCAAATTTTGTGTTCACTAAATCAATAAATAATAAAAAAATAAATAAAAATACATTGAAAATGATGTTAACAAATATCAGAGCTGCAGCGCACTCAGGCAGCTAGTAGATTTCCAGGGTTTGCAGGTCTACCGCTCTGGCGCCACTAGTATGTTTTGTATGACAAACTACTTTAAAGTAGTTTATTGGGACTTTTTGATTTTTGTATATTATTTTGATATTTAATAAAAAAAAAAAAAAAAAAAAAAAAAACCTAAGAAACATGACGGAAGGTTCCATAGGTGCTGATATTCATATGCACCTATGGGATTTCGCGTTCGTTTCGGACTCGATTTGGACAGTACGAGTGTCATCCGAACCTGTAGATTTTTTAACATGGACTTTGAATGGCGAGTTTGGTAAAATTATAATGAAAGTATTTCTTATTTCCAAATATGTATATTTTTATGGAAGTTCATTGCACTTACGCACTTTAGAGAGTGATTGATGAGAGTGAACAAAGCAAGGAGCAAATCAGGACTGAGTTGTATAGCGCCACAACCTCTCGTCCTGTTCATTCGTGAAATGACGTCTTGGTTAATTTTTTAATTGCATACAAAATTTTAAATCTGTACTTTTCTATTATTCCGACTCTTGACACGACCCGACTCACGACTCTTGATCTCACTTGATTGTGCTATGTTATTTTTTCTGCTATTGGTACAGTTAATTTTGCTTTCCTAGAAAGCACTTGTAAAGCTCATCCAACGTTCAATAGTAAATTTATATAAAAGCTCACAGAAGATTTAACCGGTTACTTCCAATTGAAATGAATAGAGTAATTATTTACATAATTCATTATTCTAATTAAGCAATTAATCAATTCATGTTGTCCATCCATTTTGGTAAGATATAAATTATTGTAAAGATTAGAGACTCATTAAGGTTGTTTGTTTCAATAAATGAACATTAGAGATATTTAAAATTCACATGAGTTATTTATATATTGGTTCTTGCCTATAAACGAATTTAAGATGATTTGATTTATTAGTGATGTCTACTTGCCAATTTTGTTTACGAGCATTAGTCTTTATTAAATAGACGATTAAATAAACGATTAATAAATTGCACAAAAAATGCGGTTGTTTCAAAGCTACGTGAAAAAACCGGTTGTTCTTTGGGTTGTACTGAGTTCGTTCGTAAAGAGGAAGAAAATGTCAATAATATCTCTTCTCCTGATGTTTAGAAATATTTTTTTATAAATAAAGTTCTAAATCTCAAATTACACACATTTCGTCCTAAAATAAAAGATGTCTAAAAATGTAATATACATTTTCAATTAACAAATGTGGGCTATATTTATTTGTATATTTCTGTCAGTTACGTATACATCTGCGAACCGAAACGCGAACCGAGCCACGAATAACGGGAAAGGAACGAAGTTGCTTCGTTCCTTTACCATAAGTTGAGTTTCAGTTCGGCAGTTCGGCTCGCGTATGTATACGTAGCATTAGGACTAAACGCAGACGTGGGTACGTTAATTTTTTTTTTTAAATATGTCTATTTGAATTTTACTTCCATTTTCGGAAATAAATTAATGCACATCTTGGAAGCGGAAATTAACCTACTTCCCGAAATCCGTTTTAGCTGACACTCAGCAGGTAGACTTGCTGTCGATGAAAATGCATTCTATCAATCACTGGTGGCAATCACGTGCACATAAGCGGACGTATACGCATTTCTTTGAAATCAGATGACATTACAAGAGTTAATATACGAAATAAATGTCTGTCCAATTTGGCGAGTTTATTAGAGTTGTAGACTTCAGTTCTCGGATTGGAAGGTTCAATCCTTAGCCAAAACAAATGAAAAATCAAATACATTTTAAAATAGATGTATTACAGTAAAAAACGATTTTTTACGAGTTGATTATTTTCTTCGACGGCAACCCAATCGAATGAATTGTTTTAACAGTAGATCTTTTTTAAATACCTATCAGTTTTATTACCAAGTCTGCACCATTTTCCATATAAAGCTAAATCTCAAAGCTTCAAAGCACACGATTGAAATGAAAATAACAATTTTCAAAACAGAAAATGCTTTACATATTTCAGGAGTTCCGATTAAGGCATAGAATAAAAATAAAAATTACACGTATCTTCCACATTAATTTAATTTGAAAAAAATGTTCTATTAAGCCCATTTAGCACGCGCTCCGTCTCACCCACACGTGCCTGATATCGTATATCTCCATCCTATTTGAATTTCACAATCCTTTCACTTCATGAAATACGTCTACGAGACATTTTTTATATTCTTCTTTATTCTATGAGTTAAGACGAGAAATACGCAGTGAATCTCTTTTCGAATCTTTTTTCAGTGTTCTCTTTTTTTTTAATTTTGATTGGCTTTCAAAATCTTTCCTTGGTGGTAAAGAAAAAATAATCCGTCAATAATCGATTATAAAAAAAAATCTGATTTTAATGGAAAATCTGTTTTAATGTTTTCAGATCATCTCATATCCCGGAAGTTCACCAAGATTTGGGACGCCCTGTATAGGTACTAATAATATGGGAAGGTAGGTACTGGGTGCTCGGTGGGTAGGTACCCAAGGCTCGCGTAATAACCCGACCATATGGCAACATTTATTCTTGTTTCAATAGGAATTTGACAAGCGCGGACATATGCCGTATAATAATATTACAAAGGATATGGGGGATGTGTTTGCAGAACGGTGTGTTGTTTGTTTTCCGCTTATTTATGTTTGTTAATCCGTTTCCGCGCAGTCTGACCAATTAATTGGTGTTTTGTGATTGTTGTTACAACCCGGTTTCACCTGAATATTAACATTATTTAAACATTTTTTGGCTTGTTTTGTTATAAGTATATTTTTCTTGTGCACTTGAAAAATGTGAAACAAGCACAAAATATTATGGCGTCCGGTCATATTTTTTTAGTATTATTAATTTTTAAAAGCTCCATAGCTCATGATGGAAACTAAGTTGTGAGCCGAAAATAAATGTCATTAGATACCTAGCAACTGTTCAAATTGAATGAAACTGGAGTTTCCTGTTCATGAAAATAAATTCATTGATTCGTTCAAACGAAATTTCGCCATATAATTTCCCCTCTGAAATTCGTTTTCCATCACGAGCTAAGTAGCTTTGAATGAATGTTCTGTTTTAATGAATTTTAATTATTGTTCAATGAGAAAACAAACTTGGAGAAAAGAGCGTTGAAAACCACGAAACCGGGCGGTTAAGCTTGTACTTGTTTTTCATTTAACTCTCCCTTTTATCACCACCCAAATGGTGACATCCTACGTAATAAGCCAATATAATAATCGGTCCAATATGTGAACCAATTTAAACATGAAACCAATCAACAAGGGGTGTTACAGATCACTCCCTACAACACAAATACAGGGGATGATTATTATTACATCCCTGTTAACTGATAATACACCCAGGGCTGTACCAAGAGGTTAACGATGGCATTAACTTGTTATGGTAATACCTTGTTTAACAAAATTCTAAATTTATGAGGCGAGTATGGGTACAACCGCCAGAAACATTTACTATTTATGTATTTATCGGCGGATGCGTCTGCCCACCAACTGCGTATCGAGAGAGACTGGTGTGTATGGCCTTTTGACCTCTCCAGCCGGACTCTCTCGATCCATCGCCTTTGACTGCAGTAGGATTCATACTTCTGTCACTCCTGGACACACTGAACCCTATTTCCTACCCAGACCTCATATCTTTTTCCTTACTATATTAACTAACTTACTATAAATCTATTCAATTGTAAATGTAACATATTAACTTAATCACTCTAAATCTAATCAATTGAAAATATTACATATTAACTTGCTTACTCTAAATCTATTCAATTGTAAATGTTACATATTAACTTACTCAATCTAAATCTATTCTATTGAAAATATTACATATTAACTTACTTACTCTAAATCTATTCAATTGTAAATGTTACATATTAACCTACTCACTCTAAATCTATTCAATTGAAAATAGTACATTTTAACTTACTTACTCTAAATCTATTCAATTGTAAATGTGACATATTATCTTAATTACTCTAAATCTATCAAACATTTATGTATATAATATTACTGTGGGGAAGGTTAAATTAATATTGACATTACCTTGTTTATTATAAAGGCTAGTTAAGGGTGGAGTCAGTAGGGATTCTAGAACTCACCCCATTGAATTGCGGAGTTAATTATTTATGGTTCATTTAAGCTGCCGACATGCCATTAGTTTATATTTGAACACAATGCTTGTCATAGGTCAGGCACGAGGAAATAATAAAAACTGTATTAACGATCGTTCTAACGCTTAATTTCTTTGTAATTTTTTAACTACAATATCGCTTGCAATTATATAGAAAAAAATCCTTACCATCCTCTTTTCCGATCCTTTAAAGCAGACTTTTGCACACTTAACGTTCTAAATAAGAGAAATATTACTGTCAACATCTGATTTCGAACTCTGTGTGAAGCCCCGGGAAAGCCGGGAAGTGTTTTAAAAACATAACATATTTTTTTGCAATGTTTATGGAAAGGTTTTTGATTTTATGTGAATACGAGTCACAACTTCCCAAAGCTGGTGAGATTAAGCCATCCCAAGAATAGGAAAGGAGATAGTAAAGAGGAAGCTTAAGAAGAAAATTAATATTCATGATTCTCTTGAGCTCGGAGTTCAGAACAAGTGACAAAGAAGATATAATTTGTCCAAAATATGTTTTAACTTTCGGAGCATCATAATGTAACATTATTAATTTGAGACATACAACCACACCTACCTACCTCTATTATACAAAACATACCACTATCAGTATAATATGTTGTAACTTCGATTTGTCTCACAACTCTTTAAAAAACCCCTTGGTCAAAAGATCAGTTTGAACTTTATTGTGATAGATAACAACGCTTAGGGGGTATTTCACTATGTCGGGCTAAATATCTGAATAGCTATCCGTTGGCTGGCTTTAAAGTTCAAAATAACTTCGTTATTCAACGGCGACCGTTTCACCATTGTTTCGAGCTGCCGGATAGATAACACTCGAAATAGTCTGGCAACATCGCAAAATGTTTGCAGTTTCTCCATCTACTGCCACGGCTGTCATGCGTCACAGTCCGCACACTGCGAAGTGTGCATTTTTTTGGTTATGTTATGTTGATTATCAGGTCATTTTAGATAGATTCGTGTCGAATTAATACATTGTTTCTTATTTTGAACACAATCAAATAATTCAGGATGGATCATACAAGCATTCAAATTCATTCTACAAAATTCGACTCACTTCTCAGCTGTTAAACTCGGAATGTTTTGACGCCATCTTTGATTCGAGGAATAGCGCCTAACGTCTGGTTAGAGCACTGATTATCAAGAGCGTTAGCGTTATTCAGATATAGTGAAAACGAAAAAATGACTAATCCGCGGATTAGTGCTTGGTCAGAACATAATCAGAGATAGTGAAAAACCCCCTTAATGGCTTAACTGTTCTTGGCCACAACCTTGAGATTGCAATAGTATTTAGTACAGACTCAATCTCGGAGTTATGTGCCATCTATGGGTAACATCTTAAACTACTTTCTAGAACATCAAATAAAACAAATTGATTTACTATTATTTTTATGGCTGTGAACTGTTCAGTCTATTAAGGACCTTGTTGTCACTTTAGATTACAAGCTGTCCTTTCGTGAACAAATTAACAGCGTGGCTAATAAATCTCTTAAGCTACTTAGTTTCATCAACACCTCTGACTTCAATAATATTATAACCCTAAAAACTCTTTAGTGTTCGTTGGTTCGCCCTAATCTAGAATATGTCATAGCATTATTTGGTCTCCATTCTATGATGTTCACATTAATCATATTGAATCCGTAATCGCTTCTTAAGGGAAATTACTTGTAGGTTAGGGCTAGAAAGAGGCGATTACTCATACGATGAACTTGAAGTAAAATTAAGTCTTTCTTTTTTAGAAAAACGTAGGAAGGACTTTGATCTCATCTGCATTTTCAAAATTATCAACAGAATGCTTGAATCGCCTACTTTGTTGCAACTCACCCCTTTCAATATCCCTTCTGGTAGATTCAGAAATAATGATTTGATTTTACTCAATATGGATATGGATACCATTCACCAATGTCCAGAATGGCAAGACTTATCAACTCAGGTCAGGAATTTGATTTTTTTGGTGTAAGCCGTAAAGATCTTTGTCAGTTACTACGCAAGTAATATTTTGTATTGATATGGCAGAAGTTGTGAAATTCGTCAAAACCTTGTTCCTGTCTTAACTTGACATTATCTCTATTGTTATGATAGCATTTGTTATTGTAACATTTCTACTTATATTAACTTCGTGTAATATGTAGTGTGTTCATTGAACTTGGTCTCAAAAGATTATGTTAGAAATGTATGGCATAACGGAGGTTTAAAGAGATCCCTGCATCATCTTATATCAACAGATATTAATGAAGTTATTGACTGCATTGTACTAGTTGCATACAGAATTGATTAGCTGTATTAATAAATTTATCGTAAAGTCATTGCTCTTTTGGTTCTTCGCCTTTGTGTTTAATTGCCTGTAAGGTGTAGTATTTCTATCAATTATTATATTATATTACCGAGTGTAAAGCATACATACACCAAATCTATTAATTACTTAACTATACAAGTAATGTCGGTGAAGTCAATTTGACAATACAATTTACACAAATAGCTAGAGAATCCATGCAAAACCATCAATGAATGTAACACGATACTGCTTTATATTAAATTGCAAACATGTTTATTAACTTCGTCTATAATAAATTACTGTGTTGCTGGACTTCCTACTTGGCATACAAAAGAGTATTTAGAATGATATTGGAGTTTGAATAGTATATAGTGGATGAACGTAAAAGGGAGTTTCAGGTTTTTATTTCAAGAGATTTAGTGGGTGCACGCACTGCGAATACGCCAAACCACGTACAAAAACGCACTGCTGCTAGCGTTTTAAGGCGATGCCATACGTAGTAATTCAAAATCATGTGTTTTTGGTTTGAAAATTTGGTCGCCTATAAATGTTTCAGATGCTTAAATTAAATACTGCGAGTAGAATACATCTTGGCCTTTGAAATAATCGAGAATTTTTAAGATAAGTCTTTTTATAAGCCCCGAAAAAAATAATGTATAGGCCTATGAAAACTGCTTTAAAGTTCAAAATCTCCTACTTACGAACCCATTTTCGGTTATGATTTTATTCTATAATGTGGAAAATTAAGTTATTTATAAAATATCGCAAAAAAATTAAATATTTATGCCTGAACATCCACAAAATAAAATAAAAGGCACTTTTTGGCCATGTTTTTTTCTTGCATAAATCAAAACAGGCGGATGGTGTTAAGCGGGAATTTAAATCTTATCGCCATTTACGTAAGGGTGGTTATTGATAACGGTTTAATTTAAAATATTACACGACGTAGTGCAACGCCTTAAGTTAATTCTATATCATAATATTGTCATATTGGTTGTCTTCCACTGTATTATGAACCTTCTTTTTCGATCTGTTTGAATTTCACTTTTATTTTTGGTAGTGAATGAATGAATGCATATCTTGAAAGCGGAAATTATCCCACTTTCCGAAATCCGATCGATCTGAAACTCACTGACGACTCGTTGTCGATGACAATGCATTCTGTCAACTTTTTGTGGCAATGTTTCAAATCAAAATTTCATGTTGATATTTGGGTTCTTTTGTGTACGCAAGAAACAAAAACTCATTTGCATTTGATATAAATTGTTTCGAACATAATCAAGCATTATTTAGGACAGCGAAAAACTGTATTTTCTTAAGGCGGGTGTCCTGCGACGCATTTTCATAAACATTGAACCAAATTTTTATGCAAACTTTAAAAAATGGGGAGTACAAATTTTTGTATGATGACGCAATTTTTGTGCAAACATTTGGTTCAATGTTTGTGCAGGAGACCCTCCTTTAAATATTATTTAATTTATTTCAATTACAATATTGTTACATTAATTTATTAAAAAATAAATATATATTTGAATATATACATGTTTCTACACCAATGAAAAGAACTGGCTCTGGAGCTTTTTACATGAGTTAAGTACTAGATAGAGGTAACATTAATATGTATATAAAATAATGAATTCACAATAACATCACAAAGCTTAACGGTTTTCCAAAATAAAGACGCTACAGACATTGCTTTACGAGAAACGTGTTTCGAGCAATCAAACAGCGTTATAAAAAGCTAATTTCTCGACCGAGGGGAATGTTAATAAGGGATGCACCCTCCTATACCAGTAATACAACCTTATCTGTATAGGTGAGTTGTGTAGGTACCGGGCACACGTGCACAGTAAGTGATGGCACGCGCACGGACACAAATAATACACTCGTAGTATTTATCTGTACACGGAGGTTACGTTCGGGGTGAGGGGTGGCCACTCTAGCGGAGAAAAACACAAGCTGCAAACTTAAATAATTATTGTATTGAATATTCAGAAATATCTTTCTTGTTCAGCCGGCACTAAGCCAAGATTTCGTCAGCTTTACTTTATCGGAAATTGTAGTTGCTACTCGATTTCATTCGAGAGTATATATGTATTTCAAAGCTTTATACTCTTTTCAGCTCATGACGGAAATGAGTATCTGGGCGAAAAGGCAGTAATATTATCATGATTAAGATATCAAAGTGTCACTAATTAGACTTTTTGTATATTATCTACTTCCACAGACATCCAGGTAAATAGACGAGCCAATTAGGGAAAGGGAAACAAACTAACTTGCGAGGCGCGCGGTAGCAAAACCTCCTAGATAACAAGGCCGGGACACTGAATCAAATAAGCCTTCCAACTTGTATGGGAACCTCATAAAAATGTTATTTTATTAAGTTAACTAAAACATATTAAGATGTTTTAATAAATAAGAATAAATTTAAAAAAATTTAAAACGATTTTTTTTATAAAATTCCATACAAGCTAGGAGGCTGCTTTAAATGAGTGTACCGTGTTAGGTTCTATTCATGTTCAACCCAACAATCAATCCACAATAACATCAAGCTAGTTTACAATCAAGACATCCACAACAACAATACTCGGAATAACAATAAAATCCGCATTCCTCTAACACACACTACATAATATGGAATAAAATCTCTTAAATATATTGCCTACACACTCTATAACTCTCTTCTAGGTATGTATAAAAGAGCCAGCATAAAACGAAAATTCAAGGTAAGGCTTAAAACGAATACATTTTTTAAACGAAAATAGGTAATTCTTGTCGTGTTGTCCTTTGTTTTGTTTCTTTCTCTATCGTTTTCTATCTCCTGTGTTTGTAATTGAGCATAATCTATTTTTATATATTAGTAAGTGCCTTCTTCTAAATTCCTACATTGGCTCTGTGCGTATTTGTATATCCCTATCTGTTTGATTTTTTGTTTCAACTTATTTGTTACACTTAACCTCCCTTTTTCTATTTGGGTACTGTTTTGTATGTGACACTTATAATTACGATATTTTTGTACTATTTCGTATGTGAAACTTATAATTTTTATATCAAAATACCAATGTAAAATTGTACCTATTAACTCCCACCTATGTATTGTAAGTTCCTCTCGTCCTACAATGAGTTTTGTAACTCACCGGGATTACTTTAACAAGAAATAATTTAAAAAAAATCATTATTGGTCAGTTATTTCACAAAACTGAAATAAAAACATAACTTGAATAGAACCTTCACAGAACTTGAAAATCATCTTTGAAATTTGAGAATTTTTAAAATTTTCTGAAACAACCCATCCTAAGTATAAATTTACTATTTATATTTGCATGACCATTATCAAATAGCGACCAGAACCTGAAAATGCTCACCCCACTTTTGACACATTATTCGATATTGCATTCCTTTCGTTATGTTTAGCCCCGTTTTTCACAGTTTTGGTTCAGTGATGTTATTTGATCGTTATTGCCCCATAACGAACTGTTAATGGCAAACAAATAACATAAGGAAACCATAGGCAAGTTTAAGGTTAGCAGACCGAAAACATAAATAAGTATAGGTAAATATAACGGTATTTGATGATAGGTTGTTTCAATTATCAAGAAAATTGATCAGCTTATGCTTTTTAGCATTTATTATTACTATGTGATTGTATTTTTAATGTTTGCTTTATCTTTTAAATCACTTTTATCAACCCAAGTTGGGCGAACGCTTAAACTAAATTACGTAAAAAATTACCATTCTGCCACTCCCGAAGACTTCTCAGTTCTGCGATCAATCAATGACCTGTGTTTCTTTCTTACTACAACTAAAGTATCTTCAAGCAAAACCTCCTAGATCACAAGGCCGGGAAACTCATTCAAAGCTGCCTCCTAACTTGTATGGGATTTTATAAAAAAATTCGTTTTAATTTTTGTTTCAATTTATCTTATTTATTAAAACCTCTTAAAATGTTTTAGTAAATTTAAAAAATAAATAACAAAATACAATTTTTGGAGATGCCCATAGAAGTTAGAAGGCTGATTTGATTCAGTGTCCTGGCCTTGTGATCTAGGAGGTTTTGCTTCAAGACTCATTTTCACTTCTTCCTTTTCTTAAAAAAACCCTCTGCACAATATCCCCAAACGTGACATAGGCTCTAAGGGATGTTATTTTACTCATTAAATATTTAAAAAATGTATACATACATCTGTAGGATTTTTTTAACTTTCACATTTACGCCATTTCTATATAGGTTGGAATGCCATATAAAACTATCTTGACACACACTCCTTGCTTTACTTGCAATCATACATCCTCTCATATGTACTGTCAGCATTACCCGATTCAAGTAGTTGACAAACTTGGTCTTTCCATATTTTCAACAGTAATTTTATTTAGCGATTGAATTGCACTGTGTTAGGAAACTCGTCGTACGAGCGGGAATCTGTTGAATCTACATCTCACAGGGAACCAAAAAAAAAAATTTGAGTATTTCGATTGATTTTTTCACAATGAAAATGAAAAAAAAAATTTTTATAGCCGAGTCTACATATGCTTCATGGAGACATTATTTTACAGCTAATGTTAACACTCTAGCGTCCGAAATTTTTTTAGAATTTGACCTTTGAATATTCCATCTTTCTACTAAATTTACTCAAATCATGACAAGTTATACATACCACTAAATCGACTTCAAAGGTGATGTAAATTCACCAGTATCCCGCTTGAACTACGAGTTTCCCGACGCCGTGTATCTACATTCTCCTCTACTGCAATTACTTCTTTCATTTAGTCGACACGTCCAAACCACCAAAGAGCACCTTTCCATTAACTTTTCACCACACCACAGTGCAAATGATTTCTGTATATCTGGCGATAGCCCTTGAACAGCGTAACAGATTTTGATAACGAAAATAATGTATAAATCATATGATTTTTCCATTACTAAGACTAAAATAATTAGCGTAAATAATTGTCGATATTCCACACACCACTCTCATCCAATCATCGATTCTTAGAGCCACTATTATAGAAGATAAGTTAAGGCATCTACACTTCGCTTATTTATTAAAACCTAAATTACTCATGTTAAAGCTTGAGAATTATTACCGAGCATTACTTCCTTTTAAACCAAGCACGCGAATCTCAAAGCGCAGGGTTGGCCCTAAGAATAACCAATTAATGAATTCAAAAAATTATTATGAGTGTTTTAACTCGACCATTTTGCATTTCCTCTGGATGTAATTGTGAGTGTTTGTTTCTTTTTCGGTTCAAGATAGTTGCCGGTTTTATGGTTCAGTAAAGACTATTTTTTTAATCTAAAATTTTTGTGCTTATTTGGACTTTTTTAATCTCATTTTTTCAACGTTATGGTACCTACCTGCCTGAAGAAAGTTTGTTAAAAGAATTGTCTTTGAGATAGTGCTGTTTTTTTGGACAAATTGTACAATTCCTTATTAGAAAAAAAAAATTACTTTAAACATATGGTTTATAATGAAGTATGTAGGTAGTACCTACCTACTAACAAACTTTATTATTTCAGAGGCAATTTTTGTTTTGATTTACGAGAATATTAGAAACATATTTTTGGCGCAAGCAGGTCACAAAACTGTTAGTTTATAATCGTGTAGAATTAACCATTATTTGTTTTTGCAAGCTTGCCTCGTCCGATTATAGGTTTATTTGTAAGTTTGACAAAAAAGGTGAGATTGTGTAACATAGGTTGTATTTTTTTTTTATATTTCTTTCACAGCTATTTTAAAAACATAATGTACTGAAAAATCTTTGATATCACGTTCCAGCTTAAAAATCTTAAAATTTGGATAGAATTACAATAATTTCTTACAAATATTTAAAACATATCACGTATAATATGTAAGCTCAGAGTAAACAAAGATTTTCATTATCCTTGTCATTTTCTGAAATAATTTAGATCTAAAATATTACTATATATTAATCATTAATCTACACTCAGATAAGATTGGTGTGAACGAGATCTAGTTATTACGAGTTAAAAACTTTAAATCTAGTAAAAATATTTATTTATTTTTTATAATATTGATTACATTTTATGCTTTTGACTGTCCAATTAGGGAGGATTCTCGTTTTAGGAAAGTCAAATTTACAGGTTTCAAATTATCCTAGACGAATACAGGATTTAAGACTAGATAAAATAAGTATGTTAAAACGAAGATACATATATTGATACTGACATACTTATATTGTAGCATTATGCCATGATATCATTAGGAAAAGAACGGGAAGAATGCTGAATAGAAAGGAATGTAAAATATAAACGAAAATTTTATTTTATAAAATTATTCAATTTCACACACAGGCGACTGTTCCTCGAATGAAGGCCAAGCTTTAATGGGTGACTTTCGGTGATTATCAACATTAAAACTGCTCGAATCTGCCGATTGAATCGATTGATACACCGGCGCGAATTAATAAAAGACTCCACGGCCCAGCATCCAACATCTCACATCCCACTGTGGGAGATGACTTGCACATCCTGAATGCTGAATAGGTACTGAATGCTCAATGCTGAATGCCAGGCGTTCCACGGGAGCTGTTCAGAAATGATTGAGGCATCAGAGAGGAGATTGGATCTTGGGTTTGAGTCACAATTAGAAGAGTGTTGATTTTATTAACACTTCAGATGACTGAACGAAAAAAATAAATATTAAATTTATTTAGGTTGAAGTGGGTTATTTTTAAATCATATACAGGGTGTGCTATAAGTTATGAATCAAGCGAGGTGGGTGATAGGGGAGATCATTTGCAATCAAAATGACCACTTGTGTAGTGGTCCGATTTCAAACCCTTTCAATGTTATATCAATTTTTGTAACCAATATGCCATCTCAATATATGAGACTGTGGGATCCCCAATTGGGGTATGTTGTAAGACTGAAGGTAGCGGAAGGGGAGGAGATGGGGAAGAGAAAGGTCGGGAAGCACCTGGCTATTCAGATCTGGTCATCAAACACGGCTAAAGTCATTTCAAGCGACGTTTCAATTCTGGTCTTACACCAGGGCGATACTCAGAGTATCTTCCTCTCTGGAACGTGACGCAAATCTACTATCCGTTATTTTAAATTAGTAACTTGTGAAATAACACAAATTAAACAATTAAAATTTACTTGCGCACGCCGGGATTCGTACCCACGACCTCCAGCTTGCTAGTCGATAGCCTTATCCCTCTACTACGGAGGTCGTCGTCATAAAAGTAGTTTTTTTTTTTTTTTAATTATGTTTTTAAATGATGTATCTATCTAATTAACCAATGCAAACACAAACAATATTCGCCGCCACTGTGGGTAGCGAAAAACATGTAGCGTTTTTGTATGTATTTCGCGGCCAGCGCGAAACTATAACCCCGCCAATTCCGCCATACCGCCTGGTAGGCGGTATCTTTTCGCTTGTTTTGCAATGCAGACACTGTCGTTATCCATTTCAATAATAAGATGCTTTTTTTTAACTAATCACGCATGATTACGGTGTATGTAGCAAGGACGGCACAAACGTGACTGACTAGACAGGCGAAAGTCTACAAAAAAAAAAAAAAAACTAAAACTACATTTCGCAGTAGCAGAAGTGAAATCCGCCTAGGTAACAGTGAGAACACAGCATAACTTCTAAATTTTTGTTACCCACAGTGGCAACGAATATCACCCATATTTGAACAGGTCTATATAGAAGCATTTTTATGAACTATCCATATTAAAAGAGTAAATCTAATTTATGGTAATATAGTTAGTTGCACCAAAACAAAAAAAAAAAATTGTAGTAAATGCTGACTCTAGCGAGGTGTAATCATTGGTAACTCTCTAAGTGCACCCTATAGTGCACTCTCTAAGTACACTAGAAACCAACATGCTGTACATCCCAAAAAAAACAGCAATTTTGGTCATCAGATACGAACAAGGTACAAAAACAATCCACCAGCTTTACGTAAGGACGAGCTTCTGAATGTGGTGGAGGAAACAAGCTATCTAGGGCAGTAAGCTGAAAGACGACGATGACATCGACCAGCGAAGACGCTCAACCTGAAGTCGATTATGCCCATTAGAAGGTTCCGGCTTTGCAGCCCACGTATAAAATGCTGTTCCTTACGTTTTGTACGTCCTTTTATAGTGCAAGCTTTGGGTTAACTTCAAGAAGAACAGCATAGAAAGGTTACGCGTGTAGTATAATAACGACTACCGCATAATGTTTTGCCTACCTAGATACTGCAGTGCTTCCAAC
This sequence comes from Hesperophylax magnus, assembly GCA_026573805.1. Lineage (NCBI taxonomy): Eukaryota > Metazoa > Arthropoda > Insecta > Trichoptera > Limnephilidae > Hesperophylax > Hesperophylax magnus. The sequence continues at coordinate 15,027,486 of JAIUSX010000084.1, forward strand.
ATACTCACGGAAGGGTAAATATCAGGTTTTGCAGCCCTCATAAGAGTCCGGGTAGCTGGTTTAAGGGAGAGGACAAATAGCTCCAAAAATGTCCTTATCGTAGAATCCCGCCAGAGTTCAGAATCAAACATCGCAGCAACCTGGATTGTTGGCCAAGTCAAGCTAATGATTAGCGTCTTTAAAAATATGTGATAGTTCTTATTACTCTATATAAACGTTATATTATTGTATATATTTTAAGGAATGTATGGGATTGCACAAACCTCCCCACATTCCGAAATAAACTCGTTGTTTTTATTATTATGAATAAAAAAAACATAAAATCTTGAAAGCGTTTAAAGTTCAATTTAATTTTTCCAGAACTTTTCAATTTTATAGTATTTGAGAATTTATTTAACTGTTGGAAAACTTGTGAAGCTAAGAAAAATTGAAATCCTTATGAAAACATGACACGATTAAGCAAATAAAATAACTGCGTTGGGTATCATGTTTTGTTAAGAGGAACGGCTGCGCGGCCTTTTTCATACAAAACATATGTAAATATGGATTGAAGACAAAATTCTTTACCGATCTGAAAAATTCGTTCTTTTAATCAAAATGTTTAGCAAATATCAAATACCTACAGATGTGATGTATATTATTTATTTGTGTTTTAAAATATAAAATGCAGGCCATCATAGAATTCAATTTTTCAAGATTAAAGACATCTTTGACAATTTTTGGTGATTTAATGGTAATTTTTGGTGATTTAATGGTAATTATTGGTGATTTAATGGTAATTTTTGATGATTTAATGGTAATTTTTGGTGATTTAATGGTAATTATTGGTGATTAAACGGTAATTTTTGGTGATTTAATGGTAATTATTAAAACAAAATAATGCCCAACCATGTAAATACAATGCCATATAAAATAAAATAAAACATGATGATCATTTTTTTTAATGAAATTTTAAATTAACATTAGACAAATTCATGTATAATTTACATCTCAACGTACCTGCCTAAATAATTTGTATATAGGTAGGTACTTTGAGATATATTATTTTGTGATATTGTTTATTGTATAATTTTGTGTCATACATGTATTAAAAATTAAAAATGTTTATATATATTATTTGTAGAACCTACAGACAAGCCGTCATGTGTGACAGCTTTGTGGGACTGCATAAAACTTGTATCTTTAAATATTTAAAATAAATTAAAAAAAAAAAAAAAAAAAACGTAAATCGATCCTTTGTTATTTAAGTTGAAAATCCATCTAAATGCTTTTTAAATAATCAATAAATATTTTGTAATAATCATCGTTACGAGTAAATCACAAATAATTGTCAAAATTTCCTCTAAAAACGTAAAAAATCTATTTATTTAATGGCCAGTCTTTTAAAACACAAATAAATAAAGCAGCAAATACACTAACTAGACATTTGATAAAACTAAAAAAATAGTTTACAGTTTAGTAAAGTATTTTAGCCGCAAAACCAAATTTAAGTTTTATATTTGTTCCTCTAAAATGCTACGATTTTAGCTTACATAGTATTTAATATAAAAAACGTGCAACAACATTATTCTACTAGTTCTGCTTCGATTCCAAACAGTAAAAACGCTCCTTATAATGAGTGTTTTACGCTGTTTTTTTGTACAGGGTGTTTCTCATCCTCGATCCCCATCTATTCATTACTATCCACGAACCCCAGTTCCCGCAGAGAGATCGCCCAATCACAAAGGCGGATGCTCGAAAGCTCACCCCCCACACATAATTAATTTCAGACAATAGCACAACGGAACAATGAAGTTTTTTTACTTTTTTTATTTGATACGGATTCGCTTATTGTGAAACACCCTGTACTGGAATCAGAAAGTCAGTTTTACACGTGCGAGTTAGAGATACATTTTATATAGACATTTAAGTCGTTACAACCGGTTTCAACTATCTTATTATTCATTAACAAAGTAAAAATCTGACATATTTACTTGTTTTTAGGCAGACAAACGGATATTTCAAAGCTTCTTAACTCTTTGTGGAAATTTCGTGGTGAGCTGTAAGCAGTTACGTTAAGAGGAAGACACAAGCCAAATATATATATTCTTAGTGTGACCTTATGTCGCCACGAATGTAGGTAATAGGCGTACAAATCGCTTGGCAAACAGAGGTTGACAACTCTAATATCTTTGTTGACAACGCTCGATTTCATGTGTAAAAGTTTTTTTAAATTAATTTTGAATTCCTAAATAGTATAAAATAAAGTCGCTATCCGCGTCTATCTGTTTGTGCGCTTAGTTCTTCTAAACTACGCAACATATAGAAATAATGAACTGCTCTTCCTCAACCATCATTCGACAAATTATGGATATTATTCACCATTGTCCAGAATGTGTAGACTGGTAAACTCAAGTCAAAACCTTAACTTTTTTGGGATAAGTCTGAATTATTTTTGCCAGTCGCTAAACAAGTGACGGAATATCATAAGTGTCCCGTGGTCCTGACCCACGGCGTTTTCTTGACTTGATTCGACTTGTCACTTTATTTTCTTATATTATATCTACCTTATGTCTTTGTTTTCATGTACCTTTGTCTACTCCTATATTTTTCATTTTACTTTATTCGTGTTATTATTTTGTAATTTGGACGATGTCCGTTAATAAATAAATAAATAAATATATTGATAGGGTTTTCTCTCTCATTTAGAGAATTTCTTCCGGAAGGTTTATATATATATATAATACATGCATATTACATTTATAGAAAGTGGAGAAAAATCGAGCGACGCCGGGTACACGCTAGAAAGGAAATTTTATAAGAAAGGAAAAATTTAATCAAGGTAAACTGTCACAGATAATCTTAGCCAAAATATTGTTTATTAAAAATAAACAATATTTAAAAAAGTTGTTTGTTAAATGCGTTCGTATATTTCTAATGATTTTTTTTTAGTAATTCACGCTTTATTTTTTATTAAGTAATTAATAATTTTATTTAAATTCTCCTAAAATGAAACGATTATATGCCATACGTAGTAATAGATAATCATTTGTTTTTGGTTTGAAAATTTGGTCGCCTAGAAATGTTTCAGATGCTTTAATATTAAATACTGCGAGTAGAATACATCTTGGCCTTTGAAATAATCGAGTATTTTTTAGATAAGTCTTTTTATAAGCCCAGAAAAAATAATGTATAAGGCCTATGAAAACTGTTTTAAAGTTCAAAATCTCCTACTTACAAAAGACACTTTTTGGCCATGTTTTTTTCTTGCATAAATCAAAACAGGCGGATGGTGTTAAGCGGGAATTTAAACCTTATCGTCATCTACGTAAGGGTTGTTATTGATAGCGGCTCAATTCAAAATATTACACGATGTAGTGCATCGCCTTAAAAAACATAAAAATACCGTAATAAAATAAACACCAGAATTAATAATAGCATTTCTAATAACACGTGTTCCGATTATGTCCTCTGCGTGCCAACTGCAAATAAATTTCTCTAATAGACAATGAACAGTGGTAATTTCTTGATTGATTTCCTGATTTATTTCTTCTGTTTACAAATTTAAATTTTTATTACAAATTTAAATTTTTATTTTATTTTCTTTTATTTTAATTTTATTTCTATTATTTTAATTTTATTTCTATTATTTTCATTTTATTTTACTGTTTATTTTATTATGTATTAAAATATAGTAATATAAAGGCTACATGTATCCTCGCTTTCACTCTTGTAATCTCTCAAAATAAATTGTGTCGGTGATTTCACCATTAAGTATATTCACTGTCAATTTGACTGTCCTAGAACGGGAGACCTTCCTAGTTGGACAGTCAAAATCTATGCTGTAATATTTTTGTAACAAACAAATAAAAAAATTTAAAAAAATCTTAAGTGACCTCCCCGGAAAGTATGGTCCAGTATCTATATTATCTGGCTGTACAGAATGTAAATAAATTATAATATATGTCCATTAGCAGCATCACGTTCGTTGATCAAATACATTGTACGTATAGTTTTGTATTAAAGTTCGACGAACCGGTGGATGCAATCTGTTAGCCATAAATTTATAATAGTTTGTCTAGTCTATTGTTCGTAATTAATTTATTTATTATTCATTACCGCCCTATCGGGCTTTTACAGAGTAAATTGACAGTTTATGTATGTAAGTGTAACATAATACATGGATAATAGCATAACTAAATACAAAAAAGATAAAAATCAAACGCTAATACTAAGATTAATATAAAATCCAAATAAAATAAAATTGTAAATAAAGAAAAGTTTCAAGTATGTACATTGTACATTCATATATGCATTTAATTATTAATGTTTGTTGCAAAACCAGTAATACTGAAAACAGTATAATATATATAATATACTGATATGTATTGTAAAACAAATGTTTAAAAAAAGAAGAAAAATAATGTCTGTTGTATCTATAGAAAAAAAAAACTAAAAGTAATGGCAAAATACCAACTCCGTAATTAATATCGAATTTAAATAATAGTACTTGAAATGGTAAAGTAAATTAAAATATAATATACATATCAAGTATGACCGTACATGCATTCAGTCATTAATATGCGTCCAAAATATAAATAACAAATAAACTAAGGAGTATGTGAGTTAAACGTTGGAAGGTATAGAGACAAGACTTTTTTTTAAAAAAAGCTCATAAATAATACAAGTTAATAACTAGCAAATAGGTATGAAATTATTTGCGTTTTGAAACTCACAAAATTATTAACACCCAATATATCAATAAATTCCCAGTATTTGTTTGAAAGGTGGTGAATTCTTGGAATTGGTGAATACACAGAGTAGTTAGTATTGAGGTTATTCTTACATTTAAAAGTGTCTTTGCTTCGAGTTTGTCTGGCAGGTACATTCATATAAATTAATTCTAATAATTCAGGGCTGTCAATTAGAGATTTGATAATTTTGAATTAAAATAATAATAAGTAGTTGTAGAAATATATTATATATTTGTACAAATCATCCAAATATTATATTTTTTATATGTATCGACATTGACTCATTTGTTCAATAAGTTTTTAAGATCATTTACACATTATGAAAATCTGTTTTTAATAAAAGCAACATAAATATAACGTGCAATATTATTAAAAAGTAGGAATTGTGGCACCTTTATCAGACACTAGAACTATCTTTTCTGATAAGGTATGTATGACCAAGAATAAAAAATAAGTTTTTAGAGTCAATTAAGGAGAATATTGTTTTAATCATTAACATATTTTTCCCTACGCCGAAGAATCTCCCTTACTTTTATCTGCTTCTCACAATTAAAACCATGTAATAAAAAACAATAAAGTTTCTAAAATATAATTATAACACGGTCTATTAAATTCAGTCTCCAATAACTTTACTGTTGGTCTTACAAAAGGATCCGAAAGGGTCCAACATCCGCAACAATGTCCTACCCCAGGACCCGCCATCTTCTAAAATAGGGACCCCGGAGGTCCCAACTATCATTATTAATTAAACGATCACCCTGAAAGAGTTTTATATAAAACACAATAAATCCGGGAGAATGGCGGACCCTTGCAGGCCGCGCGGGTGGCAAGGTTGGAAGGGATAACAGAATTTATGTTTTTCTTGGAGGAGTCTTCAAAAAGATTTATAACATTTAAGAATCTTTTATTTCACATGTTTCTTCAAAACCTCACTATTCTCCAACTTTTGCGGAACTAATTAACATTTTTATGCGTTTACCCTTCTATAAGCATCTTCAGACAACTGAAACAAGAAAATATAATGATGAATTGTTTGATCGAGCGTACAGCGAAGTCTTGTTCTAACTCGACGGTTATGCATATCGTCTCTTTGTAAATTTGTTCAAAAACGTTCCGTTACCGGTTCAAGATGGCCGTTTTAATGGTTCTGAAAAGATTAATTTTTGAATATGAAATCCTCATGTTTATTTGGACTTTATCATTCGCATTTTTCAATATTATTGAAACGTACCTCCGTGAAGAAAGTTTGAAATAAAAATTGTCAATGAGAATCAAAGTTTCTTTCCACAAATTGTATAATTCCTTAATTTAAATTTAAAAAAAGAAACTTATTTTAAATACAATTATGGTTTATAATTAAAGTAGGTAAGTATTTAGGAACTTACTTACGAATCTTATGACTTCAGAGGACTTTTTGGTTTTGATTTATTAGAAACAAACTTATATGTATGCCACGTAATTCTAACTTAATATTTTGACGTGACCCTGCTCATTTGATTCACTTGATCATGAAGTTTTTCATTGGGGCATCCCCGACTACTTCCTCCATCCACGTTCACATTATGCTCATAACAATCAAATCTCCGTCCATTTTTACTTCACCAAACCATCTAAATTTTCCTTTCTTAACCTTATTCAATAATAATTCATCAAGACTATATTATTTTCTTATCTCCTCTTTCCTAATACGGTCCTTCATTGTTTTACCACACAAACGCCTCCAGGATCTTATTTCCACTTTATAATTGGTACTAAATTTTATTATATTATCACGTGCATATAGCTTATAAACTAACACATATATTTTCCATTTTCTTCATTTAATCAGATATAAATGGCTAATTTTTATCAACACAAAAATTAAAAAAAAAATAAAAATGTCCGAATACAAGTTACTTTTCAAACCCTCCTCAAGTTTATAAAAAAAAACACACACACAACGAGTTATTATTCTTTTGCATAAACGAAACAATTTTCTAGATGTTAATAGATAAAAGCGCGAATCAAAGGTTGAACTTTCATTGTTCCCAAACAATAATATCCTTCCATAACAGTTAAAATCCTCGCATAACAGTTAAAATCTGCAGGATAACTTTATGGGCCTTGTCATTGTGGTCTTAGGTGTGAAGAAACCGTTAGTTATTGTGTTTTAATGGTTGTCTTATAGACTTCTTTACTAGTTGTTTTAAATAGATTACCTGTCTGTGTGGCCTGTGGGTGTTCACACTGGTAGATCTATGAACATCATACCTCTCGTCCAAAAAAGTAGTTCTCTTTTAATTTTCTCTAATTTAATATATCAAAACCAAAATTTCATTTGAAATCATAAGCTAATCAGATCTGGTCACCAAACACGGTTAAAGCATTTCAAGCACTGTTTCGATTCTTAACTTTCCCTCAGCCAAGTGGGGGAGTAGGTAGTACCCAAAATTACTATCCTCCTTATATTAGCTTAAATACTTCACATATCATTTTAGTACTTTACGCATTCCTGCGCAAATACATAAGTTACCAGTAATAATTAACTATATATTTCTATATTATTTTTTTAATGATAAACTAATGTTTTTAAGACAAGGTTTTTTATGCATAGCACAAAGGATAACAATTTATTATAAGCAATAATTAGATAACGTCGGCGGCATTTATTTTAACTAGGGATATATTTTCAATTTGTATGGATATTTCAACCGACTATATAATAATTTGGGAATTCTATAGTTTAAAATCCCATGAGACAAAAAAATGCATGGGGTCGTCGGAAAACCCACATGGTTACATACATTTTGTTTGGCATCTTGGCCTGTCAAGAGTTAATAGTAGTCTTTCACTAGAACGACACTGAAAGTATCTATCATTCTGGAACTATATATCCAATTATTTGTAAAATAATATATAATTAATACATAATTAATATATAAAATTAATCTCAATAAAAAATTTTTGCGCTAGACGAGATTTTGATTTTTTATTTATATCATTTTAAATGTACATTAACAGTCAACATAACCACTGATAATATACAACATATTTAATTAATTAATAATACAATTTTAAATTTGTTTAATTTGGGAGGCGGGTATGGGTACCCCCGACCCGGGAACCATTTATTGGATAACCAACACTAACTAACTAACTAACCATCACACCGTTTCCCCGCAGGGGTATGCAGATATAAAATATCGTTAATTTATTAAAAGTGTTGTCAAATTATTCGTTTTCCTATTAAAAAAGGAGGCTGGAAGCCTCTAACGAATGATTTGAAAATTTTCACAACAATCTATCAGTAAAGCACGAATATGTTATGAGGAAGTCGGTACACGTGTTCTTCAAAATAATAATAGTTTCGCATCTCGTCCATTATATTTATTCGGACAAGGGCACCTGCATAAACACGTGTTCAGATATATTCTGAATGACTAATATTTTTTGGGAAATAAGCATGCAGTCATATTTTTAACAGTATTATTTTTCTCCGTGTACCGTCAACTGCCGAAAATAAAAAAATTCCCTATTTACTTCATTATAAATAAAAAAAATTAAAAAATATTTATAATAATTTCTTTGCCGAAAACATTTTTTATATCACACATTGACCAAAAAAGCTTATATCCAATATCATCCCTCCGTCTGCCCATTCAATTAAGGCTCTTTAATGAGTCAAAGAGAGGGACAGGGGTGCATACCATCACACCAGGCAGGAGTCACCAGGCGTGCTATCGCGCCGAGAATCTGGCCCCGAAGCCGGCGGACCGCGACCAGCACGCGTACCGATCTTACGAACACCTGCCGATGAAATATTCATGCGACTCTATTCGAATCACTCGGTTAAAATTTAACGCGATTTTTAAAATTGCATCGTGGTTCTTTTTGAGATGAGTAACCTAGCGGTTATATTTTAACGTATGGTGTTTATACTATCACCCTTGATATCAGAACGTTCTTCTTTAAATGTGGTAGTAACGAGTTCAAATTTTTTACGTTCTGTAAAAGGGGTGTTTTGTAATTGAGTTCTTTTAATTACTTCCTGTGGGTAGTATTAAACTTTTTGTGCAGTGGTTTAATATTGCATAGTCATATTGCACGTCTAAATCACTCATTATGTGGGGTGTCCATTGGAATTTACACAAGAAAATGGTAAAATGCCATTTTAATTCAATTTCTGTTATCCGCAACGTTTTTTTTTATTATTGTAACTTATAAATAATAACACAGCCAATAAGCCATTATATAATCTACTTGGTTGATAGAACAAGTTAATACGAAGCAATAATTATCCATTTCACCAATCGTACCCTAAAATATCGCCAATGAGACTGAGCGCAAATCTCGCTCAGTTGTGCTTATCTTATTATTTAACCAACTATGGATTAATTTTGCTCTATTAATATGAGTTCCTCTTTGTTATTTACACTGATAACTAAGTGAAAATCAAAATTTCAGTACAAATAGCAAACAAATTTTGTTATTATAAGACAAGGTTTTTTTGCATAGCACAAAATATTATAAGCAATAATTAGTCGCCTGAAATATCCATACAAATTGAAAATTTCTCCCGAGTAAAAATAAAGTTAAAAAAATATAATAATAAGCACTAATTTTTTATTGAATTACTAGTACATACTGAATTATTTGGCAGGCTGGGAATAATCCGACGTTGCTCAGTGGTCCAGAGCACCTGAACGGACATAAGAAGGTGCGGGTTCAATTCCCGTCGGCGGCATTTATTTTTAATCAGGAGATATTTTGAATTTACATGGATATGTCAGGCGACTAATTATTGCTTATAATAATTTTTTATTCTTTTTTTTTAATCTGAATTTATTAAGGTAAATTAAACACGTAGGTAAAAAATATAAGTGCCCTGTTCCTCAACAATCAAAATCACTTCTTTGTATGCCACAAGACATTAATAACCAGAAGAAACATATTAAGTACATTCAGACCGCCCTCAACTAATAACAAGCAAAGAGGATGTCGTTAAATATAACTATTTTATAAATTATAAAGCATCTCAAAACAGAACAGTAACTACTCTGTGATTTGGGATACGACCAGAAGGCTAGGGAAATCTCCCAGCCGGATGTTCCGTAATTTCTTCCCACAACAAAGGGCACGAGGGTTCAGGATGAGAATAAGGGATGCTTCTGAGATCATTTCTCTTCCAGGGATGGAACAGAACCTTCTCTAACGAGGGTGGAGCAAATTGCCGGATAATTCCCACGCGTTGAAGTCTTTCGCGTGAAGGCTTCGTTTTTACGAAATTTTGGTAAAATCTCACGCTATGCGTTTAGACGTATTTCTTTTGATGTAATAATTGAGTCCGTTACTTGAAGTTTGTAGAATGGGTGAAGTCAAAATCGTGTTGGATAAGTTAGGTAAGTGGGATCATTAAATTTACATATTAATTGTATTTATGCACAATGTTCACAATTTCATTTATTCTGATAATTTAACTCGGTAACAATGATAAACTTTTGGGCATATTCATATTTTACATCTATGTATTTCTATTTTGTTGCAAAATACACTAAAAAAATTATATTAAACAGTACATATTAATATAAAAAATAACAGATAAATTGTGATAATATATCCGACATTTAAAGTAAATTTATCTAATACAATAATTTATCTAATTCACTTTATATTTGATTAGAACAGTAGTTAATTATTGATTTAACACCCACAATAAAACCTACCGAAAATGCAAAGTTGTACACCAAGAGTTCTTCGATATCAATAAGCTGACAGCCAACAAAATGATACCTACTTTTAAACTTAACAAAAGCCAAACCTAACCTAATAATGATCAGCTGATCGCAATCCTACGCTAAACGATGTGCCTGTTTTAACACAAATAAACCTAACATAACTTTAAATCCGTAGTAAAAGGTATGTTTAAAAAAAATTTAGCTTGGTAAAACATAACGTTCGGCGAAAATCTGTAATCTATTGAATTAAAGCCCAATCTAACAATATTATTTTAATCTTATACAAATTCATTAAATTCAACTTCAGCCCTGCTTTTACATTTACTCCGTTTCCTCTTTACCCGCAACAATAAAAACCTTATTAATAATCATTATTAAAGCGTGATACTTCTACTGTAATATTATTGTTTAGACTTTTTTCTGTTCCTCTCATTTTTTCTGTCCATAACGAATTCAAATGCTGCCTAGCTCTGGGCCACTCCAGGCTGAAGAGGGTGGAATCTTCGGGGTTGTTTCAAGCTGTTTTTTCTCAAAACTCGCGGTGTGAAACGTCGCTCAGAATCACACGAAAAACGCTCGGGGTGTCAAATCAAAAGGATGGTTATCATTTTGGAATGCACAAATGCTCGTCACGTAGTGTGAGATTTTTTCCTTGTTGATAAATTATTTTGTTAACCCTTTCATCCCCAGTGTTAATTCAAATTAACACGAACTTTGTGATTTTTTTACCGTAACTGTAGCGATTTAGAAAAGCCATGTTTTTTTTTTCTTAAAGCTTGTTATCTTTTCTATGGCGTCTATTTTTTTCGCTTGGTTGAAATCCTTATTCCCGTCACAAAAACGATAAATATTTTGACATCTGCTGATTGTGAGTTTCATCGAATTTCTGCCGTCATTAATTACTTCATTTAAGGTGAGATATCAATATTTTCTACTCGAATTTCAAATATTTTAACGCATAACGCATATATTCTATAACAATAATATCAGTTTAATTTACTGTTCACAGTCATTTGCCAGAATATTGTAAATGAATTTCAATGTTCACTCAAATTAACACTGGTAGTGACGGACATATTTTCGACTAGTGTGGCGAATTTTTGACATGAAACAGTTATTTGTATTACTTATGTGATATGATTATTTTACATAACTATTCAAAAAATACCCTCTGACGTCCAATGTTAAGAAAAATTAACATAGAAAAATTACTAAAATAAAAAAAAAAATTAAATACCAAAAATTTTAGGTTTTATCAAGCAATACATATTTTATATATGTGGAAACAATAACGCGGGTGTTAAAGGGTTAACTACCTTACTACCCTTTATTTCGAAGTACTAAATTATATATAATTGTCTTAAAAACATAATTTTGAATATGGAATTTGTTAAAAAGAAAGGGATGCACGATCAAACAAATTTATTTTTCATTTTTTATTGGAACAACTTTTCATTAACTTTAGAAGGTTATACCCATCAATGTAATATAGCATTTAAGAAGATGATAATAATTACTAATCTTAACGGATCATGAAACAGAACAAGACACACATCTTCGGATCTACCGGATCTGCCCTGATGATGGACACTGCAACGCTGTCCGAAACGTCGGCTAAAGAAGGAGTTAGCGCAACACGGCATAACACCCCAAAAACAAACAACAAAAAAAGACACAGAAAATTTAAAAAAATAACGGTCACAACGGGGAATCGAACCCAAGATCTCTGTCTTACAGGTAAAACGTCTTTATATTCTCGACGATTGGGACTAAATTAGTATATGTCATATTTGTCGATCCATACTTCAATTCTTTAGAACTTTGTGATCATATGAAAAGATAGTTGCCAAAAATATGAGAAATATTAGTTGCAAGATAATATTGTTGATTCTGAATTTGGGTATTTTGAAAGGCTGAAGAAGAAGTGCAAATATCGCCTTTATTAAAAAAAAAATTAAGTATATTTCACATTTAAAAATAATTAATTTTTGTTTTTATGAAATCATGTCCAGATGTTTCCCTTTCATTGCATTGTTGTACGTTCAGTAAATTTTATCAATGAATACAGCAGAGTGAGTCCCTTCCTTTGAGGTATTGGTGAAAGCTCGTTAGGTATGGTTCCGAAGAATCAATATCCGATCGTAAAATTCACATCAGTTCCGGTTTGTAAAATGTAAACAAAGCGGAAGTGCGAGGCAGCCATGACATATTGGGGCGTGACGTCAGCATTTATGGATGATTTGAACTTGAAACGATGCAACTAGTAGAGTTTATAATGCTTCCTTCCGTAGTTTACAACTAGTAGAGTTTATAATGGTTCCTTACGTAGTTTTCAACTAGTAGAGTTTATAATGCTTCCTTCCGTAGTTTACAACTAGTAGAGTTTATAATGGTTCCTTAAGTAGTTTTCAACTAGTAGAGTTTATAATGCTTCCTTACTTAGTTTGCAACTAGTAGAGTTTATAATGCTTCCTTCCGTAGTTTACAACTAGTAGAGTTTATAATGGTTCCTTACGTAGTTTGCAACTAGTAGAGTTTATAATGCTTCCTTACGTAGTTTGCAACTAGTAGAGTTTATAATGCTTCCTTCCGTAGTTTGCAACTAGTAGAGTTTATAATGGTTCCTTACGTAGTTTGCAACTAGTAGAGTTTATAATGCTTCCTTCCGTAGTTTGCAACTAGTAGAGTTTATAATGCTTCCTTCCGTAGTTTGCAACTAGTAGAGTTTATAATGCTTCCTTACGTAGTTTACAACTAGTAGAGTTTATAATGCTTCCTTCCTTAGTTTGCAACTAGTAGAGTTTATAATGCTTCCTTCCGTAGTTTACAACTAGTAGAGTTTATAATGGTTCCTTACGTAGTTTGCAACTAGTAGAGTTAATAATGCTTCCTTCCGTAGTTTGCAACTAGTAGAGTTTATAATGCTTCCTTCCGTAGTTTGCAACTAGTAGAGTTTATAATGCTTCCTTCCGTAGTTTGCAACTAGTAGAGTTTATAATGCTTCCTTACGTAGTTTGCAACTAGTAGAGTTTATAATGCTTCCTTCCGTTGTTTGCAACTAGTAGAGTTTATAATGCTTCCTTACTTAGTTTGCGACTAGTAGAGTTTATAATGCTTCCTTCCGTAGTTTGCAACTAGTAGAGTTTATAATGGTTCCTTACGTAGTTTGCAACTAGTAGAGTTAATAATGCTTCCTTCCGTAGTTTGCAACTAGTAGAGTTTATAATGATTCCTTCCGTAGTTTGCAACTAGTAGAGTTTATAATGCTTCCTTACGTAGTTTACAACTAGTAGAGTTTATAATGCTTCCTTACTTAGTTTGCAAATAGTAGAGTTTATAATGCTTCTTTCCGTAGTTTACAACTAGTAGAGTTTATAATGGTTCCTTACGTAGTTTGCAACTAGTAGAGTTTATAATGCTTCCTTCCGTAGTTTGCAACTAGTAGAGTTAATAATGCTTCCTTCCGTAGTTTGCAACTAGTAGAGTTTATAATGCTTCCTTCCGTAGTTTGCAACTAGTAGAGTTTATAATGCTTCCTTCCGTAGTTTGCAACTTGTAGAGTTTATAATGCTTCGTTCCGTAGTTTACAACTAGTAGAGTTTATAATGGTTCCATACGTAGTTTGCAACTAGTAGAGTTTATAATGCTTCCTTCCGTAGTTTGCAACTAGTAGAGTTTATAATGCTTCCTTACGTAGTTTACAACTAGTAGAGTTTATAATGCTTCCTTCCGTAGTTTGCAACTAGTAGAGTTTATAATGCTTCCTTCCGTAGTTTGCAACTAGTAGAGTTTATAATGCTTCCTTCCGTAGTTTGCAACTTGTAGAGTTTATAATGCTTCCTTCCGTAGTTTGACACTAGTAGAGTTTATAATGCTTCCTTCCGTAGTTTGCAACTAGTAGAGTTTATACTGCTTCCTTCCGTAGTTTGCAACTAGTAGAGTTTATAATGCTTCCTTCCGTTGTTTGCAACTAGTAGAGTTTATAATGCTTCCTTACTTAGTTTGCAACTAGTAGAGTTTATAATGCTTCCTTCCGTAGTTTACAACTAGTAGAGTTTATAATGGTTCCTTACGTAGTTTGCAACTAGTAGAGTTTATAATGCTTCCTTCCGTAGTTTGCAACTAGTAGAGTTTATAATGCTTCCTTCCGTAGTTTGCAACTAGTAGAGTTTATAATGCTTCCTTACGTAGTTTACAACTAGTAGAGTTTATAATGCTTCCTTACTTAGTTTGCAAATAGTAGAGTTTATAATGCTTCTTTCCGTAGTTTACTACTAGTAGAGTTTATAATGGTTCTTTACGTAGTTTGCAACTAGTAGAGTTTATAATGCTTCCTTCCGTTGTTTGCAACTAGTAGAGTTTATAATGCTTCCTTACTTAGTTTGCGACTAGTAGAGTTTATAATGCTTCCTTCCGTAGTTTGCAACTAGTAGAGTTTATAATGGTTCCTTACGTAGTTTGCAACTAGTAGAGTTTATAATGCTTCCTTCCGTAGTTTGCAACTAGTAGAGTTTATAATGCTTCCTTCCGTAGTTTGCAACTAGTAGAGTTTATAATGCTTCCTTACGTAGTTTACAACTAGTAGAGTTTATAATGCTTCCTTACTTAGTTTGCAAATAGTAGAGTTTATAATGCTTCTTTCCGTAGTTTACAACTAGTAGAGTTTATAATGGTTCCTTACGTAGTTTGCAACTAGTAGAGTTTATAATGCTTCCTTCCGTAGTTTGCAACTAGTAGAGTTAATAATGCTTCCTTCCGTAGTTTGCAACTAGTAGAGTTTATAATACTTCCTTCCGTAGTTTGCAACTAGTAGAGTTTATAATGCTTCCTTCCGTAGTTTGCAACTTGTAGAGTTTATAATGCTTCCTTCCGTAGTTTACAACTAGTAGAGTTTATAATGGTTCCATACGTAGTTTGCAACTAGTAGAGTTTATAATGCTTCCTTCCGTAGTTTGCAACTAGTAGAGTTTATAATGCTTCCTTACGTAGTTTACAACTAGTAGAGTTTATAATGCTTCCTTCCGTAGTTTGCAACTAGTAGAGTTTATAATGCTTCCTTCCGTAGTTTGCAACTAGTAGAGTTTATAATGCTTCCTTCCGTAGTTTGCAACTTGTAGAGTTTATAATGCTTCCTTCCGTAGTTTGACACTAGTAGAGTTTATAATGCTTCCTTCCGTAGTTTGCAACTAGTAGAGTTTATACTGCTTCCTTCCGTAGTTTGCAACTAGTAGAGTTTATAATGCTTCCTTCCGTTGTTTGCAACTAGTAGAGTTTATAATGCTTCCTTACTTAGTTTGCAACTAGTAGAGTTTATAATGCTTCCTTCCGTAGTTTACAACTAGTAGAGTTTATAATGGTTCCTTACGTAGTTTGCAACTAGTAGAGTTTATAATGCTTCCTTCCGTAGTTTGCAACTAGTAGAGTTTATAATGCTTCCTTCCGTAGTTTGCAACTAGTAGAGTTTATAATGCTTCCTTACGTAGTTTACAACTAGTAGAGTTTATAATGCTTCCTTACTTAGTTTGCAAATAGTAGAGTTTATAATGCTTCTTTCCGTTGTTTACTACTAGTAGAGTTTATAATGGTTCCTTACGTAGTTTGCAACTAGTAGAGTTTATAATGCTTCCTTCCGTAGTTTGCAACTAGTAGAGTTTATAATGCTTCCTTCCGTAGTTTGCAACTAGTAGAGTTTATAATGCTTCCTTACGTAGTTTACAACTAGTAGAGCTTATAATGCTCCCTTACTTAGTTTGCAACTAGTAGAGTTTATAATGCTTCCTTCCGTAGTTTACAACTAGTAGAGTTTATAATGGTTCCATACGTAGTTTGCAACTAGTAGAGTTTATAATGCTTCCTTCCGTAGTTTGCAACTAGTAGAGTTTATAATGCTTCCTTCCGTAGTTTGCAACTAGTAGAGTTTATAATGCTTCCTTCCGTAGTTTGCAACTAGTAGAGTTTATAATGGTTCCATACGTAGTTTGCAACTAGTAGAGTTTATAATGCTTCCTTCCGTAGTTTGCAACTAGTAGAGTTTATAATGCTTCCTTCCGTAGTTTGCAACTAGTAGAGTTTATAATGCTTCCTTCCGTAGTTTGCAACTAGTAGAGTTTATAATGCTTCCTTCCGTAGTTTGCAACTAGTAGAGTTTATAATGCTTCCTTACGTAGTTTACAACTAGTAGAGCTTATAATGCTCCCTTACTTAGTTTGCAACTAGTAGAGTTTATAATGCTTCCTTCCGTAGTTTACAACTAGTAGAGTTTATAATGGTTCCATACGTAGTTTGCAACTAGTAGAGTTTATAATGCTTCCTTCCGTAGTTTGCAACTAGTAGAGTTTATAATGCTTCCTTCCGTAGTTTGCAACTAGTAGAGTTTATAATGCTTCCTTCCGTAGTTTGCAACTAGTAGAGTTTATAATGGTTCCATACGTAGTTTGCAACTAGTAGAGTTTATAATGCTTCCTTCCGTAGTTTGCAACTAGTAGAGTTTATAATGCTTCCTTCCGTAGTTTGCAACTAGTAGAGTTTATAATGCTTCCTTCCGTAGTTTGCAACTTGTAGAGTTTATAATGCTTCCTTCCGTAGTTTGCAACTAGTAGAGTTTATAATGCTTCCTTCCGTAGTTTGCAACTAGTAGAGTTTATAATGCTTCCTTCCGTAGTTTGCAACTAGTAGAGTTTATAATGCTTCCTTCCGTAGTTTGCAACTAGTAGAGTTTATAATGCTTCCTTCCGTAGTTTGCAACTAGTAGAGTTTATAATGCTTCCTTAAGTAGTTTACAACTAGTAGAGTTTATAATGCTTCCTTACTTAGTTTGCAAATACTAGAGTTTATAATGCTTCTTTCCGTTGTTTACTACTAGTAGAGTTTATAATGCTTCCTTCCGTAGTTTGCAACTAGTAGAGTTTATAATGCTTCCTTACGTAGTTTGCAACTAGTAGAGTTTATAATGCTTCCTTCCGTAGTTTGCAACTAGTAGAGTTTATAATGCTTCCTTCCGTAGTTTGCAACTTGTAGAGTTTATAATGCTTCCTTCCGTAGTTTGACACTAGTAGAGTTTATAATGCTTCCTTCCGTAGTTTGCAACTAGTAGAGTTTATACTGCTTCCTTCCGTAGTTTGCAACTAGTAGAGTTTATAATGCTTCCTTCCGTTGTTTGCAACTAGTAGAGTTTATAATGCTTCCTTACTTAGTTTGCAACTAGTAGAGTTTATAATGCTTCCTTCCGTAGTTTGCAACTAGTAGAGTTTATAATGCTTCCTTACGTAGTTTGCAACTAGTAGAGTTTATAATGCTTCCTTCCGTTGTTTGCAACTAGTAGAGTTTATAATGCTTCCTTACTTAGTTTGCGACTAGTAGAGTTTATAATGCTTCCTTCCGTAGTTTGCAACTAGTAGAGTTTATAATGGTTCCTTACGTAGTTTGCAACTAGTAGAGTTTATAATGCTTCCTTCCGTAGTTTGCAACTAGTAGAGTTTATAATGCTTCCTTCCGTAGTTTGCAACTAGTAGAGTTTATAATGCTTCCTTACGTAGTTTACAACTAGTAGAGTTTATAATGCTTCCTTACTTAGTTTGCAAATAGTAGAGTTGATAATGCTTCTTTCCGTAGTTTACAACTAGTAGAGTTTATAATGGTTCCTTACGTAGTTTGCAACTAGTAGAGTTTATAATGCTTCCTTCCGTAGTTTGCAACTAGTAGAGTTAATAATGCTTCCTTCCGTAGTTTGCAACTAGTAGAGTTTATAATGCTTCCTTCCGTAGTTTGCAACTAGTAGAGTTTATAATGCTTCCTTCCGTAGTTTGCAACTTGTAGAGTTTATAATGCTTCCTTCCGTAGTTTACAACTAGTAGAGTTTATAATGGTTCCATACGTAGTTTGCAACTAGTAGAGTTTATAATGCTTCCTTCCGTAGTTTGCAACTAGTAGAGTTTATAATGCTTCCTTACGTAGTTTACAACTAGTAGAGTTTATAATGCTTCCTTCCGTAGTTTGCAACTAGTAGAGTTTATAATGCTTCCTTCCGTAGTTTGCAACTAGTAGAGTTTATAATGCTTCCTTCCGTAGTTTGCAACTTGTAGAGTTTATAATGCTTCCTTCCGTAGTTTGACACTAGTAGAGTTTATAATGCTTCCTTCCGTAGTTTGCAACTAGTAGAGTTTATACTGCTTCCTTCCGTAGTTTGCAACTAGTAGAGTTTATAATGCTTCCTTCCGTTGTTTGCAACTAGTAGAGTTTATAATGCTTCCTTACTTAGTTTGCAACTAGTAGAGTTTATAATGCTTCCTTCCGTAGTTTACAACTAGTAGAGTTTATAATGGTTCCTTACGTAGTTTGCAACTAGTAGAGTTTATAATGCTTCCTTCCGTAGTTTGCAACTAGTAGAGTTTATAATGCTTCCTTCCGTAGTTTGCAACTAGTAGAGTTTATAATGCTTCCTTACGTAGTTTACAACTAGTAGAGTTTATAATGCTTCCTTACTTAGTTTGCAAATAGTAGAGTTTATAATGCTTCTTTCCGTTGTTTACTACTAGTAGAGTTTATAATGGTTCCTTACGTAGTTTGCAACTAGTAGAGTTTATAATGCTTCCTTCCGTAGTTTGCAACTAGTAGAGTTTATAATGCTTCCTTCCGTAGTTTGCAACTAGTAGAGTTTATAATGCTTCCTTACGTAGTTTACAACTAGTAGAGCTTATAATGCTCCCTTACTTAGTTTGCAACTAGTAGAGTTTATAATGCTTCCTTCCGTAGTTTACAACTAGTAGAGTTTATAATGGTTCCATACGTAGTTTGCAACTACTAGAGTTTATAATGCTTCCTTCCGTAGTTTGCAACTAGTAGAGTTTATAATGCTTCCTTCCGTAGTTTGCAACTAGTAGAGTTTATAATGCTTCCTTCCGTAGTTTGCAACTAGTAGAGTTTATAATGGTTCCATACGTAGTTTGCAACTAGTAGAGTTTATAATGCTTCCTTCCGTAGTTTGCAACTAGTAGAGTTTATAATGCTTCCTTCCGTAGTTTGCAACTAGTAGAGTTTATAATGCTTCCTTCCGTAGTTTGCAACTTGTAGAGTTTATAATGCTTCCTTCCGTAGTTTGCAACTAGTAGAGTTTATAATGCTTCCTTCCGTAGTTTGCAACTAGTAGAGTTTATAATGCTTCCTTCCGTAGTTTGCAACTAGTAGAGTTTATAATGCTTCCTTCCGTAGTTTGCAACTAGTAGAGTTTATAATGCTTCCTTACGTAGTTTACAACTAGTAGAGTTTATAATGCTTCCTTACTTAGTTTGCAAATAGTAGAGTTTATAATGCTTCTTTCCGTTGTTTACTACTAGTAGAGTTTATAATGCTTCCTTCCGTAGTTTGCAACTAGTAGAGTTTATAATGCTTCCTTACGTAGTTTACAACTAGTAGAGTTTATAATGCTTCCTTACTTAGTTTGCAAATAGTAGAGTTTATAATGCTTCTTTCCGTAGTTTACAACTAGTAGAGTTTATAATGGTTCCTTACGTAGTTTGCAACTAGTAGAGTTTATAATGCTTCCTTCCGTAGTTTGCAACTAGTAGAGTTAATAATGCTTCCTTCCGTAGTTTGCAACTAGTAGAGTTTATAATGCTTCCTTCCGTAGTTTGCAACTAGAAGAGTTTATAATGCTTCCTTCCGTAGTTTGCAACTTGTAGAGTTTATAATGCTTCCTTCCGTAGTTTACAACTAGTAGAGTTTATAATGGTTCCATACGTAGTTTGCAACTAGTAGAGTTTATAATGCTTCCATCCGTAGTTTGCAACTAGTAGAGTTTATAATGCTTCCTTACGTAGTTTACAACTAGTAGAGTTTATAATGCTTCCTTCCGTAGTTTGCAACTAGTAGAGTTTATAATGCTTCCTTCAGTAGTTTGCAACTAGTAGAGTTTATAATGCTTCCTTCCGTAGTTTGCAACTAGTAGAGTTTATAATGCTTCCTTCCGTAGTTTGCAACTTGTAGAGTTTATAATGCTTCCTTCCGTAGTTTGACACTAGAAGAGTTTATAATGCTTCCTTCCGTAGTTTGCAACTAGTAGAGTTTATACTGCTTCCTTCCGTAGTTTGCAATTAGTAGAGTTTATAATGCTTCCTTCCGTAGTTTGCAACTAGTAGAGTTTATAATGCTTCCTTCCGTAGTTTGCAACTAGTAGAGTTTATAATGCTTCCTTACGTAGTTTACAACTAGTAGAGTTTATAATGCTTCCTTACTTAGTTTGCAAATAGTAGAGTTTATAATGCTTCTTTCCGTAGTTTACAACTAGTAGAGTTTATAATGGTTCCTTACGTAGTTTGCAACTAGTAGAGTTTATAATGCTTCCTTCCGTAGTTTGCAACTAGTAGAGTTAATAATGCTTCCTTCCGTAGTTTGCAACTAGTAGAGTTTATAATGCTTCCTTCCGTAGTTTGCAACTAGTAGAGTTTATAATGCTTCCTTCCGTAGTTTGCAACTTGTAGAGTTTATAATGCTTCCTTCCGTAGTTTACAACTAGTAGAGTTTATAATGGTTCCATACGTAGTTTGCAACTAGTAGAGTTTATAATGCTTCCTTCCGTAGTTTGCAACTAGTAGAGTTTATAATGCTTCCTTACGTAGTTTACAACTAGTAGAGTTTATAATGCTTCCTTCCGTAGTTTGCAACTAGTAGAGTTTATAATGCTTCCTTCCGTAGTTTGCAACTAGTAGAGTTTATAATGCTTCCTTCCGTAGTTTGCAACTTGTAGAGTTTATAATGCTTCCTTCCGTAGTTTGACACTAGTAGAGTTTATAATGCTTCCTTCCGTAGATTGCAACTAGTAGAGTTTATACTGCTTCCTTCCGTAGTTTGCAACTAGTAGAGTTTATAATGCTTCCTTCCGTAGTTTGCAACTTGTAGAGTTTATAATGCTTCCTTCCGTAGTTTGACACTAGTAGAGTTTATAATGCTTCCTTCCGTAGTTTGCAACTAGTAGAGTTTATACTGCTTCCTTCCGTTGTTTGCAACTAGTAGAGTTTATAATGCTTCCTTCCGTTTTTTGCAACTAGTAGAGTTTATAATGCTTCCTTACTTAGTTTGCAAATAGTAGAGTTTATAATGCTTCTTTCCGTTGTTTACTACTAGTAGAGTTTATAATGGTTCCTTACGTAGTTTGAAACTAGTAGAGTTTATAATGCTTCCTTCCGTAGTTTGCAACTAGTAGAGTTTATAATGCTTCCTTCCGTAGTTTGCAACTAGTAGAGTTTATAATGCTTCCTTACGTAGTTTACAACTAGTAGAGTTTATAATGCTCCCTTACTTAGTTTGCAACTAGTAGAGTTTATAATGCTTCCTTCCGTAGTTTACAACTAGTAGAGTTTATAATGGTTCCATACGTAGTTTGCAACTAGTAGAGTTTATAATGCTTCCTTCCGTAGTTTGCAACTAGTAGAGTTTATAATGCTTCCTTCCGTAGTTTGCAACTAGTAGAGTTTATAATGCTAACTTCCGTAGTTTGCAACTAGTAGAGTTTATAATGGTTCCATACGTAGTTTGCAACTAGTAGAGTTTATAATGCTTCCTTCCGTAGTTTGCAACTAGTAGAGTTTATAATGCTTCCTTCCGTAGTTTGCAACTAGTAGAGTTTATAATGGTTCCATACGTAGTTTGCAACTAGTAGAGTTTATAATGCTTCCTTCCGTAGTTTGCAACTAGTAGAGTTTATAATGCTTCCTTCCGTATTTTGCAACTAGTAGAGTTTATAATGCTTCCTTCCGTAGTTTGCAACTTGTAGAGTTTATAATGCTTCCTTCCGTAGTTTGCAACTAGTAGAGTTTATAATGCTTCCTTCCGTAGTTTGCAACTAGTAGAGTTTATAATGCTTCCTTCCGTAGTTTGCAACTAGTAGAGTTTATAATGCTTCCTTCCGTAGTTTGCAACTAGTAGAGTTTATAATGCTTCCTTCCGTAGTTTGCAACTAGTAGAGTTTATAATGCTTCCTTACGTAGTTTACAACTAGTAGAGTTTATAATGCTTCCTTACTTAGTTTGCAAATAGTAGAGTTTATAATGCTTCTTTCCGTTGTTTACTACTAGTAGAGTTTATAATGCTTCCTTCCGTAGTTTGCAACTAGTAGAGTTTATAATGCTTCCTTACGTAGTTTACAACTAGTAGAGTTTATTATGCTTCCTTACTTAGTTTGCAAATAGTAGAGTTTATAATGCTTCTTTCCGTAGTTTACAACTAGTAGAGTTTATAATGGTTCCTTACGTAGTTTGCAACTAGTAGAGTTTATAATGCTTCCTTCCGTAGTTTGCAACTAGTAGAGTTAATAATGCTTCCTTCCGTAGTTTGCAACTAGTAGAGTTTATAATGCTTCCTTCCGTAGTTTGCAACTAGTAGAGTTTATAATGCTTCCTTCCGTAGTTTGCAACTTGTAGAGTTTATAATGCTTCCTTACGTAGTTTACAACTAGTAGAGTTTATAATGCTTCCTTCCGTAGTTTGCAACTAGTAGAGTTTATAATGCTTCCTTCCGTAGTTTGCAACTAGTAGAGTTTATAATGCTTCCTTCCGTAGTTTGCAACTAGTAGAGTTTATAATGCTTCCTTCCGTAGTTTGCAACTTGTAGAGTTTATAATGCTTCCTTCCGTAGTTTGACACTAGTAGAGTTTATAATGCTTCCTTCCGTAGTTTGCAACTAGTAGAGTTTATACTGCTTCCTTCCGTAGTTTGCAACTAGTAGAGTTTATAATGCTTCCTTCCGTTGTTTGCAACTAGTAGAGTTTATAATGCTTCCTTACTTAGTTTGCAACTAGTAGAGTTTATAATGCTTCCTTCCGTAGTTTACAACTAGTAGAGTTTATAATGCTTCCTTCCGTAGTTTGCAACTAGTAGAGTTTATAATGCTTCCTTCCGTAGTTTGCAACTAGTAGAGTTTATAATGCTTCCTTACGTAGTTTACAACTAGTAGAGTTTATAATGCTTCCTTACTTAGTTTGCAAATAGTAGAGTTTATAATGCTTCTTTCCGTTGTTTACTACTAGTAGAGTTTATAATGGTTCCTTACGTAGTTTGCAACTAGTAGAGTTTATAATGCTTCCTTCCGTAGTTTGCAACTAGTAGAGTTTATAATGCTTCCTTCCGTAGTTTGCAACTAGTAGAGTTTATAATGCTTCCTTACGTAGTTTACAACTAGTAGAGTTTATAATGCTCCCTTACTTAGTTTGCAACTAGTAGAGTTTATAATGCTTCCTTCCGTAGTTTACAACTAGTAGAGTTTATAATGGTTCCATACGTAGTTTGCAACTAGTAGAGTTTATAATGCTTCCTTCCGTAGTTTGCAACTAGTAGAGTTTATAATGCTTCCTTCCGTAGTTTGCAACTAGTAGAGTTTATAATGCTTCCTTCCGTAGTTTGCAACTAGTAGAGTTTATAATGGTTCCATACGTAGTTTGCAACTAGTAGAGTTTATAATGCTTCCTTCCGTAGTTTGCAACTAGTAGAGTTTATAATGCTTCCTTCCGTAGTTTGCAACTAGTAGAGTTTATAATGCTTCCTTCCGTAGTTTGCAACTTGTAGAGTTTATAATGCTTCCTTCCGTAGTTTGCAACTAGTAGAGTTTATAATGCTTCCTTCCGTAGTTTGCAACTAGTAGAGTTTATAATGCTTCCTTCCGTAGTTTGCAACTAGTAGAGTTTATAATGCTTCCTTCCGTAGTTTGCAACTAGTAGAGTTTATAATGCTTCCTTCCGTAGTTTGCAACTAGTAGAGTTTATAATGCTTCCTTCCGTAGTTTGCAACTAGTAGAGTTTATAATGCTTCCTTCCGTAGTTTGCAACTTGTAGAGTTTATAATGCTTCCTTCCGTAGTTTGCAACTAGTAGAGTTTATAATGCTTCCTTCCGTAGTTTGCAACTAGTAGAGTTTATAATGCTTCCTTCCGTAGTTTGCAACTAGTAGAGTTTATAATGCTTCCTTCCATAGTTTGCAACTAGTAGAGTTTATAATGCTTCCTTACGTAGTTTACAACTAGTAGAGTTTATAATGCTTCCTTCCGTAGTTTGCAACTAGTAGAGTTTATAATGCTTCCTTACGTAGTTTACAACTAGTAGAGTTTATAATGCTTCCTTCCGTAGTTTGCAACTAGTAGAGTTTATAATGCTTCCTTCCGTAGTTTGCAACTAGTAGAGTTTATAATGCTTCCTTCCGTAGTTTGCAACTTGTAGAGTTTATAATGCTTCCTTCCGTAGTTTGACACTAGTAGAGTTTATAATGCTTCCTTCCGTAGTTTGCAACTAGTAGAGTTTATACTGCTTCCTTCCGTAGTTTGCAACTAGTAGAGTTTATAATGCTTCCTTCCGTTGTTTGCAACTAGTAGAGTTTATAATGCTTCCTTACTTAGTTTGCAACTAGTAGAGTTTATAATGCTTCCTTCCGTAGTTTACAACTAGTAGAGTTTATAATGGTTCCTTACGTAGTTTGCAACTAGTAGAGTTTATAATGCTTCCTTCCGTAGTTTGCAACTAGTAGAGTTTATAATGCTTCCTTCCGTAGTTTGCAACTAGTAGAGTTTATAATGCTTCCTTACGTAGTTTACAACTAGTAGAGTTTATAATGCTTCCTTACTTAGTTTGCAAATAGTAGAGTTTATAATGCTTCTTTCCGTTGTTTACTACTAGTAGAGTTTATAATGGTTCCTTACGTAGTTTGCAACTAGTAGAGTTTATAATGCTTCCTTCCGTAGTTTGCAACTAGTAGAGTTTATAATGCTTCCTTCCGTAGTTTGCAACTAGTAGAGTTTATAATGCTTCCTTACGTAGTTTACAACTAGTAGAGTTTATAATGCTCCCTTACTTAGTTTGCAACTAGTAGAGTTTATAATGCTTCCTTCCGTAGTTTACAACTAGTAGAGTTTATAATGGTTCCATACGTAGTTTGCAACTAGTAGAGTTTATAATGCTTCCTTCCGTAGTTTGTAACTAGTAGAGTTTATAATGCTTCCTTCCGTAGTTTGCAACTAGTAGAGTTTATAATGCTTCCTTCCGTAGTTTGCAACTAGTAGAGTTTATAATGGTTCCATACGTAGTTTGCAACTAGTAGAGTTTATAATGCTTCCTTCCGTAGTTTGCAACTAGTAGAGTTTATAATGCTTCCTTCCGTAGTTTGCAACTAGTAGAGTTTATAATGCTTCCTTCCGTAGTTTGCAACTTGTAGAGTTTATAATGCTTCCTTCCGTAGTTTGCAACTAGTAGAGTTTATAATGCTTCCTTCCGTAGTTTGCAACTAGTAGAGTTTATAATGCTTCCTTCCGTAGTTTGCAACTAGTAGAGTTTATAATGCTTCCTTCCGTAGTTTGCAACTAGTAGAGTTTATAATGCTTCCTTCCGTAGTTTGCAACTAGTAGAGTTTATAATGCTTCCTTCCGTAGTTTGCAACTAGTAGAGTTTATAATGCTTCCTTCCGTAGTTTGCAACTTGTAGAGTTTATAATGCTTCCTTCCGTAGTTTGCAACTAGTAGAGTTTATAATGCTTCCTTCCGTAGTTTGCAACTAGTAGAGTTTATAATGCTTCCTTCCGTAGTTTGCAACTAGTAGAGTTTATAATGCTTCCTTCCGTAGTTTGCAACTAGTAGAGTTTATAATGCTTCCTTCCGTAGTTTGCAACTAGTAGAGTTTATAATGCTTCCTTACGTAGTTTGCAACTAGTAGAGTTTATAATACTTCCTTACGTAGTTTGAAACTAGTAGAGTTTATAATTATGTGTTTATAACTATGTGTCGTATGGTATCATGTTACTGCTGCCACTACCTAGCATTTACATATAAACTTTACATTTCTTTTTAACCAATTTAACTTAGGAGTAGGCATATTCTTATTTTCGTACAACAGGTTTATACTTACAAATAATTATTATATGCATTAACTATTTACTTGCTGTTATAATATGTCAAATGGATATGGTTATATGTATTTTGACTGTTACTATTGTGAACTTACAATCATCAGAATATTATTTTTTTATGAACTATGTATGTAAAAGCTCAATGGGCGTATAAATAAATAAATAATCCTTATTTTCGTAGTTTATCGAACTTGGATAATTTTAGGCTTAACAGTACACCACAGATAATCGATTTTACTATGTTTGATTATAATGTTTTACATTCAAAATGACTTCAAAATTAGACATACTAAAATTGACCAATTTATAACGACAGAAGAACAAAAAGTATTAATCCAAAATCTTTTAAGATTATAACTTTGTACATCTGTATACTTTTTTAAATTATGCCTATGTATATATGTGTACTTTTTAAAATTATACCTATGTATGTATATGTAAATAAACATTGTTATTGAGTACGGTTAATTTGTAATTTGATGATAAATCAATACAATTAAATGGTTGTCCTTTGAGAATTTTGATTTGCATCGTGAAGTATTTTTCAGAAATTTCCAGACCAGTGAACTGATGGATCAAAACTCGAGTAATCGACGATTATATTTCTGACCTATTTCATCTTGGGTGGGAGATAACTCGACACCTCCCAGACGGGTCCACAGACATACCAAATCTACTTGCTACCAGTAAAGTTACAAAACCAAAAGGCACCATTCAAATCAAAGATATTTATGATTAAATATTGAATTTGTTTATGCTTTTCTAGGAGGTGTCCCGAAAGAGTTGATAGAATGAGATGTGAATTGTGCTACCGTGCAGAATTTTGCAGAAATTTGACCCAGTGATCGACTTATCAATTTAACTGATCTTTATGTGAGATATTTATACTTACATCTAGAAAACAACGAGCTTCCGTCGTTTTTACAAGAGAATTTTAAAGGTTGGCATTATTTATACCCGGAAGAAGGGTGAGCGTGAGTGGGAATTTTTGAGAAATGATCGAGCCTTAAAACAAAATTGCGTTTGGAGGATAAGGCACAACCTTAATTTGCGGTTAGATCCTCTAGCACTAATGCAGAGATCGCGGGTTCAAATTTGGCATAAGCCATAGACAAGACATCCAAATTAATAGACTTGACCTAACATAAAATCTGGGTATAATTTCGACAACCTGGATTCAAACCATGTGACCAAATTTTTGTATACTGTCTGCCGAAGAGCACATATTTTAAAAACCAGAATCTGCTCAGAAAAGTAAAGTTCGCTAAACTAAGGCAAAGGTTTGCACGGTAGTCGATTGTGGGACTTTTCAAAGCAGGATCTGAATGTGCGTTTTTCAAAGAAACGCCTGGCGTAGCGACACTAAAAATGAGTGAGGTGGGTAAATTATAACGTATTTGTAAAAGTTCTAACTAAGCAGTGCAACAAAATATTCAAGTTTAGAAACAAGCCCGAACTGTTGTTTACCCGATTTGGCATTTGTCGTTAAGTTTTTTTACGCAGCCAGCATTTTAAAAAGGACTAGTAATTCGTAAGCAGATTTTAATTTCGAGGACTGAATAGAGGTATTACAATCCAAATTACCTGCATATTGTCAGCTTTATTTATTGGCAAATCACAGAAAGGGAGACAGACGGTCACACCACCTCCCGCGCTCTGCGCAACTTGATTTGTTCCCCCTTCTCCGATTGACTGGTCTATTTGAATGTCTAGGGCGTGATTAATAAATTTTATTGAAATAATTTTAATAATAGTATATCAACGGTACGTTCTTGAATCGTAAATATGTCCCTGGTGAAAGACCACCATTCGGAATCGAAACGTTGCGTCACTCGAAATATTGACCAGGTCGGAATAACAACCTTCTTCCTCTCTATCTCCTTTCCATCCTCATTCCATTCAGCCTTACAACATACCCCAATTATTGGGAATGCCATAGTTCCACTGGACGATAGTTGGGTCTCCTGAGCGGTATTCACATAAAAAAGCCCTTTTAGAGGGCTCCAACATTGAAGAGGTAATATTATTACATTTGGAAAACCATGGAAACAATTTCGATGTCATTTATTTGTTCAAAATTATTTATTGTATTAGGGCTTCACCTAGTTTACTAAAACTCATCCTTTTCAATATCCCCTCCCGTAGAATCAGAAATAATGAACTGCTCTTCATCAATCAACACTAAATTAAATATGAATACTATTCACACTGTCCAGGGTGTGTGTTCACATTCATATTATCCAGGGTGTGTGTGTTCGGACTGGTCAACTGAAGATCATACCTAGTTAAGTTTTTCAAAAGGGACTTACAATTCGTAAGCAGATTTCACTTTCGAGGACTGAAAAGCGAATTTATATTTCGAGTTGCCTGTATACAGTCAGAGTCATTTATTGATTTTTTTAGTATAAATGGTGAATAAGCGCCTCTGAGGTGATTTTCTCACGAAAACGGCGCTATGGAAATGATCCAATCCAATCATTTAATAAAATAATTATAAATCAAAACATGTTTTGTCTGTTACTAAGCAAGTGAAGAATATTCGTATGTTTATTTTTATCCATGTACCTACCATATTTTACTTCTAATGTTCATTCTTCTTCTATTTCGTGTTATTTATTTTGTAAATATGACGTAAGCCCGTTAGAAAATATATAAAAATCAACAAGTAAGGAAACGTTTAAATGAGATTCATTTCATACAGCATGCACACATAGTAATACATCTTTGTTAACCATTATGTCGTCTTATTAAACATTTAAACACTAAAAAGTAACAAATTTATACCGCACATAAGATGGTAAATTAAGACTCAAGATTTTTTCCATGACAATTGTAGACAGGTAAAAAACGGTAGCCGGGTGCTGCGGCAATAAACACCTTTAAACTATTCGACCACAGACCTCCCCGCGCAACCTGACACCCACCACCCACCGCAACCGCCCAATCGGTTCATGGGCAATTAGCTGCTCGCGCCGTGGAAGCCAACGAAATGCAACAACGAAAGGTGTATCCTACATTTTGGGCAGATGATCAAATATGTATCTACTGAACGTACGTACATTCATAAATATAATTTTTCGAGATAACGTTCCCTTTGTACCTATCAGCATCTTTAACAGCCATAGGTAGACTTTAAGTACATATGCGCAATCCCAATACCAATTCCGTAGATCGGGATTTTGCAGTAGCAGGCCCAACAGCTTGGAACAAACTCCCTTCAGATTTGCGAAAGATCGACAGGTCATCTGAGCTCAGAGCAAAACTAAAGACTCACCTTTTCAACTTGTTTCCAGAATAATGACAACATTTTTTCTCAGCAGTATTTCATTGCTCAGTCCATGGGATTTTTCTCCTTGACAGTGTAATGTAATAACCATTTATTATCAGTAAACTATTTTTGTAATATTTTATACCTTAACACTGACACGACGGGCAGAAATCATAACAATCTGTATTTGTAAACATAAATATAGTAACAAATCTTTATTTTTAAGTTTAAGTCATAGGAATAAATTAAGTTGTTAAGCGCCCTTGAAGTGATTTTGTCAAAAAAACGGTGCTATACAAATATTCCAATTATTATTATTAATAACAAGGTTTTCCGTGGTTTAGGAGTAAGGTTCTCGATTAGCAATCAGTCGCGGGTTCAAAACCCGGCGTGCGCAAGAACATTTTATTTTTTCTATGGCAAATGGAACCAAGTTAAATTTGTAAATGAAGCATTGTTGCTCTAATCTTTAGACTTCAAAGAAAAATAAGAAAATATTTAAATTTGAATTAATTTGCTCGTAAATTGCAAATGAAATCTTCTTGTTCCAAAAAATAAAAGTTTGTGTTTTAAATAAAACTTTGTTGCATAATTATCTGCAAACTCACAAATAAGGCAGACATTTTTAGAGAGGGTTTTAAAGAAAATTAAAACATCAGAATTTTGCTTTAACCTAATTGTTCATTTTTGCCAAAATTTCAGTTTCTCTATTTTTTTATTTGAATTAATTATACGAGTCCCAACTGCTTCCAATCGTCTGGAGCCAGTGAGACTATGGCATCCCCGATTGCGGTATGTTGTGAGGTAATGTGAATGTAACGAGGAGGAGAAGGAGACGGAGAAGAGGAAGATGGGGAAGTATCTGGTTATTCAGATATGATCACCACAAACGGCTAAAATCATTTAAAGCAACATTTCCATTCTGAACGGTGTTCATACACAAGTAAGAACACCGTTTATTTTTCACTCTTGAATGTGGCCCAATTATACCTACTACATATTATTTTGAATGAATTAATTATGTCGAGATTTGAACCCGCGACCTGCGGATTCTGAGTCAAAAGTCTTATCCCTTGACCAGGGAGGCCGGTTTAATCTTTCAAACGTATATTTATTTTAATTTACTAATTTAATCATCGATTTGCTCTAGGTACCTAAGAATTCAAACTTTCAAATAGTTCCTTTCTTCATCTTGTTCTTACAATTAAAAGCGTTAAAAAAACAATTGATAGGGTTCTTTTAATAATTATTATTCGTAATATAAAAACATTTTTTTATAAAATACAAAACTGCAAAAATACTACAAAAATGTAAGTACAAATTCAAACAATTGACGAGTAGCTAATGCTTTCCATGACATTATTATATTCAATAACTTGATTGAGGCTTGAAATACTATTTCAACAACGACAATAGATCAAAAATTTCACAAGCAACAGAATTCACAATGTTTACATTAATAATACAATAACCAATAACATGGACAGGACTTTAGTGACACTGCCCATTGTCCTGGAAATCCGCAAAACCTCAAAAGCTTCGTCCTTCCTACCCTTAGCCCCATCCCATATATCGGTCCCGCCAGCCAAGCGTAAGTTCCGTATTGTAAAGTGAGTATTATATTTTTTTATGGAATTTGTATGATATCCTTCCGTTTCCTTGATAATCATATTATTCCTGAGGCCTTCATAATATTTATAAAAGTAATACTTGAGGGCAGTTTTACAAAGTGACAATAATGAGTAGTTTTCTGGTAAATAATGCTCCAATGACAAACGGGTATTTAACCAATTGAGTTCATACAATTTTGAACATCATTTCTAATAAGAGCCACGAGGATAGCACGAGGATAGGTTTTTTTTTTTGTGGTTTGCGACATAACCACAGAAGTCGTTTTTGTCTGGCTTGAGTAATCAGCCAGGCCCCGCTACTTTTGCCGGCCGGAGAGATCCCACCGGCCCACCGAGCAGGCGCTCGCGCCCACCCAACTGCCTTTATCAAGGCAACACTTTCTCGCTATACTTAAACAACGAAGACTCACGCTGGCCCCCGCAAACCGCCCACAAGCTCCAGAGACGTGCTCCCTCTTCAAGAGGAGGCACAGACTACCGCCTGTCAAGATGTTCCCGACGAGGATGCTCCCCGCTGACCACGAGGACTCCCCGGTCGTGGTACCGCCCGGCGCCCATCAGATAGCGCTTCGAAGGAAGACAGGGACCATGCGCCTTACGGTCCCCGCACCACAGCCCCGCTCCGAGGACCCAAGGACCCGGAGACCATCCACCACCACGACTGCCACCACGCCCGACGTAACCGAGATGACGGAGCCCATAGCAGGCCCCTCCTGGGCAACAGGACCCAGTCCTGCCCCCAGGCGCCCCCCGATAGGCCCAGCGTCGGCCTACGTGGCGCCCCCGAGGCCCCAGCAGCCGATGGAGACGGCTGCCCCCCAGGATGGAGGCTGGACGAGGCCGTCCAACCCCGCAAAGAGGCCCATGTCCCCACGGGGACCACAACCGCTCCAGTGTGGCAACCGATTTGAAGAGTTGCCCGAGGTAAGCGAAGGCGCCGGCGCGCCGCGTAATAAGCGTGCCAACACTAATAATTCTTTCTCCCCCGCAGGTACCGGAAGGAGAGACCGTGTTCCCCCGGTTGTGATGACCCTGGGGAACATGACACACGCGCAGATCACAGCTGCGGTGCAAGGACATCTGGGGGCGGGTAAGCTCTTCACTTTTAGATATAACAGGGGCGGCACGGCCAACATCTTCGTGCGCACGATGGAGGACCATCGCGCCCTCACCAATGGACTGCGAGCGGAGGCGCGCGGCTTCCACACATTCACGGCCGAAGCCGAAAAAATGAAGAAGGCCGTGATCAAGGGCCTGCCTCTAGTAGATGTACAAGACATCGCGGCGGATCTGGAATCGCAAGGATTCCCAGCTGTGAAGGTGGTCAAGATGACTGCCTCAAATGAGTATCCCATATACTTAGCGCACTTCAATAAGGAAGTCAACATGGGACAGCTGCGCGCGGCCGTCAAATACCTGTGCCACTGCCGCATTCGACTCCAGAAGCACAGGAGTAATCACCTTCAGCACGGCACCCAGTGCTACAGATGTCAAGACTTCGGACATGGGTCCCGAAACTGTTCGCACACAGCAAGGTGTGTAAAATGCTTACTGGAGCATGCTTCGGCAGAATGCCCCAAGAAGACGAGAGACGAGCCCGCCGCATGCTGTAACTGCTCAGGCCCGCATCCCGCCAACTACAGAGGCTGCCCCAAGCGGGTAGCGTACGTCGCCTCAATCCAGCAGCGACCTGCCAGAAGGCCCCAACCCCCTCCGGCAGAACAGAACCCGAGCAGGCCACCTCCTCAGCCGAGGACGGATGGACGCACATGGGCCAACGTAGCCGGAGGCACCGCCCCCGCCCAAGAGCAGCGCGAGACCGCGCCGCCCCCACAGCCCCCCCGCCCCCAGCCCCGCTCACAGCAGGAGCCCGTGCGCGCGCCCACCACTACAGAGGACGACCTGGACATCATGGCCCTGCTCCAAGGCCTCCTGAGGATGCGATCGCAGCTCGCCCGCTGCACATCAAGAGCAGAGAAGCTCGTCGTCCTGATGGAGCTCCTCACGACCACCCTCGATGTCTAATCCCGAGAAGGTGAGAGTCCTCGTATGGAACGCATTTAGCGTGCGCAACAAGACAGACGAACTGCTCGCTTTGGCAAATGAATTAAACACAGACATAATTCTCTTATCAGAATCCCACTTGAATCCAAGCGTACCGCTGAGAGTGCAAGGCTTCGAGATTTACCGAGACGACCGACAGGGAAGATCAGGCGGAGGAACCGCAATATTCGTTCGACAATCAATGACGTCCACAAGAATTCCCACTCCGAAGTTGAAGCACGCTGAAGCCACGATTATCGAAGTCACCATAGAGGGTAGAGCGCATACCATCATCTCCGTATACTGCACCCAAAGTAACCTAGTGAGAGAAGATCTCAATAAATTGCTCAATCTGGGACCAATCGTTGTGATAGGAGGCGATTTGAACGCCAAACACAACTACTGGAATAACTACAGAGGAAATGCGAACGGAAATACGCTCTTTACACACATGCAGACAAATACCTATTCGATAATGGCGCCCGACAGACCTACGTACTACTCGCAACGCTCTAGATATCCGAGTACTTTGGATATAGTACTCGAGAAAAATGTTAAGACAATATCTCCACTGCGCACATTAGACGAGCTGTCTTCGGACCATCTGCCCGTGTGCTTTACTATAGGCGGCACAACTTCAAGGACCCCCAGAAAACAGCGCAATTATAAGGATGCGGACTGGGAAGGATTTAAAAAGGAAGTCAACGAACGAATTCATCTCACTTCGGGAACTCTGCGCTCGCCACAAGAAATCGACGCAGCTACAAGCACTCTCACAGAGATTCTTCAAACAGCACAAGATACACACATTCCTCTCAAAGAAGTACATTCATACACGATCAAGCTTCCCGAGCACGTTTTATCGCTCATCAAGGACAAAAATCGCCTGCGACGCATGTACCACCGCACGCGTGACGAATACTTCAAGACAGCGTACAACTGCCTGCAGAGGGAAATCAAGACTGAAATCGCAGAACTCAAGCGCGAACTTTGGGACAAAAAAGTCGCGTCGCTCACGCCGAAGGATAATTCATTATGGAAAATGGCAAGCGCGCTGAGACATAAAGATTTCACAATCCCCCCGCTACAGAAATTGAACGGCCCTGGGACGGCTCTGTCGCTACAAGAAAAAGCTGACACACTCGCCGACGGCTTCGAGAGAGCCTACGCCGCTACAGACGGCCTTTCCGACCCGGCTACGGACCGGATCGTAGCTGACTCTCTACGAGATTTGAACGAAGCAGAGCAGACAAACGCTGAAGATATTCATTTCACAACGCCGAGCGAGATTGCGGTCACAATCAAGCGACTCAGAACGAACAAGGCGCCGGGAAGCGATCAAATTCACAACATTTTACTCAAACATCTCCCTCAAAAAGCCATCATATACACTACAAAATTGTTCAATGCCTGCCTCATGACTGGGCATTTTCCCCAGATTTGGAAATCAGCGACCGTGCTGCCATTCGCAAAGCCGAATAAAGATAGAACGCAGCCGACAAGCTACCGGCCGATTAGCCTACTATCTACGTTGAGCAAGGTATTTGAACAAATTATACTAAACAGGCTTGTCCCACACCACGACGAACACAAGACTTTGCCAGACGAGCAGTTCGGCTTCAGAAAGAGGCACTCCACGACCCATCAACTCACCAGAGTAGCGGAATTCATCGCAAGAAAATTTAACGAACATCGCTTCACCGCTGCTGCGCTCATCGACCTAGAGAAGGCATTCGACACCGTATGGATAGACGGGCTCGTGCATAAGTTGCACCGCACCAACACGCCCATATACCTAACGAGACTGATACAGGAATACCTAAAGAATAGATCGTTCAGAGTGTTCATAAGGAACGTGTTATCTTCAATGCGTGAGATTCCAAAAGGCGTGCCGCAAGGAAGTTTACTGGGACCATTTCTCTTCATTCTGTTCACCTACGACATCCCCCGAGACGAGAGATGCAATCTGTCTATCTACGCAGATGACGTCAAACTATACGTTTCCTCGCTGAAAGCGAACATGGCCGCGATTTACCTACAGAGGGCGCTCGACGCGCTCGTAGAGTACTACAAGAAATGGCGCCTGAAACTGAACGAGGCGAAAACCGAAGCCATCATGTTCACGAGAAAACGTATAAATAGAACACCTGACTTCAACATCGAAATGGGAGGACACAGCATTGAATGGAAAGATGAAGTTACATATCTCGGCCTGACCATGGACTCCCGCCTCAACTGGAAATCTCAACAAGCAAAGATGCACGCGCGCACGCGAAAAGCGATCGGCATGATGAAGCCAATTTTCAATAGACGGAGTCCGCTACTTCCCAAAACCAAACTCCTCGTCTACTACTCGCTCATTCGTCCGGTACTCTCGTATGCGATTCCCGTATGGAGCAGCATCTCACACACAGACCACAAGAAACTACAGACACTTCAAAATCTCTGCATTAAAATCACATACAACACGAGACTCAGAACAAACTTGAAGAGATTACACGAACGAGAACAAATTCCAACACTATACGAATTCACACACAGACTGACTGCACGCTTTTACAAATCACTCACACTTAGTAAAAATCCACTAATACGAGACATAGGACAATACAATGCTCCGAGCGACCTGACATTCAAATACACACACAGACTACCTAAACACATCCTCATGGACCATGACCACATATGGCACATACCAGAATCAGACGCGGACGAATAGCGAGCAGTAGGTATTTCCTAAACTCCCGACTTTCCTCCTAAATATATAATGTTTATATATCTATTTATATATTTATATAATATTTTTATAATTTGTATGTACATGTATGTTTATTTTCTATCCTCCCATAAGTATATATTAACATAAAAACAGACACACACACACACATCTCAAAAAATGCAGGACATCATATACCGATGTTACTGAAGGCCGTATACGTTTCAAGTTGACGTTCGGCCGCTCCTTCCGGGTAAGGTTTTCTGCGATTTTCCTTACTCCCAACGGCAAATGCGGAAGGAACCCAACAATAGGGCGCAGCCGAAATTTCCTCCCGCCATTCCCAACACAACACAAACAGACACGTATGTAGTATATGGCCGCTGTCGGTCGCTGGTGGTGCTGATGCTGGATGAAAACATGCAATTTTAGTAGGGTTTTTAGGTAACAAAATTTTTTCCCTACCGAGAAAATACAAGGCCTCTAAGTCTATAAAAGCCAGGTAATATTTGAATAAACCCATATGAGGTAAAAATTGTGAGGCGCATATGACGCCGTTCTATTTGTATAAAGAACATTAACTTTAAATTCAGTAAATTTAAATGATTCACCACTTCATGGAATATAAGAATCTAGAAAATAAAAAAAAAAAACATTTCTAATAAACATGAAGAAGGTGTATATAAATAAACGTGTTTTAAACAAAGTTATGTGTATTTTTAATAAATAAACAATGACCTCACAAAGTCAAAAGCTGATTTTTTTTAATAAGCCCTAAATAATTGTTTTATTTACATAAACAAACAACATAAAGTATTGTTTTATTTTTTTAGAGTAAAATAACATTTTAAAGCTGCATTTTATTGTATCTCGTAAAGTTCATTGTTTTCACATAATTGTTATTTATCTTTAGATCTTTTGTATTTTGTCTTAAAAAATTGCATTATTCACATAATAACCGTTTATTTTTATGAATTTTTCAGACTTACTTGTACTTACAAAAAAAATCGTTATATTCACATATCTATTGTACAATCAATGGGTATATGGGACGTTTGGGATTGGTTTAACCTTCCCACATCCTGAAATAAAAAAATATTATTATTTTCATATTCTTCAAGACAGAAATAAAAATGCTAGCTAAAATAAATTGGAATAATCATGAAATCAAACGGTTAAAACTTTGTAATTTTCTTGACACTAGAGGTCACTGTTCGAGATATTTGCCGCTTCTGACTAATTTTAGTTACAATGCATAATAATTTTAATTGGTTTAAATATGTTGTGACCAGGTCTGTACCAGTCGGCTTATTTTATTCTCTCAGTATTCCACGATATAAAGTGGGTAACTTTCTTGTTAGTCCAATGCTCTTAGTATGCCACAGCTTATACGTTTCTGAAAACTTCAAGCGTAGTCTTCACCACGACTTGTTTAAGACACC
Organism: Hesperophylax magnus; assembly: GCA_026573805.1. Lineage (NCBI taxonomy): Eukaryota > Metazoa > Arthropoda > Insecta > Trichoptera > Limnephilidae > Hesperophylax > Hesperophylax magnus. The sequence continues at coordinate 15,064,907 of JAIUSX010000084.1, forward strand.
ACACGGCAGACCAGATGTTCTAGCACAACATATCATGACAAGAGGAGTGATGCTATTGAATGTTTCTAAAACAGTACCCGTATATATTTAATTACTCTTAAATAACTTTAAAACTTTAGTATGTATTTTCCCAAATGTTCAAAAAACAAATTATGTAAATAGGTGATTAATCTTCCTTTGATATTTAAATTCCCTTGAAGTGATTTTTCATAAAAACGGCTAAATATTATAAGTATTAATCTCTCGTACAATAATTTAATAAAGGCGATGACATACGTAGTAATGAAAAATCATGTGTTTTTGGTTTGAAAATTTGGTCGCCTAGAAATGTTTCAGATGATTTAATTAAATACTGCGAGTAGAATACATCTTGGCCTTTGAGTTAATCGAGTATTTTTTAGATAAGTCTTTTTATAAGCCCAGAAAAAAATTATGTAAAGACCTATTAAAAAAACCTTAAAGTTCAAAATCTCCTATTTACGAACCCATTTTCGGTTATGATTTCATTGTATAATGTGGCAAATTAAGTTATTTATATAATGATGGAAAAAAAATTAAATATTTATCACAAAATAAAATAAAAGGCACTTTTTAACCATGTTTTTTTCTTGCATAAATCAAAACCAGGCGGATGGTGTTAAGCGGGAATTTAAACCTTATCGCCATCTACGTAAGGGTTGTTATTGATAGCGGCTCAATTTAAAATATTACATGACGTAGTGCATCGCTTTAAGCAAAAATTTTAGGGGTAGGTACCATTTGAAATTTTGTGTAAATTGTACCCAAAACATCATTACGAAGATATTTATTATTAATGTCCATCTAATTATTGTGTTTTAAGTTCTTGGTAGGAAATGTTTGTGGTCGCAAGTAAAGAAACCACCCCAAAATGAGTACTCTAAGGGAGGTAGAGTAGAGGTGCTATTAGCTCTACGTCATTCCTTGCGGTTTTAAGGGTGGATTGGCAAAGCATCCCTTCATCCCTTGTCACGGAGACGAGAAGGATGCCTTGCGGTAAAATCAAAAATCAATTTGCCAACTCTAAAAGACAGTTTAAATTGAAATAAATTACTGTTTTCTTGTCGTCCTGCCTATTTCAGATAAAATAAATAAAATTGAATAATGCAGGTATACTTTTTCTGACATTTTTCAAAGAATTGTTTTTTAAACTTATAATTATAAAATACTTGTAGGATTGGATTTCAGGGAAAATTGACAAAATGTTTTCCATTTCCATGCACAACTTTTGTTTCTCACTCCATGCCTGGTTCTGGGAAAAAATTCCCAGTATCCATTTACCTACACTTCGAAAATGAGACAAGTCAAATAATGCCGATTTAATCACGAATAACTACGAATACTTTAATTATGAAATTTTATTAAAATATAAAAGAATCACAAGTATCTATGAATACTTTCATTATGAAATTTCTAAAAATATATGGTATAAGTCAATTTGTTTATTCACTAGAACCATTTTGATTTTGATAAAATTTTGGTTTAAAAAAATTTCATATCCCATTTTTTAGGAATCTTTGATATTTGAGATGTCTACGTATAGAAATAAGCTTTTAAGCGCCTTGCGTAAAACCCCATATTTTTAGCAGTTTCGCAATATATTCAACTTTAACATATTTTCAATAAATTTATTTAGTGATAATATATTACAAAATACTATTTATAACATATTATTCCCAGTGAGTTTAAAAAAACTAATTTCTGGAAAGACAACATTAATTAACATTATTAAAATAAAATAAACTTCTTTTTACATAAGAAAACAAATTTAAAGGGGAGTTTAATGAACAGTGTCCATAGATTTACAGATTCGACAGACTTATAACAGTTAAATGGAAACACAATGTAACCATTTTATTAGTAAATTTAGTTAACTTTAATTTCCCGGTAATTTTTATCCACAATGCACCGGTCTCTTGTTCGGATTGTATGTAGCTGCTTCCTTTATCATGTTTCCAATATTCCTCCCCAGGATTGTTATTAAATAAATGAGATCAACAAACAATAGCATTATAAATGGCTCTTCCTCAAGTTTTGCTTATTGTGTTTTCTTCACTCTCTCTCTAATATCAAATATCAAATTATTTAAATGGTTTGCTGAAACTCGTATTTCAAGCAAACTCGACCTTCGGAAGTCACAGAAGGTTCCTCATAGTGTGGACATTCTGCCAACACGTTAAATCATTAAAAAATCTCGCAACAAAGTTAACAACTGCAGTAGTCGGATGTGAAAAAACTGAAGCGTGTAATATTAATTCAATTAGTCGCAAATGACAGTCATTGGGAGCTATCAGATTAATAGGCAAGGTCCAAAATGAGCTGAAATCCTACAGATTTGGAATTTAAAAGCCTGGCGTATGTTATTACTGGGTCCGGGCACACTTTCTGGTAATTTTGGCACATTAGAGGACGCATTAGCACAACGTAAAATTGAAAAAAATAACTGTTAATTTGACGAAGTCTCTGAAGACTAAGGATGCTTTGATTTATTGGCCGCGCTCTGCGTCTGTATTTAGGAAATAAATTCAATTATATACCAAGAAATATTCAATTTTACCGAGGATTTTTGCGTAAGGACCCCCTTTCTTAGATCCTGTATATCCATCAGAGTTTAGAATAGGTACTAACTTAAAAGTTTCTGAATTTAAATTTGATCAACTGTCCGAAACATTGGTTCTAGTGCTCTGTATAAGGTAAAAATTGTATATCACGGTTTAACCCTTCCAGCGTTTGATGGTCATATACGACCAAAAGTATTTTTATCTTTCTTTCGAAAAAATATATTTTTTGTTGTTAGAAAGAGAAATAATAATACCTAAAAATAGCCAAAATTAATAATTCATATTTCACATCGCTATCGTAACAATCGGTGTAACTTTAAAATATTTTTTTTTGTATATTAACGAGAAAAAAAGGGATGTTACAGTTTTCTTACAAATTCTCAACTCTCAATTTTTCTACAATTGGAGTAAAAACGTGTTTAGCGTTTTTAACAACATTTTTCACGTTTGATATTAAAATGTTATTGTTTAGAAATAGTCATGTTTATTTTAAATGCATACACAGGAAAGATAATTTTATCTAGTTTTTTAAAATAGTATTTGTTTTTACGAAAAATTAAAAAATAATAAGTGTATAGCGCATTTGAAATACACAGAAAACATTGCAAACTGACAAATGTGATTAATGTACTGAAGGGTTAATACCCTTAAAAGCAGTATCGTAATACTCTTGTCGGTAAATATGAATCATATCATGACATAATTTTAAAATTTATATGTATAGTAGTATTCCTAAAATTATGTAATGTTTAAAACTTAATTAGACACGCCCTCCCTAAACACGGGTTATTCTCAATTAGAAAGGTATTAATTAACAGCTTGGAACATATATATATATACTATTTAGTTACCCTTACGCAGACCATTTGAAATAACATACTGTTGTATACTTTGTTATTACTTTGTAATTTTCTTAATATTAATCATATGTCTGCTGTACGCTTACTGACGTTCTTACCAACTTCAATCAATATGTAGTATTTGTTATCATTCTGTTAATAAAAAAATAAAATAAATATCTAGATTTAACTTATTTATACATCTAGGAGTAACATTACACGACCCATATGCAGAGAAAAGTTTACAGTGCTTAGTGGTTGCAAAGAGGTTGTACAAAGAAGAATTGAATTTGATTCTTTGAGTAGTACATAGAATCAAAAAAGGGGAAACTGTAATATCTGAACCAGAATGGAAGAAATTTCTTCGAAGAAGAAGGTGCAGTACATAGAATGCATCCTTTTGGGATGTATTTTATATCCACTATAAACAGGATACTTGGTCGGTGGTCCGCGCCTAATCGATCTGCGAATAATGCTTCAATTTCCTTTCGGGACGGAAGTCTTCATCACATCAATATTAATCTAGACTTAAGTTGACAAAAAATGACCTGTGAAGTAATCAAGGTGCCAAAACTCTATGGATTCTCAATTTCTAAGTGTCATGATCATAAATTCTAGGTTACAAATTGACACAGAATTTTTTTGCCATGTTCTTTATTAGAACTTTGCCGCCTGTGGTAATTGTTTTATTTTATTTTTGTGGTTCCGTGAAGATGACTTCATTTTTATTTCTTCAGAGATTATTATTTTGAAGTTATCTAAATTTCTGACGCCTATAGAAGTCTGAAGAGTGTAAGGATCCTTGAAATTTGGCAATAATAAGTGGTAAAGTGGATTGCGAACGTTTCAGATTTTTAAGGAATCTCAATGGGAAGATTTTGAAGAAAGCAGCGCCCGAATGAAGAATGCGTTAACTTTTACACATTAAATTGGGTTTCATGGTAACTCAACATAGTGATAATTCAAAACACTTTTAAAAAGTGATATAAAGTCATTAGAAACTATGAAAAAAAAAATTTAACCTAACCTACTTAACCCAGTCAATAAAGTTTTTGTTTCATCACTTTCTATGACCTTATATAACTTTTTAAAGATGTGATGAATTATCATTGTGATGATTTATCCGGTCACCATTAAATTGATATTTTGTTACAAATACATACCAAATAAGGATACATTAATCTTTTATGTTTAATTTGTTAATTTTTTCGGTAATTCAAAGTATCGGTCTTTGACTGGACCCACAAAGAAGCCTACTAACAAATTACAAGATTTAACATCAAAACAATAAAACAGTCAGACCCCACAGTACGAACAGTATAATGTCTCCGCAAATAATCCCGCATTAAACAATGTAAAACGCAGGATTATCAACGGATGTTAGGTCCACAAAAATCAAGCTCTAACTGACTGAAATAAGGAACCCTAAAACCAAAAAAAAAGAATTTGCCGACATTAGAACCCAAAACGCAAACCGCATCGCGACACTCCGGCACCACAAATTCTCTAGTAATTTCTAGGACCTTTCAAACTTCACCTGAAGTAAAAAGACAACTAAACAAAAGGTAAAATCACCGAATACAACCTTTTTCATGGATTAACAGAACTGAAAGGATGTTTTTATTGAGGAGCTTGATTTACAAGTTCGAATGAAGACTTTTTGGCTGTTTAAAGCACTCGATGACAATGGATTAAGCTTTTTTTATAGTAGCGCAAAAAATTGCATTAGACCGCCAATGGAAATGTCAATTTAGAAATTGGATCAATTTTTTATGCCAGTTTTGTAATTTAGAGTGTGAAATTTGATGGCTCAAAGAATGATGGATTTTTTTAGTTATTTCGAAGTAATCTAGGAGTGGAGTGTTGTGAATTTTTCGGGTTATTGTGCCTTATTTCTTCTCGCGCTCCTTTTTTAGCTAGCGTTTTGCACAACCACGGGGTGTCCTTTATCAGGACTGATATATATAGTAAACACTTTGTATTGATGTACAGTTAAGACAGATTGATTTGAACTTTCGCTTTTAGTTGGGATATTATCGTGTGTTTACATTTTTTCCAGCAAGCAAACTAACAATTTGAGTTATGCAGACAGGAAAGACAGAGTATAAAAACATTAATATTTTATTCCGACTGTTGACATGAATCAACTTAAGTAATTTCTTCTATCAATCATACAAAATCTTTCGACTCTCTCCGTGGTCCAGGGGTAACTATTGACTAGCCAGTCGAAGGTTGTGGGTTCAAATCCCGGCATGCACAGGTAACTTTTATTTGATTGATTTGTGTTATTTAACAATTTGCTCATTTAAAATTATATAGCACGTTCCAGAGTTAAATATACTCTTAGTATCGCTCTGGTATAAGACCACAATTCAGAATTGAAACGTTGCTTGAAATCGTTTTGTCCATGTTTGGTGACCAGTTCTGAATAGCCAGGTAATTCCTCACCTTCCTCCTACCCATCTCCTTCCCCTCCCCACTACTTTCAGCCTCACAACATACCCCAGTCGGGGACGCCATAGTATCACTAGGTCCAGGTGATTGGGACTCTTGTGCGGTTTCACATTTAAAAAAAATTATAAATTACCAAGACGTAACTCTATCCACTCTGTATAATTCTGATGCTGAGATATTCATTCATTTTTCATTTTCATTCATTGGAAAAGGAGAGATTACAAAGTAGCTGAACATGGTTACGACTATACTTACTTTCAAGTTGTTTATGCGTCCTTTCCATTGTGCTATTCATTACACTCTCCGATCTAAGAATGATAAGTGGTTACACTTATTTTGGCCTTGTATTATCATAAGGTCGTTACATTCGTCATACATTGTATATGGATTTACCACAAAACTATTCGAGATGAAATAAATAAATTAAGATTATAAAAAAATTGTTTAGAATTTGTATGACGGATCGCATTCAAGGGTGGTGGGTAAAAGTAACACGCGCCTTTGAGTGCAAAAAATATACCCACCCCAATAGAGTTATAAATATGCGGCCTTATTGGAATCGAACCCCGCACTCCCAGGGGTAAGAAGGCGGGGTCTAACCACTCCCCCAACTGGAGAATGTAACTTATGCGAATTTTAATACAAAACTAGAAAAAATTGTGTTCAGAAATTGTTAAAATGCAATTAAGAATGTTCGGTTTAGGATCAGTGTATTTGTTAAGAATTAGAATTTTGGTGGTTAAATTTCTATTTCAGATAAAATTGGCAATTTTCGATACTTACCTATCTTTTATAATTTTATGTAGAAAGCAGAAGGTAAGTAAGTACGAACAAATAATTTAAAAATAATTATTTGTGTAATGTACATTCCATTCATACACAGAAACTTTTTAAAGTCATTTCATAAAAATTCTCTAGTCTTTTAAAATAAAGATCAACTCTTCAATCAAATCTAATTTTTCCACTAATCTTCTAATAAATTTTATATCATTGGTAATGAGAGTAAATAAAAAATTTAAAATCATACAATGTCTATTCTTTATAATAGTGTCCTCTGCGTGCAAAGTCGTATCTTCTCCAAGTGTAAACATTCTAACAAAAGTGTGTTTATCTGAAGCGACCTGCCAAGTAAGTATTTTTTTCTGTATCTGTTTAAATAATAAAATTAGATGGAGCTGATGAACTCATAATAAATTGTACAGCGCCCTCGGGGCGATTTTTCACAAAAACGTTACTATACAAATTATTAGTGGTACCTACACACTAAAATGGTTTTCCTGAGTTTTCCTAAATATTATTTGTTATTTCGTAGGAATATAAACCGTATTTTTTATTATTTAGATAATAGCCTGCCTTTAATTGCCCGAACAGAATATGCAATAATCAAAATAGCTTATTATCCAAGGTGGATATTTTCAGTTGCTAACTTACCAAATACAAGAGGTCCATAAAATATTTTTTCTCTGATGTTATGTCTCTTTTGTTTATATTTCTATTGTAATTTGATTTATATCTACAACCTCTCTCCGTGTCTATAAATGTATTGATAAATGTTTTCTTTTGTAAATTTTTCGTTTATATAATCTTTTGTTTTGTATAAATGTTTGATTTCTAATTCCATTCTTACAAATTTAATTTACTTATTCTTTATTATGCTGTCTCAGTAGAGGTAAATTCACAAGGAAATCCATAATTGTTTTTATTTTGGCTATATAATACTTATGTACAAACTGAAATAAATGTTAACTGACGATATCCCAAAAATTAATTAATAACGAAAAGAGTACCTATCACAACCAAAAAAGGCATAATAATTGGTTTAATTTATTAGTGGAAGTTTTATTGCATTACTTGTAAAGCACCGAATCATTTGTTAGCCGATGGCAATAAAGTTCCTACGTCAAATAATTCAGTAATTTATTAATCCAGTCATCCATCAAATTTAGTCAAGCTTATTGAATAATATTAAGTTATGGTTCAGGGTTCCTTTCAATTACATCAAATTAAATATGAATAAGTAAATATCATCTAATTACAATAATATTACACTCACAGAATTCAAGTAACCACCGAATTATTTACATACCTAACAATCACAATTTTGATTGGTAGTAGAGCATGAAAATATAAGAAATATTTTTCAGTTTGAAATAATCTATTTTTCTGTTAGATTAGATTCCTAAATATGTATTTTTAAGCGTTTCGTTCTTAACAATCAGATGTCTAATGGTGTCATTGAGTATGGCTGATTTATTAAAATCTTGTTAAAAACATGATGGCAAGCCATTTCCTAATAAAATATTAGTCAATTCAGAATACATCGAAACACGTGTTCATGCAGCTACAATTTCCATGATAAATATAATGACGAAATGAAACCATATTAGAACTTTTATGAGCACGTATTCCGACATCCTTGTAACACTGTTTTTTAGCAGGTATACGTTATACATGTTAACTTTCTAATATTTTCTTACTATAAATTACAATCTTATCATTTGACTATATTCTTCACGCAATCAGTTCCAATTTCGAAAATGGAAAATAAATTTCCCGAAATTTACTCATTACACAGAGATAACCAAAATCAGTATTTTTGGTGATAGTGGAAAGTTACGGGGAGTGGTTTAGGAAAGAAAAAAGGAAATTTGTAGGTTTTAATACCCTATGATATTCAGACCTGGTAACCAAACATAGCTAAATACATTTCAAGAACGTTTCCTTAGTGAGTAGTGGTCTCCTACCAGGGCGATACTGAAACTATCTTCTAATCTGAAACAGGCACAATTGATTATTATTATGCCTTAACAATAATATTCAATGCCCGAAGTTGCTAAATAAGATTCAGTTTAATGTAACTGCGCGCTCCACACGCTCTTCTGTCATATTCAAAGTTGATCAATGGAAAAAAAAAGTGATCAATGGTAAACTAAATTCTTGCTTGAACAGACAACGAATCAATTAAAACAACATGACATTAAAAGTGGATTTCTTCAATTGTGAGCTGAATAAATACAAAATACTGTAAAATAATATTTTTCTGACATTTCATTAGTGACTTTTTTGTTGTTCTTTATAAAATCCTGTTATGAATTGAATTTGTTATATTATGATTTGTGTTTTTGTTTTACATAATTCTGTTCTGTTCTGTTGTTCTTTAAGGAAATCTATAATTGGTTGTATTGTAAAACACCCAATCTGGCGTAATAAAAGTTTGCTAAATATAAACATGGTTTATAACAAAGTCTTCATGTTTATTATTATAAATATCAACAAGTTACTACACTTTGCTATGCAACTGCTTTCATATTACCTCAAGGCAATGCACTACGTCGTGTAATATTTTAAAATGAGGGGCTATCAATAACAACCCTTACGTAGATGGCGATAAGGTTTAAATTCCCGCTTTACACCATCCGCCTGTTTTGATTTATGCAAGAAAAAAACATGGCCAAAAAGTGCCTTTTATTTTATTTTGTGGATGTTCAGGCATAAATATTTAATTTTTTTTCGATCATTTTATAAATAACTTAATTTTCCACACTATACAATAAAATCATAAAAGACAATGGGTTCGTAAGTAGGAAATTTTGAACTTTAAAGCAGTTTTCATAGGCCTTTACATTATTTTTTCTGGGCTTATAAAAAGACTTATCTAAAAAATTCTCGATTATTTCAAAGGCCAAGATGTATTCTACTCGCAGTATTTAATTAAAGCATCTGAAACATTTCTAGGCGACCAAATTTACAAACCAAAAACACATGATTTTGAATTACCACGTATGGCATCGCCGTAAGTACTTATTTTGTACGATAACGTTAACGATAACGATAACGATAACGATTATAACGATACAAGTCTTTGTGATAACTTGTATAGTACCTGTTTATGTCGTCCATTCTCAGTTTTTTATGTTATTTCCCATACATCTATTGTTGTACTTCTGAACTACTAACCTGTGGTTAAATAACGAAAAACGACTATTATTGTACACAGGTTTCTATTTTTATAATTATCTACTGTTACCAGCTCTGTACCGTTTTTGTTAAGTATGTTATGTTATGTTTATGTTAGGTTTATTTATGTTGCGTTTATATTGTATAATCATCTGTATATTTATATTCTGTCATGTATTTGTTTATAAGAAAAAATGTAAATTGTGTATGGCCAAGAACACCCCTAATGGGTGAAAGCTAAAATAAAGAATTATAATGAATAAAAAAAAAATAAAAACAACTTACCTCTAACAATGCATGCATTTAAAAGCATTCAAGGCGTGAATAAATAAATAGATAATGTTAAAAAATGTTGAAATAGTTGATAGATAAATAAATAAAATACAAAACAGCTGTGTAGATAGGTAGATAGCATTACTTTATTCAATTATATGACTTGTCAATACCGGCTTTCGAACACGAAACCTTTGGGTCCAGAACCGAGAATTCCTATACCTGTAAGGTCATTGTTTTATATAATTTACAAACATTGACTTGCCTTTGAATGGACAATATCAGTGGGAACATAACACGTCAACCAGTTTAATTGTTGGCAGATTAGTAGAATCATCTAAATGCGATAAAGATCGGCGATTAATTTCATTCATTCACTTTAATCATTTAAGATATATTTGTGTACTTTTCTATAAATCCAGCTAACCCACTAGACACATTTTTCACCCGTGTTCTAAAATTAATTATGAAACACCATAATATTATAGAACTTTCTTCTTCTTCTGGCGCTATTAAAATTAAAACAGTATTTATCGATGCATTATTAAATTTAAGTATGTTAGTTGTATGTTTCTACATATGTATAACATATATTTTAATTAAAACAGTAGTTATAGGCCCTAGTCATAAATCACTAGATATAAGTCCTAGATGTAAGTCACTAGTTTTAAGTCAGTAGTTATGAACCTTAGTCGTAAGTCACTAGAAATAAGTCTTAGATGTAAGTCGCTAGTTAATATGAATCCTAGTTGTAAACCAACTGTATTTATTAGTCAATATATTTGTACAGCGCCCTTGAGGTGATTTTTCACAAAGACGGCGCTTTATAAATATATATTTTCGTTAAGAATTGAAGAATATTCAGCCATCTTAATGACATAATACCAAAGCCACAAATCATTGAAAGATCCCTCCCCTCGCCCCATAATGGGTATTATTTCCTACCGCGAATTGCCACCATAGAAGCCACAATCCATAAACTACCATCGGCAATTACCGCGGTAAATCATCCCGCCGCACCATCAACCATAGACCACGCGTTGTCTATGGTTCAAATTGCATAGATAATCTACGGCCGAAGATGATTTAGATTTGGGTGGGCGAGGGGTACCTACTCTAACCTACAATTAAATGGTGGAACTCGCTTTGTGGTCCCCGCTGATTATGGCTAAACCCGCCTACAGTTTTACTAATGTTACATAATATTGAATTCGCCAAACGAGTCCATTTAAAATTGGTCATTTCAATTTTGAATTCATCAATTAAAACAAGTTTTCATAATTGATGGACTAAGCAAAATGATTTTAATTTTCGTACTCTTCTAGTGGCGTCTCCTATCGGTGGTTGATTATCATTGGGGCAACCCTCACCTCAATAACCGTTATATACTTTGTAGGATTGGTAAATTTTAGAAAAAAAAAAGTGTGTGAATAACGCACAAAAGTCCCAACTGCTTCCAACTGCCTCGAATATGGTGTGAGGCCGAATGTAGTTGGGAGGTAAAGGTCAATTTATTTTTTTGTACAGGAATAAATTTAATATAAAATAAAATAAGATAAAAATTTTGGGATGATAAAAAATGTGAACGAGGTGGGGATGATGAAGGTGGGGTATTCAATTGAACCTGGTTATTCAATCTCGTCACCAAACACGGCTAAAGCTATTCCAATGTATTTTTCAATTCTGAACGATAGTCTTTCATCAGGGCGAAACTGATTATCTTCCACTCTGAAAATATTGTAACATTTTTAATCAAACTTATAATCGAGACATCAATGTTTTGTGATCAATTTTCGAAGTGGTAACTTTATAATATATTTTCTTATATTTATGGCTTAAGTAGGTACCTTTATAATATATTGTTACATGAGAACAGGTAGCTTGTCGAACAGGACTCGTTCTTGAGTGAGAACGATTTGCTGGCCTCTGTGTTTCCTCCCTTCCACAACATAGGTCTCTGACATGTTGTAGATGTTTAACAAAAAACCCTCAACACAGCATCCCCAAAGATGACATAGGCCCTAGGGGAAATTATTTTCCTGAGGGCCTCATGTGTGGAGTTAAGGGTTTAAAAAAAGGCAAGTGGTAGTTCGTCTCGCTATCATTGTTACAGAATAATGATGAAGCGATCGGCCTAAATCAGGAAAGAGGCAGAAGTGTAAGAATTTATTTAAGCGGTCATTGCTATCCTAAGGCTATAACACCAATGATGGTGACAACTATTATAAAAGTGTCATAAATTTTAGCTTGTGGGCATCACATAATGAATGGTTCGCTAAGCATTTAATTTAACAAAGTATCTCCATCCAAATACTTGACGTTTTTATTACGACAATATGTCTATTTTCGCAAACCGTTTCACACAAAATAAACGACGATGATCCGAATATAGGAAAGCGTTTTGTTCTCCCTCAATAAACACCCTCGCCGTATTGTTTGTCGCTAAAACAACTGCAACCAAACTGTCCGATAAGGGATGCACTAGTCAGAGGCGTACTTACAAATAAAGAACTTTTATAATGCGTATTTTCTGTCATGAATTCATTTATATTCTGTTTCGAGTGACTTCACAGGCTTCCTTTCCAATTCCGGAGCCAGCGGGACTATTGCATCCCCCAATAATTGGGATTTGTAATGAGGCTGAATGGAAAGGGCAGATGAAGGAGATGGGGAAGACGCAATTTGGGAGGAAGCTGGCTATTCCGATCTGAACACGAAACACGACTAAAGCTATTTCAGGCAACGTTGGGATTCTAAATTATGGTTTTCCACCAGGGAAATACTGGGGCATCTTCTTTTATTTTTACAGGAGGCCCTGAGGAAAAAAATTTCATCTTTGGGGAAGCTGTTTGGAGGGTATTTTTAAAGAAATAGAAAGGAAGAAAAAAGGTATAAGGGGAGGATAGGAATCTAGGGATCAGTGGTCCAGGAGTGACAGAGTGAGACACCAGTTGGAGAGGTCAAAGGGTCTCCCCAAACCAGCCTCTCCCGATCTGGTGGGAAGGTGCATTCTGAACACACCTCACCCGATGAGGCACCCCTGCCAAGTCACCAAACGTAGCAAACCACTTAGGTTTACCTATGGCAGAGATGTTCGCTATCCAATAAATGGTTCCCGAGGCGGCGGTACCCAAACCCGCCTCCCAAATTGAAAATCTAGTACTCTGATACAGGAATTCTGGAAACTAGATTTAACTAAACACATACTAGATTTTTGAAAATTTTGAATCGTACTGTATGATATTTTTAATTACGATAGCGGCAGTTGATTTTGCGTTGTATGAAAAATTTAAAATTAAAGAAAGTGTTTAAATTTTAAATAAACTTAGGATAGGTTGTTTAATAGAATTTGAACAATTCATCGAATTTCATTGTTCATTTTCGGGTTCTGTGAATGTCCTACTCAAGTTATGTTATTATATCATTATAGGCCAGTTACTTAACAGAACTGAAATAATAACAGAACTTGAATATTATTAACTTAACTTTGAAATTTGAAGATTTGTTTAAATTCTATGACACAACCCATCCTTAGATGTTTTCTTTTGACTTAAATTTTTTTTATTTTTATGCTGGTTTTGCCTCTAGAATTCTAGGAGATTAAGAGAAGTTAACAGAAGTTAACAGAAAGTTAAGAAGTGGGAAGGTTAACAAATAAAAAACACCAGCGTTGATTCGCACTTTCACACAAATTTATAAATTTTAAAAATAATAAATTTCATTGTAAGTGGTAATCTTCTGGGTTGAGCAATAATTACCTCTTAGTGAAATAAATTAAAAAATAAAAACAAATAAATTTCCTTATATAATAAATCTTGTGCCAAAAATAATTGACTGCCAGTCCGACCCTGAAATGAGTGCAGGTAGTGAGCGTTTGTTCTTTATGTTCTTTAGTGTTCATTTTAGCACTCAATTGTCACGGCTTAGACATTATTAGTTTGCCTATCTCTGCGTTGGCATCATTAGTTCATTAGAATGGTCGGCACACTTATATTTATTATTTTCAGATGTTATTTACAAAGAAAAACATTTAATTTAAATCTTGTAAAGAGCACGGGCTCGGTAGTTAGCATTCAAAAAGAAGAAGAAAATGGTTTGAAAGGTATATATGTAAATACGAATGTTAGAGGGAGCGCTTATAGTAAAATCCGAATATAATAGTTTTTATTTATTTATTGACGCCCTATTGGGCTTTTAAGTACATAACAATTACAAATTTCATTTTTAACAACAGTATAAAACAAACAATAGAAAATCGAAATAAAATATAATGATTTCTCATACATTATTTACATTTAAAAAATGGTGAACTAATTTGGCTTTAAATGTATTGAAGTTTAAATTAAATATGTCAGCGACATCACTTAGTTCATTGCCCAAACTATGTATTCTTTCTAACACAGAATTCGTAGCGAAGTTATTGTCGTAGAATAAAATATTTCGTCTAGTATATTTTGGAGGCATATGTAAAGATAGCAAATTTATAGTGTCAGGGCAGTCCAACCTTGAATGAACAATTTTATATAATAAAAGAAGATTAAATATTTTTCGCCTTTCAGATAATTTCGATAAGTTAAGTTTACTGCGTAAATTGACATAATTGATTTCAATAATAGGAATACCAATTTTGAAATTAATAAAACGTAAAAATTTATTTTCAATTTGTAAACAATGAGAGTTGAAATGAGGACACCAAATGGTTGAATTGTATTCAACCTAACTTCTAAGAAGAGACGTGTATAGTAATTTTATATTTTTTATGTTATTAAAGTCTTTAACGATTCTGAGAATAAATCCAAGCATTTGTAATCCCTTACTGGTAATGCTATTAATGTGATTCAAGAAGCGTAATTTGGAGTCAAAGATAACTCCAAGGTCATTGAATTCAAAGACTCTTTTTAGGTTGGCATTGTTAATTGAGTAGTCGAATAATAAAGGGGTTTTAGATATATGGAAACTGATCGTTTGGCATTTGTTGATATTAAGATGTAATTTGTTTACGATGCACCATTCATAAAGTTTATTTAAGTTCATTTGTAGAGTTAAACAATCAGAAGAATTACCGATCGATTTAAACATCTTTAGATCGTCGGCGAATAGAAAAAAGTAAATATTATCGAAAATTAGTGAAATGTCATTAATAAATAGTAGGAAAAGAATTGGTCCTAGGTGGGAACCTTGGGGGACCCCACATAAGGCAAAAAAAGTGTAAGAAGTTGTGGAGGTAATTTTTACAGATAATTTTCTGTATGATAAGTAACTTCTAAGCCATTCAAGAAAGTTGCCGCTTATTCCCAAGTGTTCTAATTTTTCCATTAAAATGCGATGAGAAACAGTATCAAAGGCTTTGCTAAAGTCAGTATAAATTGTATCAACTTGAAGACCCTTCGACAGTGCATTAGAAATAAAATTTTCGTAAAGCAATAAGTTAGATGACGTTGGCAAAACTATTTATTCATATTCATATTAGGTGTAAACAAATAATTTGGCTAAATATTAAGCGTAACTTGCAAAAAGTGTTTTTAAAATAAATAATTAATATTACGCCATCTATAAATGCGTAGACTATAACGTACGTTACGTTTAACCTTAATAATTTTAACCTTAACCTTAGTAGGCTTTGCGATTTTTCTGTGTCGAGAGAATTTCATATAATTACTTTTTCAACGCGGCAAGCGTACAGAGATTATCTTCCAGAATAAAGCATGTATTTTTAAGAGCTTAGTGTGTTATGCATTTTTTTATGTGAAAACCGCACAAGAGTACCAACAGCTCCCAACCGTTTGTAGCCAGTGAGACTATGGCATCCCTAATTGGGGTAATTTGTGAGGCTGAATGAGTGGGGAGGGGGAGGAGAGGGCTTTTACACAGTGAGCCATCGAATATTACACACAAAGTTTTTATAGCATGAAATAACGTTAAACTTACAAACTTAATATGAAACAATATTAGTAAAACATGTAAAAGCAACATAAAATGATAAATAAACTAGAACAATACTACATATAAGACAAATCATTAAAACCACATTACCAACGCTACTCTAATTTGTAGAATTCTACAAAGTGCTGTTATAGATTTTTGGGGATCTGGTGAGGAAGCACGAAATGAAAGATGTTGTGAAGATCACAGTGTTTTATTTGAGTCAGGATGCCGTATATGAGTTGACTTGAGGACGGATGATGAAGACTCCGGATGCAGGCGGTGAAGTGCTGATCAAGCGCGGGTCAGTGAGTCGACGTCGCTGCTGGTGACCAGACTCGTTGACTGTCAGGAACTGGTGAAGAGCGTGGGTCTTCCGGGTGCTCCAGTGCTGAACAGGGTAGCCGAAAGGTGCGGTGGACCTGGTCGGCGGTTGTGCGGGAGATGGCATAGACCGGCGAGGATGTCTCGTGGTCTAGATGCGTGGATGTAGCGCTGATCAGATGTGCTGGAACCAGGGCGCTGTGATCCGGTGTAGCGCTGTCCAGGGACGATGGCCGGGGCCAGGGCGCTGTGATTATCCCGATGGAGTCCATGATTGAACCGTGCAAAGCTGGGTGTAATCGTCCCGCGCGCAGCGGAGGGGCGCGGGTTGTCACTCGCAAAGTCTTGTAAATTGTTGAACGACTGATGACTGACTGACGAGTTCCTTCATGCTGTCGCTTTTATAAAGTGAAGAAGCTTCTCGAACATTTTGGTTGCTATGTAGATATTGCCAAACTAAATTAAAAAATAATAGAACATCCAAGAAGCTTGTTTGGAAAAAGCCGAAACTTCTAGAATGCCGTTCGAATCAAGTAGTGGCGTACCACTAAAGATTCTATAAATGGAGTCAGCAAAAATGTCAATAGTTTCCCCAAACTTGTTGCCCAGATCATGCATTCTATTGGTTAGAGAGTGTATCTGATATTTGGTTGTGTATGTATTGTAGAAGAATGTTATATTTTGTCTTGTGTTACTAGTCGGCACATGGAATTTAACAGTGGCAACGATGACAGGATTGTAACAATTATATTGTTAATGACTCTGTGTGATGCAACCAAGTCTTACATAATTCTCGTGTGAGAGTGTTATTAGATGCAATTTATTTATAAAACTGGCATTATTCAATTGGAATTTTGAGAATAAAATTTACGTACCTAAGAAATTTATGCTGAACCCTTTCTATAATGTTAGAGTAAACTTTATACAAAGGGGACCAAATGGATGAATTATATTCCACTTGACTTCTAACTAATGAAATATAGAGGGTTCTCATATAATCTTAGTACTTAATAAAATCGGTTTAAGTTCTGCAAAGGAAGCCAAGCATCTTTAAAGCCTTAATAGTTTTTTTTTTTTTATTTTTGTTTATTTATTAAGTTAAAAGAAATTTACATTTCACTTTCTTAACTTAAATATATAATATTAAATAAGTAGTTTTCTAATATTGTTCTAATAACTTAAGATTAAAAAGTTTTTTTTTTAAATACATTTATACTCTCCGTTTTAAGTTTATCTGGAAGGAGATTGTATATTTGTACACCCTCGTGGCCAATGCCTCTTTTGCCACTTTCAGTCCTTACATCATGTGTGTACAATTTGTTATGCTGCCTAGTATAATGTTCGTGTACTTGTGACGTTTGTTTAAATGTTGTGTTTGTGTGTATAATTCCATTTTGGATTTTGTAGATTAGGAGGCATATGTTGTATTCGTACAATTTTCTTATCTTCAAAAGTTTCATTTCCTGATACAGTTTTTTTGTGGGAGTGTCCGGGTTATAATTGAAGAGTTTTTTAATAACTTTGTTCTGTATTCTTTGTAAATCATTTAGGTATGTTATGTATGTGTTTCCCCATATTTCTATTAAATAATTTAGATGGGACTGGATTAAACTAAAGTATAAGCCCCTCTTTACGTATGTTGGTAGGAGATGGGCATTTCTACCAAATACACCAATTAGTGAAGGAAATAAAAAAATAAAGTTAAATAATTAATTACTAGTTAAATCGTTAATGCGTGCAATGCATGCAATGCTTGCAGTTTTCTTCGAATATTACACACAATTCACGAATTTGTGACACTAATATCAATTTAATATTATTTAATGTATATTCATGTAAGATATTATTATGATTTTTGAAAAATCGTATTACTTGACGTTTCTGAATGTTCAATGATAAACCATTTTGTTCACACTATTGACGTGGTTGTTCTAAGCTAGTCTGTAAAATATGGCAATCGTATACATTTCGTATTCTTTTACATATTTTGAGTCGTCAGCAAATAGTAGGACTTCAACATCTTTTAATGGGAAAAAAATATTCTGAAGAGGAAGGTAAAGTAACTGGCTATTCAGATCTGGTCATCAATAGTGTTCTTACACTAGGGCGATACTGATAGTATCTATCACTCTGGAACGTGCCGGAAGTAGAACTTATAATTGTAAATGAACGAATTGTGAAATATAATTTACTTGCGCACGTCGGGATTTAAACCCGCGACCTTCAGTTTGCTAGTCGAGATCCTCACCCTTCAACCACGGGCTTAAATTTGGATCACGAAACACGTCCACAAGGCACTTCTTGTGTTATTCTTTCTACAGGGCTTTCCAATAAGAGGTGTTATTTTGAATAACTCGCTATTTCGGTAGATGTTACTTTTAAAGCTGTCATTTTTTAACATTTGACAAGTAGAAACTACGCCATTAATAAAAATGGAACGATACACGCTTCAACAACGCATTGAAATTATTAAAATTCGCTTGAGTGAATCAAATGCAAATCATCTCGAGTGATGAGGCCCATTTCCACCTCGGTGGCTTCGTCAACAAGCAAAATTGTCGCATCTGGGGCTCTGAAAACCCAAGAGTTATTGTTGAAAAGCCTCTTTATTTTCAACGTGTGACTGTTTGGCGCGGTTTATGGTCCGGCGGAGTTATTGGACCTTACTTTTTCGAAAATGAGGCTGGAGCAACAGTTACGGTGAATGGATTGCGCTATCGAGAGATGATTAATCATTTTTTATGGCAGGAATTGGACGGTATTGATTTGGACAACGTTCACTTTCAACAAAACGGCGCTACGTGCCACACAAGCAACGAAACCATTGATCTTTTACGATTGAATATCAAAATAACACCTCTTATTGGAAAACCCTGTATGGTTCTATCTCTCTTATGTAAACTTGCCTGACATCGTATATCGCCATCTCATTTGATCGAAAAGAAAATTTCATAACTGTGATGACACACAATTCAATCTTAAAGTTATGCGTAATCAGGCCAACTTTTGGATCACGAAAAACGCCCACATCGCATTTCTTGTGTCCTTCTTTATTCCAAGGTCTCACTATAAACATTGAGTAGTGTAAACTTAGGACGGGTTTTTTCACGAAATTTGAACCATTCATCAAATTTCAAAGTTGATTCTCAAGTTCTGTGAAGGATCCATTCAAGTTTTATTATTATATAATTACTGGCTAGGGGCTTCACAAAACTAAAATAATAACAGAACTTTAATAGAATCTTCACAAACTTAAAATACATCTTTGAAATTTATGAATTGTTCAAATTTTGTAAAACAATTAGTCCTTAATGTGGAGCCTTCCACGTAATAACGGACCTTCCACGGACCAACGACATTTTATTCGGTGTAGCAAAAAACTCACGTTTAATGATATTAAAAGTTAAAATTCAGTTACACCAGGACCTCTGTAGAAGTATTACATAGTATATTTTAAGGATATAATGGATAAAGTGATGAAGATACTGTGAGAAAAATAACGTGGAATTATAATGCACAGGTTTTACATGTACCTATATGAAAATACCAAAGCAATACTAATTTGTTGTTTTATTCAACCGCATAATACACGGAGAAAACTTACTGATATGAAATATCATTAGTTTGTTAAAAATTCTGTCAAATTATTCGGTTTCTTGTTAAAAATAGGACTGGAGGCCTATAACGATTGATTTGACAAATTTAATAACAAACTGTCAGTAAAGCACGAACTAGGAAGTTGGAACACGTGTTCTTCAAAATAATAATAGTTTCGCATCAGATATATTCTGAATGACTCATATTTAATGAGTTCATAATACAAAGTTTTTTTTATGTACGGCTAAAAGGATAACAATTTAGTATTTGCAATAATTACTCGCCTGGAATATCCGCTAAAATAATTTGTTATCTTTTGTGATATGGATAAAAAACCTTGACTTATAAACATTAGTTAATCATTAAAAAATAATGATATTTGACAAGTCAAAATATTTCAACAACAAATGAAGATATAATATGTCTTGACGCCATCTAGTGGGAAAATTCAGCACTAACAAAGCCTTTCCTACAAAAATAAATATTGTTGTTTACAGGTAAAAAATAAAATAAGCAATAATTGTAGATTGAAATAATATAACATTGAATTATTTAGTTTGGGAATAAGCCGACGTATCTTAGTGGTTCAGAGCAGATGGCCGGCAATCAGAAGGGACGGGTTCTATTCCCGTCAGCGGTATTTATTTTTACTCGGGATATATTTTCAATTTGTATGGATAAGTGAGGCGAGTAATTATTTGTTGTAATATTGTGACTAATATTTTATTGGGAAATAATCATGCAGTCACATTTTAAAAAAAGCCGTAATAATTTTATTCCGTGTATTCTCATCATTGTTATTATGGAGATTTGTTATTACTTTGGCAACACCGAGCTTTCGTTATCTTTGAGCTTTCACTTTTAAATTTCCTTACATTCGGGTTTGACGGTTCCATGATAATCACTTTTCATGACTTTATAAACACTTTAAATGTGTGTTGAATTGTCATTGTGTCGAGCTGTTTGGTTACCGAGTTTGACAGGTCGTGTTAAGTCCGGTCTCCAGCGACCAAATGTTTTCAAAACATTGGACAAAATCAAAATATTAGGTTTGCGCTACAACGTTTTTTTGTTTTCCATAGGCCACGGAGAACACAAACATAGTGGCCCTGAATCAATGTTTCAAGTTTTCACAAACATTTGGTTCAATGTTCTTGGTAATATTGTCGCTGGAGCTGGAGACACCGGTCTTTAAACAAACAAGGGAAAACAACATAACACTGCCTGACTCGATTTTTTTATAATTTATTTTTTTTATATTTGGATTAGGTTTTGTTTGATAAACATTTTTTTTTTTTTTTTTTGTATTAGGCAATTCACCCTAAAGAGAGTGCTTTGTGCCGATTGGGTTAAGATATATGGTTAAACTGATGTGAATTATCTATAAGGGGACTGGACATATCATATATTAAAGTCATTCAAATCTATAAACTTATAAAGAATAGAATATACGCGAGAGTTATTGAGAGACAGCAAATATGGAATACTAAGGGGAGACTGGTGGGTGATTTTAATAAGCAATCGATACATGCCTTTGAAAGAAGAATGGTTTTTACAATTGAAGAAAACATGGTCAAGAGTCTCATCCTCCACACCACACTGGCATAATGAACTTTCGAGCACCCGAATTTTAAACAAATGAGTTGCAATAGAGCAGTGGCCAATTCTCATTCTCGAGATACAGGAAATAAATCTTTTGGACTTTTTTTTGCCGTGGAACCAGGGTTTACTTGGAATATGATTTTGTATTCCAGCATAGAAAGATCCAGTTTGAGTTTTCGTGACTGTCCAATTTTCTTCCCAGGAACGAGACATGTTGGATTTAAGAATAGAGAAGACGTCAGAGACAGGAATTTTAAAATCTAAAGGAATAGAACCAGATACAGTTCCAAGTTTAGCGAGAGAATCAGCTTTCTCGTTACCCTCAATTCCTAGATGGCCAGGCACCCAAACCAGTATTGTCTCAAACATAGATTCGTTTAAAGAATCGAGGATTTTTTTAATATTACAAATAACATAGTCTTCTGGACATCGAACGATATTAGAGGAAATTTTTAATACTGCACTTAGAGAGTCAGTACACAGTAAGGCTCGACGAATATTAAGGAGTTGGATTTGAATTAAAGCTTGTTCAATTGCGAAGCATTCTGCAGTAAATATGGAAATTTCTTTAGGCAATTTATAAGACAGATTAACATTGAATTCAGGAATATATACCGATGCGCCACATTCTTTGTGGTCGGATTTGGAACCATCTGTGTATATGAGGGAAAATCCAGGAAACTTTGAAAATATAAAGTTTTTAAAATGTTCTTCAACATTTTGAAAGTTATTAGCTGATGATAAAATGTTCGTCCGGAAGTCAGAAATTATTACGTTTGGGATAAAATTAATAGCATTAAACGGGGTACTGTAAATAGGAAGGATTGGATCATCTTGTAGATTTTGAAGGTAAGAAGACAGAGATCTAAATGATAGAAAACTTTTTAATAAGAGAGGGAATCGATCTCTATCTATTACCCTCCTTCTGTTATTCAAAATACTGAACAAACGATCGAGACTCTGTTCCAATGAGTGACGCGATAAAGATAACGCTTTGAAGATATATCTATCCGCGAGGTATTGTCTTCTCAAAAATAAGGGAGGATCTACACATTCTATCTGAAGAGCATTAATTGGAGAAGATTTCATTGCCCCAATAATCATTCTGAGCCCTTTTGATTGGATTCTTTCAAGTTTTTTATCCAGATATTTAGGAAGTGGGTCGAAAAGAAATGTGCCATAATCCAAGTGACTTCGAACGAGGGATTTATACATTAGTTTAAGAGTAGTAGGATGGGATCCCCACCATACTCTGGAAACAGCTCGCATCATATTAAGCCCCTTTTCACACTTAGCAGAAACGTTCTGAATATGAGGGAGCCAGGAAAGCTTATGGTCCAAAAGCAGGCCAAGAAATTTTATTTGCTTAACGATTTGAAGGGGGAAATTATCAAAAGAGACTGTAAAGTTAGGCAGTTTTCTTTTGCGAGTAAAAGCCACTACCTTGGTTTTAGAGGTAGCTAAATTCATTCCATTTGTCAACATCCAAACTTTAATATTATGTAAGGCCAAATTTAATTCCTTCGCAGCATGCAATAAATTTTTGTGAGATAAATATATGAGAAAATCGTCCGCAAAATAAAGTCGCTTAATAGACGAAGGGATTACAATGTCTAAATCACTCATATAAATATTAAATAATAATGGACTGATAACAGACCCCTGGGGTAGCCCTTTCCAAAGTTTGCGCTTCAATATGTTTGAGGAAGAGTGGATAATAATGGATCTGTCTGTTAGCAAGTTGATAATAAATTGAACTAATTTTATGGGGATTTTTATTTTAATTAATTTTTCCTTCAAAACATCAATTAATACATCGTCGTAAGCTGAAGAAAGATCTAGAAATGTGGCCAATGTACAAGAGTTAAGGGATTGAGAAATACGGATATCTGTTGTTAACAAACTTAAATTATCCATAGTAGATTTCTTTTTCCGAAAGCCGTATTGATTAGGAGGGATAATACTGTGATTTTCAACAAACCATTCTAATCTGTTCTTTATCAAATGTTCCACTACTTTAATTAAACACGACGAAAGAGCAATAGGACGATAAGATGAGACTTCGGACGGATTTTTCCCTGGTTTTAAAACCGGGAGGATTTTTTGAACCTTCCAGACATCCGGAATAAATCCTGTTTCAAACATGTTATTAATTAAGGATAAGAAATATTCAACCGACATGTCGGAGAATGCTTTAAAGAAGCTATATAATATTCCATCAGGACCCGGAGAAGAGTCAGAAAGAGATTTGATTACTCGTTTTAGTTCACTAACTAAGAAAGGAGAGTCTAGCCAGTTAGAGTGAGATGGATATGAAATAAAAGAGGGCATTTCTTCACATGTGGCAACTGAAGGAGGGGCAATTTTATCAGCAAAACCTATAATAATTTCCTCCGGAATATGTTTGGTACGCTCCGGAGCATATGACGAACCGAATTTTTTTAAATTAGTCCAAACAGATGACTGGGGAGTTTCAGGAGACAAGTTTTCACAAAATTTTCGCCATCCAGACCGCTTTTTATTTTTCAAAATACGTTTAGTTTCTGATTGGACGCGTTTCACTGATAAGAAATTTTCAAAAGACATGCATTTGCGGTAAATGGAAACTGCTTCTTTTCTAGAGTTAACAGCACGAGTGCATTCTTCGTCCCACCACGGAGTCGAATGTTTAGTTTTAATGTTAACTTTACGCTTTGGAATGGATTTTTCTGCTGCTTTTATAACTATACTAGGAAATAATTCACATTGTGTTCTGATGTTCCCAAGAGAAGATTTTACAGAGTGAACAAGAGAGTCTAATACAGAAGAAAAAACTCTCCAGTTCGCATCTTTCGTTTTAAATTTAAAATTATTGTTAATTGTAAAGGAATGCGAGGTGGTTAGATGGTGAAAGAGGATTATAGTAGGGAAATGATCACTGGAAAGGGGGTCTTTAAGTATGTTCCAAGAACATTTACGTATGACCGAAGATGAACAGAGAGATAAATCAACAACACTTTTCCTTTGTTGAGGGGGGGTGAATCGGGTTGGAGATCCGTCGTTTAAAATACATAAATTATGGGAATCAATAAAATCTAAAAGATTACGGCCAGAACGATTCGTTAATTCACTACCCCAAGAGGTAGAATGAGCGTTAAAGTCGCCCAGTAACATATACGGGGGACGGATCTGAGACATAAATGATGACCATTCGTTTTCATCAAAAATAGTGGAGGGAGGGACATATATTGATAGTATTGTAATATCACATACAACAGCTGCTACTATCTGAAAATTGTTAGTATGAAACATGATTGGTTTGAAAGGGATAGAGTCATGGATGATTAAGGCAGCGCCACCTTTACCATCCAGTCTATCATGTCTAAGACAATTATATCCAGATATCTTAAATAGATACGAGGGTTTAAACCACGTTTCAGAAATAGCGGCAACTGAAATTTCATGTTCATCGAGTAATTTTACAAGTTCAAATTTATTACAGATTAGACTTCTGATATTCCACTGAAGAATTCTGTTCAGTTTCGGAGACATTAGGAAGACAGGATAATAAAGATTTAATGCAATCGGCAGCGTTGGACGGTATATTATTGTTGTTTGAAAGAATAGAAATTAAGAGGGTAATTAAAGTCTGAATGAAAGCAGAATTTTCATTCACCACTTTCCCTAAATTAGGGGAAGATTGGGAACTATTTAAAGCACTCCCATTGAGTGTCTGAGATTTATAATTCCCATTTGGGTTAAACAAAATATCATTATGTTGATTTTTATCAATAGAAGCAATAAATTTTGGTTTTGGTTTGAGTGGTATAAAAATTGTTTCCCTGTGAGAAGACGATGGAGGAGATTTAGAGTAAGATAGATTGCAAGGAATTGAGGTAGATGTTACCTCTGCAAACGATTTTATTGCAGGTGGGAATAATTTTGATGCCTGGAAATAGGAAATGTTGTCTGAAGCCATTGATTGTTTAATATTCCTTTGTCTGGTCAATTCTGGACAGGCCACACTAACCGCTGTATGATTTCCCTTGCAGTTAATGCAACGTGGATCATTCGATGATTTTTGGCAAAGATCAAAGGGGTGGTCTTCTCCGCAATGAAAACAACGTGGAGGGGAACGACATATTGGTTTTGAGTGTCCGAAACGGCAGCAGTTAAAACACTGGATCGTCGGGAATTTATATACTTCCACAGGGAGTGCATTGTAATAAATAAATACCCGAGATGGCAAAGTTTGGCCTTCAAAAGTAATAACAACCGATTGTGAGGGTTTCCATGTAGTGGTTCCATTAGATGTATCTTTGTAATTTAATCTACGTGCTTTTAAAACCTTAGGGGTCACTTGAGAATCATTAAGTGCATCAACAATTTCAGATTCTGAGAGATCGGTTGGTATACCTCTCACTCGGCCCATTCTAGTAAGGTTGTAAGTTGGAATATAAGATTTAAATTTGTGGTGTGAAAGCGTATCTATTTTTTGGACGAATTCATTTGCAAAGTTTGCGGATTTAAATTCTAGGGATAACTTATAGCGGCCTTCCGGCTTAATAGATCCGTTAACTATGCCAAGGTTACTGTTTTTTGAACTAAAAATGAATTTCCCGAAATCCAGAGGATGAATGATTTTTCCTTGTTCAGTACTTTGGACATTGACAATGAATGGAGCCGAGGAGGATGGGGAATAACTTAGTTCAGTATTTTTAGATTCTGATAATATGGTATCCTTACGACTTTCCTTTGGGTTTGAGGTTTCATCGGATTGCGAAGGTTTAATTTTGGGTGGTACATTAAGACAGAGCGATGGTCTTCGTTTTCTGGAAGGGACTATTATAGAAACATCCGATTCATACTCATCTCCAATATTAAATATGGACTCGGGGTCAGGAGGTCGATTTTCATCTTCCTCCATATTTATAAATTAATTAACAAAAAAAATAATAATACAGTCTATTTGATTGACTGTACACACGAATTTATCAAAACCTAAATATAACAAACAAATAATAGAAAACAAAAATGTAACAATAATTTCTTATCTGTACGAAGTCCGCGACAGCAGGTAGGCAATTTGTCAAACACAGAGCACGACTATCCACTACCGTAGTTCGATGACTAATCTGATAAACATTTAATAAATGGCTATTTTAATACACAAATTAGAGAAACAAAAGTTTTCAGGTACAAAAATTGAAATTTTTGCATTCTTCTGTCGGAAAAATATTTTTGTATGGAAAAGAAAAACAACGTAGTTCGGAAAAAAGAAATTTACTTTCACCATCACGCGAAGTTTGTGCGCTTTACTACCGGACACCCTGTATTAACTCGTCACCTGAAGAGACTTAATTGTTTTCTAGTGCTTTTAAATATTTTTTATGTAATTTAAAATAAAGCATATTTAATGCATATTTACCCTCCCGAGGTATTGCAGAAATGTCATTACGTGCAGCAGAGTAAGAAGGATTTCACAGTAATAATTATTTCCTGTCATCATTTAAAGCGCGAAGGGTAAGTTTAGGTTTTCAGCCCGTGCCAACAATTATCATTATAATCATTGTGGCCAATTTAACGCAATTGCGCCAATAATTGAAAGTTAAACTTGTTTCGCACGAGGAGAGAATGATGATTTGACCTCTGGGCAATACACATCGTTATCAAATTACCTCATAACTCTCTTCTTGCTCGAGTATGATCCTTTGGCAAGAACAGAAGCATTTACCTTGGTAATTGGGTAATTGTAACTTAAATCACGTACGCCGGTTCCGCACGAATGCATCTTCCCATTCTTGTATAACTAACCCTATAATTATAACCCTGTAGGTTTTAGGAATTACTTTTAATTTTGTATTTTTATTTATTAATATTTTTAATGAACACAAAACAAATACATTTACACCAATTAAACCCTTCCCCTCTTCCTATTAAAACACTTTTTAGAAATCGCTGCATTTTTTTTTAAATTTCACCAATAATAATTTCGGTAAATATACAGAAATTAATTATTATTAATTGTTATTTTTAAATATTTATATTGAGGGATCAGTAGGATTTATAGGTCCAGTTAGGGGTTGTACCGAGCCGAACCCTCTGATATGAAAATATCTGGAGTCGGTGAATTATTTTCCCATTTACATACTGCACTTGCATAATGTGGATTGACTAGATGATCATATTATGTGGAAAAGTGTGTGGAAGGGTTTAGTTTTTCCTGTGGGGAAGATTTAACCCGGACGTAAAGTCGGAAGAAAAATCGTAATAGTTATTTCGTTATATATAACGAAATTTCGGTTGTGGATGTGTCTGTGAGTGATTGTTACCATGGTTAACTCGGATTTGTATTGAATTTAAGAGTTCACAAATATAAATGTTATTTTCAATAATTCCGACGATCTAAGATGTACCTACCTGTAATACAATATTTGAAGAGAAATATATTATAATAATTGTCATTTTCAAAATTGGAACTGATATGTCACCTATCTGCAATAAAATATTTGTTTTAAATAAATTA
Source organism: Hesperophylax magnus (assembly GCA_026573805.1). Classification (NCBI taxonomy): domain Eukaryota; kingdom Metazoa; phylum Arthropoda; class Insecta; order Trichoptera; family Limnephilidae; genus Hesperophylax; species Hesperophylax magnus. Next base: position 15,092,959 of record JAIUSX010000084.1, read on the forward strand.
TTTTAATTCTGTACCTATTGAAATGTGTTTTTATTTTGTTTAAATTTAGGTTAAATCTTCACAAGTAAAGTCAGATTCTGTGATTTTTTTTTATTGCACTTTTCAATTTTTAAGAAAGTTTTTTTTACGTGATTTTGATAGGTACTAAAAATTTAGTGTATTTGGATCAGTATTGTAAATGTGAAATCTATATTACATTTATACACTTTTCGGATTGGTGTCGGAAAACAAAACACGAGGTTCTTGCCCAGCAAACAAAATATGAATAAGTATTTCCAATACATAGATTCCTTCTTTACATACGTCACTCAAAATGAATAAATTGAAGGTTTCCCATAATTATTTCTGTCGTTATTGCAGTTCGCGCATTCCTCTCCACAGTTTGGGTAATTGAGGTAAGTGTGAGCGCATTGTAAACCAAACGTAACTCAAACGTTGCAATCATTTTCCACATAATGAAGTGTCATTATATATTTAGGTAAACAAGAATTCCATGAAACTCTTTCATATCGCTAAAGGCTACATATTAAATAAATCTACAAACCTCTAAAACATACAGAGGTACAAAAAACAAGTGTTTCGAAAAATATTAATGCGTATACATGGTGTCCGGAAACTCGTAGTACAAGCGGAAAACTGGTGAATCTACATCACATTTGGAGTCGATTTTGTAGTATAATTTTTTTTTATTTGAGCTTTCGTTTTCGAGTAAATCGAGTCAGAAGTTGGTTTTTTTTTTTATCAAATTCTTATAAATTATTACTGAAGATCAAAGTACCCAACTAATTAAAACTATTTAAAAATTTAAAAGTAAAACAAATAATGACGAAAAAATTTGAACCCTGAAATAGCCGAAAAATATATTTGTTTGTTTTTTTTTTTTTTTATAAAAATGCTCAAATCAAAAAACTTTATGTTTATTTGGGTTCCCCGTGTGGTATACATTCTCCAGTTTCCGGCTTGTACTACGAGTTTCCGGACACCATGTATATTACGAGTAACCATATTGGTACATTTACAATGGTTCCATGATAACTCCTCAAAATGACAATTCAACACACCTATAAATAGTGCTATAAAGTTATGAAAAGTGATTAAACAAAAACTACACATGTAACCTATTTGACTTAATTTTTGTTTCATTAATAATAAAAAAGTGCTACAAAGCTATGAAAAGTGATGAAACAAAAACTACATATATAAACTATTTAACTTATTTTTTGTTTCATCACTTTTCATAACTTTATATCACTTTTTATAAGTGTGTTGAATTGTCATTTTGATGGTCACCGTTTACGATAAATTTATGCATATTATATATTTAAAAACTAACAGCTAACCAACTATTTGGAACCGGTAGGACTATGGCATCCCCAATTATGGTATTTTTTAAGTTAAAGGGAGCGGAGAAGGGTGGAGATTATAAAAGATAGGTTCAGTTAGGTGAGTTTATTCAGATCTGGTCACCAAACACGGTTTAAGACGTTTTAATCAAAGTTTCTATTCTTATTAAATGTTTCTTTGGAGTGATTTAGTTAAAACATGTTCGTTATAAACAAACAAAACAACAACGAAAATCACATCGTCACCTAATTTCGGACAGTTTATGTTTGAGCAAGCAAATAGCTTCTGAATATTGTCCGATAATAATCTGCCGGACAAATTATCACCTTTTAAATATTTTATTACTGTCCGAACAAGGAATGCATCTATTGATTCCACACTGAGTCCATTATTAGGTTTTACCGTCGGTCAGCAGAAAACAAATAAAAACGTCGAAAGGACTGAAATATCGCGTCATAAAAGTCAAATGGCGACTTCCCACTTAACTTGACACGAGCCAAAGAAATTAAGATGACTATCTAATCTAATTTTAATTTTTTTTAACGGATACCTAGTCAACTTCATTGGCACGTTTGGGGCCCAGGAGTCGGCAAGTCTTATAAATTGTAAATGTAAATTGGCATTAACTGTTTTCTTTCAAATATTATGTTTGCATAGATGTTACTTCAAATTATAATATCATTTGTAAAAGTCCGGCTGGGCGTAAAACCAAATGAACATAAAAATTTTAAAAAAATTAAACAAACTTAATCATAATTATAAATATTTTACAGTCTATGGAATATTTTTTTTTCTTTGTTTATTCAACGATTTTATTGGTTTTTACAGTTTTTAGGTGTGTTAAAACCACCAAGCTAGGCACATGCCCGTGTTATGGTGGTTGATTAAATATACAGTACAAAAAAAATAATAAATCAAGTATGAAATGTAGAAGAAATTAAAATAATATAAAAAGTATACAATTTAAAAGAAAATAAAGAGTATATAGTTTAAGAAAGTATGTGAAATACATTAAAATTGAAAGAATATATCAAAAGATTGAAATATAATAAAATATTTAAAAAAAAGTATAGAATATAAGACATACAGTAAAAGAAAAGAATTTAAAAGAGAAAAAAAAAATATATGTATAAGAGGTTATTACATATTTTTGTGCATTTTAATTGGCCTGTCTGGGACCTAGGAGTCACAAGATCTTATATAAATTGGCGACAACCATTTTCTTTTTTTTTTTAAGAAAGACAAACATTCCCAGGTTACGAAAAACCTGAGAATATTTGAAAATCTCATTCTACCACTACAGTAAGCGGAAAATGTTGCTCGTGTTGTGATGGAGGACGAGGAATTGAACACACTACACCCAAACTCGATGTCAACTCAGCCACTCAAGGGAAACTGTCACAGATAATCTTAGCCATTTTGTTGTATTTTTTTAAATTGGCATAAGTTGTTTTTTATTTGCATTAAATTTCTATTGAAAAATATACACATTTAGAAGTGTAAGCTTATATGTTATATGAAGTAATTAACAATTTGCATTTTTTGGTAATGATAATCTAATATCTGAACGAATTAAATCAATTTCTAACGCGCGTTAATCTACTAGTGAGTATTTTTAGCAGTTCTAAGACTGCAGACTTATTAAGAAAGAGAAATTGATCTTCCTAAGCTCATTAATTAAGAAAGTGAGTTGTGCTAATACCGCTTCTAATAGCTCTCTCGCAGATCTGTGGTTAAATACCTTTTGTTTCCTACTTTTACTTATCAACGCTTTCTCAGAGGCCAAAAGTCACTCTATTTTGCAATTAGATTAATATTTCTGTTAATAAGAACACATTTGCTTTTCTTCGCAACTTTTTTATTAATTTTCAGATAAATTTCATGTTTATTTTCAATTCGTCTTAAGTTTTTTTTCTAAAGGTACGACAAACATTCCAGGGTTAAGAATAACTACGAATATTTAAAACACTTATGTATACCATTATTATAAGCGGTAAATGTTACTACTGTAATGAAGAATGACTTGAAGTTATCGGAGGGAATGAATATATTTCTTCTGGATGGGAAGACGACGAATTTGATTTTAATTATAACTTTTTAAGTTTATATTAAAATTTGCTTTTTTAAGAAATCGACTTATAACAACAATTTTGAAGATTTCAAAAATGCTTAGTGCAAAAAATATATTTTTTCGTAATTTCTTATGTATGCACATACCCGAAAGAAATGAAGATTTGAGTTTTTTTATGAAATCATAATTATCTAAGAATATGTACCTACAACAAAAAGCTAACCGCTTTATTAACAAATAAGCTAGAATCTCCAAAAACAAGTAGACATGTCTGCCAACTGAGTGCCAACAGCAAACGATTTTTTTCATCCATTTAATGTAATATTTTTTTCAAAATTCGCATTCGTTAATTATTTATTGAGATCGGTTAAATTTGGAACCGTAGTTACACAGGACGCACAGACAACCGAAATTAGTATTTTTGAAGATGATGGGTTCTTTTTTTGAAACGTTGATTGTAACCTAACCTTATAAGCTTTACTTCCCAATAAATTTAGTCCTTTATGTACCTACACAAAATCTGAAAAAAGCACCAATTAAAAATTTAAACCACAGGTAGGTTTAAAGCTCAGTTATTTTAACTTCCTAACGGTACCAACCCGTAAAATCAATCTCCAGTGTTGCCATTAAGAATAATTCGCCACAGCAATAAGCCCTGAGGATTTATGTCATAATATTTCAGGAGGGACTTTTTTAATAGATTACATAATATTAAGGGTAGAAGATGGACGTAGGTAAGGAATGCCGCCACACTTTATGTGTCTTTATGGGGTGCAAAATAATAAACGTTTGCGTCATTAATGACTTCACGGTTGCTCGATAACCTCCTGCTCTGTGATTGTCAAACTTTAAAATGCTTACGATATCTATTCAAGGTAGAACGCCGAAAATAATGGATCAATTTTATTTTAGGCGATGCAATATGGTGACATTGTAATACGAAAGGTCTTATATTCAAAATAACCTAATTAAGTACATTAAGGTGTAAAGTTTTTTTATGAAGCTACCAGCTGCGCTAACTAGTATTGAAATGAAGAGTGTGTAGGTAGATTTGTATTGGTGTTTATTCGAGAACAGACTTATGACGATAATGACAGAGAGGACGATACACTTATGCGTATATGCGATATGCGCGCGTTATTTGGGTTAGGCATATACATATTTTATTTTGGAAGTGACACACAACGCTATAATCTTACTCAGGAGAGGGGGTCAGATCAATTGGGGAACTGCCGCCGATTATCATTTCTTTGTATGGGATCTTTCACTTTGACAGGTGACAGCCGCGTAATTACGGTGGTCCGTAAGCTGTTCGCATAATTTTCAAATATAGCTTTGCTAGCAGATCATAGCGCATATCGTCGCCACGCCCACACTTATAACACATCATCTTTTTAGGTGTAACAGGTCTGTATGGGATTGTATCGCGGCAATATGGAGTTATATAAAACGCTTTGAACTTATAGCGTAATTTGTCACCCCTTGATCTAAAGATATAATATCTATAAGCATTCTCTTTCGCTTGCACTTGTTCCCTTTCATACACACATTACAACCTGTTACACCACACGTAAGCGCTGTTAGGTAGATAAACAGATTTGAGGGTTTACTTTCTGATTTGGTACAGATGGCCTCCGTGGTCGAGGGGTAAGGCTATCGACTAGCAATATTCGTAGGTCGCGGGTTCGAATCCAAAATTTTATTCGATTAATTTGTGTTATTTCGCAATTTATTGCATGAAACGCTGCTTTCCTTCTCACTCACTTCAACTTTCACTCTTTCCTCTCTAACTCACTTAAGATTTTAAAGAATCCGAAAAAATAAAATAAGGTAAAGTTTGAGAAGGTTTGTAATGGGATGACCACCTAGAAATCATGACTGTCTAGTGTCGCGGTTCGGTGGTGGGAAAATTTGATATATTAAACAGCCAGCGGCATAAATAGATGGTACCTACATTCCTCCACTTTGTTGCGTTAATTTTATTGCGTGCGATTTCCACCATGTGGACATTAAAGAAAAATATGACTACCTTGAAGAACAAAAAAGGAATAATTTTTTAAGTCTATTATGATCGAAGTTTGTTAAAACCTGTGTAAGATCAGAATTAGCAAAGAGAGGAACAACCGGGTCCATGGGGTAAGGATTGTCCAGGTCATGCACCTGACCACCTACTGTGTGACGGGTTGGATTTTGAGATACTGATTGAGGGAGATCTTTTTACCTCTCCAGCAGGACTCTCTTGACCTATCGCCTTGATCATTTCAAACGTCCGTCACTCCTGGACAACACTGACCCCCAAATTCCTATCAACCCCTCATCACTTTTTCCTTCCCAGATCTTCCTCTCCATTTTTTTTCCTTTAATAAAACCCTCCACACAGCATCCCCAAAGATGAAAGGCTCTGAAGAAAATTATTTCGCTGGGGTTTCATGTGTGGAGCGAATGTAAAAAAAATATAAAAACAATCAGATTTTTACTTTTCCAAATACCATGTAGATACATAATGCAAGTAATGTCATATTCGAAAAACATCTCAATTAAATACACCTTTGCTTCAAATCTACTGTAAAATCTTGCATTATTTCGAAAATAAGCTAATGGGACCCTATCTGCTTCGGTCATATTTAACTGTATCATACTTCGAAAAAGAACTACCAACATTGTCTTCATTTTTCTCACCGCACATTTTTATTGGCAACTATCTTTATGTATACATATATTACAATTTGAGGTTTTACTCACTAAGTTATTCCAAAAATTAAAAAAATTATTTGTTTCATTTGAAAATATTTCAATTCACAAAGTGATTGCTTTCCTCGAAAACAAAAGTAATTAATATAATATATGAATCCAGAAACTCAACTTTACCCAAAATTTCACTATAAATCCTGCCATTTTATTGCATGTGCCGACTAGGAACACAAGACAAAATGAAACATTCTTCTGCATTACATATTCAACCCACTATCAGATAAACTCACTAACCAATATGATGCATGATCTGGGCAACAAGTTTGGGACTCCATTTATTGAACTAAGCGTAATCTATAACAGCACTTTGTTGAATCCTAAAAATTATAGGAGCGTTGGTAAGTTTCTATATAATTATATGTTCACTAGTTTTGAGCGGCTCACGTGCGTGGTGCGAAGGCAACTAATGGTGGTCTTTCTAATGGTGGTCTTTCATTAGGGCAATAATCTACCTTCAGTAGATATCTATTACAAATTCAACGTATGTACGCATGATTATTTTATTTATGAGCATAGTTTCCTGTTTTAGCTCGACCATTTGGAATTTCCTTTGTAAATTTGTTTGTTACGTTCCGGTTCAACATGGTGGCCATGTTGGATACTACCTTTTTATCCCTCTAAAGTTTGCACGATCTCGGTTCCTAATACGCTGTCAAATCGCAACAATCAATTTTATGGTACCTACCGGCCTTAAGAAAGTTTGAATAAAGAGTTGTCACCAATATTGTGATTTTTTTTTTTATTCTTTATATTGGCTTTCACCCATTGAGAGTGATCTTGGCCATACATTACAACATTTTTCTTATTAATAAATACAACAAATTACAGGATAAAATTGATTACACAACATGACATAACATAACGTAACATAAATAAACATAACATAACATAACATAACATAACATAACATAACATAACATAACATAACATAACATAACATAACATAACATAACATAACATAACATATTAAAACACGTTGCTTTTCGCAATAGACAAAAGAATAATCTTTATTGTTCTTGAAATTTATTTGAAATGTTACACATTGTTTCAATATAGATGGCGCCACTAAACACATTTAATAATTTTGTTACCATTATTCTAATACTCCCACTTAACAAAATAAATGTGAATTTTTAAACAGAATACATAGATATTGTTTTATTTAACTTTAATTCCCAGCATGTGCTTGAACTTATAATGCTTAGTTGACAAAAAACCCTTGGTTAACAAGTCAGCGGGCATTTCCTGAGTTGAAATGTATTCAATATTAATTAATTTATTTTTAACTGCATCTCTATTTAATTAATTTATTTTTAAGAGCAAATAACATTCTCAGCGTAGAATGTTTTATGACAGGAGAAAAAATGTTCTCATAATCAATACCACGTCGTTGCGTAAAACCTTTAGCCACGAGTCGGGCACGATACCGCACTTTATCATTCACATCTAGTTGTTTATTTAACACCCACTTGTTTTGCACAATTAATCCATTACTTGGTATATCAACAATTTCCCACGCATCGTTATCCTCGAACGACTGAAGCTCCTCTCGCATGGCCTGTCTCCACTGATCAGCTTCTGGTCCATTCAGCGCTTCTGAGAAGTCTATTTGTTCGACATCTGGATTGGAATTGGAAATACAGATATTACCAAACCCAAAACGTTCCGGAGGTTTTCGTGTTCTCTTCTCCTGTCCTGTTCTGGTAATTCTGGAATTGGTTGCAACTCACTGATTGAGATATCTGTCTTTATGTTTGTGATGCTTGTATCGTCATCATTTTCACTAGCCGGATCAGTATATACAGATGTATTTGAATTTTGGAGAGATTCATCCATTGAAGACCCCCCCACTGAATCTCTGCCATCTTCGTTTGTTGCGGGAGACTCATGCCCTTCAAATTCAACATCATCCTGTATCCATTCTGCTATGTTTTCTTCATTGATTTCCGATGATACTGTTTCTTCTTCTATCACTATTATATCTCTCTTTATAGTTATAATATTTTTTATGGGATCATATACACGATATCCCTTTATTGTTTCTGAAAATCCTACAAGAATCTGCATTTTAGCCTTCTTGTCCCATTTTAATCTTCTTTCCTTCGGTATGTGGACCATTACGGGGCTGCCAAATAGGCGTATATGACTTAAATCTGGTTTCTTTTTATACCACGCTTCATAGGGTGTTTTATTTCCCAAACTTGAAGTTACAGATCTATTTTTTAGGTATACTGCTGTATTAGCTGCTTCAGCCCAGAACTTTTTTTCTAATTTCGCATTAAAAAGTAAGCATCGCGCTTTCTCTATAATAGTTCTATTAGCCCGTTCACAAACACCATTTTGTTCAGGTGTGTATGCAGTTGTCTTCTGGTGTATAATTCCTTCTCTGAGTAAGTAATTCTCCATCTCACCACTACAAAATTCACCACCATTATCTGTGCGTAATATTTTTATTTTTGTTTTCTGACTATTTTCAGTCATTGCTTTAAAATTCTTAAATATCTTGAAGACTTCATTTTTATGTTTGTGGAAGTATATGAAGGTCATACGACTGTGATCATCAATGAACAAGACAAAATACCTAGCACCACCTATGGACTTCGTTTCCATAGGACCACATACATCTGCATGTATTGTATGTAGTATTTCTGTACTTATTTTTCCAACATGATGAAATGGTAACCTCATTTGTTTACCTTCGCAACAGGTCACACATTTCGCCATTGTCATATCACTGGTACCCGGGTAGGACAATCCATCTACAATGCCGTTCTTCATTTTATTTAAATCATTACTGTTAATATGCGCTAACCGCCTGTGCCAAAGATCTGCATTTGCTACAGCAGGTGCTGCCAGTATACAATCTGCTACTTTGATGTTTAGCTTGTACACTCCATTTATTGACGTTCCTGTGGCCACCAACACATTCTTAGTGTTACGTATGTAGCATTTGTTTTCACCAAAAACAACATTGTTTCCGTTCTTGATTAGTTCGCTCACTGACAACAGGTTTGTTGTTAAGCTCGGTATGCAAAGCACATCTTTAACCATGATATCGTAGTTGCAGTTAGTTATTATTTGTACATCTCCGGAACACAAAACTGGCACTTTCATATTATTCGCGACGGTTATCTCTGATAAATATGGCGTAAAATTTGCGTGTTTTATCCACTCTTTGTTGGCCGTCATATGTGCACTTGCGCCACTGTCAATGTACCATTCGTTTTTATTGTATTCTCCGTTCAAAAAAACTACACTAAAAGCATTTGATTGTTTGTTTTTTTGTAACACTGGACACTGGTTTCGATAATGACCCGTCTGTTTACATTTGTAACAAGTGATAGTCTTGTCACCTGTCACTTTTGAATTTTTCGATGACGTCGCGCCATTTTTAAATTTCTGCTTGTAGCTTTTATTTGCAGCAAATGCTGCGCCGCTGGAATCCATGTCATTCTTTGAAACCTCCATATCAATCAACTTAGATTTTATTAAATCGGTGGTAATCTGCATTCCTGAGTGCTCCACCGCCATAATCATTGGCATGAATTTTTCTGGCAGACCTGCGAGAAGTAACGATCCGACCCATTCTTCTGTAATTGCAAATCCTGTGCCCTTCAATCTCCGAGCTGTTTCGACCACTTGCGTGACGTAGGAAGTCATGGAATCACAATTTTCTTGTCGTAACGAGATTAAATGTCTTAGTAGAGATATTTTACGAGAAAAGCCTGAGTCATCAAATATAGACCTCAGTTTAATCCATAACTCTAAAGTTGTTTTTGTTTCTTTAATATGCACGTACAATCCAGGGTCAATAGTTAAAACTAGCTTCGCCTTGGCTCTTGCGTCATCTGATGCTTTTGACTCGAAATTTTTATCTGGCTCCGACTTGATATAGTTTGCGAGATTGTCAAGCACCAACAGATTTTCGACCGCAAAACTCCATTGATCATAATTCTGGCGTCCTGTCAGCTTCTCAATACTTTGAAAATAGTTGACAGCCATATTTCCACGAAAAGTCAACAATTTTCGACTGTTTTATACTAAATTTACACAGTAAAAACCGAAAAATATATGGATATTTGCCCATAACCTATTAAAACACGTTGCTTTTCGCAATAGACAAAAGAATAATCTTTATTGTTCTTGAAATTTATTTGAAATGTTACACATTGTTTCAATATAGATGGCGCCACTAAACACATTTAATAATTTTGTTACCATTATTCTAATATAACATAACATAACATAACATAACATAACATAACATAACATAACATAACATAACATAACATAACATAACATAACATAACATAACATAACATAACATAACATAACATAACATAACATAACATAACATAACATAACATAACATAACATAACATAACATAACATAACATAACATAACATAACATAACATAACATAACATAACATAACATAACATAACATAACATAACATAACATAACATAACATAACATAACATAACATAACATAACATAACATAACATAACATAACATAACATAAACATAACTAAACAATGATTTTTCTAAAATTAGTAGCGTTTTTTTTTAAACGGAATTATGAAATTGGCAATCTTATAAACAAACACAACATATGGGAGTAAAAAAATGTAATTATAAAACATAACGATAAACATAACCAATATTGTGATATTTCTTTGGAAAAATTATATATTTCCTTATTTAAAATTTTTAAAAATGTTTAAATATTTATGGTTTATAATTAAGAAGGTTAGTATTTAAGTACCTACATGCAATGTTATGATTTCAGAAGAAATTTTGGCTATGATGTATTAACCAAGAGAAAATTATATTTTTTGACGCAAAGTCTACTGTTTAAGGAACTACTAGTAAATAGATAAGAGATTTTAAGATCATAGACAATTCAATTATTTTTTTCATTTTAATAATAGAAGATACAATTTAATATATTACACTAAACACTTATAACTTCACTATACACTATTATAAACACTTTTTATACAAAACGCTAATACAAAATGTAATCTTGTTTTTATTTTATATGCCCACAATTTGTTTATTTCTAGGTACAATAAAATAATAACTTAAATATATTACCCACGCTCAGGCTGCGCCTTAGTGGGTTCCCATTATTCTTATTGATTTATATAATATTGTATGTAATTAATGTAAAAATTGGGAAAAATAAAGGAATTAAAAAAAAATATATATATATATAATAATACATAACAATCTTAATTAACTAATAACAATTCCCGGTTAGTGGAGAATTATTCTCGAGTCTAACTGGGTAGTTAGTCAATTTAATTATTTATTTATTTTGTTATTATTAATTTTTTTTTGTTAATGTTGTTTATGTGTATGGGATGAGGTATTATTTGTTTGTTTTTTTTTGTTGTTTTTATTTTTTTTAGTAAAGGTTTTCAGTATATTTTTTTAATTGTGTTTTGAATTCTTTGAATCTATCATTAAGTATCTTATATTTTCTGGCAATTTATTGAAGAAATTTGTTCCTAAGTATTTGTAGTTTTGTTGACCCAAAGTATGTGTACACAGTTCGAAGAAATACATTGGAATAATCAGAATCGTTGTCTATCCCTACCTGAGTTCCCACACGCAGATAAAGGCTTTTCGCATTAGGAGGAGCGTGTCTAAAGGAGCAATTGATTAAACTCCTAGCAGCGGTGGGGCCTCAAAGGACTCGCCCTTAAGTTAAGTCATAAATCGGGCATATTTCACAGCGAGAATGGCATAGGAGAAGGGAGTTAAGTTATAAATCGTATCCCCTTCATCATGCACGTAAACATTGCGCCGTTAGCGAAATACCTCGAGTTACATGGAGTTTTTAAAAAAAAATCATATCATTAAATATTTTTAAATTTTTAAAAATTTAAATGGAGTTCTACAAATGGCGTAAACTTATTAAATTTAATATGTTTAAATTCCTTGGAAATAATTTCAAGCATCAAGGAGAATCTACAATGTGAGAGAGGAAAGAAGGGAGTGAACAAACAATCGGCAATCTGGTATTCTGACCTGAGTCAAATCGATAAAAATTAACTGACTACGATTTTATATTGATATCCCGAGCACGGTTGCGTTGTCGATAGCCAAACCGATTTTAACACCAAAAAAATGGTTCCATGATAACTCCTCTAAATGACAATTCAACACACGTTTAAAAAGTGCTATAGAGTTATGAAAAATAATGAAACAAAAACTAGGTTAAATAGTTACATATGATTTGATTAAAAAAAATAAAAAGGTAAAATAGGTTACATATGGAACCTATTTAACCTAGTTTTTGTTTCATCGTTTTTCATAACTCTATAGCACTTTTTAAACGTGTGTTGAATTGTCATTTTGATGAGTTATCATGGAACCGTTTTTTATGGTGTTAAAATCGGTTTGGCTATCGACAACGCAACCGTCCGGTCACCAAAAAAAACACACATCATTTTACGACGGCCACACTGGCGGGTATTGTCTATGGATCAACGTTTCTAAACGTCAAACTTTAAACGACTACCTAAAAATACGAATAAATTGACAGTGTCGAATCGAAAAACTCGCTTTAACATACATTGGCAGTCCTCAGGTACTAACAATAAAAGAATTTATTTATTATTTAATAACGTCTTAAGCCATAACTTTCGATTGATTTTATATATTTATTTGGAGGGATGCAATTTTTTTCATAAATCTAGTAAGAAAGATATATGAAAATGTTAAAAAATATAGTTACCTTGGTTAAAAAATATAGTTAAAGAAATACAGTTGAATTGATTTAATTTGATTAAAATAATATTGGTAAGTACATTCGTATACAAATCTTTTTCAATACAATTCAATTTTTTTCTCATGTTAAGGGGTTTACTTGACTCGCTTTAACCGGTGATTCCTGACATTATTTGGAGTAAAAAATGTTAAGATATTTTGAAATTCGTTGATTTTTTTTCTTTAAAACATGAACAATTAGTTGGTATTGGACAGTTAAGATAGACAGATGTCAAGCACGCATATATATCCTACGAAATATAGCACATATCCTACGAAAAGTGTCAAGTCTTGTGACTTCCTTTACTTGTGATGTTTGAACGAATTCGATTGATCGCATATACGACTTCTTTCAATTCTAAGGGCTTCGTTAGTTCGCCTCCGTTCATTAATAAACCACTGATTTTGCATAACGAACGACTTTATTCAAAAAGTTGAGTAGGTATATTGACAGTTAACCGAGGCTTATCTGACGCCCTGGAGGCCGCGCTAAAATCAGGCGGTTTTTGTCTACCGACTGTCGGCATAATCGTGCTCAAGAATACCGCCTAATGAACATAGATGACGCATTTAGTCAATAACTTATTGATATAGAGTTTTATCGATAGACACTGAAGTCCGAATCTCTAGAAAAATATTGCCTTTGATATTATATGAAACTACCTACACGTCTTATACAAAGAAATATAGATCCTAAATATTTGGCAAACATTTCTTATTCTGGCGGCCAGAAGTGGAGCAAAACATAAAATCAATCAAGTTGGAGTGGACGCGACTTCTTACAGACAGCCTTCAGGTTCTATTTTAAATTCAGGTGCCAACATCCCCCCCGGTGAGAGGCTGTAGGCTGCATGGCGTGACGCGGGGTGACTGATGGGGGACAAGGTGACGGGGAACATGGGAATTTATAGGCCGGACTGACGTCGAGTGGATCACTGACGGTTTTTTTTTAGATTTCGAAGAATAATCGATTGTAAAATTGCTTTGTTTTACAAGTGGGTTTAAAGTGGTACTGTTTTTGTAGAAGGCATAACCTATAAATCGTAGGTACTACAATTAATACATAAATAATTAACCCTGTTTGATGAATGGCAGACTGGACGCCATAGATTTAACAAGCGTTATTTCATTGCGAGGACCTACATGGGACATCCGACTGAATGCCCTGTATAATGTTTGTAAAATCTGCTAACAATTACTTCGTAAACTCACCTATTCAAAAATTACACAGACTTGGTAATAAGTATAGTTCAATCGATGCTTACCGCTGCCAATCAGTGTCAAAATTTTAACTCAGTTTAATGGAATTTTTACACTAGCTATAAACGTTTTTCTATTAGACCTTTTGTCGATTCCTATCCTAATCTTGCGTAATAGAGATTGTTAATTAAAGTTACATAGTTTATAGACTAATGTGAACAAATTTCATACTTCTTTTATTCAATTGATTTGGAGGATAATCTATATTCCATGCTACCTACGTTTCGTAAACTCTTATGTTTCATGTTACCTATATTTTGCTAACCTATGCATTGTTAAATTTTATGTACATTGTATATTCTTATATATTATGTACCTAAACTCTTTGTTTTTAATATTTAAAAAAAATGCAATGTATGTAAAAGCCCTGTGGGCGTTTAAATGAAATAAGTAAATAATAATAATGGTAGGTAAGTATTTCACTATGTATTTCTTATTATGGAATGATTGGAAAAGTGCAAAAGGCATAATGAGAACAACCTAAGTAATAAGGACTAGTTACCCGTATCAAGGCGAAGCCTAATGCCAATTCACTATTTTGATTAATCTTTATAACGAATTGGTGTACATTATTTGAATAGCAAAAAATATGCTTTAGATAAATTGAAGGTTTTCCTATCGTTTCGTTTGAGTAGAATACAAATAAAAACATAAATTACTCAATAAAAAATATAAATGTAAACTACTAAAAAAAATATTTTTTCAATAGAAATGTATGAACGCATAAAGGAAAAAAACTTTAAAAAAATACAGTATTATAGCTAAGATTATCTGTGACAGTTTGACTTGATTAACTTTTTGATTTCTTATAAAATTATTCACAAAATAAATAAAAACCAGTTTTGTGCTTGAAATCGAACGTTTCTAGACTCCATTTGCCATGCAATTTTAATGCCTATTACCTAGAATATAGGGTATATCAAGAATATACACATTTTTGGCTTGTAGCTTCCTCTTAAGCATAACTATTTAGTCAAAGGGGGTGACAAATTACGATATCAGCTCAAAGCATTCTGTATAAATACATATTGCTCGCCATACAATCTCATACAGACCTGTCACATCTGAAAGATGATGTGTTATAAGTGTGGGCGTGGCGACGATGATGCACCGTGATTTGCTAGCCAGGCGTTATTTAAAAATTATGCGACCCTCTCTCCGCCTTCTATGGTGTCTGTCAAAGTGACAGATCCTATACAAATAAATTATATTCCTAATTGATCTGACCCCCTCTCCTGAGGAAGATTATAGCGTTGTGTGACACCTCAGGATAGAATACGTGTAGGCCACGCCCGAATTATGCGTATAGCGTAATTGTCTAAGACTTGAAACTGTCATTTTTAGACCAGCGAAATCGGATCAGCGGTGGCCATAGGCGACTCGTGACTGAAATTGCCAGCAGTGCATTTCACTTTCAAAATGTACCTAGTAATGGGGCTACATCTTTGAGGATGCTGTTTGGAAGATCTTTTTAAAGAAAGGATGAGAGGATGTTCTGGGAAGGAAAAGGGTATGAGAGGTGGGTAGGAATCTAGGCATCAGTGTGTCCAGAAGTAACGGACGAATGAATATATTCCTCCCACTGAGGCGCAAGGCAATGAAAGGGCCTAAAAACTCCTTCGAATATTAAATAAATATGGAAGCCATACTCTTGAATACCCAATACCAGTGATTTTCAATAAAATCAAAAATTACTTAAAATTTTAAAAAAATGAGACACTATGCCCTAAAATGATAAAGATAAAAAATGTTGTTAATTATCGAAAAATTCATGTTTGTTTGAATTTCTTAATGTATCTACCTACATATATCTTGTTATTAGGCAGGTATATTAAGCTATTTAATAGATGTAATTTAAATTAACTAATATTACTATGTGATCTATTCTAATTTTCCATTAAAACTATAAATGTATTTTTCTACAAGTATTTTCTTGCACATCATATTAAGAATGTTTAATTGGTATAACCTACAGACAAGCTGCCATATGACAGCTTTGTGGGACTACCCTAAATTTGTACATTTTTTTTATTTACTAAATAAAATAAAAATAAAAAAATCTTCATGTTTATTGACTGTAAATTGTGTTGATGTTACTCCATAAATTTAATGATTTCCTCATCTCCATATTTAGTTCATACCAAACTTTTTAGGATCGTACCTAACCACTCAACACGGAGTCGGTAAAATAAAATTAAAAAATTCTAGGTGCCGTTACCAGAAAGCCATCTAAATTTATTTTGAGTAATTATTGTACACTTTCAACGAGACCTGTATCAACGGCACCCGCAAAGGTCTGTCACAATCCTTCAAACAAACTAACAACGACGTATGACTAACTATCCGGAGAGCAGGTACGAATTAAGCGACCGCACAAATTAGGCAAACGACGCCGGCCCATCCCCGCGGTGGCTTCCTCGTTCAATAATAATATTTGTAATTTTCGCAACTGTTCTTCCTTTTCTTCTTCTTTCTTTTCTCCCTCCTGACACGCTTCCTTCCTCGTGCCACGCCGCCATATGGCTGCCATGTGCCCCGATACTGCCTTTGTACTTTGGTTAAATCCGCTATTTAATTCCGACTAATAATACTATAATTCCGCCGGGACATTGCGGAAAGGAGCATTGGAAGGGATGAAAGTGGAGACCTCCACCACCACCACCACAGTGATCACCCGTTTGACCTCAATTCTTTGGCTTTATTTGTCATTTGTGGGTTTTTTTTTCTTCTTAACTCTTTCAGACCTGAATTAAAACTGGCCATTAAACATAACGCATGATTACATTAAGGATTCTAGCCATTTTTTATTTATTTATGAAAGTTCACCTTATAACTTGAAGGTCAGTACTTTTTTTACTAATGTCGGTTTCATAATTTTAAATAATTTTCAGAGTTTTCATAACATTTTTTAAAGCCCGCCAAAAAGATCTAAATCTGAGATACGCGTGACGTCATACGTGCCTCAATTTAGTCGGTTAGTAGTAAGATCAATCTCGCACGCGTCGGCATGAAATCAATAATTCCCAATTTAAATATTTAATAAGATTTCTGTTTAAGATATGAGAATCTACGCAGCGCATCATTGCACAAAATTGTCAGCATTAATGCACGCGGCCTACCGAACCATGAGGTAGCATTATAAGTCCTCTCAGAACCCGCCGACTAATCACAGTGCGTTTAAATCTCTTACGGCTTTGATCATTTTTAAAAGACCTTTTATTAATTCTCTATTTAATTATCTGTAATAAAACTTATATATTCAGAATCAAAGTTTGTAGTACTATATGAATATGTGTTTTAAGTTATAATAATTTTAAAACAGCATTTTTTTTTCAATACTCTAGAAAAAGTTATTGCAACATTCATTAGAAAAAAATTCGGTCCCAGGAGGTGTGTTTCACATAAAATGAGAAATCATACACCGTACAAAAAAAAATTATATTAATACAATAAAAATATACTTTTAACAAATTTGAGAGAATAAAATCGAACGAGATAAAACACAAGTTACCAAATACAAATTACCTTTCAAAATATAATGTCTACCACCTAAACGAGTGACTAAAATTCAAGGAAAAAATAGTGCGCAAAGTCATTTATACCAAAAATTGTAAAACGAAAGTCATAATTTTTTTTTGCTTTAGATTGGGAAAAAAAATTGTAAAATCCATATATTTTCAAATATAGTTACGTATGGTAGGAAATGGTTAAGTAAAATTTATATTCAAACATTATAACAACTAAAACGCTTTTTTTCTTATACCTACGGTACAAAATATTATTTAATTAAATGGATAACCTCTGTGGCTAAGATTAAGATAAGATTCCATAGTCCCCACTAAACCTCATACGGTTGGCAGCAGTTGTGCAGTATTCACGCAAAAAAGTAAAATAGTAGACACCCAAAAAAGACATGGCACGATCAAGTGAATCGAATACATGAGTCGGGCCAAATCAAGAGTCAGAATAACATAAGATTACCTACACATGAGACGATCTATGAATGTGATGGAAGCAAAAAGAGTCTGCAAAGACAGAGTTAGTGTAGTGGTCCATCCTCTTTGACAACCCCTGCAGTAGATGGTGCGATGTTTAGATATTTAGTTCCTTAATCGGTGACACTTTGATAAATTCGTCCGCACTATGATGATAAACAAACTGTTAACATTATTTTTTATCAAAGGGATAAAGTATTGTCACATGACGCATTTAGACATTGATACATCATCAATGACACATTAATAAATTAACAAATTATCGTTAATAATTTACTATCAAATGGGGTAACTTATTATTAGAGGATGCATTCAAGTACTCTTGTTCATTAATGACACTTTGATAAGTTCACCCGTAGATATTTATGGCTTCCTCAGGGATGAGTTCTACGGAGATGAGAGACTTGAGGGTTGAATGGGAGATGGGAGATGAGAGATGGGTGTCTGGAGGGCGGGAGGTTGGTTGGTTGGAGGGAGACGGCAGGTGCCCACAGCCCGAAGCAGTTGGCCACCGAACTGAGCCTCTGTGTTCCTGGTAGACACGTGGCCAACATCTGTTGTTCTTCATTTCTTACAATCATTCTGTTTCCTCTTTTATATACCTACTTGCCTACAGTGGCGTGCAGTGAGAAAATATTATTGAAAATACAATAAAATTAATATAATTTTGTCCAGCGGCTGAGAGCTATTTTCTGACCTCTCCGTTTGACCTATTTGCGGTGCTAGTTTAAACAAAAACAGCTTTCCAACTTCACAACTTAACTGTTTCATAATTGTGAATGGTAATATAGACAGCCTGGATTTACTGAACCTCATTGAATTTCATATACCTATGATATTATATAACTCATTCCAAAATCACGTTTAAATGAAATAATACCAGGACTGACCATTTAAAACACTCGCTTTTACCTAGATTACAAGAAGTCAGTATTAGATATGCAGATGTGGCGGATCTATTTAACTGCATGCAATGCAGGCACATGAAGGCTATAATATCATACTTTCAGTCAATACGAGCCTAACCTAAATCTACTTACAAGTTTTGCATGCATAATTGTATTTACTTTTATATCGGTCCAGAGTTTCTGTTAATTTTATAATTTCTTATGCCATTGTTTATAATTTATTGTATATGATATATTTATACCATTGATTTCCGTGGAAGGTGAAACAGATTTGTTATCCTTTTTTTATTTATGTACCTATAAAAGGATTTATTTTGTAAAAAATCTAAAACAGTTGTAACTTAACACGGATTTCCTACCTACATGGTATTTTCAGAAACTTTGACCACAGTGAAAGTGTGTGAAAGATTTAAAAATAATATTTCTGATGTTTATTAATTGATTATTTATTATATTATATTATATTTATTTATTTATGATTATATTATGTATTACTTGCGTCTCTTACTTTTCTGTAAAATTTGTGTTTCATATATATTTTTAATTTTAATTTTTTTTTTTATATTTTAATCTTTATTTAAGTATATGAAAATTAATGTGTCCTATGACTGAGTATATTTTGGTCATTTTTGTACCTATTTGTATATTAACTGAGTTTTTATAACTAGATTGTTCTTACGTAAGTGAGATCGTCTGTAAAAACCCAGTATAAATAAATTATTGACTTAAAAAAACGCTTTAAAGCCACAAATTCCGAAACAGTTCTAACTGGTTATAAACTCAAAGTCGAAAAATTTACTGGCTGGTAAGACGGCTGTCACCGAATCAACGTTAACGGCATGACGTCACCAACGCCGAATTAACGAACATATCATTTTGAATTATTATTGGAAATTTACTTTTCAAAATAAAAATGGGCAAATTTTTTTTGATTTAAAAAAGCGAAAAAATTTAAATACTTAAGGCGATGCACTACGTCGTGAAATATTTTAAATTGAGGGGCTATCAATAACAACCCTTGCGTAGATGGCGATAAGGTTTAAATTCTCGCTTTACACCATCTGCCTGTTTTGATTTATGCAAGAAAAAAACATGGTCAAAAAGTGCCTTTTATTTTATTTTGTGGATGTTCAGGCATAAATATTTAATTTTTTTTCGATCATTTTATAAATAACTTAATTTTCCACACTATACAATAAAATCATAACCGAAAATGGGTTCGTAAGTAGGAGATTTTGAACTTTAAAGCAGTTTTCATAGGTCTTTACATAACTTTTTTCTGGGCTTATAAAAAATTCTCGATTATTTCAAAGGCCAAGATGTATTCTACTCGAAGTATTTAATTAAACCATCTGAAACATTTCTAGGCGACCAAATTTTCAAACCAAAAACACATGATTTTGAATTACCACGTATGGCATCGCCTTAATTGTTCTCACAAAAAACTTAGTTAGGTATCTAATTTTGTTTTGAAAAACCGCAAAAATTAAATAACAGTCCCTGTATGACACTGTTGTCTACATATGCTCGTCAATATATATTTATATTTCATAATGATAATCATTAATTTGCTTTACATACCTGTTAAAAATGCGTTGTTAAAAAAACACTAGTTTCCTTCAAAACTATATTTAAATTTAGTTTAATCGAGTAGGTGTGGGTATTATTGCTGTCCATGTATTAAGAAACATATACTTGAGACGTTAAAGTACAGAGAGGTATGAGTGCCATTTTTCTTCATGGACATTTTCGCCAAAATTTTTAAAATAAAAAACCTCAAATTGTAAGTATTAGAGTCGCTAATATTGTTATCAGTGATTTTCCTTATTAAGTGATTCCAAAATCCTAGTCAAAAGTCGCACGATAAAATTAAAACGGATGTATTAATCGAAGACACTATCTAGTCTGTATTTGGTTCGGGAATAATCTTGCGATCATACTTAAATATAGCAGCCAATAAAAATAAAGATAATTTTGGTAGTTCTTAGTCGAAGTATGATAGAAGGAAATAGGGTCGAATTAGCTTAGTGGTTAGAGAAGAGCACCGGCAAGTCCTGGTTTCAATTCCTACACGGAGAAAACTTACTGATATGAAAGAATGGTAATTTATTAAAAATCTGGTCAAACTATTCGTTTCCTGTTAAAAATGGGACTGGAGACCTCTAACGAATGATTTGACAAATTTCACAACTATCAGTAAAGCACGAATATGTTATGAGGAAGTCGGAATACGTGTTTTTTAGAATAATAATAGTTTCGCATCTCGTCCATTATATTTATTCGGACAAGGACACCTGCGTGAAGACGTGTTCGGATAAATTCTGAATGACTAACATTTTATATTATCATTCCATTTCTTTAACGTTTAATAATTAGCTTAAATGAATAGCAGAATACTGGAAGTTGGGCTTTTTCCAATCCAGAAATTTTTAGATTAACTACCATAATACAGGTTTTTCCAATAAGAGGTGTTATTTTGAATAGCCCGCTATTTCGGTAGATGTCACTTTTGAAGCTGTCATTTCTGTCAAATTTATATTTACTTGGTGATCCATTTTTTTTTAAATTTATGAGTATTTTCCAAAAATATATTATGCAAGCTATTTAAGACACCACAAAATTAGACTTAAATATCAAATTTAAAATGAAATCAGACTTTTATTAATTTAAAAATTTTGGCGCCCCTTGTCAAAACCAGTAGACGCCTAGGTAGGTGATCACTGTGATCAATAATATTCGGATGATTTTGATTTTTTTGTAGCCCCGTTTTTATAAAAATATGATTTCAAGGGTGGTGTGTTCTGTAAGGTTTTAGGTATTAGGTATTATCAGCAGTTTACTGGTTTGACAATTTTATTTAAGTGACTAAACAAATTAAATCAATAAATTTACCTACTAACAATATATAACATTCCAATCTTTTACAATACGTAACTATGAAACAACTTCGTTGGATATGACAAAAACGCAATTTAGGTTCACGAAGAAATTATTATTTTTTGGTAAACTAATGTTTAAGACAAGTATTTTTATGCATAGCACAAAGGGTAACAATTATTTTACAAGCAATAATTATTTGCCTGAAACACTCATCCACATTGAAAAATCTCCTGATAAAAGATACATGACGCCAACGGGACTCGAACCCGTGTCTCTTCGATTTCCGGTCGACAGCTCTGACCACTGAGCTATGGCGGCTTATCTCTTATCCGCGAAATAATGCAATATATACTAGTGTTTCATTCAACAATTACTGCTTGTTACATTTTTTCACCTGAAAACAACCAACTTTATTGAAATATTGAAATAAGTGAATGAAACAATAGTATATATTGAATTATTTCGCGGATAAGAGATAAGCCGCCATAGCTCAGTGGTCAGAGCTGTCGACCGGAAATCGAAGGGACACGGGTTCGAGTCCCGTTGGCGTCATGTATCTTTTATCAGGAGATTTTTAAATGTGGATGAGTGTTTCAGGCAAATAATTATTGCTTGTAAAATAATTGTTACCCTTTGTGCTATGCATAACAAATCTTGTCTTAAACATTAGTTTACCAAAAAATAATAAATAATATTTGACAAGTTCAAGTATTTCACCTAAAAATGTAGACAATTTGTCTCGACGCCATCTAGTGAGAGAGTTAGCACTTACAATGCCTTTCTCATATAAATAAAGTTGGTTGTTTTCAGGTGAAAAAATGTAACAAGCAGTAATTGTTGAATGAAACACTAGTATATATTGAATTATTTCGCGGATAAGAGATAAGCCGCCATAGCTCAGTGGTCAGAGCTGTCGACCGGAAATCGAAGGGACACGGGTTCGAGTCCCGTTGGCGTCATGTATCTTTTATCAGGAGATTTTTAAATGTGGATGAGTGTTTCAGGCAAATAATTATTGCTTGTAAAATAATTGTTACCCTTTGTGCTATGCATAACAAATCTTGTCTTAAACATTAGTTTACCAAAAAATAATAATTAATATTTGACAAGTTCAAGTATTTCACCTAAAAACGTAGACAATTTGTCTCGACGCCATCTAGTGAGAGAGTTAGCACTTACAATGCCTTTCTCATATAAATAAAGTTGGTTGTTTTCAGGTGAAAAAATGTAACAAGCAGTAATTGTTGAATGAAACACTAGTATATATTGAATTATTTCGCGGATAAGAGATAAGCCGCCATAGCTCAGTGGTCAGAGCTGTCGACCGGAAATCGAAGGGACACGGGTTCGAGTCCCGTTGGCGTCATGTATCTTTTATCAGGAGATTTTTCAATGTGGATGAGTGTTTCAGGCAAATAATTATTGCTTGTAAAATAATTTTCACGAAGAAAACTTACTGATAGAAAATATTGCTGATTTATTAAAAAAAAGTCAAATTATTCGTAATTCTTTTAAATTCGGGGATTTTCTAACAAACTATCAATAAAACACGAGTGTTTTGGAGAAAATTTACTGATTTTAATTAAGTAATTGATGGATTATTAATTAAAAATCTGGGAAAATGATTCGTATTCCTGTTATAAAATGGATTGAAGGCCTTTAACGAATGAATTGGCAGATTTCTTAACAAAGTTATGAGGATGTCGGAACGTGAAAGGCTCTCGATTCTTCTTGGTTTTATTATTTTTTGAGTTTATTCTACTTAAAAAAAATATACATGGTATTTTATCGGCACGTTCCAGAGTGAAAGACATTCTGAGTATCTCCTTAGTGTGAGACCACCAATATTAAATGAAACAT
Organism: Hesperophylax magnus; assembly: GCA_026573805.1. NCBI lineage: Eukaryota > Metazoa > Arthropoda > Insecta > Trichoptera > Limnephilidae > Hesperophylax > Hesperophylax magnus. Next base: position 15,116,807 of record JAIUSX010000084.1, read on the forward strand.
TGCTATAAGTGGCTTTAACCGTGCTTGGTGACCAGATCTAAATAGCACGTACTTCTCCACCTTCCTTTTACCTATCTCTTTCCCCTCCTACTACTTTCAGCCTCACAACTTTACCCAATTGGGGATACAATAACCCCACTGGATTCAGATGTTTGGGACTCTTATGGGGTAATCACATTATTAAAAAAATAAAGGGATATCATTTTGCCCACTAGAAAGGTATATTAAAGAATAAAAAATTGCATTGTTTAGTTTCGGAAATCTCAAAATAATGAATTAACTCCAAAATTTTGACGTATAACACAAAACTTAACAGAGCTTTTGCAACATGTTATGCCGGAACCTGTGATGGGATATTCAATAGCATTTTGCATCCGGAAATAGAAAAACAGCACCCTCAAAACCTAAATCAACTCTTTATAATAACAATACGGTCAGAATAGCGTAGAAAATTAATTCTGTCACAATCCAATCGTTGTCTATGCGAATTGTCCATTAATATATGCGATAACAATATACCTTTGTTGCGACCATCTGTTGTGGTGTTTGTATAATTCGTGGAACCTTATTAAAGATGAGCTTGTGGTGCGCACGCGATACCTCATTCTGTGGCGGCACGCGCACTCATCTACATGGCAAATTTCAATGTATAATAATTGATAAAACAACAAATTAATACTTTTACGGCCGCTGTTCCCAATCCTAATAATCAAATTCTAAGCGAATCACCACTGCACTACATAATTCCAACACACACCGCTCAGTCAAAGCCAGCCGGACAGCTGGATTAGCTATTTAAGCAATATGTAAGGAAAAAGCTAGTTACAAAAAGTGTCGACAGAGTGAAAAAATACCGCGAATCGATGATCAAATGTCACTCTGACAATCGACAGTCGCGCTCCTTTCAGTTTTTTGTGTTGCATTTGTCATTATTGTTATAAAATGGATAGAGAAGTTTTAGACATTTTAGATATACTAGATATTGCGGAATGGGCCGAAGTAATTGATGAAAACATCGGGTTATACAGGCGGCGACAGGGTGTGGATGTCAATTACATCGAACTATTTATTTATTTATTAATTTACGGACAATATGTCCATTAAAACCATAATATTGACACGAATAAGAAAACATAGATGACAGTGAATGGAGAGTACATGTATGTAAAGGGCAAAGATAATGTGAAATAGAAAAAGTACATATAGAAAATAACTACAAATGAATTAAATGACAAAGAATTTTTTTCCGTTTTCGTATGACGAAAACGTGTTTTTTGTATATTTTGAACCTAATTGAGGAGAATTTAACTTATGCAAGCGAAAGGTAAGTTTTTATTTACGCAAGTGTCATTTTTGCGATGAATGTGCGAAATATTTTGCCCTTACCTCATGTCAGATCTGAAAACCTTTCTATTCTATCAATTTAATGTTATTCTTCGCACGCTTTGCTTTGATCTCCATTTTAAGGTTTGTTTGGGTTTGTTTTGCTGTCGCACGGAGAAAAAACTTACGTCGATCTGCCAAATCAAATGGGAAGTCCCGATTGTGGCATCACGTTCAAGTTGTCACTTTATTTTTAATATATTATATACGTTAGTTTAAAAAATATGATATACCAGTTTATGAATAACGGTATTTAAAAGAAGTAATGTGTATTAATAAGAGCTACAATAATTAACTCTTTAATATTAATTTAACATAGAAAGTTTTTAATTTGATGTCATTTTATTGTCTATGGTAATGTGCGGTAGTGTGTGGGGCTACTTAAGATTTTCAAAGATAAAATGATTGGGAACAACGCAAATCGAACGTTCCCTACAAAATGCTTAAAAATCGCTTGGCTGAGCAAAAACAAAGATTTGAACTTAGATAACGATTAAAAAGTTGGGAACAGCGGCCGTTATAATATGGCAAATAGTTAAGCAAGCAGTTCTCGATAACAGTAGACCTCGCGGTCATAAAAGTTCGTTTCTAATTATCTCTTATTTGACAAATGAAAACAAAAAATTATTATGAAATCTTTTATTAAATTGATTTACAAGTAGTTACAATACCTATCTACTTAATTGTAAACACGACTGATAAGGGTTGCTTTGGCTAAGTCTGTCTGTTTGATAGAAAAAACACTAGCGCGTGTTGCTTTTATGCACAGATGTGCATAAAAGCAACGGCGCTGTTACAAAAAGCTGTTTATCAATAAAACATGTTTTTACCTGTCACATGCAACGTTGTGTCAAAATTTGAAAGCAATCGGTGAAGAACTTACGAACAAACGAACATTTAATTTTTTTTATTGGAAAATTTGAGGAAAAGGGATTATACAATGCGTTCAATGAAATGTCACCATCTCAATGAAAATGTTGTATTTTCACAAACTTTGAATACCGTTAAAAATGTGTAGAAGATTTAAAGTTATTTTTTCTGATTCTGATCTTTACACTCAAAATATGTCATTTTAATTATTTCATTCGTAATTATTGATTTGAAAAACCGAAAAATAATAATATTAAAAGAATATATTTTTCGTGTCAAATACATCAACTGCCGGGTAAGCGCGAAACTTTGTAATGACTTCTCTTTCAAAGTAGTTCCTTGCTGGATGTCATGGGGTTATTTTCGAGTATTTGAAGGGTTGATATTGAGTCGCAGTTGTGGGTCCACACCATTCAGCCAAATTCATTCGTCCTGCAGGTTTATTATAGAGAACCCTCTTCAGTGGACGCATTTCATCAATTCTTGTGTCTTGCCTAATTAACCTGTTGAAGGCCAGAGCATAAAACATACAAGTATTTTTTCAGATAGGCCCCATTCATAAAAAAGAAAATGTAACCTAAAACTTTATCAGCCAAAACGATGCCGATTTTGTTTTTCATAAATTATTTGAAGCATTAAGGTCAAAATCGCATCGTAATTATTATAACAAGGATAATGTTAGTATGTTCGCATGTTCTTCGGAGACCCAGTCTATTGGTTAAACAATCACAGTTTAGAAAAACAACACGTTATTTCAACTGCTCCAAAGAAGACGGCAGTAACTGAAAAGGGTTTTTTTTAGAAAGTTTAATTTCCGGGTTTAAATACTCGTATTTATTTACCTCCAAAGAAGACAGTCGTAGCTCCAACCATTATTAATTAAAAAAGAACTCATTTGAAAATATAATACTTTATGTAAATGAACTAGAGAAGTAAGTTAAGTTACTGCCAATCTCTTCGGAAAATGACTTTTTGGTACGGTTTGTCGGATTTACTTCATTATTCCATGGATAAATGTTGATATTGCCATTTAAATTACGTTGAAAAAGTTGGTGTTTGGTGTCAATTTTATGTATTAGTTTTGTGATAAAATTGAGAATTCTCGATTGAATTATTAAAAAGACGGACATATCAATTAGGCACTATAAAATTTTTTTAGTAATTAATAGACGGCCTCCGTGGTTGAGGGGTAAGGCTCTCGACTATTAAGCCGGAGGTTTTGGGTTCAAATATCATTTACCAAACATGTAATATAATTGTTTTTTTACTACAATACATAATACTTGCACATATAATATTATTTAATACTGATAAATAACTACAACAATGTTTTGTACACTACTCATCCAAACACAAGCTTACGCTTTCATCGAAGAAAAGTATTAAAATCTCATAAACATAATGTAAATACTTACCTGATTTCTTTTAATAAAATTTATGTATCACCTAAAATTCCTAAAAGTTATATTTCAACAATAAAATGATATTTTGTATGTACCTAATAAGGTAGTATTTAAATGAGTATTTTAATCCCGATTTAAAAATATGTATAAGGTTCAATCATCAAAGAGGATGTAATTTCTTCAGCCCGTCAATAAAATTAATTCCATCCTGACAAGCACTTGTATCGTTTTGATAATGATCCCTCGATCATTTTTTCAGGAGCCAGCAGGATCAAGGGCTGCGATGAAAGGGCACAGGTCCTTTCTGAACACGTGTCACGACAGACGGTACACCCTTACACCCTCCACTCTTCGCCCTTCGCTACACGACTAACCACCCCCAGATATAAACAGTCGCAGTCGTAGGGAAAATAGAGCCTTCTTCCCTTCGATGTAAAAACTCGAGGAATTCGAGGCGAATAGTTGCAAGGGTTATATGCATTTTTGTTCAATTTTAATGAGTTCATTCGATAATTTTAGCAGAATTAGGTTAAATTAAGATCTGATACAGACTAACAAATTGAAAAATCGAGTAGTTCGTGGAACTTCGTGACCAAGCGGTTGAGATTCTCGGCTACGAATCTCGGGTAGCGGATTCGAATCCTGGACAAATAAATTTTACTTATTTAATAGGTCGTATTTCAGATTTAACTAATTTATTTATAGTTTATTGGCAGAATAGTATCAGAGTGGAAAATACTCTTAGTATAGCCGTGGTAAAATATCACCATTGAGAATTTAAACGTTGTTTAAAATGGCTTTAGCTGTTTTTAATGACCAGGCATATGCACTTACTTCCCCACCTACCCGTTTCCATATCCTTCCCCTCCCCACAATACTTTCAACCTCACAACATTTTTTTTAATATATTTTCAAGGTGAAGGTACCTATTTAATTCATTGTTAGAAAGCGATTTTTTTTAACTATGTTGGGAACCTAATATGAAAAGCTTTAATAAGCAAAAATTATAATTATTAAAAAAAAATTGTTTATTCTGTTGATTTTTCCGATCGAACTATAATATAGCTAGGTAGGTTCGTATATAATTACTTCAAAGTAAGTAAGTACGCAGATAATGCCGTATTGAGTATTGTGTATATTAGAAAAGTACCCGTCGGAGTGAATTGCCCAAATTTCCCCTCGGCGCGGCAACAGAAGGCGAATGGGGAGAAGCGGGCCATATGGCCTCGGCCGACATCGTCACACTTTACAAATAATAATCATTGAAAAAAACCGACATTTTGAGGAAGAGTAGGTAACCCGAATTTTATTCAAATTTTACAATGTTTAATTTCGCTTTAATCTTCGCTCGTTATTTACTTTGTTGTTGCGATGATCTGCCGAATTACAAAGTGATTTCTAGCCTTTATTGAGCGCATGCCATACGCTCCTTCTATAGCAACATACTCGCATGCGTACTACAGAGCAATTCTCAAACTTTGCTGTACCGACGCAAAACGGCATCCGTGGGCGAGAGGTAAGACTTAAGACTCTAGACTAGACTCTAGACGCGGTGGTCGCGGGGTCTAATTTTATTTGATTAATCATTTAAGAAAACAATACATAGTACATTTGTGGCACGTTCCAGAGATAAAGATATTCAGAATTGAAAAGTTGTTTGAAATGGCTTTTGGCGTGTGTGCAGGCCGTGTGCTAACCAATCGTATGGTCAGAATTTGAACTGTGTAGTTTAAATTCGCACACATCAGCTATAACCACGGAAGGCCGTGAGCTGAACTATCGCACATAAACCGTTCGTCCTGTCAAAACTCCAACGCCGGTTATTTATCGGAATAATCACTTAATACGTATTTTATTGCAATTTAATTTAAAATAACGAGTGCTAACGAATCACGCTCAACGTTCCAGTGCTGACAGATGAGTCTCACCATGCAGATTTCGTTCGCCACCCGGTAAGTTGATTGTGAATTAACCTTACGAATTGTGTTTTCGCATTCGCCTGTCACAAGCCATAGACTTCATTTATGCTTTATCTGTGTGGAATAGCCCTTTAAAGTACGGCTATTCCAACCCTTGTTCGTTCCTCGAACAGCGTGTGTACCATATCTGAATAGCCAGATACTTCTAAACCTTTCTGTTCCCCTTTTCATTTCCCTTCCTTATACCTTTAGCCACATAAAATACCCCAATTAGGGATGCCATAGTCTCACTAGATACAGACGGTTGGGAGCAGTTTGAACTCTTGTGGAGTATTCACATAAAATACTTTGTATACATTTAACAAATTGGGAGGCGGGTTTGGGTACTGGCGCTACGGGAACCATTTATTGGATAATCAACATCTCTGCCATAGTCACCCCCATTTGTGATTTAGCAGGGGTGCCTGGATTCGAAGGATGCACCTCCCTACCACCTGCGTGGCGTGACAGATCGAGAGAGGCTAATTTAGAAAGACTCTTTGACCTCCGCAACAGGACTCTTGACCCATCGCCTTGCGTCACAGCGGGAAGGATAGATTCATGCGTCCGCCACTCCTGCACATACTGATCCCTAGATTCCTACCCACCCCTCATGCCTTTTTAAGTCCTAATAAGACTCTTCGCACAGCATACCCAAAGATAACATAGGCCCTTAGGAAAATTATATTTTCTGCGCCTCCTCTATGAGATTAAAAGTAAAAAATAAAAAAAATAACAGATTTTTCTAGATGTTAGAAAAGTAACCTACGCATCCAGCATTAAAAAGTATGATCTGATGATGTGGTGATCTCATTATTTTTTTTCCTTTACAACCAGAGTGACCCAAAGATTGAAAACCACCGCAAGTCTCATTACCCACTTATGTGCTCTAGAAAAACTGTATCAAATAATTGCAGGTGTGTTCAATTAATTGGTCGCTTTATGATTTATTGATTCAATAATGCGTCTCGCAATATAGAACCTACGTATTCAAATTGTTTCTTATAGGCCGATGTATTCTATTGTTATTTTTTTAATATAGTACCTACTTACAAAAAGCGTATTAATTATAATGAGACGCATTAAAATCTGAATTTGCGCACAGGACGATTGTAATTATAAATTTGACTGTATGACCCGTGCGTAAAACCAATTGGGAAAATTGAAAAATATCTGCTTTGAACAAGCCGCTAACCAACCTGTATTATAAAAAACTGGATAATATAAGATTACACAATTAAGTAATTAAAAAATTATTGATCTTTAGCATGTTACAACTGTATGGCCGTCGATATGCAGAACGATATTATGGTTTAACTAATATATACTAGTATGTATCATAAATTTAAGCACTTTTTGAAATTTGTTGTAAAAATTACGCTTCTTTTGTTCGTGTGGAGTTATAAATTAATTACCCGTAGTCTGTGGTGACATTTTGAACCCTGTATTAAATTACACGAAATACAACTTATTATGTTGGTATAGGTACATATATTCCAAAGATAGGCGATCAATTATATGAAGTAGTAAAAAATCCCAAATCTTGAGCTCTGGTGTAAAGAAATTTTAACAGTATTTTCTACCAGGTGTATGAATGTTATAATTGCCGACGCAACATCACTTCCATCGGAAATTGTGAAAAGATTGGGTATGTAAGAAAGGATGAAAGTAGATTGAATGCTGTTGAAATGAGATCCCTGTGGCGTATGTGTGGTAAAACCATGTATGATCGTGTGAGAAATGTGGAGATTCCCAAAGAGGCAAGGCTGATGTAAGCGTAATGAGTAAGAAAGTTTAAAGAAAAGGACGCTTAGATGGTATGGGCATGTAGAGCGAATGAGCTAAGAAAGGCGTGGTAGGAGAATATATGATGCGAAGTCGGGGACGCCCAAAGAAAACATGGCACGATCAAGTGAATCAGATACTCGAGTCGGGCCATTTCAAGAGTTAGAATAATAGAAGAGTATGTATGAGACGATGTATGAATGTAAATGAGGCAAGAAGTGTGTGCCAAGACCGAGTTTTTTGGAGATCTGTCCTCCCTGCCTACCCGTGCGGGGAAACTACGTGATGGTTAGTTAGTTATTTAGTTAGTTAGGCGTGTAAGATGGATTTACTAAGAAAGGAGTGTAAAGATAATTATGCCTCGAAAGTTAATGGTAGAATCGGGGATGCTCGAACAAGACGTGACACAATCACGCACTTGAGTCATGTCAAGACTGTCACGAATGGTTCCGATTGAGTTTTCCGAACCCCAGCCGATCGTAGGCAGCAGAGCGCAGTGTTTAAACTGTTTTGCCAGGATAACTCGAGACTCAATTAGAAACATGGAGCTACAGAGAGGCACTACTGCGTACTAATTAATACCCTTGTTGAAACTGGTTTCACTATTAAAACGCGATAAGCGATGCGCGTAGACCTGATTCGGTAGTTTTAGTTAAAGCGTTGGAAGAGTTGGAGGTCAGTTGGAGATAAAAAATCGGAACCTATTTTTTCACATCATATCTCATCTAAAGATCATACATCAATGATTATAAAGGATATTATTCCAGTAAGACAACTTTTTTTCAAATAAAACATCTTGAAATCTGGACTCTAGGCGAACCGTCTAAATCTCCTATAATTCACATTTCAAGTGGAAATCTCAATATTTCTATTAATTGAAAGTCATTGCAAAATGATATATGAATATTGATGAAGCAAGGAGTGTTGACCAAGACAAAATCATACAACGGTTCGTCCTGCATATTAAAAGTACTGTGATTTTTTAAAGTTTTCCTACTTATCCCAAAGAACATTGAAAATATACAGTCATAAAAATAAGTTGCAAATTTACGCGAATTCTATTTTTAATCAACTTTCAAATGCGATTATATTATTTCCGTCGAAACCTTGTTGAGACTTCCGCAGCGACTTCGGGAGTTTCCGTGGCCGCTCGGATCCGCTCGGCCCTCCGCGGCACGAGACCCTAAAACCGTTATGGCAACATTTGGAATATGTGACTATAAACAACTAAAAAAAGGCCACACAAAGAACTGCCGACGGAATGAGACAACAATCCTTCACTTTGGTGCTCTTCGTTGGGGTTTGAGACATTTAAGATGATCATGATGACTTCTCATCGTGTTTGAAGACAAAATTACACTTCTTTTTTATGACGGCTTATTTTCGGGTGGTGGTATTTTATTTTTAATTTTTGCGTTCTTCAGTTTTTGTGCATTAGCTTCACACAGGGGCCCTGATGAAAATTATTTTCCTCATGACCTGTGTCATCTTTGGGGATGCTGTGTGGAGGGTATTTTTAAGGAAATAAACGAGAGGACGTTCTGAGAAGGAAACAGGCATGAGGGGTGGGTAAGAATCTGTGGATGTGAGTCCAGGAGTGAAGGACGTATGAATCCATTTCTCCTACTGCAGTGTAGGGAGATAGGTAGATAGTCATGTTGGAGAGGTCAAAGGGTCTCCCTGAACCACTGTCTCCCGATCCAGCCTGCCATGCAATAGGTGTGTAGACGCATCCAACGACAAGACCTAGGCAAATGAAACATGGATGAGGTTTTTATTGATCGTTTTAAAATTGAACAAAAGATTCATTTTCTGGAGCCAGTGAGACGTTTTTTAAATGTAAATACCGCACAAGAGTCCCAACTGCTTCCCACTGTTCGGAACCAGTAGGACTGTGATATCCTCAATCTTTTTGTGAGGCTGAGGGAATTGTGGAGGGAAAGAAGATGGGAAGAGGATGGTTTGGGATTATCTGGCTATTTAGATCTCCAATCACGTCTTGAGCCATTTCAAACAATGCTTTGATTCACGATGTTTGTCTTTCACCAGGGTGATACTGAGAGGAAAAGTGGGTATTGCTAATTTATTAAGGAATTTCTTCATATTATTGGTAATCCGGGCAAAAACAGGATTACACGCCTTTGACCAATGAATTAACATGTTTTCTGAAAAACTTTTAGTAAATTTTGAATATATTATCACGACGTAAGAATGCGTGTTCGAACATATGAATAAGGGATAGGAGAAACAAGAGAAAGAGAAAACTTCAGACAGACGCTTCAAGGTCATAAATAAAAATATATATTCTATTTCTCACGTTGCAATTCCAAAATTTTGAAATGTACTTTTTTATTACTTCCATGTGTGTTGATATTTTTTCATGTTTTATAGGTATTACACTCATAAATCTTACCACCCTTCTGCAGAGCTTGTCGTTATATCTTGGTCGATGAAAGAAAGCACAAATTTGTTAATACTTTAAATATAATTTTTTTTTCAAATTACTTATAATTTTCTTTATAAATATAACCCCTCAAATTAAAAATACAACCCGAATTAACGCCTGAATACCATTGAACCGCTATAACCAATTACATTGCAAGACACTGCATTTAATTGACTTCGTAGATCAAACATGTTTGTAATTGTTTGTGTTTGTAAAGTCTTGTTTAAAAAGGGTAAGTGCTTATTAAAAAATAAACTGATTTACATTTAAATGCGTATTTGTTTTGTATTCAAACAAAAAATTTAAAAATCCGCGATGCAATGACATAAAACAAACTGGTCTGAAATGATACAACCACGAAGGAAAGAAAGTTTTTTTCGTTTGTTGGTACAACAATACAACTGTAAATATTCTTACATTGTAAAAATAATAAGAGTGTCTTTGCATATTACGGATTAAATGACAGTTTTTGTGTTGAAACATGACCTGTTTTACAAACGACGAGACATTTTTACTGTTTCAGTAGCTTCGACATGTGGTCTAACATCTTACCAAAAAGCAGGAATCTGGTGATTGAAGAGATAATTTCAGTTAAGTATTATTAAATTATGTACAATAATTTTAACCACTATTTTAATAATAAATATTAACATGTTTCAGAACCAATGTTTGAAAATTAAAATTAAATATAACCATACACAAGTAATCAATAGCATAAAGTTGTGGGAGAAAGTAATTCATCACTTATTATTGTAAAAATAAATGTAAATTATTATATTAAATATACATAAAACAACAAAAACAATAATGAATATTTATTATTGGTTCTGAAACGTCTAAATATTTATTATTAAAATAGTAATTCAAACAAATTAATTTATTATCATTTAATTAAAATGGTGCCACAAAGTTATTTTATAATAATTATTGAAAAAACAATTTAACATTCAATTAGTAAACAAGATGATCCGGAGACGAATTGTAGAATATTTTTTTTAAATCAGTGATTTTATGGGCGAAGGGGATTTGAATTTAAATCTCTACTGTCACTACTAACTAACCAACATCACGCCGATCACTTGGCACACACTCGCGGTCTTGGCACACACTCCTTGCCTCATTCACATTCATACATCGTCTCATACATAATCTTCTGTTAGTCTGACTTTTGACATGGCCCGACTCAATTATTTGGTTATCATATCTTCCTCAGACATCTCTTACTTCTTCTACTATTCATATTTGCATCAATACTTTTTTGATCTTCATTCACCGTCACTACGAATCTTTTTAAAAATTAGAAATTATTAAAGCAGAAAAAACAATCTTAAAATCACCAGATTTGTCGACGACTTGAGGTAGGATTTGGAATTCACTTTTTTCCGATTCCACTTGGTCAAAAATATTGATAGTTTAGATTTGCACTAAAGGCGATAGTTCGGCTGGAGAAAAATGCGTATTGATAATTTTAATATATAACAATCACGTACCACAGTGTTCGTACACGCTAATTTACCGAAAACGCTCAGACGATTTCAAAGAAATTTTGTCAATGTGTATTGTTGGTTCCAGCTTGAAATATAGGATAGTTTTGGACCCGATAGATGGCGCTACTGTCGAGATCTAAAATTTATTTTTTTTAACTTTTTTTTTTCAAAATTAAAAATACATTCAACCAAAAATTTTAACTTCCCTAAATAATATTTTAAATATATTGATATATATTATTAATGCATAATATATTTAAAATATTTTTGTAAAATTTCTCACAATTATTTTATTACCTTTCTGAACCATAAAAGACAGAGTTAAAAACCGCATTGATATTTTTTGTATGAGCAAAAAAAAGAGTAAGGTCTATGTGGGTTACCTATTTTTAACGTAAAATAAATAATATACTTCACATTAAATATATTAAAATTTATGAAAGAAAACCAAGTTAGGAGGCGCTAGTGTAGTACGTGGCCATTAGAATGTATGCGAAACGTCAGAAGTTGGAGGTATTGTTAATTTTCCGACGGGTTAAATCTTCCCCACAGGAAAAACAAAACCCTTCCACAAATGATCATCTAGTCAATCCACATTATGCAAGTGCATTATATAAGCATAATAAATACAAGAAAAACACGTCAAATCACCAGAGATCAAATGGGAAAATAATTCACCGACTCCAGATATTTTCATATCAGTGGGTTCAGCTCGCTAGAACTTCTAACTGGACCTATAAATCCTACTGATCCCTCAATATAAATATTTAAAAAATCTTTCGTAATCCTACATGTATTTAAAATGAATGATTTTTGCATTTTTATATAAAGATTCTTTTACAAATCTAATACGCCTAAAGTTTGAATGAGAGAGCTAGGTATAATGCCAGTAGCCGAAATAACAAATGGCAATATTTTTATAGTCTGAGAATGCCAAATTCTTTTAATCTCATTTCCTAAATCTGTGTATTTTCTTAGTTTTTCAGAAACAGATTTTTGAATAATACAGAAATTTGGAATATCGACATCAATGATATAAGTTATTTTTTAAATTTTGTCATGTAAAACCATATCGGGTCTTTTATGACTTATGGTATAGTTTTATCATAATATATTTTATAAAATTCATTTCCTATAAATGAATTTGGTTTGTATTCATAATATGGTACTATATTACGGCAGTCAATCAAGTTATGTTTAATTACCAACTTTGGTGAATTTTTTTAAAACTTTATTATGCCTAAATGTATACTCGGGCGGCGCTAATACAGAACATCCCGATATAACATGTTCTATAGTTAAAGTTATTATTATTATATTATATTATTATAGTTATATTGCTTCTATTTCCGATTAAATGTGTACCTGTAAAGTCAAAAGCTATGAAGCATTGCCTTTAATTCTGTACATCCACCGCCTAATAAAATCGTCCATTCTCCCGTCGTTTACATATGACACAGGGGCTAATGTGAATAAAATTAGGGGAGTGGGTGGCTAATTACTGCGGTGTTATGAACCCGGCCTTATGGCGTGTGATGGTGCTCTATGGGAATGTCCGTGGGCAGCCACGCGTGCCGGGGCGATACTGACGGTACTGTACATCACATACCTAACTAAACAGAACACCTGGGTCATTTATGGATGCCTTTTACACTTTGAGACCCAAGTTTAAAATAAGTTGACAAGCTTACAAATATATTAAAAAAATTGCACGAATTTTTCAAAAATATTTCTCTCTCTTAAGTAATCGAAATTCTTACTAATATTTACGATTACTAATCATTTTTCTTTCTAAATTATTGAATAATTTGTGAAATCAACCTAATTACAAAAACAATAAAAATATATTAATTTTCTTTTTCAAAAATGGAACTGATTCAAGAATTTTAGTTAGAAAAAAACATTATTGTGAAGATTCTATTCAAGTTCTGTTCGTATATCATTATTGGCCAGTTGTATCACAAAACTGAAATAATAACAGAACTTGAATAGAACCTTCACAGAACTTGAAAATCAACTTTGAAATTTGTTGAATTGTTCAAATTTTGTAAAACAACCCGACCTAAGTACGCAACTTTCTAAAATTTAAAAATACATTATTCTTCTTTTCATTTCATAAAATGAGTTTATGCCGCCGCTCTTACAATAGTTGGTGGTATAATTATCAACACTGTTGCCTTTCAAGCATTTGATCTGTGCTCAATTATTGGCTGTGTCGAAAAAAAATAACTTCAATTTTCTTAATCTAATTATGTTTTATTTTATAATCTCGTCTTTTTCATAGATCTGCACTAGTCAACAATACACGACAAGATCAAATAAAAGTATTACATAAAACGTATTTTTTTCGGAGATCTGAATTATCAATCCCAAAAATTGTCAATATTCGACATGAAGGTGTCTTGGATAGCTTTCAATGACTGTAACTGAGTATTTAACCGCAGCGGAAACTTTTTAAAATGGTGCGCCTTTCTACAAAGCTTTGGTTCTATTTTTTGACTGACGAATGCATCGGGCGCAAAAGTGTTGCCGTATAAAAAGCAACGTAAAACGTAACTGGCGACTTTTGACATTTGCATAAAACCGGTAAGTCACATATGTCGCAACTACTTTACCACCTAACCTAACCTTACCACAGCCTAACTGTGGGAATTACTTTCCAAGGACTCTTCACCTTTAGCCGTTATACATTGTACGTTATAATGAAGTTTGATGGAATTTTAAACGCGCTATTATATTTTATCAGCAGTGGGTTAAAGGATTTGGAGTATTTATTGAGGAAGGTGATACGGCCTTCGACCCCACAAGGGAAGTTGATATTCCTCCTGCCGCCTTCTGGTCTCCGGGAATCCGACTCCACAAGGACCATCTTGTTCCCACGGGGAAGGTATCCGAGAATATTCTAAAAATGTGATGAAAAAACGTTACAGATAATCCGGTAATGTTTAACATTATTTCACGACATTCAATATCAACAGTTATAATCAAGTTGTAATTTCAACAACTAAAAACTGCTATGCCGACACCATCTGTGAAATTTACCAGAAAGCTTTAAGATCTGTCACGTTTCTACTTCTAGAATGCATACTATTGTATGAATGCGTTTCTTTCACTCTATCGATCAATTCTGCCTTTCCACATCCATGTACGCCATTAGATTGTTTGCAAATAAATCAACAACTTATAAAATCAATCTATACCACAAAAAATGCAATAAAAAATTAAAGTAAAAAGCAACCCGTATAGAAATTCAGTGTATATAACTCTCTGTCCAATAAATTTAACTGGATCATTGAATACGTATTATCATCCCCCACCCTTATTGGTTAGGGGTTCTATTTGGGGTGATTCATTGTTGAATGCTAACTAATAACGCGGTTTGATATATAGATGGTTATTGTTTAAAAAAATTGTGCGAAAAATGATATCGTGTCGTGGGGTAGTTATTTTTGGCCGAATTATTTTTATTACGTTAGACTACTTTATTTCAACAAAGGTCTGATTGTTATACACAATACATACAAAAATCAGAGTAATTAATGGTAAAATATCACTCATAGACCTTGTTTTAATGTTCTTAATTTACAATGTTACCAATAAGGTTACTAATAAGGAAGGTTTCTTTGGACAGACTTGAGTTGTCTTAGGTGAAAAAAACCGGTACTTACAGTGTTATTTATTTGACTTTTAAACGAAAAGTCCGAATCTAAATTAACCTTCCAGCGGGCGCGCTGTCGTAAAATTTACGACAGACGCGCCTTATCGCTTCCCCCACTCTTTCCACTTAGTTGTAAGCATCGAGCTTCGAGCTATGCTAGAGTCAAATCAAATGTCATACATTTACCGCAAGATATAAATGTTTTTCTCAAAGTGAGTTACGGTAGGGCAATTGAACCGATGACAGAAGAAGAAAACGCAAGCTTTCCAAAACTCGGTGTTTGTCGGTTATGTGCACTGGATAAGAAAAGATCCTCAGCATCAATGAAGTGTTGCCGTTGCCAGTCCTTTACATGCAAGAACCATTCTTCAGTTGAGGTGGTTTGTAACAGTTGTAAGGATGGGAATATTGATTCTGACTAAATAGGTCGATAACAAATTTTGTTTTGAAATATTAAAATGTTTAGAGTGTTGCTTCGTTTTTTTTAAGAAAGTCAAAATTTTTTTTGTAAGTACTGCCTATTATCATTATTCATATCCTTAAAAAAATTCCCTAACATTTGTATAAAGAAAACACCACTTACATGGAGAAAACTTGATGACGTAAAATTTACGACAAGCGCCCGCTCAAGGGAAATTTCTCAACGGGCCCGCTGGAAGGTTAACACCGTGAAGTTTGACTGTTGTTTTTGGGATGATATCGCTGCCGGAAATAGAAATAAAAAAATAATAAGTAAAAAATTATTTAATCGTATTTTAATTTTAGTAATGCTTTAAAAATATTAAAGTGACGTAAGACTCTAATAACGGGGATTGCTCGACGCTCACAATTTGATTATTTCTGATGAACGTGTTACCAAAATCTCATATGTTTCTAGAGGGATCTCTTCGGATGCAATTTAATTATATTTAATGTCAATAAAAACAGGACCTTATTTTAACATATTTTCTGCTAAACTGTTTGAAAATTTATCAACAGATTTTATTTATCTATAAGATGAATTAATAACTTCCATCAATACGATCATCAAAAATAATTAAAAATAAACCCCACGGAAAGATCGATTTTCTAGGCCCGCTATCATATCGTTTTCACACGAGTTCATCACTTATATCGTTACCATTTCCACTATATTTTAGAAATTTGATGGGGCAAATTCAACCGCAGTTCTTTCCAATACACAGGACTACGTATCGCATATTTTTGCGGACTGCTAAATGTGCATGAATATGAATAAATAAATTTGTCCTTGTGAAAACTTAATTCTTTCAAGAAAGGCATACAAATACAACATTGTTTTGGTGAATCAATCCAATATTGTATTTGTATGCTTTTCCCGAAAGAATTGACTTTTTATGCGAACAAAACTATTTATTCATATTGCATATGTACGGAAGCAAACAAATAATATGTATTAATATTTTAAAGCATACGTGTTTTTTTACAAAATAATTAAATTAACGCTATCTATGAACACGTACATTATAACGTATGTTACGTTTACCCTTAATAGCAATTGTTTGAATTTCCAGGTGCTATGATCAAATATTTTACGTTTTCATAATCTGTATAACTTTTGGCTGTCTATTTTGAATCAGCCGCCTAAAATTGCAAGTATTTTGTATGACGGTTTTATAAAAATTAAATATGTTTCCAACACATCCATAACAAGTCCAACAGAATTCAAGTCGAAATTAAAAACTTATCTTTTTAAGCTGTCATACCCTTAAATTAAATATATCATTCCAGAGAGAAAGTACAGTTATATCCACTTTTCAAATTATTTCCTAAATCCTGTATCTAAATTTCGCTAATAAACAATTAGATAATTTTAATTAAGTTTTAATCTCAAGTGACCTACCAGGTAAGTATTGTACTGCATATGTAGTTAGTAATAGCATAGATCATTGTAGAAATGTATTATATATTTGTACAGCGCCCTTCAGGTGATTTTACACAAAAACGGCGCTATAAAAATCATCCAAATATTATTGTTATTATCCGATTGCAAAGTTAACTAAGTCGAGCTGTATCTATATGTTCCCTACACATAATATGAATTGGCCCTCTGGTTAAAATGGTTCCCCATCACTGGGTTAGATGGTCGAGTGCTCCAAAGTATGGAGCTCCCATCCAAGTCAAGTCAAGTCCTCATTATTACTTAAGTAATATTTTCCACTTACATTAATAGTGGAAAATGTTGTAAAAATAAAATTAAGGATATGTTTATCATTGTTTGAATATATTTTTTAAGAATATTTCTAGACAGCAACACTGCAGTCAGAGCGTTGCATTGGAACACCCCACCGAATAATTTCCCATAAAGTTCCTGGAATCATTAGGGGATGATACGGGTAATGTGTAATGTAGGCAAAGTGGGGCAGACGGGTGAAGAGAGGAAAGGCAGGGGCGGGATGGGTAACTCTTGACCCATATGGCACGAGGAGGAGTTAGCACATGCGATGTTTAATAACAGTCAGTTAAAGTCATCGTATAATCGTTATTACTTAAAGCTTGGAACAAGGGAATACACATAGGTATTACGTACCTACATTAATATTCGTGTGTGTATGTCTGTAGAACCATATTATTTGTACACCTATTAATGTGTAGAATCGTGGGAACTGGAAAAAAGATATAAAATGTACATGTTAGGGCCCCGCATTCCGAATTTCTTCCAAAATATATAACATACTACCTTGGACACTTTTAGAATTTATTATAATTTACGGTATTTTAATAATAAATACTTCATCATAACATCACTTAATCATAACGACGTAAACACCTCAGCACAGGTTCTCCCAGTGAGGTGTTCACGAAACATACAACATTACCCACCACAGTGTCACCTACTCAAACTTACCTTACACCCAGCATAAAAACAACACCATATTAACAACAGTTTTATATATATGTATATATGTTATATACAAATGTAAATAATTTTATAGATACTGTAATGTATGTATAGAAATAAATTAAATAAAAAATCTTTATTCATCAGGCGAGTTGAAAACTTAATTATAAGAAATTACCTCGACGGAAAAAAATCTCCAAGCATGCGTCGATAATTATGAAAAAGCTCATTGGTTCTGTTATTTAATATGTTACATTTACGAAAAAAATCATTGTTTCTTTAAATGCTCCTGTTGTGAGATTTAGCTTCTATTTCAAATAAGTAGTGTTTTATTTAATATTTTCACGACACGCTTACGCCAATCAGTTATGTATAATTATTTATTTTTAATATTAGAACGCTCCTTCTAACATTCTCAAACCAGCTTCAGTAATGTTATTATTTTTTAACGCTTACTACAGAGCCTAAGCTTGCTTTACAACCCGGTTTCGCCCGGAAGTTTATTGTATCACTTTATACTACGTCACCACTATTTGTGTTAATTGAATCACTGAAAAATATGGAAAAAACAATGTGACACATCTCACTTCTTTGGACAGTTACAGATTGACACGTGTAGGTATTTAATTAAAATCTACACTTGCGACCCTACCGACTAGAAAGTAAAGTAGATCGATTTGAAAAGGGATATTATTTTACAAACTGATGATAAAAATAATATTTACGAGTTGAAAAGCTGTGTTAATCTCATGACGCTAGATACCCGGCGGGTATGGGTACCACCACCCCGGGAACCATTTATTGGATAGCCAACACCTCTGCCACAGGTCAGCGCAAGTGATTCGCTACGTTTGGTGACTGAGCACGGGTGCCAGGTTCATAAGAGGAAGTTTGTTCAGGTATTGAGGGTGGATGCGTCTGCCCACCTAGTGTGTAGTAGGCCGGATCGGGGACTGGTTGAGGAAGACCCCAAATTGACTTATATCGTAGTGGGTGAATTCACATGTGGGTCACTGCTGGACACATTGAACCACAGATTCCTACACACCACTCACACCTTTTCATTTCCAGAACTCCCTCTCCTTTCTTTCCTTAAAAAAACCCTCCACACAGCATCCACAAAGATGACACAGGCCTTACGGGAAATTATTTTCCCCAAGAAATTATTTTCCTCAGGACTATGGCATTCCCAATCGGGGTATGATGTGAGCCTGAAGGTAGTTTAGAGGGAAAATAGATGAGTTAGAGGAAGGTGGGGAAGTATCTGGCTATTTAGATCTGATTACTAAACACGGCCACAGCCATTTCCGATGTTTGCGATAAATTCGTGCATGATTCGTCTAGAATTCGGTTGTACGTACAATGAGCCCTAAGTAGAAAATAAAAATTGATTGGTTAATTGCTTCTCGTCGTGGTTTTCTTATTTGTTTTGCATCTGTTACCGATGGGTGCTATTATGTAACCAATTGTACGATGAGATCCGTGACAATTTTTAGAAAAGTAGTCTTATTTTCACCGGTGCAAAATGTAACTGTCATACAAATAATCATTCATTTGTTTTCAAATTTAATTTTAAAGTTAATTTTATTTTTGTCTCATGGGTTAAGTGTGCGGGGGTAAGCGTACGCAGTTATGTGGGTGCGCACTCTTATACCTTTACATAAAATGATTTTAAACGTATACGTAAGCATCTGGATATGTAATTTTGCTCACAACATACAACTTTTTGATTTACGAACCGTATGAAGTTTTTGTGTTTATTTGAGATACTCGTATCTTAATAATTAATCACATTAATTAACAAAATATTGGAATAATATATCTGAAGCTTATTGAAACAAAAATCTTAGTGTAAAATTTGCGTACAGTTACCCCAAGTAAATCTACTCGAGTCAGTCAATGTCAATAGTCAGAATAACAGAAATGTACCTGCGTTTAAGACGATGCATGATTATGAATGATGACCATAGTGCCAAGACCGAGTTGTTTGACGGTCCATCATCTCTGCATACCTCTGCAGAGAAACGGCTTGATGGTTAGTTAGTTAGTTACCAAAGCAATGTACACATTTTGCTTAATAATGAGATGACAAGAACTTTCAAAACACGTAATAAAAAAAAATCGATATTTTAGGTAGGTGCCTACCTACTTGCAATGACAAGAAACAGCCATAATTTATAAGATGACGAGAAGATTCAAAATACATACTCAAAAAGCCGAAAGCTCACAAAAAAAGTTCCTCTTTACCTTCAGGTACCTACCTTAACACGTTACTGGCTAGGTGGTAGATTATTAGAAATCCTTTGCACCCAATTAGTGAGTGTTTTGGCGTTGGATCGCCTTAATTATGGTGAAGAATATTGCAGATCCAGGCGGTTAAGTTAGGTTAGGTTAGGCGGTTTCCGCCATGAAACAAATATTGGTTCTGGTTTGCGTGCCATATACGTAAACAAACTGAAGGCGGGAAAAAAACCTACCCAATAATTAGTAATTTCACAAATTGATATATTTTTTCAGTGATATTTGTAAGTTGTGGAATAAACTCCGGACCGCGGACCAATTTGCTGTATTTAAATTTCCATGTCATATTTTTTTTATTTCTCTCTCTATCTTAAGAACATATAAAATAGACTAATATTTTGACTTTGACTTTGAAGGCGAAGCACTACGAAGTAATACAAAACCACGTATTTGATATTTGAAAATTTGTTCGCTTTGAAATTTTTGATGCTTTAATTAAATACTGCGAGTAGAACACATATATTTGCCTTTGAAACGATGATTTCTTTGATAAGACTTTTTATAAACATATAGTATAAAGCCTTTAAAAAATTCTTTTAAGTGCAAAATCTCATACTTAGGAACCTTTTTTGGTTTTGTTTTTTTTTTGTTTTTTAAAAAAAAAACTTTCAAAGAACTTCAGATACTTTCAGTGTCGCCCTGGTGAAAGACCACCATTCAGAATCGAAACGTTACTTGAAATGGCTTTAGCCATGTTTAAGGTACTTCTCCACCTTCCTCTTCCCCATCTCATTCCCTTCACAGCTACCTTCAGCCTCACAACATACCCTAATTGGGGATGCCATAGTTTCACTTGCTTCAGATGCTTGTGAGCAGTTGGAACTTTTGTAAGGTAGGGTACTCACCTAGGTTATTTTTGTATTTTTCATTTTTGTGCAGTGATTTCGAAGTCCCTGACTAATCATGTCCGACCTAATAAATAACAATGGGCTTGCAGCGGAACAGGGTGACCAGAAAGTGCTGAGCAAATAAACCAATTACCTAATTATTTGTTTACAATGTGTCGGAAGGAGGCAGCTAGAGGACGCCGGTGGGAACACAGGGGTCCG
The DNA here is from genome assembly GCA_026573805.1 of Hesperophylax magnus. Classification (NCBI taxonomy): domain Eukaryota; kingdom Metazoa; phylum Arthropoda; class Insecta; order Trichoptera; family Limnephilidae; genus Hesperophylax; species Hesperophylax magnus. The sequence continues at coordinate 15,138,007 of JAIUSX010000084.1, forward strand.
CAACCATCAGCCTGTTTCAAAATACATAAAAGTCTGTGAAGCATAATAAGTCCATGGCTGTTCTAACTAGTAATAATTAAAGATTTTATTTTTAATACATCTACCCCTTTATTTTAAATTTTACAGAACTGATAAACAGCAACTAACCTCACATTAATGGTTGTTAATCAGCTGAATTCGAAGAGATTCTTAAGGCGAAGCTTAACACTAAATCACTATTTTGATTCTTTATAACGAATTGGTATACATTATGAATACCAAAAAATATGCTTTAGATAAATTGAAGGTTTTCCTATCGCTTCGCTTGAGTAGAATACAAATAAAATAATAAATTACTTAATAAAAAATATAAATGTAAACTACAAAAAAAAAACATTTTTTCAATAGAAATGTACGAACGCGTAAAGGAAACAACTTTTTGAAAATACAGTATTATAGCTAAGATTATCTGTGATAGTTTCGCTTGATTCACTTTTTTGCTTTCTTATAAAATTATTTACAAAATAAATAAAAACCACTTTTGTTCTAGACTCCGTTTGTCAAGCGATTTTAATGCCTATTACCTACAATATCAGGTAAACCAAGAATATACACATTTCTGGCTTGTAGCTTCCTCTTAATAAATTAGCAACACTCATTTTTCTCCATTTACGCCGGGATTTAAACCCGCGACCTTCGGATACATAGCCGAGCATCTTAACCCTGGACCAAATGTTGATAATGTTTGTTTTTTTTAAGAAAGACAAACATTCTCAGATTACTAATAACCCGAAAATATTTGAAAATCTCCTACTACCACCACAGTAAGCGGAAAATGATGCTTGTTCTGCGATGGCGGACTTAAGCAGTCGAAGAATTGAAAACACCACGCCAGAGGGGTCAATATATTGTTATTATTTATTAAAAATACAGTTAATTTGCTTCTACAAGTAAATATTTAGGTAAATGCAAAACCACGCAGTGCCATTTGACTTCCAACACAAAAAATTGTTGCAGATTAAAAAGGTTGCCAATATCCCCGACAATAATACCCGGTCGGCATTGAAAAGGTTGCGGTATTGTTTTGTCGGTCAGTTATGAAAGGCGGTAAGTGCCACTTCTCTTGTTTCTACAAGGAACAAATAATATCACCATAAAACCGCCCGCACCCCTAAAATACCCACGGCTCACTTTTTCTAGGTTTTTTTTTAGTCTGTGGCGCCTCATAACTGGAGCTGTCTTTCTGGAGCTAATGAGCCAATCTATAACAATGGTATTTCTGTGGAATTATTAAATATTATTCATAATAGCATTTTTAAAGGATGCTGTAGAAATATTAAGCATTAATATTTCTGTAGAACAAAGTTATTATACAACGATTAACGTCATAATGTTCGGTTTTATTGTGGTGGGTTAAATTATGTGTGATCTGTTTTGTTCTTGACCCACATTGTTTGTTTATGATGTTTTGTTATTTTTTATGTTAATCTGTTCCATAAAAAATGTTAGTAAGATCACTATTTTAAATTAGTTTATGGATATGTTAAACATATTAAATAACGTATTGTCGTGTAAAACGTTAACTTACTTACTGCATAATCCCTAGATAAGCTTTCTATGTGTTTTTAAAGCAACCGTGATACTGTTTATTTGAATCAAAATTTAACGATAGTAATATATGTTTGTAAGAAATCAAGCCGTAAAAAAGGAGTTTTTTTTTACTATTTGTGCCATCTCTTGAAACCTATTTGCTGGCTCTACTGCTGTGAACTTTTAAAACTTTAAAAAAAATCAACTGATGATAGTATCTGCCTTCACAGGGAGTCAACCACGCTAACAACTTCGCCAAATGCCAATCGGGTAGACCCGATATTTATTTGGTATATTATCTGCTTTAAGGTCATCCGATTTCACAAAAATGCGTATATATCAACATGTGTGTGCGTGATTACGACAAAAAGTTAATAGAATGCATTGTCATTGACAGTGAGTCTCTTTGCCGAGTTTTAGCTCGATCAGATGACGGGAAGTGAATTCATTCCTTTAAATGAAAGTGAAATTCAAAATGATGTATTTTTTTTTAAATACATGAGCACCTAGTAAACAAATCATAAAACCTAAACTCAAAATGTCACATTTCATCAAAATAAATTACAAATAATGTATATTTTTAAATGTAAGCTATGGTATCGATTTTTCTATTCAAATAAATTCAACACGTGGTAAGCTGCCCAGGGTAACAAACAACGAAACACAAATACCTACAAAATCAATAGTTTTTATAAGGCTTTCATCTAAAGGTTATCTTTTATATAAACAAGACAATAGAATCTGTACCTTCGTGATATAATTTCCGCTTCTCAACACCGGATGTGATTCGGGGAATAAACGCTACAAAAAGCTGATTATATTCGGATGTGGCAACTTCACAAGTCGGGTTTTAGCTATTTCAGTCAATCATTCTGAAACAGAGCATCAAATAAATTACGATAATATAGCAATCATGTCAACACCGACGAGTTTTAAATTTATCGCTGTGCTTTTAGTCACTTTACGGGTAGACATAATAATCTATTATTGAATGTAAAAAGATTGTTTTACGGAAGAGGTAGAGATACTAACGTACTAAATTGTAAAATGGAAGTACATACATTCATCGAGACAAATTGAAATTAAACTATTTCATTACTAGCAATTGTTTGATTTGTGAAGCACAAACCATCTTACTAATTTTAGATTACACGAGGGGATAAAGATGGATTAGTAGAAAACGATACTCATAATCACTCGCATGCGTACTGCGTATATACGGCAGTATTGGTGGTTGACCGATTTTTTTAAACCACCCGACCCCCAGGAATAGAAAGTATTACGATACGGAGATCGCTGACTTTGTTTACAATATGGTTTATTTGACAAATGTAAAAAAGCAGTAATACTTATTTGCATTTCATCAAAGGAATATTCTTAATCAAAATATCGATTTACCAAAGCAAATACGCATAATCGAATCGGCCGGATTTCGATGCAATTCAAAACAGACCGGGAAAGTGTCTTACAAATGTCATCTAAAGAAACGTGAAATTGGCAGCAAAACGTAAAATGCAAAAATACCCATGTTTTTGGGGTTTGGATACTCGAATCCTTCTACACGTTTATCTAAAAAAAAATATTTTACGATGTCATATTTCCTGCTCTAGATAACAAGGAAACGCATTTCTTCACGCAATAATTGGGTCACATCATTATATTACATAAAACCGGGTAGTCCTTCAACCTCGTTAGGCATATAATGGCAAAACCGTTCGCAGCTATTAGGAGAATAAGGTAAAGCCATGGAAAAACTATAATAGCCCGTTTATACATTAGGGTGGGCCGTCAATATTTTGTTGTTAGGTCGGATTCCAGTTATTTTTCGTAAATTTTTTCAAGTCAGTTACATCAAAAGTTAGGTACCTGCCAATTGAAAAATGCGTTTTGATTTTTTAAATGTACAGTTCGAAATGTATTTTTAACGATTCCATACCTACTACATTTGATCCTGTATCAGAGGCTAAAGTTTTTCAAAGCATGCAGTTATATTGTTTGACTTGGACAAAACAACATTTAATAAATTCTTCACAACCAGCATAACATAAAATGATGTATGGCATATTAGTGCCAAATCTAGGCACTTTTAATCTATAATATTTTTAAATCGGGTTATACAATATTTATGTTCTTTTTTATAATTAATTCATTTAATACAGTATAAACGGTATACATATTTGTGGGACGTTCCATAGTGGTAATAATCATAACCATGGTGAAAATCCATCATTCAAAATCGAAACCTTGTTTTAAATATCATGTTTGGTTACGATATCTGAGTCAGGTACTTCTTCACCCTCATCATCTCCATCTCCTTTTTCTCCTTGATTTTTTAACTCCATACAGGAGAAGCACTGATGTGCTCTAGGGATGATGTGTGGAGAATCTTTTTGAGGAGAAGAAAACGTTAACATGAGTCTTGAAGAAAACCAATTTGTAGGAGGGAGGAAACACAGAAGTCGGCAAAACTTTCCACAGCCGAGCTGTTGAACTCAAGAACGAGTCGTAGAAGCGACCCCGTTCTCATGTGACAAAATTCAACTGTGTACATATATTGATTGTGCGTTTGACTTGTTTCCCGATTACGCACCGATACCAAAGGGACCGAATGGTACTAGTTCATTCGAGCATCTTCCATTGTAATACCGGTAGAACAAGGACAGCATAGATATCCGCGGATAGATATCCGCCTGTGTTCTAAAGATTGCAATCCGCTTATTAAAATTAAACGGACCGCCCATTTGTACACAGAATCAATGATTTTTTCATGTATTTTAGGGTTCCAGACGAGAGGTAGCTGAAAAAATTCAACAGTGGGGCGCACTTGCAATTTGTACAGGGTAACTTCAGCTTCACAATATTCCAATTGTGGATGAAGTAGTCACTGGCTCCAGATGGTTGGGAGCAGTTGTAAGTAGATTCTTATTTTACTCGTACAAGAAAAAATAAAAATCTAATATACAGCAAACAAATGGCTCCGAATGTTAACGGCCCACCCTACTACGCATAGGCCATTGCTGCTTCCAAGATGTCCCAGACGCCTACATCGGGAGATATTTTTTCACCCTTTCGGCTTTTTGTAAAACAAACAACGCGATGATGGACCTAAAATAAACGTTGGTAATGGCCGCAATCAGAGGGGACGAGGTTGATAATAATAAAACCCAAAATGTGGACGTTTTACATAATTTAACAATCGTCGTTTACTATCCACCAAACGACTAAACGAATATTAAGACGGTAGAATGTTGAGGACTTAATAAAGTCGAGAAAGAGGTTAAATAGATATTAAACAAACAAAAAACTACAACGTTTATAATATTAAATAAACACTATAATAATATTAAACGAAATATAATTTTAATACTTGTAGCAGTGACGATTCCACTGCTGACTTCCTCAAGCGAACGAACATCACTACCATGCTCCCACGTGACCTTGGACGGCGGACGCGAGGTGGCGTAACGCATTTCAAGGAAAGAAGAAAGAGTTTTAATCTGGCAGCCAGCAGGTCGACATTACCAACACACTACGAGATGGATTCGGGGAACCGGCCCAGAGTACTCACGCAAGGAATCTACTTCAACCTACGTAATGTAGTTTAATTCTTTAATCATGGTTTATCCTTAAATTAGCTATTTCAAGTTTTCCTGTTTATCTAAAAAATAGGATGGCGCTCATAATATATTTTCAGTTTAGTTTCATTTTTAAATTATTATTACGTGACATTAACTTCGTTTACGTGACCTTGTCTCTTCGAGGGAAGGCACGACCCTGTAGATATATTATTATTCTTCACCCATCTTAATCATGATTATTAATTTATTAATCTATTTGTTTATATGAATAAATCTTTATTTTACTAATAAGAGTTTTCATTATGTCTCATGCTCTGGTTATTTCCTTATTTTATTCACACATGTTTCACATATTATACAAACACATGTAGCGAGCACTAAGAATTCCATTTATTACGCCACATTTTGGCGCACCAACATAGTAATAGCCATTACGGTTCATTTTTGGCGCGCAACGTGCCCTTTACCTTAAAATCTGGTTACATTGGCGCCCAACGTGGGGCCTATAGTAAACTTAGTTAATTTATGTCACATTTTTTCTGGGTATAAATTTTTTTTATTGCTACATTGAGATTCTTGTGAGGGTGCTTTGGTCCCGTCCGTTTCGTTTTGTGTTGGTAAGCATGTCTTTGTTATTCAGTTTATTACGCTCTAATCCTGCTTGTTTCAGATTGAGGCTCAAATTTTGTGTTGTAGTAAATAATATGTCACCATTCGGCTAAATACCTACTTTATTTAGCTCATTTTGAAATATTTGTGTTCCCTTGTCTTACTTTGAATTTTAAATTCATATCCCTTCAACTTATATTTATTCAAAAGATAACTTGGAGCAATTGTCATCATATCACTGCCATTATCGTAATTGTTTTTATATAATTTTATTTATGCATTATAGCGGTTGTCTTAATTTATTGGATGAATTACGGCCGGCGGAGTATTATTATTATGTGCCATCGTAGGAATCCAATATACCTACTGCCTATTTCACTCTAATTGCGGCCGGTTGGAACAATACATTGCTACGAGATTTTCGTTGCTGGGTTCCTTCACATTGCCGTTGGATATGAGACGTCAAGTATTCAATGGGAATTATCAAGGTCCAGTTTATCATTATCATCATGGATAAGAGGTCATATTAAATACTTTATTTTATAGTTTTCGGTTGAGTTGTTGATTGCTTTTACTGAAGTTTTGTATATAGTTTGTGTTAATTTCTTTGGAATCTATCAATAACTTGGATTGATGAATTATTTAATGGGAATTTATTGGCATCTTGCTCTAGGTTAAACGTTTTGAATTATTGTCGGTTCCTTTCAATTTACCATGGCTCACGTATTTTGATTGCAATTGCGTTAATTTCAAATTTTTAACAATTACTAAAATCTTAAATCTTTCACAGGCATAATATTTTTAGGAATAGTTTTGAGGGGTTAAATCATGGGTTATTTGGAAACCTTTATCCTAATGTGTGTTACGAGTGATAGGTGCTGTTATTACCTGTAATTTACATATTACATATGTTGGTTAGTCTCGAGGGGTTAAATTGTAAAACAGTTTATTTTTAAATTCAGGTTAATTTGCTTTAATAATCTGATAGCGTTTCATTTACAAAAGCGCATTGCATTTGAGACGGCATATTATTTTATTATGAATAGTTATCATAATGTACTTTGATTTTTGGGTGCTGATTTGAAGAGGATTATTTTTCTAAAACTTTTGGAGATTTAAGTTAACTTTTGGGGTTATATTTCTATGTTATAGCGCTTTCTTTGGGGTTATCTTATTAATTACTGTGGGAATTTAAATGCTATACGAATCTAAAGTAATTTATTTTATTCAGAAATTAAAACTTTTGTTAGCTCATCTTGTTGCAAATATAGATGTCGTTAATTGGGTTTATTATTTGGCTGTTATTGAGAAGGAATTTTATTTTCTACACTACTTTGCGTATTTATCATTTTCTGTTAGTATGGCTTCCGTGAAGGGTTATTAAATTCATACAAGAAATGATTGGTTTATATGTTGCATATTTAAATTGAATTGGTGGGTCATTCATGGCTTTGTTATAACTTACCTACCCTAGGGATTTTTTTTAAAAGGTTGTACAGAACTTTGTTTGAGCAGCTAATTTTATTTTTTGCTAAGATAAGAAATCTATTATAACTTTCTTCCTTCGTTCCAATTTCAACATGAGTGGTTGAATTCTCAATGATTTAATTTTTTTTTTTCATAAATTATAAATTCAATTTATATTAATTATTTTGAAGACAAACCTTTACTAAAGTATTATTTCGTTTCACAGCAGTCGTTTGGTTGTACATACCTTATTATGGGATTTTTATTGTAAATCGGATTACAGTTGGTTTCGTTATTCTACGAGCATTTAGGTAAATTTTATAATGCGTTGGGATTCAGTTCATTGAATTATTATTATTATTATATACACAGTTCTCGGTTCGCGGTGCATTCGCTAATGACATTATTATAATTACATACAAGTACATATACGTCGGGTTTTATACTTTTTACTTTCATGATCATGTTTTATAGTTGGTTCGAGTCTATGAGTACCTTGGATAATAATTTACTTTATCAATTAGTGTTTACTTGTATTAATACACTCTGTCATTTAGAATTACATAATTGGGATTCAACATTTATTTTATTATAGATGACAGACCTTGCTTAGTTTTTTAAATAATATTTCTTACGACAAGATATATTACCTACTCATCGTTGTAATGTTTTATACACAAATCTTTCGGTATACAAATTTATTCTACGGTTAATCTCGGATGCTGTTAAGTTCATATTAACATATTTAACTATTAAATACTTTTCTTCGGCACTTTAGTTTGCAATTATTAAACTTTTATCAACTTTTTTTTGTTGGATTTTTTTATGGAACTTTGATACTGCCTAGTTGTTGGCATAAGTTTGATACTATTTTACGGGAACACAAATTTTCTTTCTCTTAGTTGCAAGTATACTTTCAACTGTTTCATGTTGGTTTTCATGGAGAATTATACAACTATAAGTTGTTTTGATGTTTTTGGTCGGTTCTGAACAAATAGAAGCTGTCATCGATGTTCATATACATCTAATACTTCGTTTTTTTTTCATTTTTAGAACGGTTACATATTGTTTACTTTTCTTTTTCGTAAACTTAAAAAGAAGAGCATTTGTGTTTTCCGGTTAAGAGAGATGCGATATTTTTTTAAAAAGAGCACACATTCGACGTTCATATATGAACACGAATATGAACTTCGAATGGATGTTTTGTGTTGTCTTGTTTTGTCTTGTCGTTATTGTAATTGTCCATGGGGTAATTCGCGGCTTATTTTTCGGATTTCAACTTTAAGCCTCGTCTTTAATTTTGGTGGGAATTATTTCACTATTTTTATTCTTGTCTTGCAGCGGGACGATATTAACGCGTGACATGTTAGTTTTCTAATCCTCTGAGTACGTTGTTTAATTGTTTTCGCGTTCCATGCTTTAGTTTTAGGGCCTCTGAGTTCGCAGCACAATTCTTTTGGAATTGATCGTGGAGATTAGATGTAGGATGTAGGTAGTTTCCTAGTCTTTCTCATCCGCAGGAAAAGAGAGGAACCCTTGGCGTAGATGTATTTCCTATGATGAGGGTAGGTCTCTTGTCCTCCGCAAATAAGATATGTATTTTGAAGTATATAGCGTTATGTCCAGGAATTTTCCGGGTTTTCCATCTCATTATGAGGTTTTATATGGATTGGTTGTTCAAGTGATATTTGTTCAACAGTCGTTTTATTCAGCAATAAGACGTTTTGGGTATTTTATATAACGCATACGTTATTCTGGAAATTTATTTCAGGACTATATGAGTTCTGGGTTTTCCGGGTTTTCCTTCTCATTCGAGGATTTATATGGATATGTTGGGATATATGTAGTTCAACAATCGTGGGGTCTTTTGTTCTGATAATTTTTTTTAATATAAAGTTTTTGGGATACATTTTTTCTGTTTTTAAATACCTATATACCGTTTGGTATGTTAATATACAACAATTATGACGTCATGAACATATACGTTCATTCGGGATATTATCAGAGCAATGTTTATGTTTCATGTTCTTCGTGTTCACCTTATTAAGCACTTCTCCTATTTTAGGATAATTGCTTGACAAACTAATTGAAATATTAAAAAAAAAAAAAAAAAAAATTACATATATATATAAATTTATCATAATGATAATAACTTTTTTCTTCCTTCAGAAAGAATATCATTCTTTATTTTTGAATTTTATCATTTTATTATATACCTTTGGTATTGAATTTACAATTTTCTTGAAACTTTATATGTTCTGTGTCTAATGATTGACAGTTTTTTCAATTGATTTTGTATATTTTAAATTTTGAGTATGATAAAAAATTTTTAATTAAAATTTAATTTTGGATTAATATTTGTGAATAATCTCGGGAGTTGATATAATATTTCGGTTTGGTTTTCTGGTCTTATTATTCATACTTTGCAAAAAAAAAAAAAAGGTTTTGTGTACCTGGGTTTTTCCTTCTATTTTAGAATTTTTTCCGTGATTTTGTAACATATTTTCTATTTTGGGTCAACATATTTTAACTTTTGGTAGGTTTATACAACTTGAATATTAACATTAATTTTGATGTTTTATAACTTTAGTTCATTTGCGTGTTTGCATTTCACATTTGTTGAGGTCAAATGTTTTATAGGGTTCATTCATAGGTAACCTTTTGATTTGCTTCTTTATAATAATGCTTATATTTTCATAAACATAATTAGCAATGTTTTATTGAGTAGTTCATTCTTGTGGATAAACCATATAGGTAGGCAGTTTTAGATGTAGAGAACTTCACTTCAAGCGGTTGGTCATCATCACCAGATCTCTTCAACTACAAGTTGCCTTGAATGGGCAGAAGTATTCTTTCATGCATTTGGATGGTGTCAAAGAAGTTTCTTCAACTACATGGAGCATCATTTTTCATATCAACCTTCTTATAGTTGCCTTGAATGGGCAGAAGTATTTTCTGCAGCTGGTGCATCTGTTATATATATCTCTTCAGTGGGCCACTTTGGGTCTTTAAGTTATATGAAGAAATCATGATCTGAGAGATTCCGGCAAGATTATCTACGGGCAAGTAGGTTCTCTTCAGGAGGTGCCAGGTGGACCTCATTATTTCCAGGAGGAAATATTTTCTTTTGGTGAGGGGGTAATGTAGCAGTGACGATTCCACTGCTGACTTCCTCAAGCGAACGAACATCACTACCATGCTCCCACGTGACCTTGGACGGCGGACGCGAGGTGGCGTAACGCATTTCAAGGAAAGAAGAAAGAGTTTTAATCTGGCAGCCAGCAGGTCGACATTACCAACACACTACGAGATGGATTCGGGGAACCGGCCCAGAGTACTCACGCAAGGAATCTACTTCAACCTACGTAATGTAGTTTAATTCTTTAATCATGGTTTATCCTTAAATTAGCTATTTCAAGTTTTCCTGTTTATCTAAAAAATAGGATGGCGCTCATAATATATTTTCAGTTTAGTTTCATTTTTAAATTATTATTACGTGACATTAACTTCGTTTACGTGACCTTGTCTCTTCGAGGGAAGGCACGACCCTGTAGATATATTATTATTCTTCACCCATCTTAATCATGATTATTAATTTATTAATCTATTTGTTTATATGAATAAATCTTTATTTTACTAATAAGAGTTTTCATTATGTCTCATGCTCTGGTTATTTCCTTATTTTATTCACACATGTTTCACATATTATACAAACACATGTAGCGAGCACTAAGAATTCCATTTATTACGCCACATTTTGGCGCACCAACATAGTAATAGCCATTACGGTTCATTTTTGGCGCGCAACGTGCCCTTTACCTTAAAATCTGGTTACATACTCTTGAGTTTGACTTTGAGTTGTGTGTCTGACCACCCGTTGAGGTATTTTACTCATAATCGAAGAATAATTTTTTTTCGGATCAACTTTTTATGACAATTTCTTGCTGGAAGGTATTTGCGTCAAGATTTCCATATTGTCGATCAAGATTTCCATATTATCGATCAAGATTTCCATATTGTCGATAAGATTTCCATATTGTCGATCAAGATTTCCATATTGTCGATCAAAATTTCCATATTGTTGATCAAGATTTCCATATTGTCTATCAAGATTGCGCAAGACGATCGTGTATCTATTTATTCATTGTTTATTGGGAACTTTTAACAGAGTGATTACAAATAAAACATAATACCCATACAGACGATTAGTATTATGCTAACATGAATCTGATAGTATTATTACGCCAGCGTCTGGACGATCTTGGCCCTCTGATTGGTCGAATTAAAATTGTCTGTTTCGGGTAAATTCAGCTAACTTGAAAATTAAGACACGATTTCATACTAAAATAGGATCGCCTCATAATAATACGAGATTTCTTCAAAAGTATCGTTTCTGCTCATATAATTTTTGGATAATATCGAAGAAAATATGTTTTAGAAAGTTCATAATCCATTGGATTAATTACATTACAATGAAAATTATCCACAGTTACGTGATTATGTTTGACGTTTATAAAAAATCACGCGTTCCTTGTTCAATATGGCGGATACGCACGGCTATAGATGGCCGACAGAGCGCACCTCTGGCGGTTTAAAAACGAACCAAATGAATGGCGCGAATATTTAAATATGCAGCTCACAATATTTGACTACTTACGATTAACAAGCATTTAATAAGAAGATTTCTTCTGGAAGCTTATCACTTTGTAATGGCATTTTTCATTATTATTTTTTTTTTTTTGCTTATTAATTATATCTGATTTTATATTGACATGTTTTCTAATTTGTAAAATTTCAAAATTATTTATTTGCGATGCTTTATATCCTGAGTGAAGTATTTTAAGACCTAAATTTTTATCGAAAGTGTGATCATTATTCAAAAGATGATTTGCAAACTCAAATTCACTATTTCCGTTTAGAGCCCTGCGATATTCTTTAGTTCTGACTTCAAAGTTTCTATTGGTTCTACCTTTGTAAAAGAAATTACAATCATCCCAATTGAGTTTTTAAACTCCTGATTTTTTTGTTTGAATTTTGCTATCTTTATTATTAAGAATATATTTCTTCATTGTTATTAGTGTAAAACGCCAGTTGAATAGTACCAGAATTGTTTTTATATATAATTTTAGAAGTATCATTATCCACAAGCAGAATTCTACGCCATTGTTTATTTCTATCTTTAGAAAGACTGTTTGAAGAGAATATGTTTAGTTTTTTTTATTTAGTATTTCAACTATCAATTTATTAGAATAACCGTTATTAAATGCTATTTGTCTTATGAATATATTGTTTTATGGTTATATGCTATTTTTTTTTTCAGGTCTTAAAATACTTCACTATAAATAATTTTGAAATTTTAGAAATGGGGAAACATGTTAATATAAAAGCAGATATAATTAACAAGATTTTTTTTATAAACTCTCTTTTAAATATTTTCCCACTTAACTGGTCTTTCCCGTCTAACGATATTGTAATTCCTAATTATTATAAACCCAGCCTACTCTTACCCCTCCCCCCTCCTTCCACTTCTTCTTTCCCAATTGCAATCTATATTTAATTTTTGACTTCGGTGTATACACAATAAAATGTAAACATTATATTTATTTATTTATTGGACAATTTGCATAGTGCCGCTTTTGTGAGATATCACCTCAGGGGCGCTATATTGTAATAATATACCTTTATATATAGATTTTTACTCTCCTGATGAAGGTGTATATATAATCTAACTTTAAACTTTATTAGATACAGTAACAGTTGTAGGTATAGAATTACCAAATGATTACCGAAAATGATTACCCTCCTTTTATTCATAAACACGGGTACAATTAATCAATATGTAATAATCTATTATTTAAGTCAACTTTGTTATAACTATCTTTAATTGTGACAAACTATACGATATTGATTAAACTTATAGACATTGACGGTTGTAACACATGTTTAAGCACTGCAAGTCTCCTATGAGCTAATTATATTAGGTACGATAACAGTTAATATCAGTTGTAGACATGTAGTCAATAATAGTGTTTCATTTGAAATAATCCATCACAAATACGAAAAATTTCATTTATTCAAACAACTGTCATTCTTATTATGCGTAAATTTAGCATGTTATTATTAATTAACTCCTTCCTGTTCCGTGTTTTAACAATATATATACTTACCCTCTCTCTGTGAATGTCCTAATATCTATCTATTAAATGTAACTGTTGTTAATATCACTTAAAATGGGCGAAGCCCATCGAAGAGCCGCCCGCAGGGCCTAGCAGAAAAAACCCGCGGAGCGGGTTTTTAACTGCTAGTTATTATTATTGAAGTATGTTATTATAGCCTTATTGTAACCATATTCCATGCAGTTGAACACATCTACTATTGTCAACAGCTTGCAATCTAGGTACAAGCGAATATTGAGATCAATATCTGGATTCTAGATGAATTGTTGTAAAGAGTGTCTTTGTTTGCCACCTACCCGCTACCAAAACAGTCATCATTTAGAACGCCTGTAATAATAAGTCTAGAAGCCTAATATATTTTAGGGGTAGATGAAGCCTTAACTAACTTCTCAGAGGCGTACATGTAAAATGACAGACTGTACTCTAAAATATACCTACTTATGCCCTATTTTTCTAAGGAATTTTAAGGTCGGGATTGTAAACTAATAATAAAACATGGTTTTATTAATTAACCCTACAATCACAGTTATTTATTACAACAAAACAGAAAATTATGCTTTTATTGCATATTAATTAGACATATATTTATTGAATTGACGAATAAAAAAAGAACGAGTCGGTTTGGCGACAAATCGAAAATGGCAATGACAAATCAAGGTAAAAATAAAATAAAAAATATCTTCACTATCGTAATTTTGTAAATAGTGTACATGTTTTGTTGTTATGACTTCTAACGATATCTTGACTTAACTGTCAATTCTTTATTATTTTTTGGTAAACTAATGTTTTTAAGACAAGATTTTTTATGCATAGCACAAAGGGTAACAATTATTTTACAAGCAATAATTCAGAGCTGTCGACCGGAAATCGAAGGGACACGGGTTCGAGTCCCGTTGGCGTCATGTATCTTTTATCAGGAGATTTTTCAATGTGGATGAGTGTTTCAGGCGAACAATTATTGCTTGTAAAATAATTGTCAATTCTTTGTTTATTTATGTATTTTGGCTTGATCCATATACCATCCTTTATATATAATTTTTACTTTTCTTCTAATTTGTGATATCTATTTTGTAAATTAGACGTAAGTCCGTCAATAAATAAAAGAGCAAAGAGATATTGACATTCTTTCAGGCACACGGATACGCCTTTCAGACACTTTTTTTTATTAGTTTTATTTTGACTTTCAAATTATCAATATTAAAATACTTTACCATCAAATGGGAAAGGAATAATGTAAACTTCCATTAATGAAACAAAAGTATAACTTTGTTTTTAACCACGAAATTTGTTTAATTTATTAAGACCGATCGATTTTGCTTAACAAAAGCATCATCAAGGTAATAATAGCAGGGTAACAAAAAATACATTGTGTTAAGCAAATTCGTTCGGTCTTAATAAATCAAACAAATTTCGTGTTTATTAACAAAGTTACATTTCATTAATATATCAAACCACAAAGTGACTGCTTTCTGCCAACATATAAACTTTTATAATTTTACCTACATCAAACATCACTGCGTACACGGAGATCGATGAGTATTGCTAATTTATTAAAATCCTATTATAAACGGGATTATAGGCCGTTTCCTAAAAAACTTCTAATACATTAATAATATATCGGAACACTTGTTCATGCACCTTCGTATGTTCTGTTCCGACATCGCGATAACACATTCGTGTTTTTCTGAAAGTTTATTGGGAAACCTGTCAATTCATTCGTTAAAAGTCAGTCCCGTTTAAAGAAAATTTTGATAACTAGCAATATTTTATTTCAGTTAATTTTCTCCGTATATAAATAATTTAATTTCAATTTTCTCCAGCCCAGCATACCTGTAGTTCCGTGCCGGCCCCTGCGTGAGGATGCTGGTTCGTGTTCGCGGCATTCTCTCGTCACAGATGACGGGCCGAGGTGTTAACAGGCCCCCCGGCTTCAATTGCCAGACTGGGCCACGTAGCACGATCTAAACCCTAAAACAATAGGTACTAATCGCTACTAATCTAGTGATGGTGAAATCCATTCAAAGCTTATCTTAAAACATGGTATCAACTTCTTAATATATTCTTTTTTAATTGACTGGGCGTAGCGAACTCCTGTTTTAACTCGAATTCGACAGGTTAATATTTCGTCCGTCTCTGAAAATATTTGTACGTTCCATTTCTGGTTTGGAAAATCTGCTGCATCCACTTTATTATTCAAGCAAGATTACTTTGACTATGGTTTGGCAAAGACAATTTTTTCAAATAATCGAATGAATTGTCATGTCAATTTGGAATTACTTTGGCGTTTTTATAAAAAATATAGTACCTACCTTCCATTTTATACAACGTTTCTATGGACAAACAGTATAATTCCCAAATGATTCCATATTTGTAATTTAAAATAATATTTCGTTAATTGCATGGTGTATAATTAAGTAGGTGGATATTTAAGTACCTTCATTCAAATCTTTTCAGAGAAAATTTTGGTTTTGGTTTATTAAATAAGAGAAAACAAGTAACATATTTTTTTGATTTCACAGATATACCAGTTTAAATTTCAAGCCACAGTGCGATACTCCCTAAGTTATAGTTCAATTATTTTGTAATTGTATGTACATAATTTTTGTATTTTTAAAAGAAAAACAAACTTTGCATGGTTAGGTACCTGTAATCTGTCAATAATTGATTTCGTCCTGCTATTTATACGTAGAAAACTGGCTAATTTATTAAATATCTCTTCAAATTTTTATTATTCCAGTTAAAAACGGGACTGCAGGCCTTGAACGATTTAATTGACAGATTTCCTAATAACTATCAGTGAAACACGAATGTGTTGTGGCAATGTTGGAACGATTGTTCATAAAAATTAAATTTTTTGGAATTTCGTCATTGTGTAGTTAAATACAATAGCAAAATTAGCTATCACGACAAGCAGGTGACGCAGGTGCAAGAACACGTGTTTCAAAATATTATGAATGTACTAAAAGTTTATTAGGAAATGGCATAATATCGACCGGTCGGTGACCGAGTTGACATCGCGTTTGGGTCCCACCCAGGCGTAGTGTGTTCAATTCCTCGGCTGGCTAAGTCCTCCATATCAACACAAGCAACATTTTCAGCTTACTGTGGTGGTAGTAGGAGATTTTCAAATATTGTCAGGTTATTCGTAACCCGGGAATGTTTGTCTTTCTTTTTTTAATTATCTTTAAATTATAATTAATTATCCAGTTTTTCACAAGCTTTTTATAAAATCAGCAATTCTTATTTTTCTATGTGAATCAGAATAAACACAAAATGTTATCTGTAAATTGATTAAGGACTGAGATAAGCATGATATTGCTTCAGACAACTCGACTAATAAATATGTAGAAACATTGAGTGGTATTAGCCACACAAAATTCCCAACCGTCTAGTGCCAGTGGGACTATGTCTTCCCCAATTTGTGAGGTAAGGGGATGGTTAGAATGTTAGAAATACCTGGATATTCGACACTGGTCACTAAACACGGTTAATGCCATTTCATGCAACATTTCATTGCGTATAGATACTCAATTACAGTAATGCATACAAATATTATTTTTATAATATTATGTATTATTATAATAATCATTACGTTACTACACAGCTTTGAATGAAACGCACTGAATCGAAATGGTATCTACTTACCAAAAAAAAATTGTTAATTTCCTTGAGATCGTGTAAAATTCGAAAATATGCAAATTTTAGTTGGTACACAAAACCATCAACACGCCTTAATTTACTGCGCATATATTTCATTTTGTTACAACTAGTCTTAGGATCACAGATTTTGGTTTTTATCAAACGGTTTTGTATTTTTCAGTTTTGATCCAAAATCGCCTACCGAATGCATCATATCCTTTCGGTAGTTAAGATAAATCATTTGTGATGTGACAAGCACAGAACTTTTTCGAGTTCAACATATAATAAGTTTTTGTTCAAAACATCATTTTTTACAAAAAACTGTTTTTCTTTCAACAAATTTTTTATATATTTTTTTTTTGATAAATTACCGAACAGAATTCCTAACTGTCCAATTCCCCTTGCTCCTTCAAAATGGTGAATTATTATAAAATGTGCTTTTGGAAATAATGTTTCTGTTGTGAGAAAATATTGGGTAGGTACCTACATACTAAATTGAAGCAGTAAATGCACGGGACGGATCCTTCTGTATGATTTATTTTGACTTGTATTTATTTCCTATACAATGAAGATGTTGATATGAAAATTATTAAAGGATTCCGCAAGATATATATTTCTTTAACCCTAGATAGCCAATGTTCGTCAAAATGACGAGCATCGAATGCAAATCTACCTGAATGATTTGAATGATTCTACTGTGAGTATAGCCGTCACAGATCAATTTAGTTACCGCTAGACTCCTGCGCGGTGCGCAGAATTTTCGTTTTAGAGAAACCTACTGACAACTTTTGGTGGTTTTAACGGTTTTGTCCGACTTGCTTAAAAATATAAAGTGTTCGATTATAATCGATGATTTTTCTTTCACGATGTCAAAGATAATATGCAATTTTTTACAATTATAATTCTTTATTAAATGTTTAAAGGTGTTTTTTTAAGTCGCTTGATGAAATTTATCCAAAAAAGTAGTGTCAAATTGAATAAAGGTAATTATTTTACAATAAAAGATGGGAATAAATTGATAAATAATAAATAAATTTATCGTTTAGTCCCATTCTAGATATATTTCCAGTAAACCGCTCTGTTATTAACCGGAATTCCCGCAATTACCCCTCCCCCTTTGTTAATCTCCCACTCACCTAAATTATATTTTTTGTGTATATATCTGTCAATATTTCATATCATAGATTAGTTTTAATACTCTCCTGATGAAGGAAGAGTGCTTCCGAAACCGGTAGAGTGCAATTAAAATGAAAGTGGTCTAAAACAAATTTACATCTTTTATTGTAAATTATGACGAGCCACAAAGTAAATGCTTATTACAAATAGGTAATTATTTTGTTTAGTTAAAAAACCTAATATTTTTATATTTTACTACATAAAATAAAAATAGTAAAGATCTTATCAAAAAGTAGGACTTCAAAAAAAGTGAATCAAAAAGTTAAGAATTATTAGTTAATTGACGTACAATAACAAAGTTAGCTATCTAGGGTTAAGATGGAAACATCTGAATCTTGATGTAATTTGGCTTTTTTGGGCACCAGATAATACAAGCTAGAAGTGCCTTCAATGTCTTTGTAGCTATGACTAAGGACGGGCTGTTTAAGAGAATTTTAACAATTCATCAAATTTCAAAGTTTATTATCAAGTTCTGTGAAGATTCTATTCTAGTTCTGTTATTATTTTATATTTGTGGAACCACTGGCTATTGATGATAAAGTAACAGAACTTGAATAGAACCTCCACAAAAAAATCCACTTTGAAATTTGATGAATTGTTCAAATTCTGCGAAACAACTCGTCCTTAGTCGTGGCTACAGTGGAAAGTTCCCATTCTTTTTAGTACCTTTTGGTGCCAATCCATTTTGCACTCGAGCTCTGTTTCTCTTACTGCCTGGCATCGTTACAACCATCGAAAGTTTCGCAATGATACTGAAACGGATTTTTGCATTTGAAATTTAAGGTCCAATTGACCAAAGTTTTGGATCACAAAACACGTCCACATCGCATTTATTGTGTTCTTTATTGTATGATATTATTCTCCCGCAGCCATGATATTTTCTTTAGTGATTACCCGGGGCTAAGAAAATGTGTTATTATTTTGAAAATAATTGCTCGAGAAGGATTGAAAAAAGAATTTAGGTATGTCCGTCGATCAAGGTATTGTTTTTATGTGGAAACCGCACTGGAGTCTCAACCGCTCCCAACCATCTGGAACCAGAGGGACTATGACATACATAAATTAGTATATTATGAAGCTGAAGACGCTGGGAAAAGGAAGGAGATGGATAAGAGGAAGATGTTGATATATGTGACTATTCAGATTTGGTAACCTAACACGGCTTAAGCCATTTTCAACAACGACTCTAAATGATAAATGAGAGTATAGATTATACTTCTTCTAAGCACAGGTTCAGAAAGGAAATCAGCAGTAATCAGTTGATTCACAGTGTAACACTAATTATTATTGCACTCTCCTCAATGTAGGATGGAGAAAGGATAACATAATAGACTAATTTGAGTCGGGATTGAACCCTTGACGGACGGGATTGAGGCAAAATAAATCCCGGTTATTAGTTGATGACTTTTAATCTATCATGATTATTAAAAAATTGGTCAATTTCAGAGTTTAAACCATGTCGGCATCTGTTTAAAATCATTGCTCCAAAATAAAATAAAAAAAACTTCAAACAGATGAGGTAAGAATTTATTTTTTTAAAACTATACTCAAATATTTTATTCTAGCATTTTTCATGGATTTTTTTTATTCGTTTTGTTTTTGAATCTTAATGTAGGTGTATGCAAATTTTTTCATGCATCTAGTAGGAAAAATACGCAAAATCAATATAGGTATACTATAAAAATAAATGTACAATGTGCGTGCCACTAAAACTCAAAACAAGTCCCGGTACGATCAAGGGAGTTACGAGGTGTGGTAGCCCTCTATCCCCCATCGGCGAAGAAAGTTCCCGTTTTTACATGAAGGGCGTGCTTTTGAAGTTTCGCCCTCTATAAATTTCTAGAACAGTCTAGAATATTCGAGAGTATTCGAGAGCATTCCACAAAAGTCGAAATGAACTCGGAACATTCTATAATGTTGTGGAATGTTCGGGAATAGGCTCTAGCCTACCTTCGGGAACATCCCATCATAATGAACTAAAAACGGGATTACATGCTCTTTCCTGATATTTTTTTAGTTAAATAATTAATACATTGGTATCTCCATTTCTAAATAGCATAAAACAAAGTCACTAAGTCTGTGCGCTTAGTTCTTCTTAACTACGCAACATTTTCACTGTCATTTATAGAATTTCTCCCGGAAGGTTTATATGTATATATTATACTATATGGATATTATATTTATTGAAAGCAGAGTAAAGTCGAGCAACGCCGGGTACACGTGTCATGTTTTAAATCATACGTTAATAATTTTTTCCCATTGAGGTCTGTCTTGGTGACTTTGTGTGATTGACTATCGGGTTTTCGTAGGTAAATACTTACCATCCCTACTAAAATGAAACCATTTTGTAAAGTACTTAGCTAACCCGTTATAAAAATATTTATTGGGTTCAATTTTATTAATTTGTTGGTATTAATTAAGGTTTTTAGTGGTTACTTTCTGTGGAAACTTCGAAGGGCATGTATCGGGATATATTTTTTTTAATAATGATTTGAAAACTTTTTTGTTAGTAAATAAAAACAGAATATTTTTTTACTATAAATAGTATCTGTCTTACTAATCAGATTCTTACAGGCCCGTTCAACGTTGGCGTGATAAATCCGGCCTCGAGTCTGGTAAGACCGTTTTAACCAAACGCCTTGATAATAAGACAAGTTTTTCACTGTTCTGACCCCTGCTACGCATTCCCAATTTATACCGATTTATAACAAGTTTCTCTTTAACTGTTTTTAAGTTCTAAAAACATATATATTATTTTTTAAGATAATATATATACATTCCCTCATAGAAAAAAATCACAAAGTAAACTCCGTAAATTTTTAAAAAATCGTTTTGTTCTATTATTTAATATGATATAGGCATGAACAAAATTCACAGTTTATCTGTAAACGCAACCAAAGCATTTGTCCAGAGATTTTTGCTCTATTTCAAACGAGTCGTGTTTTATTAAATATTTTCGCAACTTTCGCTTAATTGTTCCCTCTAACATTCGTCTTTACATATCTCCCATTTCAAACCATCTTTGAACACTTACTACGGGGCCTTAAGCGCCTCGTATTATTTACAACGCGTTTTTTAGTAAGACTGAATATTCTGACAACAAGTATAAACGAAATTACACAAACTTAATAATAAATATGTCACATTTTAGTTTTACAGAAACCTTGTTTCCTGGTTAAAAAATTCAAAATTCCAAACGAATTACAAATTTTACTTCGAAATGAAAAAAAAAGTGATTTTAAAATACTGTCTTCTAAAGTTAATTATGAAGAACCATGTTTATAAATTTTATTTTCGATCAGAAATACTATACCAAAATTAGCAAGTAGGTAAGTTTTCAAATATTGACAATGTTTTATTCATGTAAACTTCATGATTGCTCCAAAAATCGCGGCAAACAACACCATTTATCGCAAAAAACCCTTAATAAAACACCGAATCCATTTTTTCTGCTTGAAACATATTTCTAAAATAAGTAATTATAAAAGCAAATACGGAAATTGTGAAAATAATATAGGTCGACCGTTTATTACTACACATTTGATAAGAAAAAAACACTTCTAGCTGTGATGTTTGACGCCGGAAACCTACCTAGTCTAGCAATGGAAGCCTTTTGCGACCGATCAATACATATTATTATCTTTTTTTAATAAATGTCGGCTGTTTAAAACCTTAAAAACAATCGCTATTACTACCATAAATAATATGCCTCTAGAAAAAACCTACGAAATGGGAACAAACTTCGAAGTAAATAATTATTATTGATCCCTTCGATTTTTAAAACGAGTTATCTGGATCAATTTTGTCTATGGCCGAAAAAGGGGCAAAAAGAGTCATAAATAATAAATAAAAAATGGAAGTATCTTCGACACAACGATATTGAAATGTTTAAAGTTGGTCATGTTGTAAGAAAAATGCTTAAAAAACTAAATAGTTTTTGGACTTACTAGCTTTACAGCTATGCTTTTTGGTCAGAGTTTCGGCAGTATTTTTAGAAATTCTAAATGAACCATTTGACGTCATGTAATTTTGATTTTTCAAAGCTTCATAGCTCATGATAGAAATGAAATTCCGAGCTGAGAAAAAGCAAAAGCGGACTAAATTTCAGTAAACCAAACATCACTGTACAAGAGTTTTTGTGGCTTCAGAAAACAGTTGCTGGCTTAAATATAGAAGTAAAAATAATGTTTTTAAAAAATAATACCAGTTTATTAGCTGATCTGTGCAGACGCCAAAACGTGATAAAAAGATACTATTATTTCAATTTTATTATTACACAATTATTTTTTTAGCAGAATATCCACAATAGAGATGCTCCCAATTCAACGGAGAATTGTATACATCAGTACCTCAATAGCTTTGTACATGAACCTTAAATTTGTACAGAGCATGCTTTTTTACTAGTTCAAATGAAAAAAAAAATTAAAAAAATGCTGCGTTGGGTTATCCTATTCCTATGAGAATCTCCGGTCAATTGAAAGAATGAATATTGAAATCCACTGTTTTCACTGATTTATTTCATATATTTTAATAAATAGAGCAGGTGCGATCTCGGCTTTACATAGATTTAAAGAGTTGCTTTGTTAAAACAACATTACCCTCGCCATATTTATATTACTCTTCTCTTTTATCCGAAACACCTCATTTTCTAACGCAGCCTTAAGATTAGACTGAGCAAATAATAGTGGCCCATGAATACCGGGGGGGGCAGGTACCCCCACACATGTGAGGTAGGTACCCTGTAATTGGATTAGAGGCGGCAAGTGTATGGTGTGTTTATTTAGGAGCGGAGACTGGCGGCCGCTTCTATAACTAATTATCGTCTGGCACGTGACTGCAATTGGCGGGAAACTGCGAAAAACGTCAGAATCAATGGATAAAAATTGCAGATATTTTCATTTTTATATGAAAATTTATTCGATTGTTGAACAAACTTTTCTGTGCATGTGGCTAAAAATAACTAACAAATTAACCCCCGAAATAAGAAACTTTTTTATGGGGTGGACTTCTCCAGCAGGACTTTCCCGACCCATCGCTTTGTACCGCAGTGGGAGGGATGGATTCATACTTCCCAGAACACTGACCCCAGATTTCACCCATGCAGCACTCATATGTTTCTCCTTCTCAGAACTTCATATAATATCTTTTCTTAATAGACCCTCCACACAGCATCTCCAAAGAGGACACAGGACCTAAAGGAAATTATTTTCCTCGGGTGCTCTGGTGTGGAGCTAATGTATATGCTCCTGTAGAGAGATTTCTTCAGAGATAATGTTTTTAAAACGACAGAACTGCTCTCGTAGACATTTTGGAGTAGGTACCTACCAGGTACCTACTAACCAAACGTTGCTAAGCGACGAATTTGGCGAAAATTAACAAGGTTCAAGTTGGAAAAAGGAGAAGTATTTTTATTTATTTTTTGAGTCCACAACGACTGCAAAGTTAAGCGTGTCAGATCTACATACAAGTAGCTCCCTCACGCACACAAAGTAGTGTGTATCAGTACAAAACATGTGGATAATATGCGTACAACTTATTTTTTTCTTATATTCGCTTATTATTATTTGCCCGATTGCACGAAACGTGGTTAACCCCTCAGGCCACCGGCAAATTCTCTCATAAGGTCGGATTATTTCCGCTTTGCAATAAAATCCAAATAAATGAAATATTTCTGAACATATCCGAAACTAAAATCTGTTTTTAAAAAGTGATGAAATACGCTTTCAAATGTTATTACTAGAAATGAATATATAATTTTTGACGCAAATATAAAAATGTTTTAAAAATGACCCCTCACGTTTTTTCCTCTAAATACTACGTTCAATTAGATAAATGTATTATAAACATTATTGTCACCTCATTTTTTTCGTTTTCATATATGAATAAAAAATTCACAAGGTTTCCTTTTTTCAAATTGTTGTCGGAACATAGAGGTGTGCATTTCATTTCTTCTGTGGTTAACTTCTAGATTTGAATATAAAACGTGGTGTTTTCTCTTTCTAACACCGTTTAGATCATATTTCTAATCATGACAGTAAAGGAGACAACGATTTCTATGAGACCATAATATGAGGTTTTTCCAAAAACCTTAAATTAGTTCAATAATAGTAGTAAAACTTAATTTATTAACAAAAATTAATTTTAAAAAATCGATGTACGTTAGGGTAGCAGGACCGACAGAACTGCATTTTCGATTTTTAATGCGATATCTTGCTTAGATCTTCCATTAAATCTCACATTTCGTAACGACACTTGTATAATAATTTGGTCGCTAATGTGGAGGGCCGTTATTGAGTAATAATTTTACAATAGGTACTTACATTGTCACGGTAACTAAAAACACAGTGTCTTCATAGTCACAGAGACTCTCAAGGAAGACACTGTGATTTTATTTACCACGTCACACAGTGGGCTGAAAATCGCCTTTCATAGACATAGAGACTTGAATTTTCGAGGGTATATTTTTTTCAACTTTAACGATTTTAAAAAAAAAATCGCAAGTTGTGCCACAATACGAAGTATGTCAAAAAAAAACAAATAAATAGTAGTATATCTGTGTGTAAGGATATAATGGCCAACCTTATGATTCCAGAGATAACTTCATTTTTAATGTCAGTGCCATACAATTTTTTCTTAAAAAAATGATAACTCCTTCATTTGTACACGCAATTGCGTTATACGAAATTTTATAGCATAGTAATCAGAAGAATCCATTTCTAGCCAAAAAAAATACCCATGAAAATTCAAGTCTCTATGTCTATGAATGGCGATTTTCAGCCCACTGTGCGTCAGTACAGTTCCTACCCATAAACAGAGAATAAAATAGCCATCATGCCTCAGTAAGCGTTCAAAGATGGTTTGAAAGGAAGATATGAATACGAATGTTAGAGGGAGTGCGCTAATATTAAAAAAACGATTCAATGTTTACCTCCCCGAAAATCGATCAATATTCGTGTTAAAATAGACAACGCGAAAATGCATATTTTATGAAGTTCTGGTACATATATGAAAATTCCCTCCGATAATCGAATAAAAAATGAATTTCCCACATTATAAAATAAAAACATATCCGAAAATGGGATAATTTGCACTAGACAGTTTTTTTTAGGCCTGATACTTTATTTTTTTCTAGGCTTATAAAAAGTCTTATAAAAAAAATGATCGTTTGCTGACAAGGCCAAGATGTGTTCTACTTTCAGTATTTAATTAAAGCATCTGTAGTATTTCTAAGCAATCAAATGTTCAAACCAAAAACACCTGATTTTGCATTACTTGGTATTGGATCGCCTTAAGCGAAAATGATTTAATAAAACACGACTCCTTTGAAATAGCCAAAAAATCTCTCGACAAATGTTTTAGTTGCATTTTAAGATACACTGTGAATTTTTTCATACCTATGACATATTAAATAACAGAACAAAATGTGTTTTTAATAATTTTCGGAACTTACTTTCCGATATTTTCTATCGATGGAATTTCATATAATTAACGATGCGGAATAACAAATGTATCTTTAAAAATAACTTTTTTTAAACTTAAAAAATCAAAGAGTTACAGAGAAACTTGTTATTAATCGGTAGAAATTGGGAATGCTGGGCTTAGTAATTATTAATTATATCCTATTACAAGCTATAAAATAGGTACGTACCGAAATTATTCTTTGAACCAACTGCTATACGAATAACTTACTTTTAATTACACATATTGAACTTGTAATTAAGGTAATAACGACGTATCATGGAGTAATTTGTATTGAGGCGCCTTTGTTAATTTAGTAAAATCTAACGTATCAGTTTAATAATTAAATCGAATAGATGGGTACTTCGCCCTTGTTTACCTGAAATATAAACACTTTCATTTTCTTGCAATTAACAGATTCTTCTAAAAGTGGAAGTGGTTATAATTGGGGTAGGTGCTTTATTCCTTATGGCCGCTTTTTTATTCCATCAAATTCGGACGGGTCCCGAATTAATGCTGGTAAAACAAATATAGATATTAAATTAAGATAAACGTCGATTTAACGGCGCGGGAAGCGATTGGTCAGGTGAAAAAAAACTGCTAAAAACTATTAACCCCGTTTGCCCAAAAAGAGAAGGAGCCCGACTCGGACAATATTGAACCACGGAACGCGGTGGTTCAAAATAATTAGTATTGCCAGTTGTAATAAATTGATTCATTTTATAGGTATGTAGGTAGGTACTGGACTCCGTATAGAATCCGTTGACGGAAATAAAAGTGTAATATCTGTAATAATAATATATTAGCATTTTTACATTATTATTTTGGAAACAAACAATAGATTGACACAAATTATTACAAGGATCGGTATACCTTTACCGGGCGGGGTTTGTACAAGAAAGGAAATGATTCTAGGTAAAGATAAAGATAAACTTTATTATGTAAATAAAAATTATGTGGTGTTTGTGAACCAGTAATGTGTCTGAATTATGTCGAGTAGTGGAGCATTAGTGGATCGTTGTGAGTGCGCGTTGATTAAGTTAACAGTAATGTTTTTCTTAAATGTCGGCTGGATGTCAAAAAACATGTCGAGACCTAAGTTGGGACAAAGATTATTGACTGTTGTGGTTGTTTTATAGTTTAGTGTGATTGGTTTATTTATGAGTTTAGTGTATATAATGGTATGGTGTGGCGTGTACATTACCGGTACGGGAGACTGTAAATAATTATAAGAATAAATAATTAAAAGCGTACGTATTTTTGTGCTGGCCACAAGAGTTCGAAATGGATAGAGCCATATTGATTATGGCATTTCCAATATCCTAGTCACTTAGCGTAGCTAAATTTATTATAATATTAATAGTTTCACGGGTTGATCTTCAAAAATGGAAATCTTCATCACTGGCAACGGGTATGTGAAAGAAAAATCTAAATTGCGACAGAAAACTGTGCTCGATATACAAATTGAACGTTATAATTGAATACGAACTTATATTACTTTCATGCGCAATGTAATTATATAAATCGTCTCGTTCACGTGAAGAAACCTTTCACGCTTACAACCTGATTCGGTACTAATTACATTGCCATCGTATCGGTACCAAAAAAAATTCTTGTAGATTACTATAGTATCGAAATCGAAAATGTGTTTTCAAGAGGTGACTGCTTACACCGTACAAGTAAATTCATAATATATGTCGACCGGTCAGTGGTTGAGTGGGCATAGCGCTTGGATCTCACCCGAGCGTCGCGTGTTCGATTCCTCGGCTGGCTAAGTCCTCCATCACAACACAAGCAACATTTTCGGCTTTCTGTGGTGGTAGTAGGAGATTTTCAAACATTGTTGGGTTATTCGTAACCCGGGAATGTTTGTCTTTCTTTTTAAAAAAAAAAAAAAAAAAAAAAAATGTCGATGGGTAAGTACTTTGTATAAATAAATATCTCGATACCTACAAGGAATCTAATTAGTCATCATTAAAAAAAACATTAATAAAACAAACTCTTGAGCAGAGTTTTTGCGACCATCCTATGGGAGCGATATTGTTTTTGGCTCGCCCTGATCACCCGATAAATAATTAAACAATATCCGGCAGTGGGTTAGGTTAATCGGGCACGGGAAGGATTGAGTCATTAACTGGGAGGAGCAGTTTGTTTAACTAACCACCCGACAGATTTCTCCCAAAAGCTGTCGATGTAGCCGCCATGACCCGCCAAAATGCCCCGCCAAAATGCCCGCCCAAAATGAAGCGATCTTTATTTAGTTGCTTTTAGCCATGCGGCCAATTCTTGAGAAATAATAACCACACTAAAAATATTACTTAGGTAGGTAGGTAGGTAAATATTACTTAGTTCAATCTATGGTTAACTATAGTGCTAAGATCTGAAATTTCCGCGTCCCTTATAAACTAGTCGAAAAATTAATAGGAGTTGTTTAAAGCCACAATAAATAGATTAAATTAAAGTTTAAACCTTCTACGTTTTGTGGGATCAAAAGTTTTAGTTAAGATTTCAAAGTGTGAGTGATTTTTGCGCAAAAACTAATTAAAGTAAAAAAATATTAAATGTCAAGTTGAGTGACTTTGTCTATGCAATAAAACAAATATTAAATAGTGATTGCCACCATCAATTTTTCATCAAGCATAATTAAAGAGGGGCATTTGTGAACTTACTAAAATAGTGATGTCTAGCACACGTAGCAAAACCCCAATAATTTCGGAAGATAAATTGAACATGGATAAGATTATTGAATACATTGATAAAAAATTTGAAACCCTGAAAAGAGATATATTTACAAAAATTGATTTACAAACTACAGAAACTACTAAAAGTATTGATTTTATCAGTGCTCAATACGATGAGATGTTAAAAAAAATTGAGGTCTCAAATAATTTAAATCGAGCGATTCAAACAGATTTTGAAAATATAAAAAAAGACCAAATGGAAAAAAATATGATAATTAAAAAACTTGAAATCCGACTTTCTGATTTGGAAACGTTATCAAAATCTAATAGTTTGGAAATAGCAGGAATTCCACAACAAAACCGCGAACAACCTGTGGAAATTGTTAAAAAAGTTGCTGCCGCAGCAGGAATCCACCTCTTACACACTGATATAACTGACGTCACGAGAGTCTCAGACAGACGAAATGAAGCCCCTCCTAAACTTCTTGTGACCTTTTCCGATAAAAGAAAAAGAGATTCCCTCCTTGATAAGAAAAAGGAAATAAATTATAATGAAATCAAGGATCTGGCGACATCTCGAATCTTCATCGGGGAAGAATTAAGCCCGTATCATAAAGAAATCCTATGGAAAACAAAACAATTATCAAAAGAAAAAAATTACCAATATGTATGGTACAAACAGGGTAAAGTTATGATACGCAAAAAACAAGATGATAAAATTATCTACATTAAGCACCTTGATGATATGGTGAAAATAATTTAGTGAATAATATAAACAACATTACTTAATCCACTTAATAATTTAAATCGAGAAAATGAATAACGCACTAACAACAAACATACCAAACATATCATCCATAAACAATAATTTTAACATAATGCACCAGAATATTAGAAGTATCAATAAAAACTTTGATGAACTACAAATATTGATGAAAAGTTTAAATTTAAAATGGGATATTATTATTCTTACTGAATGTTGGCTAACTGATAAATACTACCCCCTACAAATTGGTAATTATGTCCCTTACTCTACAACAATGAACAACACAAAAAATGATGGTGTCATCGTATATATTAAAGAAGATATAGAAGCTGATGTCAGAGAGATCTGTATCAATAATGCAAACTGTCTAAGTATATCAATCGGTAATGACACAACAATACTCGCAATTTATAGATCTCCTTCTACACAAAATCTAGAACCATTCCTCAACTCCTTATCTAATCAACTAAGTCTACTAAAAAGAACTAAAGATGTATTTATCATCGGTGATATAAATATTGATATTCTTGAAAATGGCCATCCAAAAAAATTTGATTATATGCAAACACTAGCATACCATGGATATAAAAGCCTAATTGATGAACCAACACGTGTATATAATGAAAGCAAAACTTGCATTGATCATATCTTTTGTAAAACTAATAGAAAAACTCAAGCCATTATTTGTACTACCACACTGACAGACCATTATACAATAATTCTATCTATTACAAAAAAAAATACATATGTAAACCAAAAAAAGAAATCACTCCTAACGAAGTCTGAAACAAATTGGGAAAATGTCAAATGCGAGTTAACAGTGAATGACTGGACAAGCCTTCTGGAAAAAGATGATACTGATACTGCTTGGAGTTATTTTATAGAAGTTTTACAGAACATTATCCTATCAAACACCAAAACCATAGAAAAAAAGTTATCTCATAAAAATTTACACATTAAACCTTGGATTAGTCAGAATATTATAAACTCAATCAGAAAAAGAGATGAACTGCACAAAAAAGTCAAAAACAACCCTTATGATATCCTAACACTTCGATTCTACAAAAGATATCGTAATACATGTAAAAATGTAATACGTTATGCTAAAGAAACATTCTATAAAAACAAAATTGATGAATGTAATAATGATTCACGTAAACTCTGGCAGATCATAAATGAAATAACTAATGCTAAAGCCTCACATAATGACAATAGCATTAAGGAATTAAACATTGATGAGATTCCCACATCTTTTACAGAACACCCGGACAAACTTCTTGACTTTATAAACAACTATTTTTGCAATATAGGCTCAAACTTAGCAAATAAAATTAAACAAAATTCAATTAGTACTATCGAAAATACAGTGAGGATTGACGATGTAAATCAAGAAAACAGCCTCAATATTGTCAAGATAACAAGTGATGAAATAAGAAATATTATAGCCTCCCTAAATATAAATACTTCATCGGGAAATGAACTGATATCAAGCAAATCAATTAAATATCTACAAAATGAGTTAATCCACCCACTAACGTATCTTATAAATCTGTCAATATCAAATGGTATTTTTCCTGCTTGTCTTAAAATTGCTACGATCATTCCAATATATAAAAACGGTCCCAAAAATGATGTATCAAACTATCGACCAATTAGTATTTTAACTACACTATCAAAAATATTAGAAAAAGTTATAAAAAAACAAATGCTTACATTTTTGGATTCTAATAAAATATTATCATCTACGCAGTATGGTTTTAGGGAAAACCTGGGTACTGGTGACGCTATAGCCAATGTAACAAATACAATTATTAGAAAATTGGATGAAGGCAAAAAATGCCTAGCAGTTTTCATTGATCTTCAAAAAGCTTTCGATACCATTGACCACGAAATACTGTATTTAAAACTAAAAAAAAATGGAATAACCGAAACAACCCTAAACCTACTTAGAAGTTACTTAACGGGAAGAGAACAATTTGTACAAATTGGTAAAAGAAGGAGCAAAACTCTACCAATTAAGTACGGTGTCCCCCAGGGAAGCGTATTAGGACCTATACTATTTCTAATTTACATAAATGACCTTATGAATCTTCCCATCAAAGGAAACATAATGAGCTTTGCAGATGACACTGTAATTTTATTCCATGAACAAGATTGGACAAGCACATATAAGGAGGCTGAACATGGCCTAACTGTTCTTCAAAACTGGCTTAAAGCAAACTCCCTTACATTAAATGTGAATAAAACCAAATATTTAATTTTCTCCAAAAACAAAAGAGGACAACCAATGAATGAGCATATACTCAAACTACATGAATGTCAAAAAAAATTTCCTCAATGTTCCTGCTCGATTATAACTCAAACCAAAAGCATAAAATATCTTGGTATTGAAATTGACGATAAACTACACTGGGATTCACACATTGATCGAACTTCAAAAAAGTTAACTAAACTCATCTACTTCTTCAAAAAATTACGGAACATTTTGTCAGCTAGGGATTTAAAGAGAGTTTACTCTGCTTTATGCCACTCCAAATTGGAATATGGAATAATAGGATGGGGCTCAGCAGTATCAAAACATATAAAACAGCTGAAGGTAACTCAGAATTGCATCATAAAGACCATACTAAAGGTTCCCATAAGGACGTCAACAACAGAAATTTTTAAACAATTTGACGTTCCAAGCATACAGAAAATCTATGCCAAAAACATTTTGGTACAACACCTCAAAAATAATTCTCAGGAAAACACCTCACATACTCATAAAACCAGAGCCAAACAAACAGAGATACTAACTATACCAAAGTGTAACTCTACCTTTGGACAAAGAAGCTCTGAATTTTTAGCAGTAAAGGTATATAACAAACTCCCACTTAGTATCAAACAAATCAAAACAAAAAACAACTGCATTAAGAACATTAAATCTTGGCTTAAGGAATTACCGGAAAAAGAACTTACTAGCATATTTAAAACATCGTCGTAGAAGTTTCTGGAAACCCTTACCCAAAACATGGAGTCATACCATAGAAGTCGCTGAATAACTTATCCAAAACCTAGTCCCCCTCAGCACAGGATCTCCTAGTGAGGAGGACTACGAATATAATCAACATCTATTTTTTATATATATATTCTTATAAAAATGTAAAAAAATGTATAATATAGCTACTAATAAAAAAAAAAAAAAAAAAAAAAAAAAAAAAGGTAAGTACTTCATGTATCCGCCATAAATCACAATCTCCCGCTATTAGGCAGGTGCCTACCTAGTTTCATACCTACCCAGCGAGATTGGTGGGTACCTACGCCGAAAGGGATATCAATATGATAGAATCCGTGGTCAAGGGGTAAGGTTCTCGCCTAGCAAACCGGATCAGAGTTATTTCACAATTTATTTATTTAAAATAACATATAGTATGTTTGCGGCACCAGAGTCGAAGATACTATCGGTATCGCCCAGGTATAAGGCCACCTTTCAGAAACGAAACGTTGCTTGAAATGGCTTTAACAGTTTTTGGCGACAAGATCTAAATAGCCAAGTGCTATCGCACTTCCCCATTTTTTTCAACCTCATCCAATTTATAAATCGACAATTAAAAACGAATAAAACTCCATTTTACGACTGAAGCTGCGGATTCATCACATCAAGGTTGCCAATTCGTGGAGAATTCCTCGAATTGCCTAAGATTTTTCAAAAATTGGGTTTTTTGCGGGGAGAACATTTTTGTGGGGAAAATTCGGGGATTCTGGGCATTTCTTGATTATCGAACCATATTGAAAAATAACAATTTCAATAATTGTTAGAACGCACTACATTTCGTTTTCGTTCGCAGCAAATATAAAAAAAAACTATTTTTAAAGCCAACAAAAGAGAATATCCGAAAATGACTAGATAATAAAAAATAAATGCTAATTTCAATAGAATTTCGCTTCATTTTGGAGGCTTTGATTATATAAATGTCTAGATAGAGTGTCGCACTGTTATTCCGACAGAAAGAACAGGCCAGATTTGAAATACTTGTGTGCGTGTCACGCACACAAGTATACGCAACTTATATCGTTGACGTAAGCGCTTAACGTCACTGTAGGCGTATTGAGTGATACCAGCTCCCTAGTATTTCCCAAAAAAGTTGGGAAAAAATATGTTTCGATTTTGCGGGACCTATAATTCGTTTAATTTTGAATTCATTTAAGTAAGATAGTTTTCTACATAAATATAATGATATAAATGAAAAGAAAATCATTGTTAAAAGAGATTTATTTTTATTTGATTATTTTTAACAAATAAACAAGAAATACGGAAAATAAGAAAGATACATTCCTAGAAGCTGCCAAATGGCCGGCAGGTATCGCTGTGTCTAAATTTAAATTTTTTTCATCATCAATTAAAGAAGGTGGCCCACAACCAGGTAAATCTATACCTATCCACTTATTATTATACCTTATTTCTATCCACTTACTTCTTAATATAGGATCATTAGGTATTCTGTAAAATATGCATGAATAAAATTAAAAGTTTACTTGATACTTCACCAAACAAACCTGTCACATTTTTTTGTAATTTTAATAGATAAACAAATTTCGAATTCATAACTTTTTTAAATATAGTGTCAACGCGAAGAATTTACAAACACTTAAACACAAAGACAAACTTTCACATTTATAATATTATTATAATATTATATAGTGTACTTTGGGTAATTATTAAAACCTATTTTAAAATTAACAACGCACTCATGGGAAATTTTTTTATTTACTAGATTCTTATATTTCTTAAAGAGATGAATAATTTAAATTTACTGAATTTAAAGTTAATGTTCTTTATAAATAGAACGGCGTCATTTGCGCCTTGCAATTTTTACCTTATGTGGGTATTTTAATTTGAAGAACAGGCAACCCTGTAAACAATGCGTCAAAATATGGCGTTGTCAAGACTAAATTACACTATTAAAACTGAATTGTTTCTTTAACTAAATGGTTATTATATGGCTTTGAAAAGGTAACTTACCTATGATAGGTAACATTTTTTGTTATTTTCAATCGTCCTTTGTAATTTCTGCACACTGTTATAGCGCAAATCGTCATTTTCAAATGTCACACAACACGTGTTTACCGCACAGCGATAGTTTCGCAACTGAGCGGACTGAACGAGCTTATCAGCCAACAGTTGGCTGATATTTTTTTTGGCGTTTCGTGGCTCGAACGCTCAATCTAGACATTTATATAATCAAAGTTTGGAGGTAAAGGAACTTGGGGGGATTTTGTGGGGAATTCGAATATCTCTTCAACTCTTGGGGGTATTTTAGAACATATGCATTGGCAACTCTGTTCCACATTCACCTTTGAACCGACAAAAATGTTTTCTTGCAGGTTTTTAAACACCGGTAATTTGTTCATCAGATGCGGTCATGAACGCATTTTTGCACTTTGGTTCAATACGATAATATTAGTGACGAGATGCTAACATTTTTCCGAGTGTTGTTCAATGTTAAAAGCGAGTAATCTTAAGAATAAAGAATTCTTCTAGGTTATCGTTCAAAATACAGCGTCGGTTGAAAAAAAACGTAGGTTTATTGATACTTGTGACCGGTGATGTCACGGGTCGCGTTCATAGATTTGATACATTTTCGTGAGACAAAAAATGTTTTAACCTGAAATTTATTTTAACTAACTAACTACAACAATAAAATGTAATAAATTGAAATCATGTTCATCAAACGAATTTAAAAATATAAATTTACTGGATTGAAATCATGTTCATCAAACGAATTTAAATTAAAAAATAAAATATAATGAAAGAAGTAAAATAAAATAAAGTAACGTAATGAAAATTAAATAACTATTTAATAACTAGGCAGTTATAAAAACTAAGCAATATGTATATAATTGATAACAAATTATTATAATCAATAATTAGTTACCTGAAATATCCGTACAAATTGAAAATATCTCCCGAGTAAAATATATGTACAGTCGGCGGCATTTATTTTTACGCGGGAGATATTTTCAATTTGTACGGATATTTCAGGCGACTAATTATCGCTTATTTGTTATCGTTTGTGCTATGCATAAAAAAAGACTTGTCTTGTAAACATTAGTTTATAATTAAAAAATTATATATGTATTTACTTATTTATTAAGATATGCACAGTACAATAAGATACAGTTAAGGATATTTTTATACATAGTTGTAGTACCTATTACGTATGTCCATAAAATATCATTACATAATTTCGCTTCAGATTGTTATAAAAGGAAGAAAGTGTGTGGAGAGAAAAAAATAAATTGAAATCAAGAATTATAATATGCTCACGAATTTGTATGTTAGAAAGGAATCATGAAAGATATCTAAGTCTAAATACAGTAATTTTTCGTAGTGGGTGTAAGTTGTGATTGCGCGAGTAATTACTGAGTTGTTTGCTGCATTGGTATTGTTAGCTTCAATATGAAAAAGTGTAGTGTGCCTGGTACGCCTCGTTGGAACATTTAAACCAATGACGGATAGCAATTCGGGACTATCTATTTTATTATTTGGCAGATTATATAGAAACAACAGGTCTGACAATGTGCGTCTTTTTGTAAAGTTAACATATTATTTGTAGTTTTGTTGTATTTCTTGAGTAAATGTTACGAAAGTTTATTCTGTATACTTTCTACTAAATCTATGTATACCTTATATTGAGGATTCCATATTGTGGAAACATACTCCAGTGGACTTCTGACCAATAAACAAAACAACATTTCTAGAGTCTTAGCACTTTTGATAACTTTGCATATTCTTTAAGAAACCTAGCATGTGATGGTGGGTTGTGTATATTATGTGTAATATGTAGGTATATTATTTATTCTTTAAAGATCATTTATTTTGCAGCAAAGCCTTTTTTTTCTTTAATCCATGTCTTAATTTTGTTTGAATTGTTGAATGCTTTTATAGCCTGATATTTGTGGTGTCATTGTCCAAAGTTTGTGTTTATCGATGGAGTTTTTTTTATATTTTGTATGTACGCTCGTCTAACTAGTCTATTATTGTTAGTTTGTGTTTGTTTACATTTATTTTATGTTCAAAATGTAATATAATAGTGTTTTTATGTATATTTGGCGTATGTCTAGTAGATCAAACATGTAGAATATTTGATTACTGTCAGTCATTTTTATTTTTAAGAATTATCTTTATTATAGTTTTCTGTGTAATATATCCGAGTTTGTTACTCCTCCCTTACTGTACTCTATAATGGATTGGCAAAGTGCATAATATTTTGTTTTCATTTGTTTTAGTTTGAATATGTTTTTTATGTTCAGGAAAATGATAATTGTTTTAAGGAGTTTATTTGCGATGTGTTTGATATGTGCCCATCTGAGGTTATGGTCTATTATGATATAGGTCAGTATTGATAAAAAAATAATATTTTAACAAAATGGACTAGAGTTCCTTATTGGGGATGCCATTGTCTCAATGAATCCAGACGATTGAGAGCAGTCGGGACTCTCGTGCGGCATTCATATTTTTAAAAAAAACTAAGTTAAATAAGCTTGGCTTAACGAGTAGCTAGAACATTCCCTCCAATCCACGTTACAAGATTTTTTACGCCTGAAACAAAAGAACAACGCAATGGCGGCATTCCTGATTTGTCAACCCTTTGGCCGTTAACGAGATTAAGACTACCGTTGTTAACACGAGTCATTTTGCTCGTTTGTCGGTTCGACACCTTTCTAGGATAATGACAGTCCGGCCGGAGAGGCCCCATGCCCTTAATTACATGATGCTAATGATATTGTTAGAATTTTATTCTCAGGATGTTGTCATTCATCTGATCTCGATTTGGCCCGGACCTGGCTGGTAAACGAGGTACCTACCAATCCAATGCCTGACTTTAGTTAGTTCAGGTGTGGCAAACATTGAAATCATAAACTGTCAAGATCTGACAAAATGTAAAAAATTAAAATAATAATAACATGGCAATTTATATAGCGCAGTTTAGTGACATTTCACTTCAATGTTATTGACATACCAATATCGTTACTTAGAAGCACAAAAAGTATTCATAAATTAGTTTACATTCCGAAAGAAGATGACTACGTCAAATTCGAAGATAATTTATTATTTAAACTTGTTATTTTTTAACGCTTTGTAAGCGAGACAATTGAATGGGAATCATTTATCTTTAAATGCAGGGTGCAGTTGCAGTTGGCTGGAACCTGGGAGGGGTCTCATTGTGTCGGGAGGGTCGTGCCGTTTTCAGTCGTTACCATGGTTTGGTCCGGACAACACCCCAACAACAAAATGGCCGTTCTTTCGTCGTCGCCCAGCGAGTCTTCCGGCTGCACTTTAATCTTACGCGTCGCGTTACCGTCCCCCACCGTAATTTATTGGCGCGTTGGGTACATTCAAAGAAAATAGTTTCACACTAAGATGTAGGGGTTTAGAAAGACCCAAAATGGTAAGAACACTCGAAAATTTAACGAGAGTGAGGAGCTGATTGCTGACCACTCACTAAAGAGGATTTTGCATCAAGACTTATCATTCCACCCCTACTAGATTATCATAGTCCAAGAGTTGAAGCCTCCTGACCATGAAAACCCCACGAATCGCTCCCAAGAAATTTTGAACCAGATCCATGCGTGGTCAACTTTTTTCAGTAGTGACGAGGCCCACTTTCAAGTCTGTGAAGCGGTGAATGATCATTTTTTTCGGTACTGGGCTGAAAATAACCTAAGGCAACTTCACGAGAGACCTCTTCACTCCCCAAAAGTGACCTGTGGTTTGCGATTTCCAAATTTGGGGTAATTGGGCCTTATGTTTTAGGAGAATTGACGAACTGTGACTGTCAACGCTCAACGTTATGTTTCCATGTTGAACCTGAATTGGCAGAGACAAGACACTCAAGGAGGAAACAGATCTGGGAGATATCTGATCTCAACAGGACGGTTGTACGGCCCATACTTCTCGAGTTTCAATGACGACTGCGACAATGATGAGCGCACCTCGTCTCTCTGAGGGGTGACGTGCAGAGGGAGGTTTTTTTGGTTAAATTACTAGTTTCAAAAATTATTTTTTTCACAGCGACATAACATTTCATTGTTGTATCGAAATTTAAATATCTTGCCTGTGCAGCTTACTATGGGACAAAATATTGATTCAGCATATATCTGACTCCAAATATAAAAATAAATTGGAACATGAACACAAAACTAGGTTCACAAAGGATGAATGATAATGTTTGTTTCAAAATATAACAATAAATACGTACAGCCAACCTTAGAATATAACGTGCCCAAAATGTTCAACATGTTGCCAAGTAACATAAAAAAGTGTAAATTCCCAAATAGATTCAGATATATGCTGAAAACATGGCTTACATTTATTTAGATTGTGTTATTTTAGACTGTGTGCCAATAATAATAATCTGAATATCTAATAAGTAGCAACAAAAATATGTATATTCATAATTAATAATAATATTATTTATACATATTTACATTGTAATTTAACATGTACATCCTGTTGACAAACTGCTTAATTCTTTGTTCTGCATGAATATATGTTTTTTAAGCCATAATCTTTTTGACTCGAGTTCCATATTGAAGCAGTTCGCTCCATGCGTCGACTTCCATGATTTTAACCGATTTTTTTATTAATTGCTTGTTAATTATTCAAATCAGAATAGTTTAATAGTCAGAAGTTTCTCACAAATTAATAATCTTACTGTACCAACTACAATCTATCTATATCTATAAAGAAGGGTATCAGTGGCAGGTGGCGTGTGTCTGGGACGGGTGGCGTTGTTTTGATTATTATACAAATCTACAGTTTTATTCCGAGATTGATGATATTTTGTACACTTGACCATCAAAACAAGGGAAAGATCACTGTGTAGATCTGATTTTAAAAATATATCTGTGTAAAGCCCGGGTAACGCCAGAGACTTCAGCTAGGATCAATATAAAAAGCAAACTGTAGATATCCCTTTATTTTATTGTATAAAATTATATAAGCCCTTTAATAACTAAATAACAATCAGTAACAAATGAAATTTTGAAAAATCATTTCCGTCCCTTTTTCCTACCATTTAAAGCAGAATTTTAAAATTTCTTGATGAATTTTTTCACACTTGACGTTCAAAAAATACGAAAATTTCTGTCTGCATCTAATTTTGAAAACTCCCTTCGAAGCCCGGGCAACGCCGGGGACAGTCAGAATTAATAAATATTATTATAGTTTGGAACGCTCAATTTTAATGTCGGCAAAGACGGCATAGACACTGAAGATATTGGTATAGATCCTAGAACTTTGACTTTATTTGAACCAATGGGCCGTTTTCTGAGTGATTTCAAAATATCCAAGAGATGGCAGCACGGTGTTTACCGGTCCTCCTGTCACCTATTTTGTCGACCAAATCTATGGACTGAGGTCTTCCAATGATCTGTCATTTCGATAGCTATTTGCAATTTGTTTTCCGACAACAAACCTAGTTTGCTCGATTTGTAAGTAAAATGCACAGAAATTACGGTCAGTGGACTATTTTCCAATTGAAGGAAGAATTGAAATGACGTAATGCCAAAACTGTTGGTAAAAAAGCAATTCTCGTAGAAAAGGTTAGTAAATAAACCACTATTGCTTATTTATATTGCCTACGATAATTTCTTTTCTAATTTATCAATAGTTATTATCATAATGCGTTTTATTTAAGACTCGAAGACTATGATAAACTTCATAATTTCAATCCTGCTGGCGTTGCAGACGAAGATGTCTTGGAAATGGTTACGCCGAAGCCGGAAGATTTTCAAGACATCAACATGGTCTCCAATACCTATTCCAGCACTGACGCGGGAAGAACTACATAAATTCAGTGTTTCAGTTTGAAGAACACCGACAAAGCGTTAAGTATGTATTCTGAACAATATTTGCTGAGTGTTCGAAGTGCACATGAAAATGGCACAACCTATATTTTAGGAAAGTGTGCTTCGGAGTACAGGAAACATCTTTCTTATGCTGTCTATATACACTATATTGGAATGCCAATGTGAATGTGCAGCCGGTGTGGGGCCTAATGCACATTGCAAGCACGTATTTGTAGTTCTACCTTATGTTACTTATACCAGGGCGGGTAAGTGGTGGACAACCTCCAATGACTGTACAGAATGTAAATAAGTAGTAATATAAATACATGTCATCAAAAATTATTATTGGAAAAATAATATCTTGTATATTTTTAATATAATTATTTTAAATAAAATAGGATTTAAAATGTTTTACTAAGTGTATCTATTACTATGCATGGCAGCTGTTTCGCCTTCTGAAGGCATTGATTTGACAAACTTACTTGAAAATATTTATGTTTTTATTCTGCACTAGTTGCATATTTAAGTTGCTAATCTTATTTTCTTTATTTTAACAGGTTGACGGTTCACAAAGTTGCTCA
Source organism: Hesperophylax magnus (assembly GCA_026573805.1). Taxonomy (NCBI): domain Eukaryota; kingdom Metazoa; phylum Arthropoda; class Insecta; order Trichoptera; family Limnephilidae; genus Hesperophylax; species Hesperophylax magnus. The sequence goes on from JAIUSX010000084.1 coordinate 15,178,540, forward strand.
CGCGTTGACCAATGCTACAACTATATAATATTAGGATGTAAAAATAATAAAATAAATGCCAAAACAATAAATAATTTATGTATAATGTTAATTATTTGTTGTACTGATATGTTCTTCTATGTGTATAATGTTTGTAAATGTTTTACGACACATTTATATTATGTCTGTAATCTTGTTCTTTTCATATTGACCTCGAGAAATAAAAGAATTTTTTAAATTAAAAGAAACGGTTTTTATTCCAAATAATGTCAGGAATTACTGGTTAAAGTAAGTCAAGTACGTCCCTTAACACATTTGTTTAATACATATAACAAAAGTAACTTCAAAGAAGGGTTAAATCGTGCATGCTGATATAATGTTTGTAAATGTAATATTCCCGAGCTCTTCGGGAAGTTATCTAAAATATATAATCTAAAATTACACAACATGCAACATATAAATATTATATCCGATGAAAGTATTGTCTCGGTATAGTTCATAGGGGATTTCAAAATTTTATATGTTTTTAAAAGTCCTCTTACTCTTTCTATGTGCACCCTTTTGCTAACAACTTTTCTGTCATTTTCTAAAACACTCCTAGTGATTCTGTGCCACCATATGGTGCGAAGATGTCCTGGACATTAAAACCTTTGTCAGCCACAATAGAATCACCAACATCACACAGGGATAAAAGGTTGCTTTTTTCAATGATCTGGCGATCACTGGCAGAGCCTGCATAGCTTGGTGACATAATTTATGAGGCCACTAGGAGTAGCACCGATAAGTACTTTAAGAGTATTTCTGTTTTTATAGGTAGAAAAGGTTGCTTGCTGGGCAGTCGGTAGTGTAGGCCGTTTAATTGGACATTCCGTGCCGTCAATCATTAACTTCGTGTTAGGGTATTTGTCTCTAAAATCAGTTGGAGAAAAAAATTTTACGTTTGATTTTGATGTCCAAAGGTTGAGCTCTTTCCACTGCAGTGATATGAATTTCACCTATGTAATAAAAATATTAGAAACGTCTTTAATATATATAAGATACATTCTTGCAAATTCAAAAATGTTTTGTGTGTTCTCAATATCATTAATGTTAAAAAAAAATTGTTCAAATGCATTTATATTATTGAGAGGATTACCATAAAAGTATTTTAAACAGTGTGAGGCTTGTCCTAAGGATTGAAAAACAAACAGCACTTTCTCGTATGACTCTAAACTGGTATAAAAATGAATTGAGGCAGGGTCTTTCTTGTATGTCATTATACTGAACAGAGTGTTTTATGGTTTGACTTGAAAATTCTCTTGTTAACCTTTCCTTTTTATTATCTGTCTGAGTGTCTTTATCTAGAGTCGGTTTATCACACGGAGTATCAAAAGGCAATATGACTTCCACTGCCACGTCTTCTATATTCACAGGCAACGCCGCGTCTTGTAGATTCACAGGCAACGCCGCTTCATCTTGTGGTTTTGGTTTTGTAGAATTTATATATGTTTTTTCACGTTTCAGATGCCTTTCCAGTCTGTTTCTTAGTTCTAAATTACTTCCTTCTACTTTTATCCAGGGAAATATTGAAGGAACTACACCTTTCAGTAGCTTTTGCCTGTACAGTACATCTGAAAATAAAATTAGGCTCAAACATCCATACTTGCATGATATAAAATACAAAACGGTATACGTTAAGAAATAATAACAATTTGATTTTTTTTCCTAAAACACTCCTACTGAAAATTAAATTACAATTACGAGATACACAGACATTGGACGAGAAATGCAAAGTAAATTAGATTGCCAACAATGAAGAAACAGCCGCTCAGAAATCTCGTGCCAGACAGTTTGATAACCGTGCAATAAAATTATTGCAATAATTAAAAATATGGTTAATTTAAAAAAAAGGAAATAAGATATTATGTCTACCATAATTATTAATGTTAGTTGTGATTGAATACACTTATATTTACGGTTATTAGGTACGTTTGTTAAATAATGTCAACTGCGAAAGAAGGCAAAATATTGTGTATAAAATTTTGTGCATTCTATGTCAAATGTTTCTTTACTTGTTCATTATACTATACAAGTACTCTTTATATTATATTGGGTATTCAATTATAGTAAGATATTAATTAAATGAGTCATGTACTTACTGTTATGGTTAATATCATTGACTACATAATCTGAAATGAGCTTTACAGACTACAGATGTAGGAGTCGGTGCCCATTTTAGACGTCTGATGGAATGAATCCATTTGGCTTTTAAGTCTCTATCTTTGGGAAACTCGTGCCCACCCCTATGTCTACACATAGGAACACTACAAGAGGTTGACGGCATTATTGTAATATTTAAAAACACTAAATTGCGTCAAACGGCCTAAAAAATGTATGGGATCTGACAGTTAAACACAAAAAGTTGGACCGGTAGAACAATAGCGCCTCTAGCGACCAAAATCTTGCGAAAACGGCCCATTGTTATAGGTACTTACAATAGATACTAATAACAAAAATTTATGCAATTCAAACCATCAGCACAACTTACCACAATCTCCTATTCTATATAATTACATAAATGTGTTGTACCCCTGAATCGTCGTTTTTTCTCTAGCCCTTTCCGGCAATCCTTTTATTTCATCTCAGCTTTTGTCATCAAGTAATTTTTTTCGTATTGTATCATTCAAATTTAGGTCAGATGCAGTTATTATATATTATTATCAATCATGTCTACGAATCATTAAATAATTGCTCCCATTCGCTTAATGTTATCGTCATCAGTGTTGCCATTGAGGAAATGCTGCTATCTATTAAAAAGTCTTCACAAAATAAAATCATTTCCTAATCAGTGTTGCCAACTCAGCTCCTTCGTCAAATAGGGTACATGCAGTGATGATGCAGTGTATGTAATAAATTGTTTTCAATGCATTTAATGAATGCAAAAAAATTAACTAAACGCGTATATCGTACTTGAACCCCCAAAAATAGTTTTAAATTAATTCATTCACTTTTAAACTGTATGAAAATTCAAATACCAATAAACGAAATACGATTGGCTGGCGAGATTATGACGACACAACGTCCTCGCGTTGATTCTAGGTGTTTTTATTCCCGTTGCTGGTTTGATTGCTATAAGCGTTTAGTTATGCATTCTAAACCGACTTTTTATAAAACATATATGTTATGTAAATACCTATCATTGTGACAGACAGTGGTTTTTTACAAGGACAAAAATTTCAACATTTTAAATGTTTTTAAAATTTTACACAATAATGTGGGGTTAATGGTAGTTTATCGGTTCTGAAAAATTTAAAACACATTTTTTAGTAAGGAGGAAAATGTGTAATGAAAAAGAGAAATTAAGGCGATGCACTACGTCGTGTAATATTTTAAATTGAGCCGCTATCAATAACAACCCAATTTTATATACAGTATAATTTTACATCATATCAGCATTTGGGTAAGTGACTCTTCAATAATTGTTTTAGGTCGTTTAGAGAACAGTCATTTACATCCAAATTCTTTGCTAGTTCGTTCAACAGCACCACTCCCCTCGTCATGCTCTGCTTTGCCAGGACGTCGGTTTTGCCTTTTGGTACTCTGAATAAGTCATGGTATCGACTTCGGCTGTAGTGGTCTGGTACATATAAATCATAGCATCCCAAGAGGAATGGGCTATCAATAAAATTGTTCCAAATTTTGAAAGATATAATGGCTAGGCTTGCTTGCTTTTGATTTATGCAAGAAAAAAACATCGCCAAAAAGTGCCTTTTATTTTATTTTGTGGATGTTCAGGCATAAATATTTGATTTAATTTCGATCATTTTATAAATAACTTAATTTGCCACATTGTACAATTAAATCATAACCGAAAATGGGTTCGTAAATAGGAGATTTTGAACTTTAAAGCAGTTTTCATAGGCCTTATACATAATTTTTTTCTGGGCTTATAAAATGACTTATCTAAAAAATACTCGATTATTTCAAAGGCCAAGATGTATTCTACTCGCAGTATTTAATTAAAGCATCTGAAACATTTCTAGGCGACCAAATTTTCAAACCAAAAACACATGATTTTGTATTACATCGCCTTGAGAAATGTATACCAATTTATAAAAACTAATTTTAAAACAACCCAAATGCATTATACATGGTGTCCGGAAACTCGTAGTACAAGCGGGAAACTGGTGAATCTACATCACATTTGGAGTCGATTTTGTAGTATAATTTTTTTTGATATGAGCTTTCGTTTTCGAGTAAATCGAGTCAGAAGTTGATTTTTTTTTTGATCAAATTCTTATAAATTATTACTGAAGATCAAAGTACCCAACTAATTAAAACTATTTAAAAATTTAAAAGTAAAACAAATAATGACGAAAAAATTTGAACCCTGAAATAGCCGAAAAATAATTTTTTTTGGTTTTTTTTTTTTTATAAAAATGATCAAATCAAAAAAATTTATGTTTATTTGGGTTCCCCGTGTGGTATACATTCTCCAGTTTCCGGCTTGTACTACGAGTTTCCGGACACCATGTATATTATACTACCTGATGTGTACCCGGCGTTGCTCGGGGTTATCCTTAGGAGATAGACAAATACCATCCTTTACTTTTCTGTAGGCCTTTTTAAGATATACAATTCCGTATTACATTATTTTGATGTATTTCATAAGGTTTAGCCAGCGTTAGCAATGGAAGTGCCCGAAAATAATCTTTTTACGACTTGATTACAAGACTTTTCTCTACTTTCTATAAATATAATATTCACGTTTTATATATTTAAACCTTTGGAAGAAATTTTCTAAATAAATCTCTTAGAAGAACTAAAAAGAGACTGGTTGAGGGATACATTTTTCATCTCTCCAGCAGGTCTCACTCGACCCATCACCTTGCACCGCAGTGGGAGGGATGAATTCAAACGTCCGTCACTCCTGGACACTTGGACCCCAGATTCCTACACCTCCCTCGTACCTTTTTCCTTCCCAGATCTTCCTCTCCTTCCTTTACTTAAAAACCCCCGCACAGGATCCCCAAAGATGACATAGACCCTGAGGGAAATTATTTTCCACTGGGCCTTGGCCTGGAACTCGTGTGGAGCTAATGTAAAAAAAGTCAATTTAAAAAGACCCCGGGTATGAATTTAGTTTCATTTAACTGATAAAAAGCCAGGGCTTTTATTTTAACACACATAATTTATTTATATTAAAAATCCAGGGTTATTTCATAATAATAAATAATATGTTTAATGTATTTATATCATACGGTTCTTTTATTTACATGATTTGAGAGTTATTCTGATTAGAAGATTTGCTTGCTACTTTAACAATCCATTTTTCGTACCTAATTTCAAACTAGGAGGACCCGGGGTTTACGGCCCCTGGTTAAGTGCATTTTAAATTGCCACTATCGAACCTCACATCGATCAGCTTCCACTGTTTTGTCAAATATAAGGTTTTATTAGTATATTAATATTTACGAAAATAATATTAAATAGCATTATTTTCCTTAATCGTTAATGCAAATCGTAGCATATTATTGTCATTAAGTTGAATCAAAGGTTTGTTTAAAAAATGCGTTAAAAACGGTAGTTGTATGTAAAAGTTTACCCACTTGTTTACCGCGCGAAAGAGAGCGTTTCGGTCGTAATTTGAAATGAGAATATAAACGTTGTTGAAAGGCTATTCCTGGAGTAAAAAAAATTGTTTGTACATTCAAGTTTAATTTTTTTCTTTAATTTTTAGTAAAAAAATATAAATAATTGTGATTGTACCCTATTGAGGCCATCAGCTCCAAAATAAGTGATTTAGCTTCTTAGCTCGTTTTTTCAGATAATCTAGTTCTTTTTTTAATACAAAATGGGGGAAAAAATATTTTTTATAGAAAAGGGAAAACCACAAAAATCTAGGGATTTTTTTGTCTTCAGTATTCCTAGTGGGGATAGTAGAGTGAGTAGTGGGGGTAGAGTAGGTAGTGGGGGTTGTGATGATAAAGTAGGTAATGGGGGTAGTAAGGATAGAGAGGCTAGTGGCAGGTAGTAGAGCGGATAGTGGGGGTAGCGAGGAGAGAGGGGGTTTTGGGTGTATCAAATGTGTATGGGAGATTAAAATACAATAACATATAAAGTTTGTTATTTTATTGAAAGTATTTTTGTTTTAACATCGCTAGAGTTATTTACGAAAAAGGTTAACCCCCTTACTGATCAGGGTTGGAAAAACCCGGGATTTTTCAGGCTCAACACAAAGTAATGCAAATTCATATGTTTTTGGTTTGAAAATTTGATCGATTAGAAATATTATAGATTCATAATTAAATACTGTGATTAGAACACAATATCTTGGCCTTTGCTATAATCGAGGATTTACGAAAAAAAATTAGAAACCTGGCCTATAAAAAATTCTTTGAAGTGCAATCTCCTACTCACAAACCTCTTTTCAGATATAGTTTTATTATTTAATGTAGCCAATACGTTCTTAAGATTAGTAGGATTTAAAAAAATATTTATTCACATAGTAAAATAAAACATTACGGGGATGTTTTTTGCATAAACAAAAACAGCCGGCCGGTGTTAAGCTGGAATTTCAACCTATCGCCATTTGAGGAGTGTGACTTCACCCGATTCCGAATGACTGGAAGAAACTGTGAGTGAGTGTACAGTTTTAAATTGTAAAAATTTTAAGTAATTTTTAAGATAAATAGATTTAGGATCCTCTAACCCAGAAGGTTACAGTTTCAACGTTGATTTACACTTTCATCTCATTTCTACATTTAGAAGGGAGATATTTTACATTTTACTACCTAAAATCACTCATAATTATTACTACAATACGACAAGTTTGTTTTTACAACTATAGTGTACTCTTAATTCTCTTCTCAATTAGGTATAAACTTGATTATCGGAATTTTACAATGATTACTTCAATTCGTCTGTTATTATGAGTTTATTTATTATCGTGAGATATATACTATAAATATCTAGAAGGACTTATGTCCATTCTTTTAGAGGCTCTAAGTTATTCTATTGAGAGAGTGAACTCTCTGAGATCGCCTGAAGATCAGCTAGCATCGGCTGTACTCGTAACCATTCAGGTATGGCCAACATGTTATCTCTGTCATGTGGCATTACTGCCACCTATTGAGATATCTTAAAACCACATAAACTAAATAAAAATAACTTAAATCTACACTCTCTAAAGACACCTGTTGAGCGGTGTTGAAGCAACAACTATTTATCAACACTACAAGAACTCACTTAATTTTTGTTTTATTTGTATATTTGTTGGAAAAACCCACTGGGTTGAGTGATTAGATATTTATTCTATTTGTTATATTGAAAAAATATTAGAAATCGGAAAATCCACTCCACATTAACTAAATAAATAATGCTTAAACATACACAAAAGAATTGATTATAAATGGAAAGAGGTCAACCTTGTACTAACAATAATGAAGAGTAAATTTGAATAGCTAGTCTAACATCACTTTTTGCTGAAGTTTCATTTTGGTGCAGTTTAGAAGAGGGTTATACAAAATAACAAATGCATTTCTTTATTTAACACAATTAAATATATTATATTATAATGTAGGCATATTTAGTTTGTAACAAGTCACCACGAAAAAACAGCTGAAAAATACTGTTTGCTGAATACCTTTTAAATAATGTAAAATACATGCATACTGTAAATATATTTGTACATGACAATATTTTTTAAGGCTGCAAAATATACCCAAAATATTATTGAAATTAATTAATATTCAAAGTACATGCAGAAAGTCTTGAAACTATTTAAAACTTAGAATTAATAATGGTAAAAAATGTACAGGTTCAGGAATTAATAAATTATTGCACATTAAATTATTCCACCATATTATTTAAAAGTTATATCAATATATATAAAAAGCAAACTAAATCATTAGTTCCTTAATAACTAAATAACAATCAATAACAAAAAGAAGAATAATGATATCATTTTCGTATACAATGAAAATAATCAATAAAATAATTTGTGGCGAATTGTTTCACTGACTTTCAAACGTAACATTGTCACCCAAGCGCCAATCAACGCTAGTCATGTTTATTTATATTTGAATGATCCTCGTTAAATGCCAATTTTGGGGCCATAACAACTTTATTGTTACGCATGTCCTAACAAGTTTACTCTATAATGCAATATTGGATGACTTTTAAAATCTTTTAAGATTATCTTTAAATTTACGTTAGAAAATATTGCACATGGCCTGGTATATGACCAAATCATCGCTGCTTCCTTCCGGAAGATCTATCGTCAGTTGTCTGGAAGACTTGAGAAATAGAACACTTCCTTTGCTGATTTCTTTCTGCTCCAGATCAGTCGCAGTTCCCTTTCCCGAGACAACCAGGAAAATGCTTGCGCTATGTCGCATTATGGTGTTGTAAGATTTTTTAGTATCTTTTGGAATCTGGAATTATATAATTTATAGTGAGAAAATTATAAATAAATATATTAAAAAATTACATGCTGATTCATGGAAACATTCTTTATACCTTTGAAATCAGAAATGATAATATTGATACTATAGTGAGGAATTTATAAATGAACATTGTATGTATATGTATTGCGTACCACATTTCATAATAATTAAAATATTTATACAGAGGTGTATTTATGCATACTTTTTTCTGAATGATATAATAATAAAACATTTATTGGATTATCAGTTTGTTACTTTTTTTTTACATTATTAACAAAAGGTATGCATGTTTAACTGATGCTACCCGCTTAAAATTTATAACCAATTGCCTGCCTTATTGAAACAATCAGCAGAGAATACACTAACACGTAAAACTGAACAACAGGTTTCCATCTGGATCAAAATAAAAGGTACCTATACAATTTTTCGAGAACTTAACACCAAACCAAAAATACCATAACCACTCGCTTGCCCGGACCACCATTACGGACTTAGCAGAAAATCCTTAAAGCAGCTTAAAGTCTTGACTTACTCTTCTATTTATTTTTTAGCATCTTATGTATTTTAGCCATGAAAACAAAACTTCTTGCACTGTGTAAGAATGAATTGGACTGTCTTCTACTAATGATTTTAGAGTTGTAACCCTGATACATATTTATTAAGTTGTTAAGTGTCAAAGTTTACTGATGTTACATGGTTATTTTTTGTGTTTCTGTCGATTTGTCAGTACAAATATGAATATATTTCTATATATTTTATATTAGCGTTATGTGTTAAATTGTTTCTAATTCTTTTCCGCTTCTATATAAACATAACTGAATCTTGTTTCAACGCGGCCAGTTGTTTGTTTACATAAAACTAAAATAAGTTAGTAATCATTTTAGTATATCAAGATTATTTAAACATAGTTTCCTTATTAATTTGATACTGAAAACATAAGAACTGATTCATTTTTGAGGTCACTTTAGTGAAAATTACAACTTTTGATAACAACTATTTGCGCTCTGTCAGTTGTTATAAAGCTCGCACTACACTCTATTCCGGCAGAAATATTTTGTGTGAACATTTCATAAACATAGAAAGGGGTACCCAAAGGAAACCGAACTGATGCTACGGGTGGCTTAGTTTTTGTAGTACCGGGTCCTGCCGGTAGAACCGTGTACAACTACCTTTCCTCAGTCACCGCGCTGGAGAAGTCGTCCTTTCAGCTGGTGTGAATTTAAAAAAAAAAATTATGTTGTCTGTTTCTATTTAAAATCTTTTTTGTTAATTGTGAAAAACTAATATTATCTTTTTATACTTACATAGAAAAAATTATAGTAAATTCTTCGTAATGCGTTCAGGCCTCCGTTTGTGTCAGTGCAATCCGGACTGTTAAAATGTGGGGCAAGTGCGAGTGGATAATCGAATACAAACAAATTTACTGGTCAATAGACCGTAGTCAGATGGATTGAGGAAAGAATACCAAAGAATATTTTTACTTCTGGAAAGATATTTCAAGACATTTTACCCTTATTTCGGCAACCGCGAAGTCCTTCACAGGCGGCCTCCAAATTTTTGTGAAAGAATCTTCGACGTTGGGTTGGAAAAGGACAGTCTCCGGCGATTTACTTTCATATTCCAGCATACCGACCAGTGTCGGCACATCTATGAACTTGGGCGTCAGTCCAGCCCTCACCACATTATCAGAACAAGCCATGCATTCAATACAATCTGAAAAGAACAATATTTTTTTTCAGTCAAATTTTATCTAATTGAAATGATATCTGAAATATTCACCTACTCAGATTAATTTGCTTGATTATAAAATTGCAGTCATTGTTTGAATTTAGAATATTGACCTCTAGGAATAACAAGGTTAAATCTGACATGGCAATGTTCAGGCGATAATGAACTCTAATGTAGTTCTTTCTACATTAGAGTTCATTATCGCATGACATTGCTGTGTCAGGTGGAGCCTTGTTATTCCACGAGGTCGATATGTAGTTGTTTACCTCCAAATAAATAAGCGTGTGGCACATTTGGTCCAAGGAATATGGCCTCTCCGGGTTTGAGAATGAGGTAGTTCAAGAAGTAAATGCACCAGCAACCCACGTCTCCTGGGAATGCAGTAGTTAATCTTTGCAGCAACGGAAACTGGAGCTTGCTCTGAGTTGCCAGGTCTGTAAATGGAATGAAAAATAGAATAAAACTCAATTACATAGTTCATGTCTTTGAAGCTAAATTTTTCTAGCTTTTTCTAAGATATTCAAGAATTGGGTTTTTTGCGAGGAGAACCTTCTAGTGAGGAAAATGCGGGGATTATCCAACCATAATGAAAAATAATAAATATTTACAATAATAATAATTCTGTTTTTTTTTTCAATTCTTAAAGTCTATTATTCGCAAATCTTGCGTTTTTCTTACTATTTTATTAATTACTTATATGATTTGGTATAATCGAGCAAGAATTTCTTCACCAAACACAAGAGCCTTGTCTCTTTATGATGAGGAAATGCTATTTTTATTTTACACTGTAATACTGTATGACATGTAAAAATTGTTTATTTATTGTAAAAAAATACAAATATTAAATAAAAATAAATTGTGAGAACGCACTATATTTTGTTTCGTTCAGAGCAAATTTTCAAAATAAGTCTATTTTTATAGCCTGAACGGAAGATATGAAAATATCTACATAATAAAAAATAAATTCTAATTTAAATAGAATTTAGTTCAATTTTGGAGGTAAAGGAGCTTGAGGGGGATTTGAAAATCTAATCTCTTTCTAAGGGTGTTTTAAGGGTCAAATCTCAGGGTATTTTAGAACATATTATGCACTAGTAACTCTAGTCTACATTCACATTTGAACCAATGAAAATCTGAATGTGGACTAGCAACTCTAGTGCTGTCATGGATGCATTTTTGTACTTTGATTCAATACAATAACATAGTGACAAGATGTTAATACTTTACCTAGTGTTCTTTGATGTTAAAAGCGGGTAATCTTAAGAATAAAAAAATGCTTCGACTCCCATACAAAATATAGCGCCGATTGAAAAGAAAAACGTTTTTGGGAGATTAGAAAAATTAAAACTTTGAAAATTATTTTAAATAATAATGGAATTTGAAAAATGTATATTTTTTATTATGGTCTATTTATTTTCACAGAAAGACAAAAATAACATGACAATCCAAAAATAAAAGAGTCAATGCAAAAAAAAAACACAATCTTATCTCTGTCTGCGTGAGATAAATAAAATCATTAGTTTTTCAAGTCGTGCTCTTAAAAAACTAAAATGAATTAATAAAATCTTTTTCACATGGCATTATTTTTCTACTTCATCTTCTCCTGGTGTCCTTTCCTATCGGAGGTTGGCTATCATTAGGGCGAACTTGCAGGCTGAGGCCACGAGTTTCAATCTGACGTAGACAAAACATTCAAACCCATTGTAATCAATGACATTACTAACAAAATTAAAACCAAGTATGGCAAGTAACAAACATACTTACTGTTTCCAGTAAATTCTTAATTCAAATGTTTATTGATGTATGACAAAGATAGACGTTCAAAGAATATGTATGTATGAATGAAATAGATATAGGACCGAGCAGCGTTTACATTATTAAAATTTGTATGATTGAGGTGACAAGCTTACTCGTTTACACTAAGACGAAACACTGTATGAAATGAACTACTACTAGTAGGTTGTACTTCTATACTTTTGTGTTGCTACGTTTGTTGCTTCACTCACGGAATCAATGAAATATTATTCCTTGACTTCTACTAGTGTTTGTCGTGTAATGGAAACACTTTCTCATCACACACTAGAGAATTTTGGCACCGCAATTTGGTTAGAGATGGCATATAACCTCAAGCGAAGCGTAACAGTTTAGCACTAACACAACTAAATCGAAAATACGACAATTAGGGTATCTTTTGATTGCCACTTTGTAATCTCCAAGACATGTCTGTATGTTTTATAATGTCATTGATTGTAATATTGTTTATTTACAAACCTGCGGTATTGAGTCGTTGAACAGCTTCATCCAAGTTCTCTTTTAGGACTGCAACACTTTGTGTCATCAAGGCTTCAAATGCACTCTTAAGAATCACCATGGAATTGGCCTTCCCTTGCAAAACTATTCTCGTAACTTCTTCGCCCAACACAGTTTGTAACTCGGGCAAATCTAGAATATAAATACAACATAATACCATTAGCATGTTGAAAAATCAAATAAAAATTTTTCATCGAGTTTGAAACTAGTAAGTTTGTAAGAGATGAAACCGTACCCGCCACGAAGTTTTTGATTTCTTCGATTGGTCTAAATGCACACAAGGCTTCAAAGGGTGTCAAAGCAATAGCCAATTCCGGCTTGTGGTTGGGATCTTTGTATAAGTCCGGACGTGCTTTGTGGAGCTCCTCTGCGTGTTTCTGGAATCATCGAAATTAATATTTACAATAGGATTTTCAAAGAAATTAATTTTGTCCTGTATTTGCACGGGCATCACAAACTGGTATTTTAAATATAAATAATATGTCAAAAATGGTCCACATAAAAAATTAAATGAACTGTAGATTTAGATTTCTTTGATTCAACCCAACCCACTGGTCATTATATAAGGGATTCGGGGATAAAGCGCATTAACTTCGGGAGGTGATTCTACATGAAAGAACGAGTAACCATTTTTATTTAGGATTTAGTTCACTTTAAATTCAAAAATAGAATTAAGTATGGCCATTTGAAATTCACACTACTTGGTTCTACATAACTAAGAACTAAGTAAAGGTACCTACCTATTTAACATAAGCTACAAAAATAGAATTAAATTTAAATCCCATATTATCATTTTGCGTACTTTATTCGGGTGAGATTGAATAGACAGCGCTTTCCTGACTGAGAGAACTTTGAACAAGAAAGGCAGATCATGGCCAAATTCTTTCTGGGCGCCGACACCGAGGGAATCGAGGTTATGCGACAGATAGCCCGAGAGAGACTCGTTCCTCTCGGGGACAAAGCAGGGCCCATTGACATGGGTTCCCATCCACAACTCTGCATAGGGCTTGGAGTCCTCGATGGTCAGGGTGCGGTTGCAGACAGTGGCCAGTCTGGCCACTTCACTGTCTTTACCGAGTTTTCCCCAATCGTAATTCTGCACTGCGCATTGAAGCTCCATTTTGAACTGAAAAAAATACAAACATGAGTCTCACAAATAATATTAAAGGTCAGCACTCAAAAATGTTGCTAATCGCCGCTTTTGTAAATTTCTAATACTAGCAATAGTACAAACACTTTATCTGTAAATTCTTATGGGTAGTTAGGAAAATTTCTAAGGTTTCGGGTGAGTAAAATTCTTAAACTGTAATCTTTTAAATTTTATGAAATACATGACAAAATGTCCGTAATAGATGCATTTTAAAGCCAGCAAAGACACTTTCAAATGTTTTACTCAAAATACCTGTAGGTAGTAGGTACGTATTTCGGTAAATACATAAAAAAATTCTTAAATCACAAAAAATATATTTATTTATTCATTCACAATAAATTTTACTACAAGTTATATGTTTCTAAGCATTAAATTATACATAATTAATATAACTATTACGAATGTCCAATGTCTTGGTAATTTCTTCTGGGATAAAATTTAAAGTTCTTTATCCTTTCTAATGATGTAGGTATGAGTAATAATGACAAATAATACAAAATAGGAAGAAGTGTGTGGAGAGAAATTTTTAAGCTGGAAGAATCTGTGTGGAGAGATGAATGGATTTTTATAAAAATCAATAAGTACACAAAGCCTACGAATTTTAAAATACCGTTAATAAAAGTGTAGTGAAAAATTAAGTGCAAAAATGATATATCACGCATAAAAAAAAAATTTATTTTATAAGTTAGCGAACAATTATGAAAAATGTCCAAGTATAGCATTTTTTCTTAGTGGGTATGAGTTGTGATTTATTTGCTGTAATAGTGTTGTTTTTTATTTAAGTGTTATTGCATTATAATTTGATTTTAAAGGGTTATCTAAAAAAAAGAAATTCTTTAGGTCATTTGAATCGTCGTAGAGGGCCGACGAGGTGTTTTTTTTTTACAAAAACGGCGCTAAAGAAATTATAATATTATAATTTTATATATATATATTATTATTGATATATTGTACATAAAATTGTTATTATATAACGTTTGTTTATCTGTAGACTGCCAACCACTGCCAACTGCCCAGATAATGAAAGTAAAGTACACGTATCCAAAACCATGTACTAGTTTTTATGACATTCAATCGTAAATTAGAGGACAAAAGAGATTTATCTCAAAATAATAAATAGTCCCAAAATTCATTACATTCACTATCATAAATAAATTGCTTATAAAACCACAACGTCAATTTCAGTAAAACTTATGAATTATTTATTTATACCTTATAAATGCCGCCCAAAAACAAATGTCACAATATTATAATTGATGATAATATTGCTCCGTAAAAAATATTTAGTAATAGATAAGAGATAAGATTTTATAAAAGGTTCCATTGACGAAGTAACTCAGCTACGAAAAATAATGCGTAACCGAAACTTTTGCTCCGCCTGAAATAAAATCTAATTGAATAATAATTAATGAAACAATAACTATTATGATTAATAATATTCAGTTAGTGTTAAATAGAAAAAAAAACACACAGAAAAGAGAATAAACCGGTTTCGACCGAAAATCTATCTAGGGACCTCTTCATAAATCAACTATCTAGACCTCTTCTCTGTCCGGGATGAAAGATAACAGGCTGTTATTACCCATTTATTTACCACCATTTTTATTAATTTATTAATTCTTAAAAATTGCGTGATATTATTTTGTCATATTCCAAAACTGGCATCGATTTTTTAATGCCAACTTTGTTGGATTGTGTTTGGAATGAATCGTGCTTTAGATTTGTTTGTTCATCAATAATTTATTACGAATGCCGATATATCAAATGAAATACCTACCAGTTTTTTTTTCTTTCATAATATAATCCGGGTAGCGAAATAGTTTTCCTGTCTTTACACTGACTGTGCAGACAAAGGTATTCATGAGAGGTGTTAATTTATAAAAATGCTATTGCACTTCGACTGGTCAAAATATGAATTTTGTATACCAATTTTTACCGGCTGTAAAACATTTTTTTAACGATAAAAGTAAACGGAAAGTATGTCAAAAAGAGCAGAAGCCATAGTCATGCACTATCACTTTTACAGGTTGCCAGAAAGAAAATAAATTACTTTTAAATTTGTTGAAGGCGCCGAGCAAAAACGCCCGCTCATCTATATATAAAGATCGGCATGGAAACATGCCAAAACATGCTCTTTTTATTAAACTTTCTAAAACGTTCGTTGATATTCTATAAAATTATTTTGGTAAATAACTTTATAAATACTTTCGATGTCGTCAAAAATATTCAAGAAAACAAGAGCTAAATAATAATAATCGTGGAGCCTTTGGTGCGGCCGGTAACACAAATTAATTATCTCTGCCTCCATTGGTTCGTGATTTTTTTAAACCATTGCAACTTGCAATAATTTATGTAATCGTTTGACACTTTGAAATCTGTTTCCACAAGTAAATATTCTAATTTATTCATCATGTCATCCTTATTCGGTAAACTTGGAAAGCAAATTAAGAGCCCGGAGTTTAGGGCTTATTTTATGAGGTAAGAATAAAACCTTCGTAATTATTTTATAACAAATTTCTTTAATTTTAATATTTTGACATTTGACTGACGTTAACCTCCCAAATCTTATTTATGAAATTCTTTGGCATCGTTAGTAGTTCACTCACCTTTGAAAAATATTGTTCGCACAGTATAAACCTCTCCTTTCTAAATTTATTAACATTTTTAAAGTTTATTTTTTTCTTTATCATACAAGATTTCATTTGAATGTCTTGAAAACAAAATAATCTATTTACAATACGTATGTAGGTTATATTTTACTATAGTAATCTGTCCTCTACTTCAAAAAGGTAGTCTATTTTGTGAGCTTTACCCTTCTCTCTATATTGTCATATATGATTGTTTTACGATTTTAACTACGTTTGTAGAATTTTAAAATGGGTAAACTTGTCGAATTCCGCTGCATGCAAAGGCTATTTAAAAACACAACTATTTATATCGGGGGTTTAAGTAAACATGCACAAAATAGGTTTTTAGGGTTTAGTTTGCGTTTTAATAATTTGTGTGTATTTCCTAACCTTCAACCTTTGATTGAGAACACTTTTGCATCTTTTAACATCTCCCACCACATATATAGTATTACTTGTAGTAATTAAATTGAAACCAAGTGCTGTTTATAATTTTTTTCCGTGCTGCGGAATTCGACGAGATTAATATGAAATGTATTTTTTTTCCAATTAATTAATATTCCTATGATATTAATATATATTTATAACAAAAATAACTTCAACTTGGCTTCACACATTTGTTTGTCATTTTTGCATAAATTTGTCTGTTTTCAATGTCACTGAGAGAATGATCTTGAATGAATCTGATTTATGTCACATTACTCCACTTCTAAGGGATCACATTAGGCACAAATCAATGCCTTAAAATAATGTTTAGTATTTGCTTAATGACTTTCAAAGCACCGCAGGGAATGGCACCAACCTGTGCCCTGTAAAGCACCCTTGAGGTGATTCAGTTGTGAAAACGGCGCTATATAAATTATCCAATTTATGTATCACGACTGTATCCGGCTAGAGAAGTTGTAGACAGCTTACTTTGAGGATAAAAGATCTTGAAGCTGCTATATGATTAGTTGAACTGTCTGAATGGGTTGTTTCAGAGAATTTGAACAATTCATAAAATTTAAAACTTGGTTTTCAAGTTCTGTGAAGGTTCTATTCAAGTTCTGTTATTATTTTTTTGTGAAACAACTGTCCAACAATGATACAATAACTGACCTTGAATAGAACCTTCACAGAACTTGAAAATTAACTTAGAAATTTGATGAATTGTTCAAATTTCAACGTTCATTTTCAAGTTCTGTGAAAGATTTTTTCAAGTTCTGTTTTTATTTCAGTTTTGTCAAGCAACTAGCCTACAATGATTTAATAACAGAACTTGAATAAGTCTTTCACAGAACCCGAAAATGAACGTTGAAATTTGGTGAATTGTTCAAATTCTCCGAAACAACCCGTCCTTAGTAAACATAAATTCATAAATCCAAGCTTCCGGAAATTATTTGAGTTCAGTTTTGTCTATAAATTTTTTTATTCTTTATTGACTTTATTCTTTACTCACAATCAGGCTGTTACCCATTATTTTGTTAAAACCATTACATTTCTAATGCATAGCATTATAAAGTTCCTACATTATATTTGAGTATTAAATATTTATGTATTTACTTCTGTGGATTTATGTATAACCTTAATTTATTTATTATTTTAACGGCCCTCAATGTTTGCAATATTTATCTTATATCTTTGATAAACGTTTCATACTTTAATTAACCCCTCAAGCTGATTTGTTCGGTTTTGTGATCAAACTGCAATAATCCATAGAGTAAATTAGTTCGCTTTTGGGAATAGCTCATATGGTCTCATAGAAATCGTTGTATCTCCCTTACTGTCATTGTGAGAAATTTGAACTAAACAGTTAGACAGAGAAAACACTTTATATTCAAATCCAGAAGTTAACCCCAGAACAATTAAAATGTATACTTCTATGCAGAGATGTGCAAAATGGGTACCCAAAACCATTTGAAATGCAAAATGGAAATGGGTAAAAACTTTTCCATTTGAACATGCAAAATGCAAAATGGTTTTTAGAAAAGCATTTTAAATGCAAAATACAAAATACCTATTTTCAAAATGCATTGAAAATGCAAAATGGTTTCTCGGGTCAAACAATTAAAATAATTATAGAATTTTTAAACAATTTTGTCATTTAATAATGGACATCAATGTAGAACAAACATATGAGAGGTGATTTCTCACGAAAACGGCGCTATATAAATTAGCCAAATATTATTAAATATTATTACATGATGGTAAATCCAAAAACACCACAACTACAGATTATGAAACCACACAAAATTTGCGCGGGACTAATGTTGCTAACTTAAAAACATAGAAATTGCTATCTAACATTTAATACTAAAGCGTCATGGCCCCATGTTCAGTATTTGAATCAGTATTTTTTGTAATGGTATCACTCAATTGCCAGGGCTCCTACCAGGGAGCAACTTGACAAATGTAAATTATCTCTCATAGCGAGGTTGAGGACCCACTGATATTTGGGGCTTATGAAAAAAAGATGAGTGGAGATAGTAAGAAGAATGTTGCAAAAAAGCATTTAAAATGGAAAATGCATTGAGAAAAGCATTTAAAATGCAAAATGGAAAATACCCATTTTGCATTTTGCATTTCCATTTGAAATGGATTTATTTGAAATAAAGCACATCTCTGCTTCTATGAAACCAAAGGCTCCGACCGCAATTTAAGAAAAAAATTTGTGACATTTTGTGATTTTTCGCCGAAGATTTTGCGACAAAAAAAGTGAGGTTTCACCATAGACATGAATATTAGTAGACCTGCCCTAAGTGATTAAAAGCGTATTATTCCCCACTCCCCATACCGGTTCCATTGGAGCCGGCTGGGCTCGCGTATGGCCTTCCATGAATTTAGAAAACGTGACGTCATCATTCTTGTGCGAACTATGGTCGAGGCATCATCGGTTCATTTTACGAAATAACACGGCAAAATGATGGCTTGCGCTATGAAAACTTGTAAAAATAGAAGTGAAAAAGAGAATAAACCCAATTGTCGTATTACATTCCATAGGTAAGCATTATTTTAATTTGTTGTAAGCTGATTCACATCGTATAATATGGATCAGTTTTAGAAACATATACTATCACGCGATGGACGCGACACACAAAGCCGCGTGCACAAGAATCAGGGATGTGCTGTTTACTGGGGTAAGTAAATTATGAACATTCGTAAAAGTGTCTTGACTCAATAAGGAAACAAAATATTCGACTCTGAAAATAGAAGAATTTTTTTTTGCCAAATTTGGACTTAGCAAATTGTTCATAACGTGGCGAGTAATTTGCGCTCACATGTAAAAATGTCTATTCATTCAAAAGCAGATTTTACTTTTAAGAACTAAATGGTGATATCATAATGCGAGATGCCTATTTACTGTCAGATTGATTTATTGACGAATCACAGTCAGCTTTACCCCTTCGTTCTTCAACAGTTGATTTTACCCCTCGCCATTATCTTCTCGTCTATTAATATTCATATGTCTGTGGGTTTCACTGATATTTATAGTACATTTGTGTACTATAATATGTTTTTTTCTCATTATCGGTGACTTTTATGTTTGATTTAAAATTTTACAATTTTAAATCAAATTTTACAAAAAGTTTTTATTATCACCCTTCAAAAACGTTCAGAAATATTCCATTTATTTGGATTTTATTGTGAAGCGGAAATACACAAATTCACCGACTTTCTGACAGCATCTTTGAGAAATATATCGGTCAATGTGCTAGAGGCCTGAGGGATTAATATTAATTACATGACTGCAAGGTAGGAGTACATTATGTAATCACAACTATAATAGTACACAATAAATAGAAAGTAAATCTGTTATATAATATTTCTGTTAACCTAAAAGTGAGACACACCGTTGAAATATCACTAGACGTAATACATTAATAACTACTACGTCTAGAAGAGACAATTATCTTCAATCTTCAACGTCTGATAAACTTTAACCCTTTTATTACTTCCGTTATAGTTATATCTGGACAGAAACAGACATTGACTCGCACAAACTAAATACTCGTAAATTGAGTTGAGTTAATAATGTTTCATTAAAGTTCTGCTTTGAATATCTAATAGCTAAGCTAGCCACCGAACTTTTTCATACAAGTCTTCGGTCAGAATTAAGGAATATATCGACGGATCTTTTAAAATCTTTTATCTACAAATATTATTTGAAATGGGAACCGCATATCTCTGGGATTGTCGAAAGAGCAAACTCGATAACATATTTAATCATAAATAATTTAACACCAGACTTGATGTTAAAAATATATAAAACATATAAGCAACCTCTATGAAGATAGACTCAAGGAACTAAGATTACCAACACCTTTTGCATCCAACCCTAGGAAACACTTCCTTGCAAATAGCATGGAACGAACTTCCAAAACATGTCATCATTCTACTAATATAAACCAGTTTAAAGCGCGATTGGATTCTTATTTGTAGAGAAGACAGGATAAAGAAAATAATCTCGATAACTGTTAAACTTATTGTGAAATAAAGAAAATAATCTCGATAACTGTTAAACTTATTGTGAAATAAAGAAAATAATCTCGATAACTGTTAAACTTATTGTGAAATAAAGAAAATAATCTCGATAACTGTTAAACTTATTGTGAAATCAGATATGAGCGCATCAGCTGAATGCTGCCTGCTCATTCAATAATCATAAATATGTTGCTTTTTACAGCAGTCAACTTACAACCTAATAATATGTACTACACATTCTTTATTGAAAACTGTGCGATCTTCAGATATTGTTATACATATTTGAAAATGATTTAAAGGGATCACCAGGCTTTCATAGATTCAGATTATGTACTACTAACTGACGTATACCCGGCGTTGCTGGGGGTTAACCTTAGGACGTATGCCATCACGGACTTTTCTGTAGACCTTTTTAAGATATACAATTCCGTAGTATCTCATAAGGTTAAGCCAGCGTTTTAATGTAAGCACCCGAAAAAAAAATAATTTACAACTTGATTAAAAAACATTGACTTTTCTCTACTTTATACAAATGTAATATGCATGTATTATATACATAAACCATCCGGAAGAAATTCTCCAAATGATAGTGATAACCCTATCATAATCCCTTGCGTAGTTATATACTATTTAGACATTATTTTCTTTAGCCCTGTAGATGAACACATATTTCACAAACCGGTTTAATAAATCATAATTTATTATCAGTAAATATTATCAGTGTACTTATCTATATACACGTATTATCTATATAATATAATCATTGAAGGAGAAGATATAATATTAATGAAATATAAAATAGAAAATAAAAAATTAACGGTCACAACTGGGAATTGATCTCAGAATCCTTTGTATAATACCGGCGTGCGCAAGTTAATTTGATTAATTTGTGTTATTTCACAATTTACTAATTTAAAATAATTCATAGTATGTTTGCGGCACGTTCCAGAGCGGAAGATACTCTCAGTATCGCCCTGGTGTCAGACCATCATTCAGAATAATACAATAACAATGCTAAATACATGTTATTTTCCTGAAAAATCTGGTGTTTTGAATGGGTTAAATTAAACTTTTCTTTCGGATAATCAGATTACAAAGACATAAAATCTCACCATCTCTATGCAAATAACCTCAATTCACCTTATCTTCTAAATTACAAAGATGCTGAAGGTCAATAAAGTCATGTTGGTAAAATAGAAGATACATATTTGTTTTGGGAGGAGATTCAAAATAGAACACAAAATGTAAACAAAAACATAGAAAGTTCTTGAAAGACATCCTTTGTTTCTTTTTAAATGTATCTGTTTGTGTAATGTATTTAAGTTTTTTTGTTTGTTTGTTTCAGCACCCATTTTTGGGGGCCAGTAGCCAATTGGGGAATTCCTATTGCAGCCATTGCTGATATTAAAAAAGACCCCAAATTTATTAGTGGAAAGATGACATTCGGTAAGTGTTTTAGAGGATATTTCTTTCCTTTTATATATTATTTGATAGTCATCAGACTAAAAACTTCCAAAAAGTGAACTCTAGCATAATGAAATGTGCTCAGTTTTTTCTGTGAGATATTTTTAAGTCAATGCAATTATTTTCAGCTCTTAAGGTCATTTTGAGCTATAATGATTTGAAATACATTTTTTTTAATCAAAAACATGTAGATTTCAAAAATACAAAATATTATTAAAATTTTCTGACTGAAAAGATAATATTTATCATAAAGAGTAAAAAACAAAAACTTTTCAGGAGAGCGATTTCAAATTTATAAATTGTGATTACTTCTATTGGGTAAAAATATATTTTTGAGATTTTTTATTTTGATACCATGTGAAAATATTGACCCAGAGATTGAAAAAAATAAATAATCTAACATTTCTTTTTTTTTTTACTCTTTATACCTAGCCTGATAGATAAAATAGCCTTAATATTATGCTTTGCTTGTAATTCATTCTTGATGGGTTAGAATTTGTAACCGACCTCGGTAACATATGTGCATAATCTTTAATCGATACATTTGTGCTCAAGTGCTGTTGAACTAAATGTGAATTCCTAGGCGGAATATTCTTTGCCAAGAAAGCAAATTTAGAGACAAGATACTAATAATACAAATTTCTTTAAGTCGAAGCACTTCCTAAAATTCCTTGTAAATCAAACTAAATTACACACCCTTGCACTGGTAGCAATAAGGTTGATATTGCCACTGACACCATCTGCGTGAGTCGATTTTAAAGCATATTTTATTTTGTGAAGATCTTAATCATAAAAAAAACTTAATTCGCCATATTATTCAATAAAATAAAATCTGAAAAAAGTTTTGCAAGTAGGAGATTCAACAATTCAAAGCAATTTTTACAGACAGTTTATTTGTTCTACGCTTGTAAATATCTTAAGTACAAAAAAATGGACAGATTAAATATTAAGATGTGTTCTAATCGCAGTTTTTATTTAACCCGTGAGAAGCCGCGCTATGAGCATTTTCCTCACGCAAAAATTGATTCTGATATTTTCCGATATTTGCGATATAGAGGGTGTAGGTACATTCCTAACTATTCTCCCTCTCTTCTCTGGTGCAACTTATCCCCCGTTCGGTGCCGCCGCGACCGCATGGTGAAATTTTTGTGAGGGTTGTGAACCAAAGGGTGGCATTTTGCTCGCTACGCGACTATCCTCTGACACTACGCTTTAAAAAATTGTGCACTATCAATTAATCTGCACCGATCATGCAACATTCATTTGTCATACGTGTTATGAGATCTCACTTCTTTTTTCCTACTAAATCGATGTTATTTATGCTCGTCACTCGCAGCCGTGCTATTTCGCAGTACATTTCAAACAAATTAAGAATAAGACTAGTTATTTTGATGCACATAATTTATTATTATTGTTGTCTTATAATTTTGGGGGTCAAAACTAATAGACCTAAGGGAAGAATCGCCCATGCAATATTGTATAATATTTTATCAAAAGGAAACTATATTAAACCCATAGAATGGGTAATACATCCTTACACTTATTGCAAAACGGAAGTTCTTTTTTTTGTAACGATTTGTGCGAATATCAAAACAAACCATTTGTAATGTAATAAAATATGTTTTTGCCTAAAATATACGCCATCTATGAAAGAGCAGATTATGAATTCTTTTAAGTATACCCACAAGTGTCAGATTCTAGAATCATCTCCTGAAGATAATTTCTTAATTCTGAAACAAGGTGAATCACCTTAAGTGTCAGAATTATTCTAGAATCGTCTCCCGAGACACGTTAAGTAATATCATTTGTATTTTATTTTCAGCTCTTTGTCTCTACTCAATGTGTTTTATGAGGTTCGCTTGGAAAGTGCAGCCTAGAAACTTGCTTCTTTTGGCTTGCCACGTCACAAACGAATGCGCCCAACTCACTCAGGGCAGTCGCTTCATCAACTACCATTATCTCGGCGGAGCCAAGAAGGAGCAATCACTTGAAAAATAAGTTCCACAGATTCATTATTGTTTGTTATATTTATATGTAGATTATTTGAATTAGAAAAAATGCACAACTACCGTATACATATATAACAGACTGCACTACTATTTATAATAAATGTTAACTAATTCGTTGAATAGTACTATAAATAATATTAAATTTTAGAATATTTATTAAAATCTAATAGTGATATTATGAACTGTTCCGAAATACTAACTCAAATTTTTTAATACATAATGGAAACAGATTTTTTCGTGTTTTTGTTTTTGTGCCAAATTTAATAATTTATCATTATATTTGGCAAATCAATTTCAAAATTTGGTGAAATTGAGTTAGCATTATAATTCGGATCAGTCTGTTAAATTCAGTTACCGGATAACTCAACACAGTGACAGTTCAACGCACCTTTAAAAAGTAATGAAAATTGATAAACAAAAACTAGATTAGTTTATTTTTCATCGCTTTTTAAAGGTGTTTAATTCAGTATTACAGCCAACTAATTATAAAAGAATTTTATGTATACAAAAAAAAAACACTTGTTCATTACTTTTCAGTGCGAGTCTCTAGATTTTACTAGGTTTAAATCTTGAGTCTTTGATATTATTAAAATAAACATTTTACTGATTGACAAGAACTAAATTAACAAGTTTACAGAGGGTATATTAAAACTGGTTGTTAATAGTAGTTACGCCGTGCCTACTCTTCCAGATTTAAAGGAATTGCTTATTAAAATAAGTAGATATTTATAATTATCAAAAGAGTACCTAATAGGTTTAAAATTTGTTGTACTGTAAAACTATTTTAAATATGATGGACAGTTATCGTTCATCTAAAATTCTGGCCTTCCATAATGTTACAATTTGGATGTAATTCAAATTGCAAGCGACTAATGTATAATATTCATGTACATTTATAAATATTTAATGAAATCATAAATACAAATAATATATACACTGAGAATTTTTCATTAATTTATCCCCATCACAATCTCTATAGCCGAGCAGTTAAGATTCTCAGCTTCAGATCCAGGGAGGTTGTAAGTTGAAATATAAGCGTGCGTATTATTTAAAAATTAATAATAATTTGTATTATGTAGTACCTACGCATACCAGTGAAAAATCATGGTGGGATAGTCTGAATTCTCAACAAATCAGTTCCAACTTTAAATGGCAATTAAACTAATTTTCTAATAAAAATATTATATTCATTGATATGCTTGGTGTAGTCCTAAGTGATCAGCTCAGGCACAGGGCTCCGTCGAAGCTAAAGTCATGTTAGCTTCTCAGAAGCTGGGCTTGCTGTACAGGACCTGTCGACAATTTAATAGCCACTCGAATGATATTTGGCATATTACCTAAAAACATGGGATAAACGGTGAAATCTGGGTGGATTCATTGCATTCAACTGCAGAAAGCAGTTTTATGTTTCCATATTAACAAATTTTGGCCGGGAAAGGTAGTTCTACCCATTCGGTCGATTGATGCTTAAGGCCGGGAAGGGTAGTTCTACCTTTTGCTCATTTCAATGGCAGAAATTATTGACGGAATTATTCAGTATTTTATTATCAATCACGGAATTATTCAGTGTTTTTACGTGAAAATTATATACCAATCTCTTTGTAAAGGTCCCAACTATATGTACATAATTATGGAATCGTAATGCAAGCCTTTTTTAAAATTTATTTTCGTGCCTTTCGTTTAGATCGGTATTTCAACAAAAGGATAATATATTATTTGTTAGTGAAATAATTCAATTCCTGGAATGAGGGTTTTTATGACCGTGAAACCCGATTCGAATCTCTTTCTCCGCTCCGCACCCACTCAACTCCTATGTGCAAGTGAGCGAGAGATGTTGGGCGTATTTAAAGAAAGCAGGTATGAGCAAATACCGATAAGTGGACCGAAATAAACATATTATAAGATTAACTGTGTTGCATTTCAAATAATATTCGATTTTCGTTTAGTACTTTTATAGCTTGTATCTGTTATATCTTGTACGAAGTTCATTGAAGTTTGAGTGAAAAATGTCTCTCTGATGAAAGTTGGTTTAAAAGCTTAGTCATTCTCCTCAGAGGCATGATTATTGGTAGGTTGGTCCTGCCTCTTGAAAAAATAAAAAGCCTGTGCAGCCTAACTTCGGTGAAGTTATCGGGACATAAAACGAAATACGTTCCAAAACATCAGGATTGCAAATGTGTCCATTGAGCAGCTTATGTGCTACTAATACCATTGCAATTTTTCTCCTAACGTCTGGACGATCTAGTTGTAACATTCCTGCGAGAAAGTCGAAGGGATATAACAGACTACCCAAACTCTTGGCACCCTTTCTATATCATTTGAGTATAGGGCATCTACATATTACCCCCGTATTACCCAGCCATTCTCGAGAATGCTACAAGCCAGAGTTAAGTAAAGCATTTTGTAACAGTTATAATTGCTACCCCAGAAATCGAATGATGACCCGATCAGTAACTGGGAAAAAACTAAAAAACAAATTTGGCTTGCAGATTACAAAACCTAGCATTCGCATGGCAGTGTCGGAATTTTGAACCTTAAAGAATGCTTCTATATACTAAAATATATTTTACTTTCTTGGAAATGAAATAATGTATCTTAATATTATTCCAGCTTGTCGTTTCTTCACGGCAAATATGTTTATTTTATCTGTGAAAAAGCATGTCGCAAAATTCCATGTCAAATATAATAATTCAGATTTTCAAGTCATCAAAGTACTGTATTTCGCATACATACTGCATATGTGGTGCAGTTTTAAGTAAAAACAATAACGTGTTTTGAAAAGCATTTATCAATTTTTTTTTTTTTTTTTTTTTTTTTTTTTTTTTTTTTTTTTTTTTTTTTTTTTATATATTCAATAATATTATTATTGGGTTTATAAAAACAGTTTATTTTTAAACAAGTTCTGCTGTGTAATTATTATTACGCGTGACAGCTGTTTCGCCTTCTGAAGGCATTATCAAACTGAGTTTGTTGACTAGACAGCTAACTAGATTAACTAGACAGTTTGATAATGCCTTCAGAAGGCGAAACAGCTGTCACGCGTAATAATAATTACACAGCAGAACTTGTTTAAAAATAAACTGTTTTTATAAACCCAATAATAATATTATTGAATATATAAAAAAAAAAAAATAAAATGGAGTTCTACAAATTAAACATAATAACAATAAATAAAGCATTTATCAAGTTTACTTACCTTGTAAATAGATGTTTCGTGGGAAATTTACATTATTTATTTCATCTAGAATGGATAAAAAGCGGATAATCATATTAATTTTGGTGCTTTACATCTTATAATTAACCTCGAGTATTCTTTTAATTGAATTTTAAAATTGACCTTAGCACATTTTCGTGCTAAGCTATTGATTTATTTACGCCTCAAATGACTTTTTTTACTGTGAAGCTGGAAAATTATGGAAAATATAATAAAACTCAAGAATATTTTCTTATTTCTTCTTTACACTATATTTTTTATGACCTTAGAAAAAAAAATACTCTGAATATAAGTAACTATCCTGGGGAAGTACAGAGATAATTTTAACAGTTTTTATAAATATACAAGCTATACCCTGCCATGCTTTGCTGTGGCTCAGTCTATTTGTGCAAATAGAGAAACAATAGCGCATGTTACTTTTACGCCCAACAGATAGCGTAGTTTAAAAAAAAAACAACTTGTTTGTCCAACATATGGCGATGTTTTTACCTGTCACAGGTGACATCTATATAATATAGGTATATAAAAATACACAAAAACATTTGAATGCAACGTTGTGTCAAAATTTCAAAACAATCGGTAAAGAACTTTCGGAGATTTCAGATTTTTAACAAACGAACATTTATAGATAAACGCATCATCTGGTAAGAAAGTATAGTTTACAAAATCATATTTTTGCATAAAACAAATTATTACGAAAACAGTGTAAGCTTCTTAATTTTTTTCAATACCAACGTAACATTATGAATTTAATGATAATGGTGATTCTTCATGTTGTTGTTGTCTCCTGCACCTGCTCCTCCAGCCTGCTGCTACCTATAGTCAGATGATGAAAAGCTTTGCTTTATATATGGCTGAATGCAAATTCATTTTTATTTGAATCTGTACTATAATAAATACTTGTCAAACCAACTGCAATTCAATCAACTATCAAATCAATAGGTCAAAACAAACATAACCTTAAATGCACTAGTTTGGTTATTTGGAGGTAAAAAAGTATTTTTTGTCTTCATGTCTCTTCTAAATACATGGTGTCCGGAAACTCGTAGTACAAGCGGGAAACTGGTGAATCTACATCACATTTGGAGTCGATTTTGTAGTATAATTTTTTTTGATTTGTGCTTTCGTTTTCGAGTAAATCGAGTCAGAAGTTGATTTTTTTTTTGATCAAATTCTTATAAATTATTACTGAAGATCAAAGTACCCAACTAATTAAAACTATTTAAAAATTTAAAAGTAAAACAAATAATGACGAAAAAATTTGAACCCTGAAATAGCCGAAAAATATATTTTTTTGGTTTTTTTTTTTTTATAAAAATGCTCAAAACAAAAAACTTTATGTTTATTTGGGTTCCCCGTGTGGTATACATTCTCCAGTTTCCGGCTTGTACTACGAGTTTCCGGACACCATGTATAATACATCAATGTGGGAGCATAGGTTTGCGTTACATGTGACAAGTGTGTTTCTAAAGCATCCATTTCCATAGGAAATGTAATTGTAATTAGTACAGATATCTTAATGCGTTGCTTACGTAGTGTACATCGGGCCCAGTGAAGTTCTTCCTTAACTCATGAGATGGAGTTTGAAATGCCTCAACCTCAGCCAGTCAAATAGTGATCACAACTTGAAGCAGTAAATAAGTGGAATATATCAATGCAGTCTTTATTTACATTTAATTCAGGTTTACACTACAGACATTTGTATACACAACTCTCCATAACTACAGGATTATAAAATTAATAATTTATACAATATATACATTGGACACTCTCTCCGCTAAATATATAATATTATGTTTTTAAAACTAGACTTACAGGAAGACTTTCCAATAACATCAATTGTTAAAATTTTTTACGTTATAATATATTACGACATAGGCACGATAATTGGAACACATTGTAATTACAGCTATGTAAGTTTTAGAATATTGCATTCTATTGATAATTTCTCCAAAAGAAATTTCACGTCACATTCCTTTAACATGATTACAGCTACTAAGCAATAAGGAAACCATAAAAACAGTTTTGACAGCAAATACATTCTGTTATTTTATTTTGAGACAATTTTGTTTAACAAACTATAGAGACAATTTTGTTTAACAAGCTGTAGCTTTTATTGCTGTAAAAGACTGTTTGTGGAAATAATCTCAGTTAATGCTACGCAAAAGTTTAAAAGTGAAATTTAAATTAAATTGAATCATATAGAGAAACTCGTAAGCAGGGCGCATTTTAAAAATGTAATCAAATATGTAATTCTACTATGTATTTTGTTTTAGATGACGACAAAATTTTTAAATGAATTTGTACTACAAGTCAGTTTACATTTTAATAATTCATTTCCAGAATAATTTCAAAATATAAACATTACTTTTATGATACAAAAATAAGTCCCGCAATAATTAAAATATTTCAATTTACTAGTATACAATTTCAAGAATTCAGATAAAAAAGGTTAAATAATATGTAACTCCCATTTTTAGAGACAATTTAGGTATGCAAAAATAAAAATGTTATTCTGTTTTTCAATAATAAAATTAATCTACGTATATCAGATGCATTCATACAAGAACTAATTTTTATACACAAAAACTCAGACCAAATATTATATGATGGATTTTTATTAATTTATAAATTATTCAGATCTTTTATATTTTTTAGAAAAAGAAAATTAATAACTGTAAATTGATACAGTTTAATCAAAGGATAAAAATTATTATCATTCGAAAAAAAATTTAACAAATTTCATAAATTTGTGTTGAAAGCTTTTGATCTAAAATTAATCTTTTTTAACTTTATCTATGCGGTTGTTGTATATGTGATCCATCAGAGACACAAATGATACATATATGATCCATCATAGGCTATCATCCCCATATACGGATGTTGCATATGTGATCTATGAAATTTCACAAAATCACGCACAGATGCATTGAAATGGCCAACATTATAAAGATTAACAGGTTCGCCGTCACTAAATTTTAAGGACGTAAACGAGCTAAACCCTAATAATCCTAAACAGGACAGATCATAGTGAATAGCAATATCGTTTTATCTTTTTAACAAACATGAAAATTTAAACATTCAAGTGGTAATTTAATGTTAATTAGTTCCTGTGGTATTTTTCATAAGGATTTTTCAAATTGGGAACAATTATTAAAGGAACAGTTTATTACGTAATACAAGGCACTAATATATTGACATTACGATTACTTTAAAGTAAAATCCAAACTTCTCAGTATTAATTGAACATAATTAAAAATAATTTGTTTGTTTTATTGAAGTTGTCCAGAAATTAGAAATAATTAAAAAAAGACAATAAAAAAGTTGAGATACGTAATTTTGAACCCAAGCGAAATATGCAAACAATAAAAAAATTCATATTATGATCACAAAGTGTCGGTAAATTTAAAGGCTTGAAATAAACATTGATGAAATTGGAAACTGCGACATCTATAGACAGCTAGAGCATTTCGCAAATTATTTTCTACTTTGACAAAAAGTTAACTTAGCACCACATTATTTAATAATCATTAAATTATCTTCAGTAATTAATTTTTTTTTTTAATAAAATGCTCTACGCAACACACCACACTCCTTCCATATCACTGGCATTTAATAGTACTAAATATATCTATACATTTACTTAGGGAAATTTTTTAACACTTAATTATTAAAAACAGGCATTTTTATTGAATTATGAACATTGATATAGATTCACTAAATGGGCTCTCCGTCAATTCATTTGGACCCAATTAAGTTTATATTTGAATGATTTTCATAATCATACATCTGATGGAAACCAGACTGATGGGGGTGATTTTTGGGTACACTGGAGGCGAATCTAGAATTACATATCTATAACAATGTTTTATCTTTATAAAAATCTACGTATATTTCAAAAGCCACGCTCTGAAAATATTGGATTTAATTTTGAATACAAAAGACTCAAAAAAAATATTCCAATCCTACCCTGTGGAGTAAACGATGCATTGAGAATGAAGGTGAATCTAATCATTTTGACTTGATAATTAATTTAATTCTCAAATGATCATCAAATACACCACCCAAAATAGGTTTAATTAAACACATTACTTGATTATTCTCTCCAGCAAAGTATGAAATTTGTATATTTTTAAAATCACAGGTAATTTATAAGATTTTCAATATGATATAAAATATTACGAATAAAACTAATTTGTTTATAATTTTTTTAGCGTCAATATACCTTTAAGGATAGCAAAAGTCCAACCCTAATATTGCCAGTGATCAATAATTATCCATGGAGACACAAAAAAGAGAAATTTGAAGGATTTTTTTTTAAACCAATGCTCCCAAATGTATTAAATTAAATTATTGTACTTTGATTGAAAAAAATTGTTCATGTCTTGAAAAATGTTCACAAAACAAGTGATTAAGATACATTTTCATTGGCAATAAAAGGGTTTAAATCTTTCACATTGTTTCTATACATTATAGATAACAAAGTTTAATACTTAGCAAAGTCATGTGGGATGTCACTAAATATACAATAAAATATATATTCAACCATTCTTGTATGTATTTACTATTGATATAGAATTTAATGATGTTATCATCATACAAGGGTATCTGGTCACTAAACATAGTTAAAGCCATTTAAATTGAACGAGTCTTTCACCGGGGCGATACTAAAAATATCTTCCACTCCTGAGAATGGGTATACAAAAATATTAATAATAAGCAAACATTTCAATGAAGAGGTCACTTTTCTAAGCACCAACTTCTATGAACGTTGCTGAACCTCTGTGATCGCAAGTGTTGGTTCATGAGTGTAGTCATCCTAAAATACACCACAATAGCCCTCACACAATATTTAGTTATGTGTGTATAATTCTAGTGAAATTATAACAAATTAACTACATACACAACATAGTTTGTTTAAAGTTTGATATCAGCACGGTGGGAAGTGATACGATAAAGTCCGAATTATCCGACCATCGAAGTGAAAACAATACCGTTTGGCGTAGAAAATTGGGACTCTACTGCAGTAAGAATAAAACATTTGTCAAGTTGAGAACATTCTATATCAACAGTAAGTACCAAATGTATTAGTTTATTGTAAGCCTATATGAATAAATAGATACATAAGCATGCGTTTAAAGCTTCCAAGTAAACAAGTAACAAGTGCTAAATAGGACACAGCCACCAGACAATGCAGGGTAAATATAACACCAATCACATTTATATACTTCCTATTATAAAAGGTTACCAGGTTATTAGCAGTCAAAACGTTGCACGCTCCTTACCAAGACAGGCTGAAGGGGCGGGGTGAGTTCAGACAACATACATATTATCATTTATCCCGCAAACTTGCAAACAACAAGGCTTAGCAAGGACTAAATCATTCAGAACCAAATGTTCCATATCGCTGCCTATCAGACAAGACATTTCCTTGGAAAATGTCTCCAATTCTAGGCAGGGATTTGAAGCAACTTAAAATTGCATAAAACATCTGACTTCGCAAATAAAAATAAATTAAATATTTCCTATAGTTTCCGTAAAACTAGGCACAATGTTTTCACAAACACAACATGATGGTCACTAATGAAGCACTACACATAAACTGGCCCTTGATTTTCTGTGTCGTCCAAACTAATTTTGTTGGCGTACACGGGTCCACCATCATCAAAAAACCGTCGGAAAGTAAACTCGAAGAAGCCGTGGAAAGTTTTCCCATTATCGAGGTTTTCGTTGTCCGACTTGTTGGAATCCGAACTTCCCGAATTGCGAAGTTTGTCCGGATCGATAGAATCAAAGTTGGAAGTGTCCGTTGGGAATTCGATTCTCGGGATGTGAGGAGCCACCTGGCGTCGCAGACCTTTGTCGAAGTCCACCTTCCGAAAGAAGGGATGGCGCTTCACCTCCTGGGCATCCTTGCCGAGGCGGTTCTCTGACCCGGAGCACAGGTTGAGGATCAGGTCAGCGCTATCACGTGACAGGTTTGCAGACTTGGGGATGTGAAGACTAGTTTCCCAATTGATGACCTAGAATCATATTCAAATACAAATTAAA
This sequence comes from Hesperophylax magnus, assembly GCA_026573805.1. Taxonomy (NCBI): domain Eukaryota; kingdom Metazoa; phylum Arthropoda; class Insecta; order Trichoptera; family Limnephilidae; genus Hesperophylax; species Hesperophylax magnus. Next base: position 15,211,959 of record JAIUSX010000084.1, read on the forward strand.
AAATGATTATAAATGTATTGTTATTTGTGCCCTGAAAACAATTAAGGTCAAGCTCACATTATTCCAAATATAATTCCTCGAGATTTCTTTAATATTAACAGCCATAATTATATCATTCATACTCAATTAGATCACAAATTAGTTTGTTCTAATTTTATCAATGTATTGTAAAATCAAATCAAAGGCGATGAATGATGGTAGACAGTGAAAGAGAGACAGAGCTCACAATTTTGAATGGCTTTCTCAGTCTAATAACCAAAAGTTATGTCACTTGGCGATATTGGTTTTCTTTCAAATCGACGTGGAACACTTTTTTTGTGCATTATCATGTACACTTTCTCTCTGCCTTAGGTCCATTGTACACAGAGATGCTTACAAGCTATGCAACCACAAGTCGGCTACTGATATGCTACTTTTTAATGCTGGTTTCTGTACACTGTGCTACCCGAAATATACTGAACTTGATCATTATTTCATGTGCAGATGTGGAGTTAATACAATGTAATGTCAATAAGGAAGAAAATGTTCATCTTTATTATAAGTATAAAAAATTATCTAAAAGAAGAATTTGACCCATACAAAAAAAGAAATAACTTTTATAGTCACCAAGGAACTACACGAGAATGATAATAAAAAGTTTCACTGTTTCTATAGAATATCAAAACATTCTTATTTAAATTTGGTGCAGTTGTTAACTCCTAGTATTCATAAAAAAAAAAATACAACAATGTGTATTCTGGTAAAGTTTAGTTATATGAATATGGATTTTATCCACCTCCAGAACAAATATAACATTCACGTTTAGACCCCATTTCTGTCAAACAATTAGTAGACGCGTATGCGACTCGCGCAGCGTGCTACCAGCACTGTAAGTAGCGTGCAACGGAAGTCAACCCATGGTCGACAGGTTGTGTTGTGTACGAACGCTAGCAAAATAGTATGGCAGATACTCACAAGCGACGCGTACGCTACGCATACAAAACTCGAATCGCTTGTGAGTGTCTCTGCGTGCAATAGGTCTTATGTGAATATTGCACAAGAGTCCCAACTGTTCCCCAATGTCCCGGGCTAGTGGGACTTTGGCATTCCCAATTGGGGTGTGTTTTATGGCTGAAGGTAGTGGGGAAGGGAAAAAGACGGGAAGGAGATGGGAAAGAGGTCATCAAAGATCATTTCAAGCAATGTTTTGATATTGAATGGTAGTCTTACACTAGGGTCTAAAAACGAATGTTGTTATTTTAACATGTTTGAACAATTTCATCATAATGTAGATAGTAAAAAATTGACCATTAATTGGCCGACAAGAAACTTCAATGAACAAAAACATAAATTTGTTAAACCCAAGGCTTGAAAATTACCATAGTTGATAAAGTGACATTTTTATTTTAACTAACCTAGTAGAGTTAATATCCAAAGTTAAAATGAATGTACAAGATCGACACTGCAATTGCAGTGCTTCGTACCGTTTTTGGGCACGATTCTTCAATACTGCAAATGCAGGGGTTCGGTTAACCCCTAGGGGTTAATCGACAGTTTTAAATAAATTTATAAAGTGTAACAACCTTGTACTGTGTCTCGGCGGGCGTGGGGGCCAGGAAGGGCGGCGACCCCACCAGCATCTCATACAGGATGACGCCCACCGACCACCAGTCGCAGAGTTGCGTGTAGCCCGTGCGCTGCAGCACCTCGGGCGCGATGTAGTTTGGTGTGCCCACCAACGAGTGTGCCAGGCAACGCTGGTGTTCCCGACGGCGACGTCGCTCCAGCGGCTTCAGCTGTCGGCACCGGCACTCGCCCTCGCGCCACTCTCCGTCCGGCTCCATTGAGTCCTGCCGTCCATGCTCTCCTGGATCAAAACCACGTATTCATAAAAAATAACTGAAATACCGTGTCCACCCCTTACAATAACAAGGCTTCATTTCAATTAAACATGTTTTTTTTTATACAAGCTGATAAACGTATCTTGTCCTCCGTACTAGACCCCCTTATTAACGAACAATAAATGATTTTTAAATGTTACACATCTGATAAACAATAATAAGCGCCGTTTTTGTGAAAAATCACCTCAACCATTTATTAATGCATAGTAAATGATTGTTTATTAGATGTGTAAAATTTAACACATTTATTAGAAAACCCCAAGAAACCACCTGTGATTCCACAGTTTTCATGAGGTGAATGTTTTTGCAATAAATTCCAAATTAATGGATATTTCTAAAGGTATCCAAACTATACTGTAAGAAATAAACAATTTTTAAAGTATATATTGTATTAATGCAAATACAATTTTATTTTTTAAATAGCTCACTTCACGTTTTTTGTAACTAATAATTTTACTAGACAAATGTATTACAAACGTTATTGTTGTTTCATATAAAATAATTAATAAAAAATTCATAAAGTTTGATAATTAATTTTTAAATTGCGGTCGGAACCTTTGGTCCCATAGAGGTGTACATTTCAATCCTTCTGTGAACATATCTAGATTTAAGCTAGATTTGAATATAAAGTGTGGTTTCTCTTTCTAACACCGTTTAGACCAAGGCTGCCCAACCCCAGGCCCGCGGGCCACAATGTGGCCCGCGAACGAATTATAAGTGGCCCGCGTGAAACATTTTCAAAAAACCCGCCAATCCGCCAATTTGAAAAAGTGTCGCGGGCCCGCGGTAAAACAAACAATGCAGCTTGCGCGCGGTCACCAGTGTTGCCAACGACGGCGATTTATCGCTATTTAGGCTACTCAGAACGAGAATCAGCGACGAAAAAATCTAACCTGTTAAACTTACTTTTGAAACAAAAATACTGAAAACTGAAATGCACCGAGAATCAGTCTAAAGGAAACCGTTCAAAGGTCAAATATTAATTATTGATGTCCATCAATAAACTGATGGACATCAATGTGACAAAAGCTTGAAAATACCCCAAAAATACCACAGTTGTGTTGAAATTGGGTAGAAATTGATATGTAAGAATGTTTTGTTTAAAGGCAGGATTAGGACTAATATATGAGATTTAGATCTGTATTGCGTAAGGCCACTAATACTAAATTACGGTTTTTGAGTTTGTTATAGCAAAGCGCAATTAAAGTGAAATGACACTTAATTGCGGTATATAAATGCTGTGTTATTATTACTTTGAAGAAGCTAGAACTTCCATGATGAACATTTACATAAAAATAAAAACGTGGTGAATGAACTTACCATTTCGTTGGTAATATTTGGAATTGTGCGTCCACCTAAAACCGGTACACAGACCAAAGTCCGTCAGCTTTATGTGGCCGTCTCTGTCTATTAGAATATTGTCCGGCTTGATATCTCTGTGAATGAATCCCATCTTATGTACACTCTCCACAGCACAAGTCAACTCGGCGATGTAAAACCTGGCCAGCGTCTCTTCGAAGATGCCCAACTTGATGAGCAAAGACATCAGATCTCCGCCGGGGATGTAGTCCATTACAAAATATAAATTATCTTTGTCTTGGAAACTGTAGTAAAGTTTCACTACCCACTCGTTGTCAGCTTCGGCTAGGATGTCCCTTTCCGCTTTTACATGGGCTACCTGGTTTCTCTTCAGGACGTCGGTTTTTCTCAGAGTTTTCATTGCATACAGGTGACTAGTATCAATCTTAAGAACTAGCGTCACTTCGCCGAAAGCTCCAACGCCGATCGGCTTGATTTTATTAAACATGGACTTGTCCATTTTGGCACGCTTCAAGCGAATATAGTTGGATTCTTTCTGAGAAAGCATCTTTCTCATCTGGCACTGAGCTTCGGCGCTGAGACCTATCTTGGTCATTTCCTTCTCCAATTGCATTCGTCTGAATATTCGCTGCTTGTAAGATTTCAGGATATTCTCAACATGCTGCTCCATGAAGAATTTGAAGGCTTGAGGCGAATAGTTTCTAACTTTGCAATCCCGCCTTTCGTCTTCCTTTTCTTTACTCATGTGTTTCCGTTCTGGTATTGGAGACTGGTGTCGGATCTTCTTATAAGGAGGTAAGTTTGGCCGGCGGTCATTCATGGATGTTCCATTAAGACCTAGATTTTTATTAGCCACTGATGATGAAGCAGTTGGAGGAAGGGGAGGTGTCACATCCATGGCCGACGTACAGGGGTAGGTTGTTGGGTTTTGACAAGGACTGTCGGTAGATGAAGTGCTTTGCGGACTCTCCGATCTTGAATCTGTGTTATTCATGGAGAATTTTTTGTGTACTGAAGAATGAGCTACTTGCGAAGATGAAACTGACATGTTGTCTTCTTGATTTCCATACGGAGGAGGTGGCAATTGATGTATTCCTCTCTGCACAGCCAGGGCTTGCATGGTTATAGCATAGCTGGGGGGCTCCGTGGTAGGAATGAGAGGGCTGGAACTGGACACAGGAGGAGTACCTACTGAGCTGTTGGGTGAGGGGGGCTTGGGACTAACTGAATACCCAGAAACTTGAGTTTGTTGCTTCTGTTGTATGGAACTAGCGTATGACGGGGGAGGCGGTTGGGGGGACGGACTGCCTGTAGCTTGAGGAGCTACAGGTGCTATGGCAGTCTGCAGAATGGGTTTCTGAACCTGAGTACTCTTCACAGACTGCATGATGATAGGAGGTTGGGTTTTAGCTTGTCTAGCTCCCCAAGCCAGCAGGGGAGTGGGTCTCGCCATAGAAGAAGAAGTGCCAACAGATTGAGATACTGATATGGGACTAGGAGAGCCAGCAGAGGTACCGCCAGAGTATATCCCGGAGGAGGGACTCTTGCGGTAGTCTTGTTGAGACTGGGTGGGACTCTGTCGGCTCTGGATGGACACAGAGTAGGGAGGGGGAGGGGGGGGACATCCCGGAAGAGGGTAGGGAGGGGGAAGTTCGGCATTGTTACCGGAAGGGTAAATACTGAGAGCCTGCATCTGCTGGGAGAGTTGCTGTTGCACTTGAGGTCCATTCTGCACTATCATGGGCTGGCGGGACGGGGCAGGGGATGATGACACGGGACTGGTGCCGCGTGCAGAAGGCACGGGGGGAGCGGGAGACATGCGCTTGAGGAGCTGCTGCATAGAAGGGGGCACCTGGTGAGGAGGCGGAGGTGGGGGAGGGGTGGAGGAGCATCTTGGAGGGGGTAAAGGAGGAGCCTCCCCAAAGCTGGATGGAGAGTATTGCCTGGAGAGCTTCTCATGTGGGTGAGAGTGATCAACTAATCTCGGGCTGTCTGAGCGAGAGCTTCCTGCCCCGGAGTCTAGAGCGGGGCTGCCCCTCTGGAGGCCCAGCTCTCTTTCTATACTAGGTTTTCTATTTAGCTTTGTCCCCAAAGAGTTCTTGGGTCCATTTATTGAATCTTGCTGCTTCGAGAGGAAGTCTAGCGCCGCATCATAACGACCTCCAAAAAACTTCAGAGCTCTAAGAGCAACATCCTGAAAATAAAACAATAGCATATTAAATTACAAAAACATTCCAAACACAAAGATGATATGATAAAATATAAGGAGATAAAAATATACAATTAATCAGACACGCAAAAACATTTGTAAAAAATATATTTTATCCATTGAACAATCAAAAATCAATACTATTATTATTGATACTATATTCATGGTACTTCATGATACAATTAACACATTAATTACAGGCGCAAATCAAATAAAGATGTGTTGTGGCCAGAAGCGGCTTGTGACTGAAATAGCCAGCAGTGCATTTCACTTTTAACCTAGTGTGTAATATACGTGTAGCAAATTCATTTATAGGGGTACTGCAATTATTCTCTCACTCCACTAAGTTACATTTGTAAAATAATTAAATTGAATATATAAAACCATTTTGTCAGCTTTCAAAATTTCATCTCGAGAGGACATGCAATTCAGCACTGAAAATTTTGCAAAACCGTTGAAATTCATCGCGCACGTAAATTAGTACTCCTAAAAGAATCTATGCCAGATGCATGATCAAAGTTTTGCAAAATTCACTTAGTTTCAAGGCACTTCGCGCATGCGTCGATAGTGCACAGGATGAGTTATATATCTGCACTGCTCTAACACATGATTTGCCGTTAAAACAAAGTTTTGTGCACATCGGAATATACACAAACCGTTTGCGCTTGCGCAGTAGTCTTGTACTAGAAGATAGCCCAAATTTCGATGGCGGGAATTATGATTGGAGTGTACTTTCGTGTATTGATGGCAGGGGCACAGATGTCGTTATGAGTTATGTGAAGAGTGAAGACCAGCAGTGCAATGCACAAATACACATATCAAGGAACCGCCTCTAGTTGTGGTGGGCATTATGGCTTAAAAAATATAAAATTTAATTATTGAAGACAATATTAGAAATTCCTAAACGAATATTTGAAAAAGAAAAATCAGAAAAAGATACAATAATTCACCCCGTGCAGGGATGTAGGTAATCGTAACTAGGTACCTTCATAAACATATTTATTGGCTTTAAAAACAAAATTGACGATGAGTTGTAATACAAAAGAAGACGTAAAAAGGGAACGAAATTGCGAAGCTTAAATTTCGCATGAGTTTTGCAGATTTTAAGACAATTTTACATTGTGCGCAATGGATAGCAATGGTTCAGATAGCCGACAATCTTACACAGGTAGTAGTGCCATGAAAATATGAATCGTCCCTAACGGGTAGGAAATTCTTAAATAATTCCCAACTATTTTTTCAGAACCAACGACCCATTCATGTATTCAGAAATCGTGTTGAGAAAATTATTTGCTCGGTATATCAGTGAATCGACCTAGTTATAACAGCCAACAATTATATGAAGATAGGCCTGAACTAAAATATCATTTTGTAATTGCTCTTTATAGCCGTGAACTCGCTATTGCCGTGATCGTTATATTGATCGACTGGATTTATATTGTCAGGCAATTAATATACAGGACCGTACATGGTACACATTATAAACAAACTATGTGGGAAATATCAAATCATGCGTAATCTGCGTTCCCGGCGTCAATAGCACATTATCACAATAAATTAAGTAAAAATAGCAAATCAACACAAATAATGTATATTACAAATAAAGCATTGTTTTATTTACCAAATGGTGTTATGTATAAACAATAATCATAGGAAATATTGAAAATCAACTGGAATTAACACCCTGATGTTATGATTCTTAAAAAATAATAAAATAATATATGACTAGGTAGAGCGAGTCCTAAAAAATAAAAAAATAAAGAGACAAACATTCCTGGATTATGAATGTGACAATACTCCTACCACCATCGTTATAAGCGAAAAGAGTTATTTGTGCAAGGATGGAGGACTTGAGGGCTAGCAGAGGAATTGAACCCATGATGCTTGCAGGACTGGCATGATTTTCCCTGAACTAAAAATAACCAGTGGGTTTTAACCAGTGGACTGCCGATGGGTCTCCGGAGAACATGCCGGCATTTTAATATGATCCTTGTTAGAATAATGTGCGATGCGATTGTACGCTTCGAAAATTGTATGAAAAACAAAATCGGCATCGTTTGGGCTAATTAATAAAACTTTAGGTTCCAGTAATATTTTTTCTGTTCCGGCTTTCAAGAGGATAAAACCGCAAGGTTTTTTTTAAAATGACAAAAATAATTCACAACATGAGTTACAAAACCATAGTTTATGTCATTTCTGAATATATACGTGATGTATGTGTTCAGAAATGCTGCGTAAAAAACCCAACGAAACCCATAAAACCCTAAAAATATTCACTTAAAAAACCCACCGGGAAAATACATAATTTTTGAACAAATCCGAGTTTTTCCAAATGATAGGATCGGGTGGCGTTTTTTCATTTAAAAGTTGCATTGAATACTACATTCAACACCATGGGTGTGACTGAGATGACAAGAAACGCTTACTCGCTCATACTAAGAATAATGTGAAATAAGTACTGTATGAGATGACCTACTGCCGGTATGTGTTTGCTACGTTCTCTATCTCAGTTTCTTTAATGGCGCTAAAAATCTTCAGGAAACAATTGAAATTATTATATTTTTTTAAATAATAAATAATTTGCATGTATTTACAAATGGCTTTTTCTAGTGTCTGCAATGCAAACACATTCTCATCACATGCGGAGGCATTTAGGCACTTTTTATAGCACAGAATCTTATGCGACGCGTGACAGTTTAATAATAAAATTACGAAACCGAAAGCACTACAATTTATTAGCGTTTCTTTTAGAGAGATCCACAACACATCTATATGTATTGCTACATCATTGAAACACATGGATTCAAATTTGCCTCGCATTATTTATAAATGCATATTTTATAGTAAGTACTTTGGTCTATCATATTAATTTATTTGTCACATAACAAGATTTAACAGACTAATATTATATTATGCTTGCTTCAAATAGTTAGGACCCTGGCCCTGATCCAAAGGGTCATTATTTCATAAAATCTAACAATAATTTTACGTATTTTCAAAATTACAAATATAACCTAATAATATTATTTGAATTCAGTGATTCTACATTGGTTCATAATAAATTAGACTACTTAATAACCATTGCAACCAGAACGCAGTGCGACGGAATCAAGGTCCTCTTAGCTTACCTCACAATCCTAAATGATTATATATTTATTTATATATGATTTGTACATTTATTTATAACAATTACAGGTAATATAGCCTAAGACGTTATAATTGTACCATTTATGCAGTGTATATGCAATGCCAAAAATCTCACAAATGCGCTATAGGACACAAAAAATAAATCTGTTTTTTTATCTACTGCATTCAAAAAGCACGTAGCTCTCCCCACAGGTGAGTTCATAAATAAATTAGTGCGGCTTGCTCTCCTATATAGAAGATTGTGATGACGTCCTCGAGAGTGAGACTCTGGTACAAAAAAATTTAGTTGGGCCGGTATCTCATTATTAGATAAGTGACCATTTATTAGTTGAAAAAAATATTTAAGCAAAGCAATACCTCTACGTGTCTCTAGGGACAAATTATATTATTATCACCCAACAGTTGTCGCCTTCTTACGAAAACCCGAACCCGTGCGGGAGCTATATACCGCAATGGTGAGGGACCCAGCCTCGAATAATTAGCAATGAATATGTACTGTGTGTATGAATGATTTGTTAAGTTACCTCTTCATATCCCTGGGCAAGCAGCTGACTGAGGGAGTGCCGCAGCAGCGCCAGGTCCGTGAGCTGCTGCCCCCCGCCTTGCGCCTGGCCCGCCTGCCCCCCCTGGCCATCGCTGCTGTTGGCAAAGGGCAGTAGGGAGTTGCGGATCTCGGCGAGCGCCTTCTGGTGGTAGCCTGAGGAGGAGCGCTGGGCGGCCTTGGCGGCGGAGGAGGGCGGTGCGCCCGGGTTCATGGCCCCGCCTCCCGCTCACCCCATCACCACCTCCAACCAACCCCACTACCACTTTCCACCACTTTTACACAACCACACACGACCAAATCCAACTGTCCCGACTCTTCCTCGGTACCCGCCAAACAGACTTCAATAATAACTTCAATGTATCTTTATAGAATTGCAACTCCTTATTGTTAATTATCACTTTCAGTCAATAGTTTATGCATTGGGTTTGGGGTACACATGATGTTCTACGTTGGACAACTATTATTAACATGGCACTATCACTTTTAAAGGCGGTTCATTAATGTTAATTAATGGATTACTTCCTTCCCACCAACTAAAGCAATGCAACATGATTTATAAGATGAATTCACTTTTTGATTACAAACAGCACTTGTTTTTATAACTTAATTGCACAATTTTTTTTCAAATTGTCTTCTTTCTCTTTCGATTGATTCTGAGCTTTGAAAGTATAAAGTGGATGTAATGATTATTGGATTTTCTCTATCAGTTCTTCTGTATCGTCGATTTTTGTGCAATATAAACTGTCATAACATATTGGAACCTTCAGTGTGTATCTGGAAAAAATAATACATTTTTACTAGAATAACAGATATGTGTGAAATATAGCATATTTTAACCTGAGAATATGCATATAGATGGTATATGATTTTGTAATAGAATAGAAGTTATGTTTCTCAACAGCATGAAAGTTTGTTTACATATACATTGCCTTTTTGGGCAATTCTGCATTTAATCTAAAAGTAATTTTATAATTGCTGCAAGCGAATGACATGAGAATGCTACAATATAATAGCAATTTAAGATGGAAGCAGTACATAAATAGAACAAAAATATTCATATGGCAACAGTGCCAAAATTAGATACCTTATTATTCAGGGATTGCACTTTTGTACTTCGACGTATTTATCATATTATAGGTACACCTATGTGAGAACAATATTTTTGGCTTATTACACGTTCGATGGGATGTTTTGTCAGTCCTAAGTACGGGAAATCATCTCTCACAGAATGACACATATCTCAGAACGATTTGTGATAGTATTCGAAGTTGCAGAATTCCAATCAGATCATTTGACGTTTCCAACGAGGATTTCCAATTAACAACTCGAAATAGATAAAATACTAAAATATAATCGAATTGAACCCACTTTTATGACTAATTGAACATAAATTGTGATTTAAACTACGAACAATAATGAAAACAAAGAACGTCACACACGCAAGTTGGCAAACCACGGGAAGCCATCTTGAAGAAGTGCCACATTCTTTAGTGTGTTCAGAACTGCACTAAGCTACTATTTTTAAAAGCGCATTTTCTACTTTTGGAGTACAACATCGAACACGGTTCAACCTTCAAGATATATGATGAAAACCGAAAAAGTATCTTACCTAACCTACAATATTCTTCTGTCAGAATTCAAAGTTGACAGTGCGATTACGAAGTGTAAGAAATCTGTAATGTGATTGGTTTATTTATGTCTGTAATTAACGAAAAGATAAATTAATTAATTAACATTTAAAGCTATACATAATGCTTTGTGGAAGTACATAACTATACTAATTCACTATAGATTTTTTCTCTTTGGAATGCACTCTTGATTACATGAATTATGCAAAATGGGTAATGCAATACGTATTCTCTTGAAACCCATCAAAGATTGGAACATAGAAAATAGAGCCATTCGAGCCATTTCTAAGGATAAGCTTGTAGCAGCCCCTAAATATAAATCTGATGAGATTTCGTTGGCAAACGTGTTAAGAGGTATGCATAGCGCTTTATTACTCCTAGGTATCTTTAGATTTTAAATACTTATTAGTTTCTTAATATTCCGCCGTTCTAGCGTAAATTAAAATAAAATGGGAAGAGAAGGGATATAGCCAAAATTAGATACTTTTTATAGATACTAACATGTTTACGTCGAGCGTCGAGTTTGTCCCATCTAATCCTTGGTGAAAAAGTCCATTAAAGTAACCTCGTCTTTCCTTACTTCTTTCTTTCTAACCCTTGGTGTGCCGATGCAAAGTTTTCGCCGTGGGCCATCTTATTCTATTACTTGTTTTTTCCAATAATGATGTTTTTGGAAATTGTACCACCTTACCAGATAATGTGTTTATTTATTTGTAAAAATAATAATATACGGTGATTTGTATAGCACCTTTTATTGTGAAATTTCACCTCACTTTGTATATAATAATAATAATAATAATTGTTTATTCCAGAATGTGGGGAGGTAAGTGCAATCCCACACAATCCATAAAATATAACTACAATGTTATATACAGAGATACAATTAAGTACAAATAAAATAAAGTATAAATATGTATGTATGTAGTTTCCCCAGAATAGCAAGCTATATTTAGAGAAATGATTTTTTTAAATGTATCCTTAAGGATATGCTGGCAGTTCAAGAGGTTAAGGATACTATTTACTGATCATTTCTCTGAATATAACTAGTTATTCTGTGGAAACTACTTACCGTAGATTATATACTATTTTTATAAATAATAAAAACATTATCTGGTAAGATGGTGAAATTTGAAGTTATTAAAATGGTGAAATTATTACGAAAATGGAATCAGCTGGCTAACGGCGAAAATTTTGCATTGGCGATCAAGAAGTTAAGACATTTAAAAAAAAAATATTGGTGTATTCTAAGCATTTGTTTCTATTAATGGCAAAAATGCCTTAATTTTTTGACATGCCAATAATAAAAAAACACTTTGGCTCCCTGATCGCTCTTAAATTAAATATAAAATTTTGGGAGTAGAAGTGAGCGGTGAATAAAATTTTTAGTTTACTTTTAAATAATTTGTATTTTCAGATAATCCTAATCTAGTGGAAGAGTTGTCTAGAAAAGATCTCATGCTGGATGGCCGATTAAAAGATGTGTTTGTATCATCTACTGACCTGGTGAGTAAATTTAAATGTCTCCTTTACGAGAGTACCGCCAGGTATTACGATTTAACCCGTTCCCTCAGAGCCACCACAATTTAAGACAGCTATCTTAGAAGGCCTAACAAATTTGCACAAAAATTAATTCAGCTGCTGTGGTCAGTTTCAATCAAAATAGCTTCGGATGGAATGCAGCTTTGATTGCAGCACCCTTTTTTACTACAATTATTTTTATTGGCCTCTTAAAAAAATTAAAACGTAGGTAGGCAACTATTAAAATATATATATATATTTTTAATATTATCTTATTGGTAGGTAGTTTCAACCACAATAATGTTAATGTATTATTTTTGATAGCCTGCTGAGAAAATAGTCCAAATCAGACCTCTCCCCCTCGACCGTGATCCTGTTGGATCCTTCGATTGGGGATACAAGGAACCAACCGAAATTCCGGAGGGTTACGCCACTTTAAAACAATCTTTCGAATTTATCAATGGATACCATTACGAGCCGGACAAATTTACAACGCTCTACATTGCCGCCAAATACAAACTTAACCACGATACTGTCTGTAAGTAATATTGAGTTTAAAAAAATTTAAATAAGAAAATATTATGTTTAACACCCCTTTATTTGTACAGCTAACTTAAGTTCACCCTGAATAATTTGACTGTATAAATACAGGTCTACAAACTTATTAAAATGAAACTAAAGATTTTCAGTACTATGGCAACACCGATTTGAGAACAAATTAAATTAGATTCAAATGTTAGGTTACATTTGACTTCTGAAACACCTCCACACGGTTCAACTCAACCAGATTCATAACAACCGCACAACCAAAATGAGTTGTCTGTAAGGCCCATAAGGAAACAAGGAAGGGAGAGAGAACATGAACTTTGGTGGGGGTTAGGTAGGAGAGGGGTTAGGTGGAAGGAAGGAAATCACATCTAAGCCCGAGCGAGGCAATGTGTTTAATTGATTATTACATATTTAGTAAAATGTTTTATTGAATTGTAAAGGTTTAGGTACAAAAATTTTCATTTTTCTTCATTGGAGGTTAACCACCGTCATTTCCAAGACTGCCACTCTGAATAACAATTTATTTTTTCAGGCCATATCCTACATTACTACAAAACTTTTGAAGTATTTATACCCGACAAGAAGAATATGGTTAAATTTGGAAAGTCAACTAACTTCACACAGATAGAAGCTGGAAAAAATATGAAAACTGACGGATTTAATAATGAGTAATTGTCACCTTACTGTACATTATAGAATTTAGAAAAAATCGTTATTTTGCCAAAAGTTTTGTTATTTATAAAATGATTAGAATAAATTGTTGAAAAAAAAAACTATTTTATTATGTATACAACAAAACCTTTGTTACTTTCCTCTTACTCGTCTCTCTCCTCTTCCCATTCCCTTCAACCTCTCAATGTTCTTCGTACCCGCCTCAGAACAGAAATCTTCTAGTGAGGCGGGTTACTTTCATGTTTGTAATTTTGATCATATTATTGCAATAAACGCCCGGGTGGCGGCAATTAAAAAAAAAAAAAAAAAAAAATTATGCTATAGTTCCACAAGTATCGCACAGTTAAAGTCGGGTATACAGCAACCAAATGTTTTCAAAACATTGGGCCGGGGCTACAACGTTTTTTTGTTTTAATCGGCCACGAAATCAAAAACATGTGGCCCTGCGCCAATGTTTCATGTTTGCGCAAACGTTTTTTTTTCAATGTTAGTGGTAAAATTATAGCTGGAGACCCGCCGCCTTAAGAGTCTTGTGCGGTGTTCACATAAAAAAATGAAAAAGATTTATTCAATACATTTACTACTATTATTAATTTTATTATTATTATTTCTTTATATTGCTTAGCAACGCTAGTTTAGACATATACTTTGCATTTGCTCTCTGATTATTTTTTGTAATATCAGATAGAAACGAATTAGCTTTGATCCCAAAAAATATAAATATTTAAAGAAGAGTATATCAGATAACGCATTAAATAAACTGCCAGGAAGCCATAGGATATTTAGGTAAATAAATAGGATTTAAAAAAAAATTAATTATTTGAGGACCCCAGTAACCAAGGTAAACAACAATATTTGACATTCATTTGAAAAAAATAAAAATATATTTTAATGGTATATTTTTATGTTGATAACGTTTTTCTGGAATATAATATATCATAGATTCGTAATGTTGAAAGGTAGTTGAATTGAAAATTATAGATTTGTTATGTCGAAAGGTAGTTTGATTAGAATATTTAATTTGGTCACATTGAAAATTATTTATTGATTTGGTTACTGGAATGTAGTAGTAAAGATACAATCATCTCCAAGTTGTTTTGTAAAATGACAACAATGTCATTTGCAACCAACGTAGATGAACAGGGGATTATTATGTCATCTGTACAGATGAACATGGATAGTCTAAGACCCCAAAAAACAAAAGCAGGTATTCCTAGACAGCGTATGAAATGGACGAACGATGTCAATATGTTCATTGTTCGTTCATATTTTTATGTAACCAAAGTAGAAACAGATATGTTGTTATACAGGAAAAAATTACATTTACTTTTCTCACAAAATTATCCGATTGCCCAAGTAAGCGAACAAAGATTAGCAGACCAAAAGCGAGCTATTTTCAAAAATAATTTAATTTCTGTAGTCACATTAGAACAGATTAAAAGGGAAGTAGCAGATAGATTGCAAAGGGGAAATAATTTAGAACAAATTAACACAAGTAATAATGTCATATCAGATGCATTGAATGTAGATAGTTTGGATAATATTCTAGTCGAAATGTCCAATGATATTACAGTAGATTCAAATAACTTAGACGTTATTTATAATCTTAGGGAAATCAACATTGCAAATTTAAACTTTGTTGATGAAAATGTAGTAGAATTAGCTAACTTACTTCATAATAATATAAACAGATATATAGATGTAGAGCCAACAGTTAGACCAAAATTACCGAAATTGCATACGTCAAAGAAATTATCTAAATTAATTTTTGAATTAAATAACATAATTTTACCAAAAATCATATTTGACGAAATTAGTTTTTTAGATCTTCATACAATAGTATACGCTAGTGCGATTACTGTTTGTAATAAGTTAGGAATTAAATTATCATCCTCTGACGATAGATCATATAGTTATAGTAAACCAGAATGGCAGATCAGATTAGAAAATGATGTAGTATTTTTAAGAAGTAACATAGCTAGAGTAATAGAATATAAAAATGGAAATAGAAGTAGGAAAATTTTGAGACATGTAGATGAAATTGGTAGAAAATTTGGTTATAACATTGATAGTCATAATAATGAAAATATAATCAATGATTTATTGGATTTGTTAAAACAAAAATTAGGCGTAAAAGCTAGTAGATTAAAAAGATATAATTATACGTATAATAAAAAAAATAATAATAGATTATTCCAGAAAAATGAAAAAATATTTTATTCCAAACTTGACGATAAACAAAATATTATTTCGAATAATAATATTCCGTTGCCATCTGAATCAGATATGCGCGATTTTTGGACTAAAATTTGGAGTAAAGATATAAAACATAACGATTCAACTCCATTGATAGAAAATGAAGAACTCAATTTTTCAGGTATTGAACAAATGAGTTTTTCTAATATATCGGTTGAATTGTTAACCAAAATTATTAAAAATACTCATAATTGGAAAGCCACGGGTTGCGATTGGATACATAATTTTTGGTACAAACGTCTGACTACTTTACATCCTCTTTTGGCAAAAAATCTTTCAAAATTTGTAAGTCAACCTCAAAATTTTCCAAATTTTCTAACTAAGGGCATTACTTATATGTTACCCAAAAGCG
Organism: Hesperophylax magnus; assembly: GCA_026573805.1. Lineage (NCBI taxonomy): Eukaryota > Metazoa > Arthropoda > Insecta > Trichoptera > Limnephilidae > Hesperophylax > Hesperophylax magnus. The sequence goes on from JAIUSX010000084.1 coordinate 15,228,034, forward strand.
AAAATATTAATAATCCTTCTCAGTACAGACCCATTACATGTTTACCGACAATATACAAAATTTTAACCTCTTGTTTAACAGATTTAATATATACTCATTTAGATGAAAAAAATATTTTATCTGAACAACAAAAAGGTTGTCGCAGAAAACATATGGGATGTAAAGAACAATTAGTTATCGATTCTGTAATTCTAAAACAGATTCAAACTCGAAAACGTAATTTACATACTTGCTATATAGACTACCAAAAGGCTTTCGATAGTGTCCCGCACTCGTGGCTGATCAAAGTATTAAATATATATAAAATTAACCCCATTATTATTAGCTTTTTGGAAAATATTATGTCCTTTTGGAATACCAATTTACTTATCAATTTAAAAGGTAAGAAAATAGTAATACCGGGCATTTCAATTAAAAGAGGAATTTTTCAAGGAGACTCATTGAGTCCTCTTTGGTTTTGCTTAGCATTGAATCCTCTATCTAAAATGTTAATTAAAAGCAAGTTTGGAATAAAAGTTAAGGGTAATACAAGGGAGAGTAGTACAATTTCGCATTTATTATATATGGATGACATAAAATTATTTTCGAATTCTGAACAAAATTTAGAGAAAATGATCGAGGTAGTTAAAAACTTTTCAGATGATATCAAAATGACTTTTGGTTTAGATAAATGTAGAACGATCCATATAGAGAAAGGCAAAATTGTAGATGGGGACGAGAGTATATTTAGAAATTTCCAAATTACTAGTATGAAAAGGGATGAGGTTTATAAGTATTTAGGATACCCACAATCAAATAGATTAGACCATACTAGTATTAAAAATGATATTAGGATTAAATTTCAAACTAGGATCAGGAAAATTTTAAAATGCAATCTATCTGCTAAAAATTTAGTAAAAGCAATAAATACTTGGGCAATACCTCTATTAACGTACTCATTTGGCATAATTAAATGGTCTAATACAGATTTAGATAACTTAGAAAGATTAATTAGAACTACACTAACAAAATTTAATTGCCATCATCCAAATTCAGCTATAGAACGAGTTAATTTACCTAGAAATTTAGGAGGTAGAGGCATAGTCAAAATAACTTCTTTGAAACATAATCAGGTAGAAATGCTAAGAACTTTTTTCCATAGGAAAGCTCATAGCTCAGAAATGCACAAAATAATTTGCAAGGCAGATAGAAATATTACACCTTTAAATTTATACGATGAGAATGCCAACATTTTTATAAATCCCAACCAGGAACTATTAGATTCCTGGTCAAATAAAATTTTACACGCAAAACACTTCAATTATCTCAACCAAACGTATGTTGACAAATTTTCGTCAAACAAATGGTTGAGTATTGGAGAGTTGAGCGCAGAAATAGAAGGATTTATGCTTGCCATTCAGGATAGAGTCATTAATACTAAAAATTATAGAAAGCATATAATCAAAGATACAAATCAAATTGATGATTTGTGTAGAAAATGTTTGGCTTTTCCGGAAACTATAGAACATATTATATCGGGATGTTCTATATTAGCACCGTCCGAGTATACATTTAGGCACAATCAAGTTTTAAAAATAATTCACCAAAATTTGGTAATTAAACATAACTTGATTGACTGCCGTAATATAGTACCATATTATGAATACGAACCAAATTCATTTTTAGAAAACGAATTTTATAAAATATATTATGATAAAACTATACTGACAGATCGAACGATTAGTCATAATAGACCCGATATAGTTTTACATGACAAAATTAAAAAAATAACTTATATCATTGATGTCGCTATTCCAAATTCCTGTAACATTCAAAAATCTGTTAATGAAAAAATAAGAAAATACACAGATTTAGGAAACGAAATAAAAAGAATTTGGCATTCTCAGACTATAAAAATATTACCATTCGTTATTTCGGCTACTGGCATTATACCTAGCTCTCTCATTAAAAATTTAGGCGTATTAGATCTATCAAAAAATTTATATATAAAGATGCAAAAGTCGGTCATTTTGAATACATGTAGGATAACGAAAGATTTTTTAAATATTTATGTTGAGGGATCAGTAGGATTTATAGGCCCTGTTAGAAGTTCTACCGAGCCGAACCCTCTGATATGAAAATATCTGGAGTCGGTGAATTTTTTTTCCCATTTGATCTCTGGTGAGTTGACGTGTTGTTGTTCTTGTATTGTTTTGTATTTATTTTACTTATGTAATGCACTTGCATAGTGTTGATTGACTAGCTGATCATTTGTGGAAAAGTGAGTGGAAGGGTTTAGTTTTTCCTATGGGGAAGATTTAACCCGGACAACAAAATCGGAAGCATAAAAAAATTTATTATGTACATAATAATACAAAAAGCATCAAGAGTCAGCCTTAATTTTCAATTTCAAAACAGCATAGTAATTTCTACAAAAAAGATATTCGTAGATACACTTTTATGTAAGTAAATATGACTTACAACTTAGACCATTCTTCCACAGATACGCAAGTATCTGTCACTCGACGATTTAACCCCACAGGCCTCTGGCGTATTCTCTCGGAGAATAAATGGATATTGCTGAATGTAGGTGATGAAATACACTTTTTATTTTTATTATTAAAATAAACATAATTTTTGAAATATTAAAAACTTCGAATGCAAACATAAAAAGTTTTAAAAAATGGCTCACATTACATTTTTTCGTCTAAACATTTTACTAAAATTACTGATGAGAAAAAAAAAACACAAACATTAGACAAATGTATTATGTATAAACATTACTGTTACCCACTTTTTTGTCTTTTCATACAAAAATAAATAATTTAAAAAATTCACAAAGTTTCATAAATTTTTTTAAAATTGCGGCCGGAAACTTTGGTTTCACAGAGATGCACATTTTAATTCTTCTGTGGTTCTTCTAGATTGGAATATAAAGCGTGTTGTTTTCTCTTTCCAACACTGTTTAGATCATATTTTTCATGATTGTAAGGAAGACAAGGATTTCTATGAGACCTATATGAGCTGTTCCCAAAAGGGAACAAATTAGCCTGAGGGGTTGAGATCGAGTACAGTGGAACACAAAAGGAATAATGTAAGAACATTTTCTAAAACCTGAGATTCTTCAAAAGATGGATTAAGATTATAGTGAGTCTAAAGGGAACCGTTCAGATGTCAAATATTCAAACTGATGGTGATTTACGATTGATTAACTGATGACGATATGACAAATGTGACAAAATTACAGCGCCCTTGAGGTGATTTTTCACAAAAACGGCGCTCTACAAATTATCCAATTATTATTATTATTATTAAAAGCTTGAAAATACCACAACTTTTTCCATAGAAGAAATCAATGCTATGAAAAGGGTAGAATTTGATACGCAGGAATGTTTTGTTTAAAGGCAGGACTAAGATTAGGACTAATAATATATGAGTGATAAAGTATTTTGGCGACAACCGCCATATGGCTACACAGAGGATCGTATACAGGCACATGTAAACTCGTCGGCGACGCCAGTCTCACGCGTCCAGCCAGACGAGGTTGACGCCACACACGTCGTCGAAGACTTTAGACCAATGCTAAGAACAAAACAGTCAACAAAGAATGACAGCTACAGCAACTGTTTGGCTGTCAGAGAGGTTATGAAAAAAATCTAGTTTTGACGATTCGAGAATTCAACCAACGATGATTGGTGGCGACGCGGTCTTCGCGACAAGTTATTTGTTAACCAATCAAATTTTGGTAACCAGACATCTCAGGACAGTAATAATTCAACACAATTTTGAAAAGTGATGAAAAAACTAAGTTAGGTTAGGTTTATAAGCTAGTTTTTTTTTTATCACTTTTCAAAGGTGTGTTGATTCGTTACTGTCCCGAGATGTCACAGAACCGAAATTTTGCTGTAATTACCTATAACATAAAAAGCGAAATGTACAGTACACTTTGTCACATTTAAGGTCACAGTCCCACAGGTCCGTAAGCAATCGACATAAACCGAATGCTGCAAGACCCTGCGCAGAAAATTAAATTAGCTATAGTAAGGTAATGATCTGCAGCGCAGTTCAGTGTGGAACTTTTCTGTGCAGGATCTTACAGCATTTGGTTTACGTCGATTGCTTACCGACACGTGGGACGACAGCCTTAATGTCAGCAATAAGAGATATGTTCAGTAACTCAAACAAAATATGTGTTTTGGTCTTAGCATGTCTGCAGTCCAGAAGTCCCAAAGGTATTTAATCATTACACTCTTTACCCAAGCCAATATACCAGCAGAGCCAGAGTGGTAGATACCCCATTCTGAATTGAAAAGTTGCTTCAAATGGCTTAAGCCATGTTTAGACCATATCTGAATTTCCAGGTATGTAGTTACAAACCTTCCTCTTTTCTATCTCCTTCCCTTTCCCATTCCCCTCAGCCTCACAGTATAACCCAAATGGAGATGCCATAATCCCACTGACTCCTGACAAAGTTTTTTTTAAATGCTAATACTGCATAAGATAATTATAACAGCGACTATACTTTCATCAGTTACAATATTAATTGCAATCGTTGTTTTCATCAGTTACAATAATAACCTGTTATCCTCAGTTAAAATAACTCTAATATCATCAGTTACAAGAATAGCTGTAGGTAATCATTGTTACTTCGGTTAATATATTGCATATCAGTTACAATAAAAGCTGTAATCATTATTACATCAGTTAAGATAATCCTCATATCATCAGTTCAGATAATTCTAAGATCTTCAGATAATTTACATAACTCTTACATCATCAGTTACAATAATAACTGTAATCATCATTTCGGTTAGGATAAGTCTTACAATATCATCAGTTGCAATAATAACAGTAACTGTCGTTATCATCAGTTTTGATGATAACTGTAATCATCGTTATCATTTATGATAAAGTCTGCTATGAGCTTTGGCGGTCCCACCTCCAGATGGTTCCATCATCACAAACGCAGACAAGGATGTTCCCATCCCTACTGAGAGAAGTCTGCCTGATGGCCGACACGCACTTTCCATGTTGCAGTGTCGACACTCTTGATAGTGAAGGGTCACCGTTGTCAAGTTCCCAAACAATTGTCTTGCCTATTTGGTTTCCTAGTGCCATGGTCTGAAAACAAAAATATAATAATAAATTATAGATGGTGTTAGTCTGGCTGATGGGAGAATGCGACTGATGGTTGGAGAGAAATAAATTTTGGTAGAAGACGGAGTCAACTGAAAAAAGACTAGCTTCCTCCGGAATGAAGAGCAGTGCGACGTGGCAAGCCACCAACAAATAATAATAATATTTAAATGATTTGTATAATGCCGTTTTTGCGCAAATTCACCTCAAGTTATAAACCACACCCTTTCTGCGCTTGGCAGTCTAGCTATATTATCAGTAACAAAGCGGAAGTTGATAAAAATAGGTTAGGTTATGTTTTTTTTTCAGTTTTATTCAAGGTTCTGTTTTGTCATACAACCAGTAACGAGTGGTAAAATATATTGTGGTTACAGTCTCACCTTTTGGGCAAAGTCAATAGCGAATCGGATGAACCAGATTTCACACTCCTTGTAGTCGAAGCGGTGAATGAGGGTGGCTGTGTTGTCTCCGGGTCGCAACTCCTTGTCCTCCAGGCGACCCGGCTTCCAGCAGACTATGGCGTTTTCACACGACTGAAATTTTTATTTTATTTTATTTGGTTTTATCCCCAGCCAGGCTTTTACATGAATTTTAAGAACAGAAATATCAAAGATATCGAAAATTAATATTAACGTTTTTCATAATATTATGCAAAAATACAAGTTGCTGGAGATGACACAGATACTTATCTGCTTTTTTATAATTATGTGAATACGGAATTATTTGTTTTATAAATATTTCCTATTGTTTTAAAACATAATGTTATAATTTGTGGTCTTAGCCGCATAATAGAGCATGAGTATACCCACGAACTGGCGATGCCTGTTGTGTGGGATTTTTTGATATTGTACATGTATGCATACTATTGTACTATATTTTTTGTTTAATTGTATAATTTTAATATATATTTTTAATCTTATACCTTTTTTACTGCTTTTGCAGTTTGTCAGCAGGTACTTTGTTTTTTTTTACAATTTAAACCTGTTAAACTGCTCTTGCAGTTTGCCAGCAGGTAGATACAGACAACACTTCATACAATGACACGGTTAAGTTAATATAACAGAATAGAAAAAATATAAAAATATAGTTGCAGTATAAGCGTTATATATCAGACAAGTACAACTGAAACAGTCACATCGAAAGAATATCCATATTTAGCATACATAGCTAGGTACAATTTACTATATATTTTTAAGTTCTATTGTGAATTCCAATTAGCTATACAAGGGCCTCGATACATATCATCTGTGTCCAATAGCCATTTTCTTAGATTATATTTGACTTTAGTGGTACATAAGGTATTATTTTTGATTGACATTGTTAGATTATTAGATATCTTGGGCACAATGTAGTTTTGAGTTCTTTCTCCGTACTTATTGGTACATTTCAGAACCACTAATCCATCATTTTGAGTGAATCTTGTGTTATGTTTATGGTAGACTCTTTCCTTATACAAGAAATCCGACGATATAATTTGTTTACTTATGATATTAAACAATAATAATCCTCTAACAAGTAAAACATTCAAAGACATTATTTTGATGTTACTTCTGTGTGCATTTGTGTATTTATGGATTAATAATTTAATAATGGAGTTTTGTAACATTTGTATATACCTTATATTTGTTTTACATGAATGTCCCTAAGGCGTAATCTCATATCGGAAAGTGGATTCGGCCAGAGATGAGTAGATTAATTTTAAGGTACTTATAGGCATGAAGTATTTTATTTTATAAATCCTACTTACTATAGCCCGTAAACGTTTACAAACATTAGTAATGTTTACATCCCATTTCATGTAGCAGTCAATGGTTACACCCAGATATACATATTTTTCGACAAATTCAATGGTTCCACAGCAACAGGGCTGTGCAACATTTTTATGTATGCAGTCAAATGTGTGTGTATGTAGTGAATGCGTTTCCTTATATCTGGCGTGTGGAGATCTTATGTGCATGATTTTAGTTTTTTTAGCGTTTATTATTTATTTATTTTTTCATGTTCTCCATAAAACGGTTATACACCAATATATCATGGAGAAGATTACAAATTAAAAAGTTTACAGAGGCAGTTTTACTATTTTGTGACATATGTTAAAAGATAGTTACTGAATTGTCTGTAGGTGACATTGAAAATGTCGATGGCTAATGCAGAATCGTCAAGCAGTTGAGTCGCTCTGTTTATTGGCGCGTTCTGATAGGCAGAAGTCCTCGCTTTCGGAGCATATAGGAGTGCATGGGATCTCCCTCGAGTATAATTGTTAGGGACATAAAAGTTAACCTCTTTCAACATAGGCGGATTGTGTATTGTACCAGAGATTAACTTAAAAAAGTGTTTGCCTAAAAATATTTTTCTGCGGGCTTCTAATGTATTGAAATCGAGCATTCCTGTTAAGAACAAGGATGGATACAGGAATGGATAGTATGTATATTCCCTCATATACAGGTAACGCATAAACCTTTTTTGTACTTTTTCTATTTCTAAGATATGGTTTTGTTCAGAAGGGGCCCAAATAATGGAGCTGTATTCCAGGATGCTGCGGACAAGTGCTTCATATGTTCTTCGTATTGCAATTCCATTAGTAAATGATCTCGCATTACGAAGAACAAATCCAAGCATTTTGTTGGCGCGGGAGACAATGTCAGATATGTGGGATTTGAAAGAGAGATTTGCTTCGAAGATCACCCCAAGGTCACGAATCTCGTTTTTGCATGTTAATATATTTTTATTAATATGATATGGGAATAGAAATGTATCTTTGGATCTTGTAAATGTAACTACACTGCATTTCTGGATGCTGAAGGGTAATTTATTTAATTCCGACCATTTGACAAGAGAATCAAGATCATTCTGCAGAAGAATGGAATCGATACAACTTTTGATAGATCTGAAAAGTTTGATATCGTCGGCAAAGAGGAGATATTTTGAGCGGTTAATGGTCATGAGAAATGTTAATGTTAATTATGAGGCCCGAGTCATGAGACCATTTCAGTAGGGCATTGAAATCAAGCTGCATAAGGTTCATTGCAGTAATCAGGTCTTCGTGTGATATTACGAGTGCCGTATCGTCTGCATACACCAAATGTTTAACGAAGGAAAACAATCTACTCATTATTGAAACATATACATATAATATAAAGGGTTGGCCCTAAAATTGACCCCTGTGCGACACCTTTTGAGATATTTTTTTTTTTGCCAATTTTTTGTTAGTAAATTTTTTAATAATACTAGCAACTTTCCTCTGATTCCTATTGCCTCCAATGTTCCTAGTAGTTTTTTTGTATCGATGGTATCAAATGCCTTCGAGTTATCAATGAACAAAACCAAAACATGTTTTTTAAGATTTAATTTGTGATTAATGTGATTTGAAAATTCCTGAAGAAGCATTTCCGTGCTTTTCTTCTTCTGAAATCCCTACTGGTTAGGCTCTAATAAGTAGAATGATTCTAAGTATTTATTAAGTTTTATGGAAATGTATTTTTTGAGTATCTTTTCTAGGGCTGGTAAAATGCTAATTGGTCTATAATTTTGTATATCTGAATGTTTGCCACCTTTGTAAATTGGCCTAATGATGCTACTTTTAAGTTCATCTGGTATAATTGCTTGTTCTAAAATTAAATCGACCAAATGGGTTATATATAACAGGTCCTAAAATATTAATATGTTTTTTTAAGTCACACATTCGAATGTTGTCAATCCCTGGTGACTTTGAATTGTTTATTTTGCTAACAATAACAACGATTTCTTGGCAGGTAGCTCTAGGTAGGTACATACTATGTTGCACTTCTATCGGTTTGACGGTCGATGCTAAATAATCACATTTATGTATCATAGAGCTAACACTATTCCTGAAATTTCTACAAAGTTATTTGCTACAGTTTCTTCATTGTTCGTGTTTAACATATATTTAGATATTGTTTCGTCACAACTACTTTTAGATTTGCGTCCTAATATTTTATTTATTTCATCCCAAGTATTTTTTGTATCTCTGAAACAATTTTTGAATTTATTGTTAAAAAAGGTAGACTTACATTTGATAATTTTTTTAGTAACCTGATTTCTAAAAGTTTTATATTCTAATTCAAATAATTGATTGGTAGGAGAATTCTTCCACTTTTTGTATAGTGAATCTTTTTTTTTAATGTTTTCTAATATATCCGGAGTTATCCAAGATTTTATAGCGAGAGGTCTGTTTTTAGTTTTAAAATACAAAACTATTTTACTTTATTCATACAACTCCTTAAAAATCTTTTTAATTTTACTGTATAATATAATATTGCAATCTTGTTCCTCCAACAAGTTATGCCAATTAAAAATATGAATATTTTTGTCGATTTTGTTTTGAGATAAAATCGAAACATTCTCCCCTTGTTCTGAAGCTTTCTTCTCTGCACCATATTTAAAACTAACTGCGGTTATAAAATGGTCCGCTAAAGTGATATTTTTACACACATATGATGAAAAAACATCGGTTTTTTGGTAACCGTTTTTAAATCGGACAAATATATGATCTAAACAAGTATGTATGTGTAACTTTTCCCATTACAATTGCCTCTCTTGTTACGTCGCAGATGCATTTACTTAAATAATTATCAGACATTATATTTTTGTATGTTATAATGAGTGGGTTTTGGCAATTTAACAAGTCTAGGTTAATATCTCCTACAAGCAAAACATTTTCTTTTTATTTATGTTAGATAGGATTAAAGATATTTCCTTGAGAAATTGGGGTTTGCTGGAGTTTGGTGGGCGGTATATTGCTATTATGTTTAAGATATTCTCGTCTAGAAGTGTTATAAAGTTAAGCACAGATTCAAATATGAATAATGAATAAGATTAAGAAACGACACTCATATGGTCGAGTCCGGCAATATCAAAAGTCATAATAACAAAAGTATGTATGAATGTGAAAGAAGCAAGCAGTGTGTGCCAAGACAGAGTTGTGTGGCAGTTCAAACTCTCTGCCTGCCCCTATGGGGAAACGGTCTAATGATTAGTTAGTTACATATAACCTTACCTTGGACAAAATCAGATCACCCATCCACTTAACGCAGTCGACGTAATTCCTGTGGATGTCTCTGGTAGAGAAGTCAGGAAAGTGCTCCTTGAGGGAGTTGAAGGGGCGGGAGCTCCGATGAGGGTTGAAGTTGTAACTCTGCTTGATGGCCTCGTGCATTGACGGCTTGTCCAGCCTCCACAGCTTCAGGGAGTGGTCCATCCCGCAGGACATTATCTTCTCACCGTTGATGTCAAAGTCCTGAAAATTTTAGAAAACAATTCAACTCAATTTATAATCAACGAAAATGAAAACAATACTTAGACAAAGAAACTTCATACAACAAAGGCACAAAGCTTTTTAATTATTGGATAAACTGTACAAAATGATAAATACAGTCAAACTTGGTTATAACGAGCACAAGGGGACCGACTAAATTTGCTCCTTATAGCCGTTAATCGTAATATAAAATTTTAAAGGTTGTATTAAAAGTCCTATGTACCTACCTACCTCTACTATCAATATATTCTCAAATGTACAGTATATTTTCAAAATAAGAGTAAGTATTATTATTAAAAAAATAAATTAGAAAAATACATTTTTAACAAATTTATAATAAATGCTTTTTTTTAAAGATTGCGCTTTCATAACTATTATCACCTGGTTCAAGCCTTCTAAGAAAAATATCACTAAATTGTATATCTTCTTATCACTAGAAACAAAACAGAAACCCTAAACCTTGAATTTCGCTGTCAACCCCCTCCCCCCCAATGAAAAAAAAAAATAGTTTGCAGGCTGTTAAAATAGGCAAAGCGGCTACTCTGCTGAAAAAGTTGTGCATCACTATCATAAATTTACCCCGTGCAGGGATGTAGGTACTCGTAACTAAGTACCTTCATAAACATATTTATTTGATTTTTAAAACAAAATTGACGATGAGTTGTAATATAAGACGTAAAAAGGGAACAAATTTTGCAAAGCTCAAACTTCGCATGACTTTCACAAATTTTATGACAATATTACATTGTGCCGGAGGATAGCAATGTTTCACATTGCAGACAATCTTACACAGGTAGTGCCATAAAAATAAAAATCCGTTCCCACTCAGAACATTAGAACGTCAAAAGACGTAAATATGATAATAGCGGTCAAGACATTAGAACGTCTTTTCACGTAAACGCGCGAGATTTTACAAAAATCGATTTATTTCCATCACTAGTATACGGATTGCCATGATTTAAAAAACAGAATATCGATAATGAATAACGCTACGCGTCTGTATTCAAGAATATCTATGGAACGTAGAAGTGCATTATCTAAGCCGATTGAATCTGTCATCTTGTTCGTTCATAATTTATTGCGTTTCTAAATAATTTATTAAAAATATTTTAGTTTGGACAGTTAATATTTTGAGGTGACTAATAGTTTTTAATTATATTTCTTCAATATATAAAGTGTTATTTCTTTATGATACTCAGAAAAAAGTACATTTTTCACGGCATTGAAATAATGGTAAGCGATTCTTACATATTTTTGACGTTTTCATAAAATGTATATTTAGAAACGCAAATATTTACATATAACAACACAATGCGATAGGGGATTTCATAATCTTTCCAAAACATTTTTTAGAATGAGGTTTTTATGTTTAAAATTTTTTACATTTACGTTTCCCAAAACGTGAGTTATGAAGCTTTTAGCAAAACTCATAAATAACACAAAAATTATCACGTTTTGACAGTTCTCAAAGGAACACATAGTAAATAAATGTCTTTGTCTGAGAGGTTAACGGGATAGGAAATTTCCGCCAGCCACCGTTGTGCGTCAGGCAGCTAACCGCAGCGCTATACCGCCCCTTTGTTTGTTACTACTTACTTCGAAAATAATTATTCCCAATTATTTGGTTTTTTTTTCAGACCCAACGGCCCATTCAAGTATTTAGAAATTTTGTTGACAAAATCATTTGCACGGCATATCAATTGAATCGACCTCGTTATAACAGCCAACAATTATATGAAGATAAGCCTGAACTAAAATATTGTTAAGTGCTCATCAAAGCAGTGAACTCGCTATTGCCGAGATCTTTATAACTAAGTTCAAATGTACTAATAAATTTCATAAACATTCACTTATTTATTTTTAAGAAGCTGTTGTTGAGTTACCTTTATTAGAACATAAAAATAATATTTTAAAATCCAGACAAACAATAAAGTACCTACCTACCTTTAATAATATTTTAGCAGACAATTCTATATTTAAAACTAGTTGTTCCCCGCCATGCGTTGCTGTGGCTCAGTCTGTCTGTATAGATAGAGTGACATCTATATAATATAGGTATATAAAAACATATGTGTATTTGAATGCAATGTTGTGTCAAAATTTCAAAGCAATCGGTGAAGAACTTTTGGAGATTTAAGATTTTGAACAAACAAATTTTTTTATTTATATACATAAAACAGAGTACATTATGTAGATTTTTTAAAAGTGGAATAATGGAAGTCACATCCCGTGATTTCCTACTGGTAATAATTGTAGATGTGTTCAACTGCACAGAATATAGTTACAAGAAGGCTATAATAACATACCTCAGTAATAATAAAAATTAATTTTAGCATAATACCATTCTTCTGTATGGGTTCTGTATAATTTTAAATGCAAATTTTAATATTGATTACTCTTTCACTGAACTGTTATGTTCATATTATCAAAAGTTTGTAAAAGCTCTTATGGGCGTATAATAAATTAAATTAAATTTAAAAAAAACATTGGGTTTGCTTATTGTAAGCATTGTAAAAAAAACTTTGTGTTTGGTTATTGTAAGCATTGTAAAAAAAACTTTGTGTTTGGTTATTGTAAGCATTGTAAACAAAACATTGGATTTGGTTATTGTAAGCATTGTAAACAAAACGTTGAATTTGATTATTGTAAGCATTGTAAACAAAACATTGGATTTGGTTATTGTAAGCTTTGTAAAAAAAAGACTGCGACTTACAGCACTCAAAACTTCATCTCGATGTCCCTCCACCCCCCCAAAGATGGCGATGCAAACATCCGTCTGAATGTTGGTCAGGCGCAGAGCATGATCCTTGGAGGCTGACAGCAGCAGGTTCGGATCCTTAGGGTGGAACTTGACCTCGTTGATAGCGTGACCGTGGCCGATGAAGTGCTTTATGCAGGCTTGTGCCGTGGGGCTGAAGATCCGGACCACGCCACGAGAGCCAGCCACGGCAAGGAGTGGGTTCCCGGTGTCTTCCTCGTACGACCAGGCACACGTGTAGTAGTTTTCGTCAGCCTAAGAACGGGAAGGACAAGAAAATAACATCATTACTACAAATGAGCATTTTCGCCCAAGTTTATACATTGCGTTTTTGTCATAACCTACGATTTTAATTGGTTTTTTCATGGTTATGTAATATAGAAAATTGAAAAGTTGTATATTTTTAACATGTAAATTTATAAACACATTTCGGTCGGGTATTTTTTGCGCTGGCGCTATGCTGAGTCCGGGCGAAAATAAAGGTCCCGTGCGAATTTCTTTAATTTGTTTTAAATCTCTATATCTTCGAAAATAATTAAAATATTTTAATAAAAATTTCTACATAGTAACTCAGCATACCCAAGCTATAAAAGTGCTAAACGAAAATCGAATATTATTTGAAATGCAACTCAATTAACCTTGTAATATGTTTATTACGGTCCGCCTATCGGAATTTGCTTTCTTTAAATACGCCCGATATCTCTCGCTCGCTAGCACATAGGGGTTGATTGGATGCGGAACGGAGAAAGAGATTCGAATCGGGTTTCACGGTTATAAAAACCCTCATTCCAGGAATTGAATTATTTCACTAACAAATAATATACTATCCTTTTGAAATACCGATCTAAACGAAAGACACAAAAATAAATGTAAAAAAAGACTTGCATTACGATTCGATAATTATGTACATATAGTTGGGACCTTTACAAAGAGATTGGTATATAATATTCATGTAAAAACATTGAATAATTCCGTCTTTTCTGCCATTGAAATGAGGCCGGTGCAAAAGGTGGAACTACCCTTCCCGGCCTTAAGCATCAATCGACCGAACGGGTAGAACTACCTTTACCGGATGAAGTGTGTTAACATACTTTATTTAGTCAGTCAAATACAACTCTCAAACTTGTTCATCCTTAGATCAAACGGTAGTTTGTTTTTACCATGTCCCATCACTACATTCAATTAAACAAAGTCTGATTTCGTAATTAATTTTAGGTGTGTAAGATTAAATTTGTGGTGCTTTAAAATACCTTAAATGATAGATTTTTGGAAACTATACAGTTTTTACGTAAATTTGGACAAACATTGAAAAAATCATGTTGAACATCTCTGATACAGAATGCGTTACATCCATTCCGTGACTATATTTGTTTAATTAACACCCTATTTAGGTGCTTTTACTTAGAAATAGTAAAATTCAATATGCAATTCTATTACATAACTGAACTGCCCCAGCAACATGTTGTTGAATATATTATTTATTCGGCATAAGTATTCCGGTACAAGAGAAGTACATATAATATGGTAGTTAGTGGCAGAATTTCTGACTTCTAGTAATCTGGTATTAGTGGAAACATATAACGCTGCCTTAGTGCTTGTATGTTCAATATACCATTTAGCAAATTTTACAGGAGACGTTTTTTTTGTTTTTACAGGCAAATTCTAAAAAATTCTCGATTTTGGTCATTTCGTTTTATACATATGTGTAACAGGAAATGATTAAAGATCATTTTTCGAAGATTGAAGCTATAATATGCCCATATTAAAACTTTAAAGGTGGACGTTGAACGGTTCCATGATAATTCAACACAGTGACAATTCAACACACTTTTAAAAAGTGATATAAAGTAATTAGAAACGATGAAAAAAATTATTTTTTTAACCTAACCTACATAACCCAGTTAATAAAGTTTTTGTTTCATCACTTTCCATGACTTAATATAACTTTTTAAAGATGTGATGAATTATCATTGTGATGATTTATCCGGTTACCAGGTTGAACATGGCTTGAAAAAGATGAATGATTATTTTGGATATTGAACATATCGTCTGGAGATTGAACAATTCGGCTCCCATAAGTTTGAGGTATTTTTTGTTCAATTAGCCAATTAATAGTAAATTGTATATACAGGGTGATTTTCAGATTTCAAACACTTTACTTTTATCTTAGGTAGTAGTTGACTTAAAGTATTACTTTCAAAGATACAGTGTCATTGAAGTGATTTTTCACAAAAACTGCTCTATATAAATTTTCCAAATATTATGTAAGTTTGAAAACAACGTACAAGTATAAAGGTACCGACCGCTAATATACTATTATAGGCTGTCGGTGCATGCGTGATGTGAGATATTCTTACATCGTACGTATTACGGCCTCCGTGGTCTAGGGGCAACGCTCTTGACTCGAGATCTAGAGGTCGCGGTTTGGTGACCAGATCTGAATAGATACTTACTTACCTTCTCTCTTCTCCTTCCTCCCCCTTCCTCCTCTCCATCTCCTTCCCCTCCCCCTCCACACTACCTTCAGCCTCACAATATACGAATATACCCCAATTGGGGATGCCATAGACTCACTGGCTCCAGATGGTTGGGAGCAGTTGAGACTGTGTGCAGTATTCCATTAAATAAATTCTCAGTGATGCGTAAAATTATTCAAGTTCAATTTTCAGTTGAAAATTGAACTTGATTAGTATTAAATCGAATAAATTAATTAATAATTCTTTATTTGAAATGAGCGTTGGTTTGTTTTTTTTTGTCTCGTTACCTACATTTGACAAATGTAATTTTGAAAGTTTACTTACATTAGAAAGATAATTTTCTTCTTTCGAAAGGTCATATTTGACGTGAGCTTATTATTCATGTTGATCGTGAGTAAAATATTATTTTTTTAAATACTTTCCTTTAAATCCTAAAATTATAATATCCCGCGATTTGGGTTATGGGTCTACGCTAGTATAACAATACATTTATTATTGTTAGTCGTGTGCCTAGTTGGCTTTATTGTAGTTCATACATAAGAATTTATTTATTATTTTTTATGTGACTAAAAATCAAAAAAAATCGGAAACTTTTAATTGAATGAATTCAAAATTGAAAGATTTGGACTTTGTTTTCATCAGCAATCTCAGCAGTGATAACGGACTAAATATGTGTCGTAGATGTCTGTCAATCAGACTATGAGGACAATCGACTTCTTGCCATGTCCTGGCTCTTTTGTTGCATTTCTTGAATAAAAATAACTTTTAATGCACTAATATAATTTGTTAAGACTCATTTTAGTTAAAAGCCCTAATTGTGTAAATAAATAATTGAATAAATAATAATAAATGGAGCATCCAGACTGTTTGCAGACGACGCACTAATTTATATTGCAGAAGATAATTATGAGAAAGCAATCAAAAAGATAAATAGTGACTTAGAAACATTGTCAAAATGGCTCAAACTAAATGTAAATAAGACAAAATACATGCATATAGGCAGAACAAATACGCATGAGGAACCAAAGGTTTCTATAAATGGAGAAATCATAAAAAAAGTGGAAGAAATTAAATATCTAGGTGTTATTATAGACTCAAAATTGAACTTCTCAAAAAATGCAGACTATACAATTAAAAAAATTGCAAAAAAAATATCATTTCTTGGTAGAATCAGAAACAAAGTAAATAAAGAAACATGCCAGATAATATACAATACAAATATATCACCACACTTTAATTACTGTTCAAGTATTCTTTTTCTCTGCAATAAAGAGAAAATGAAAAAAATGCAAATACTGCAAAATAAAGCAATGCGAATAATAATTAAGCGCAACATATACACACGGATAAGAGACATGTTAAAGGAGCTGAATATTTTGACGGTGAAGCAAACTGTGTATTTGAATGTACTTATTTTTATACATAAAATTAACTTAGGGATGATGTCTAAGGAACTGAAAAGAAAAATAAATTACAATAACGAGATACACGGACACGGGACGAGAAATTCTAAGCAAATTAGATTGCCAACAAGAAAAAAAACAAGCACCCAAAAATCTCTGATGTACCAGGCCGTTCAACTCTATAACAAAATCCCGAAGGAAATTGCTGTGATAGAAAATATTAATAAGTTCAAAAATTAATTAAGAAAATATGTCTATCTCTATTATTAATGTTTCTTTTTTTGTGACTTTATTGAAATATTTAAAGAAAGATTATGTTTGCCAAACAATGTACATGTTTATATGTTTATAAAACTATTAGCACACACGAAGATGTGAGCTAACTTAAGATTAATAAATAAATAAATCCTGTATATTTCTCTAGCAAATTCAAGAAGTACATGTAAAATATTGTGAAAAAGCCTATAAATAACCTAATTTTAAGACTTACCTTTCTATTTGAGCTACTGGTCTGAGGTTTATTGATTCTGGAGTCGGTGAAGTCATTTTTCAGTTCAATAACAGTATATATTCGCAATTAAAGGTATTTTTAGTGGAACGATGTGCAACTCCGGGGATAGTGGGAAGAACATAAAAACCAACATGGCCGCTCATCTCAACTAGCCGACTCCTGATTGGTTGAAAGTGGAGATTGAACATTCAAGCCCTCAACGTTCGGCGGGATGTTGAACAAATATCTATGAACTTTAAAAAATATATTATATTCATAACGTTGAGTGCTTGAATGTTCAATATCCGGGAGTTTGAACAAATAAGAACTAAAACATTGTTCCGTGAGTGAATATTAGCATTCGAAAAATGCTGAAAATGTCACTTAAAAACCAAAAAATATGTTTTTTTTTAGCTTCATTAATGCGCAATAGGCTAATGAACATATTGGCATTCATAACTCAGTTTTGCAAAAAAAGGCCTATTGAACATATAAGAACTAGGACAGCGATAAGTGAAATATAAAAGTAACCGAAGTGGAATGCATAAAAATGTACAATTTTTGGCGAAAATGCCTAAATACACCTATTTTCAATCCTTTAAAATTAGAATTCTCCAGCTGACTCCATCAAAGCCAGAGTCAAGTTAGTCTATCAGAAGCTGGGCGAAGTGTACAGGGCCTGAAGATACTTTAATAGTACACAACTGCTGACACTGTACATTACACAGAATCCCCAAAGATGATATAGGGTAACAGATGACAGAGAGTTAATGTAATCTATTCAGACAATCTACTCAATATTAATATTACTTCGGGGTCAGCATAGCACTGCAGGAGCTTCAGACCCCCGGCCTCGGGGCACTCGTAGATACTGACGCGGTTGCTTCCCACCACGGCGAATATCTGCGGCTGCCCGGGCCCGAGGTGGTGGACAAACTGCGCACCGAACAATGGCTGCCCATGATCCTCTTTCGCACTACAACTGCAATCAACATATTTATCAGATTAATAACAATGAACTGTACTCGGTTGATATTTACTGAACCGCCGCACTTTTAATGGGCTCCAATTATGGAAGTTACGTTTCGTTTCAACTCAAACATATTAAAAATATGCACATTAATATTTCATAAAACTTTCTTAGGCGTAATTTTTCATTTAAAGATGACATTCCATACTCCATATTTTTTCAATTTATAAATTTTAACTTCGCCAGACTAGTACCTACCTAACTACCTAGAATATGAATAGATTATTGCGGTATGGAAATCATTTTTAATATTCTTACCATTGGTACCATTGAAATCATCCCCGACTGAAATCAATGTTTCTTATGGTAATTAAGTTGAAACGAAGTGTAATTTCCTTAATCTGTGCCTATTAAAAGCGCAGCAGTTTAGTTAATATATGCCAAGATTAATGCTAACATCATTGGCATCCCCACCTATCACTATGGTTTGACTTTCACGAATACATTCTGTTTCGTGCCATTGGTTTTACTATGCCATTGGTTCCCGCTGGGGTTTGAAATGTTTTGCACCAATGGCAAATGGCCAAGGTACGTACATTCATATATTCTTATATTTATTGTTAATGTTGGCGAATCTTCAACAATAGAAGCTCCGGTTCCATCTACGTCAAACGTGTGTAAAATTTGCTACCTGTGTCCATCCAAGGCCCGGAGGATGACCAAACACCATAGCACCAGATGTAGAAAGGCTATTTGTGGTCCACATAATGTTGAAATGTGTGGTCACTGTGTAGACTGATATTTTGATATTAATTTGTACTTGATTTGTTCATTATAAACCTTAATTTTGTGCCATGTAACAAGTTCCTACCTTAATTAAATATTTTTGATTTATTTCTAGTGTTTTATTGCGTAGTCAACTCGACGAAAGTGTAGTTACAATGAAAACATTTTAATTATCTAGGGTTAAGTTGGATAATAGGAAAATTAGACCCTAAAACAAGGAAATTGATCTACAACACCACGGTAGCATCCCACCTGAACTACTGCATTAGTGTAATTTTTCTGAGCAGTAAAACGCAAGTTAAAAGAATAGAAATAATTCAGAACAGAGGTGAGGTCTATATTGTGCTGTAACAGATATACTAGGATAAAAACAATGCAACGCCAACTCAATATTCTAAGTGTATGGCAATGTTTGATCTATAATACCCTAGTATATATATTCAAGTTAAAAAATAAAATGTTACCAGATTATATGTTAAAAAGTGTTAGTATTAACATACTTCAGGCGGGTATCTTTTGCGCAGGCGGATTGTATTGCGATTTGATAATTATGTACGTACAGTAGGGACCTTTAGAAAGATACTGGCATATAATATTCATACAAAAACATTGGATAATTTACTCTTTTCTGCCATTAAAATGTAGCCGGCGCAAAAGGTAAAAATACCCTTCACGTCCTTAAGCAACGATCGACCGAAAGGGTAGAAATACCTTTCCCGTCTGAAATTAATTAATTATTGAATTTCTTCCGGAGAACCGAAAGTTACTGCTATCTAGGGACAATTTGTCATTACTTTCAATAGTTTTTAGCGATTTAGGTATGTTACCGAAAGAGTTATTCACAATTAAAATATTCTGTTACGTCACCGTCTGGCAGTTGGTAGTAATGTAGTAAACAACATTTACTTATTTTTATTGCGAGCGACGTCTTGTGTGAAGTGAAATTTGTGGTTTTTGTTTATTTTTACATTGAATTAAAAATTAATCATTTTGCATTAAAAATTACCTCAAGTGTTTGGATGTGAATATTTATTGCATATATTATACCGATAGTGTTTGTTTTCAATTCGAATAAAGTTTTTGACAGTTTGAACAAAATTCAATTGTTTTAATCTTTTAGTTAATTGAAATATTATTCGTTATACTGTTATTATCATTGACATTTTATTATTTTAGGTTATTCATAATTTGGACACCTGTTTTGACAAGACATTGCTGATATTTTAATCAAAAGTGAAGATGAAGATGTTTACGAGGATCTTCATGATTTGCCAATACATTCGGATAGCTCATCCGACTAATCTGATACATCTGATGAGGATGAAACTCTCCCTAGTTGTTCAACATCCAAAAAGAGAAAAGTTGATCATCGTAAATGGGATCAGGGTAAGTTTACGCCCATTATTCATGAATTCGATTCAACTAACTCAGGTATAAGAGCAAATATTCCCGTTAGTGAAAATTCATTGGAAATAGACTTTTTCGAGTTATTCTTCACACTTGATATAGTAAAAATAATTGTCAGTAATAAGTGTTGAATTTTTATAATGAAAATACAATAGTGTTAGTGTATATAATAATACATGAAAAAAGTTGTACTTCTCATTCCCCTTGGCATCATTCAAATTGTGGTAAGTGAATATGATTTTTATTAAGTAAAAAAAAAAAAAATCTGCTCCGATTTCGATGGTTGGCGATTTCTGCAAAACAATTTTCATTTTTTCTTTCCAAATAGCTTAGTATTTGTTTTTTCGTGCTAGTTTCTAAGTAAAAATATATAGTTTTTTTATACATACTCTACGAGGTGGCATTTAAATTTTTATATATTTTGATTATTGAAAAAACTCCCTCCAGCAGTACTGTTTTCTTTCCAGAAACTCACCACCGGACAGGTTAATAGTACAGTTCATGGCTATCCTACGAGAAGCTGCAACGATTTTAGGCTTCCTAAGAAAAATTTATCGGCAACACAAAACAATATTTATTATAGAGGTTTCAAAATGTTAAATAAACTCACTTTAAATGTTAAGGAAGCCAAAAGTCTTTCAGTTTTTCGTGGGTTATGTCTCAATGCTGTGAAGTCCAAATATTAGAATGTAGGTAATAGAATATTTTTATAGTAGTTTTAGAATAGATGTACACTAGATATAAAATATTAAATTTTATAACTGAAGAAAATATACTTTAACAAAAGAGCTAGGATTTTGACAAATGTTCAGTTAGTTGGAAATATTTATTGCTCCAGAACGACCTTGACAGTTTCTCCAGTTCGACAAAATCACTGTATTATGTTAAAATTGTTTTCTAAAGTAAGGTTCGCCGGAGATAATCATTTTACGCTGCGTCTGTGATATCAGTAGGTGTATAATAAGTGTAGTTCATGACGTTATTCTGTCACATTTTGGTATTCCTGATACTTTGTATTAATATAAAATAGGTTTTTAGGCAAGTTTTTTTTAAATTCCAAAATTATTTTTTAAGTTAAAAATTTTAGCTTAATTTATTTTTATTTTGTCATTGGTACCTTCCATCCCTCGGATGTAAATAGGGTAATTTTTGGATAGGGCCTGACACGCTTATTACGAATATTTTTTAGAAAAAAACTTTATATTCGCCTTAATTACTATAAAAGAAAACTTTTTGCATTTCGGGCGGCGGAAAATTATGAATTTAAATTTTCAATTGCGTTAACCAAAATTCACTTCGCGAATCGATGCGGCGGCAATCAGCTGCCATTAGGTACGTCACTGTTATGTTGGTATCCCTGATACATTGCTTAGATACGACTATGGCTAACTTCGTGGAAGACAAATGGATTTGTATCACAAACCATGTTACACAAACCTAGCGTAGCCGGTAAACTAGTTGAAAACTGGGATGTTTTTCTTGCCTTGACGCGAGCAGGCGTTATTAAGGGGCACTTTCCTTTGTATCACAAACCATGTTACACAAACCTAGGTATCCTACGAAGATAGCAACGGTCGTATTTAGCTCTTGTTAATGCATCAGTGATACCAACATAACAGTGCGTTCCTAATGTCGCCACATCGATTCGCGGAGTGAATTTTGGTTTTACGCAATTGAAAATCAAAATGCATAATTTTCCGCCGCCCGAAATGCAAAAAGTTTTCTTTTATTGTAATTAAGGCGAATATAAAGTTTTTTTCTAAAAATTATTCGTAATAAGCGTGTCAGGCCCTATCCAAAATTTACCGTAAATAGTTGGCTTTTATAGTAATTAAAATGAATCAAAGTGTTATTTCAAAAAAGATTGACTTAAGCATGGTCAGCGATCCTCAAAGATTTTATAGTAATTAAAATGAGTCAAAGTGTTATTTCAAAAAAGATTGACTTAAGCATGGTCAGCGATCCTCAAAGATTACCCATACTTTTTATAGTTATAATACATAAAATGAGATTATTGACTTACGTAAATTTGAATGGGGGCTTTACGACTTTTGGAACCTTTTTTCTTCCTCTCTTCCCTTTTCTTCCTTTACTAGTCGGAGTCTCGCTACGTGAGGTGTTATCTGTAGTGGATGCACTTCCGACACTTGACGTTTCATCCTAAACATTAATTTCAGGTTAGTTAACTACCCTCAATCACAACATTTTGAAAAATAAATAAAGCTAATATTTGAATCATTTTTTCCTATGTAATCAAATAACAGAACTCACTGCTTCATTGTCGGAATATTCTTGTAATGATTCCGGCAGCATTTTTTTAAATAATTTGAAGACAGTCGGAGTACTTCCGAATTAAAGAGAAACGTTCACGGTAACGATTAAATAAGAACAAATAACAGAAATGCATTAGTTGGTATCGATGTTAAGGTATGCATACGTGCAGTGAACTACTTATGAACTGGTATAAATTACGGGCGATGAAAGATAAATAAGACGATAAATAAACCACTCTCAATTAGACTAAGAAAACCGGTAGAAAACTTAGATTTTGATTTGACAGCTCACGAAGATGCTTCCCCGCGCCAAAACATAATGCTGTTTTCCATAGATATTAAAGTCTTCTTCTTTTTAGCCAACTTCAGGAGTGTTCTAACCATAGATATAACCCTAGATGTTCTAACTAGTGATGGGCAGGATCGAAACTACCAACTTTACTTTACATTGGGTACATAAAGTAACATTATTTTTATACAATGGTTCAGTATATTAAAAGTCTAAAGATGACACAGGCTCTGAGGGAAATGGCTTCCTGTGCGGAGTTAATGTAAAAATCGTAACATTATATTATTTGGGTCGTACCCTTCTAGCTGGAAGACCCAATATGTCGGCTTTTAGATCCCTCTCGCAGTCCTCGCTAGTTAAATGAACGGAACTGATTTGAGATGTTGTTGGAATCCTTTTCCGTCTTGGCATGTACGAATTACCCCCAGCTTGCTTTGCTGTTTATCTATTGGAAAGCGACGGTACATGATGGGTTGAGTTGCTCGATCCTTTATCGTCACTATCTTAGCATTTCTACACACGACGACTACACATCTTATACCAGGCACGTACAAACGGAAAAGGCCGTAAGTTTGTTACGGCCGGCATAGTCCAGTGGTAACGCATTGGACTGCCATTCCGAAGGTCGCGGGTTCGAACCCGGCGTGCGCAAATAAATTTTATTTGATTAATTTGTGTTATTTCACAATTAATTAATTAAAATAATATATAATATATTTGCGGCACGTTCCAGAGTGGAAGATACTACCAGTATCGCCCTGGTGTAAGACCACCATTCAGAATTGAAACGTTGCTCCAAATGGCTTTAGCCGTGTTTAGTGACTAGATCTGAATAGCCAGGTACTTCCCCACCTTCCTCTTTCCCTTCCCCACTTACCTTCAGCCTCACAACATCCCCCAATTGGGGATGCCATAGTCTCACTGGCTCCAGACGGGAGCAGTTGGGACTCTTGTGAGGTATTCACTATAAAAAAAAAAAAAAAATAAAATAAAATAAAGGCTTCGTACAACTGAAAATTATATTAATAATAAGTAGCTACTAAATATATTAGTTTACTAGACGAACGTTGTTTATTCGGTAACAAAACACTGACAACACTCGACTATATCACAAAATTAAATACGAAATGTCAATTGCAATTTGACATCAATATTACACGTCAGTCAAAAAAATATAACTTCAGAAAGAAGTACCAAAGGAAATATCAGTATATCAAAATAAAATATCTAACAACACTTTAACTTTCAAGATTCATTATGGAGAAATTAAGGATCTTGTTGTTTTGTTGTTCAATTTACCTTTTTATGATGTCCTCAACAAGTGCCGAAAATAAATATTCTGCCAAGGCAAATGCCAAAGAATCTTCTAGCAGCTCGATGGATTTCAGAACGCTCAATAAACCATTTAGGATGGCAAAATTAAACATGTTATGGACCAAAGCGCAAGTCGTAAGTCATTAATATTATTATTAGCAAATTAATGTTTGCGTAAATACCGGTCATGGTTATAAATAGTATCGATTTGTTTGTACATTCGATTTTCAGAGACTAACAGAACCCAAGTTAAAGTCGCTCTTTAGCGATTTAAAGATTCAAGACAAAGAAGAAATTGCGCACAAGAAATTTAAAAGTGAAGGTGGGGATAAAGAGGGACTCAAAGAAGATAATATGCGGAAGAAGCTGATCGGCATCATGAGCTCTTACGATTTGCTGGAACACTTTGAAGACGTCCACAATAAAGTTAAGCTTCAGGAGCATGAGGTGAGTGCTTTATTAAATCTATTTTTTAACTTTTATAGTTAATTAGTATATATTATTACTAGCTGTACCCAGCCACGCGCGCTGTGTCTCAGTCTGTCTGCAGAAATAGAAATTATAGCGCGTTTTGATTTTACGTCCAACAGATGGCGCTGTTTTATAAAAATCACATGTTTTTTCCTGTCACAGGTGACATCTATATAATATACTTATATAAAAACACGCATATTTGAATGCAACGTTGTGTCAAAATTTCAAAGTATTCGGTGAGATTTTCTGAGATTTCTGAGATTTAAGATTTGAACAAACGAACATTTACATTTTAAAAAAAAAAAATATTCGTAAAAAATTAGCCGATGAAGATTTGATACTGACGAAAGCTGACAAGGGTAATACAGTTTTAATCATCCCACGAAATGTATATAATGAAAAAGTGAAAGACTTCATTAATAGTGATAATTTTGTAATTCTGAATAAAGACCCCACTAACAAGTACCTAGAAAATGTTAAACAAACACTTAAGGCATGTAAAACTAAAAAATTCCAAGATGATTCATATCACCAAGTAAAATTTTTAACTAAAAACCCCAAATCTCCAAAATTATATGGTTTTATTAAAATTCATAAAATTGACAACCCAATTAGACCAGTAGTATCATGTTGTAATGCCCCAAATTTTATAATATCGTCATTTATCACTAAAGTGTTTAATAATAACAATGTTTTCACTCCTAAATACACAATTAAAAATTCATTTACATTAGTGGAAGAATTGAAAGATTTGGTTCTCCCTAATAATTGTAAACTCATTTCGTTTGACGTGGTTAATTTGTTCCCTAATGTTCCCATTGGGGAAAGTAAATGTTTAATATCAGACTTATTAAATACTTCTAATTTATCTAAAGACTTTATAAATGATCTCACGTCGTTATTTAATATGTGCCTAAGTCAAAACTATTTCCAATTTAATAATGTAATATATCGGCAAAAAGAAGGTTTACCTATGGGTGCTCCCACTAGCCCTTTGATTGCCGATATATTCATGAATAACTTGGAGAGTAAAATACTTGCCGGTAACTCACCACTTATAAAAAACGTCTTTCTGTGGAAAAGATATGTCGATGACATATTTTGTATATGGACAGGCACGGAACGGCAACTAAATTCTTTCCTCAACCTTATAAATTCTTATCATAAAAATATTAAATTTACATTAGAGATAGGCATTAATTCATCCTTAAACTTCCTAGACCTATCCTTATCTCTCATAAATAATAAAATCGATTTTAACATCTTTCGGAAACCTACCTACACCGATATTGTCATACATAATACATCCAATCATCCGTTTTCACACAAACACTCAGCATTTCACTCAATGGTCCATCGCTTGGTCACGATTCCATTAACTAATATTAATTTCTCTAACGAATTATCAATAATTAAAAAAATAGCGTCTAATAATGGATACGATCCAGATTTTATTGATAGAATTTTAAGTAAAAAACTAAAACAATTAGCAGTTAAAAACTTCTTATTCGCGAGTCCACATAAAATTAATAATAATAATCTTCCTTTCCAATGGCGCCGTATTCTATTCATCAATAATTTTTCTTCCTGCAGTATAGTTAACCTTCCTTCTGAAGTCAAACCGGCGTTTTATACCAACAACAATTTAGGTAAATTTTTAGTCAATTCTAAAGATAAAGATGACACACTTAGTCATGCAGGAATTTATAAATTAAATTGTAACAATTGTCCAGCGTTTTATATCGGGAAGACAACGCGCA
Source organism: Hesperophylax magnus (assembly GCA_026573805.1). Taxonomy (NCBI): domain Eukaryota; kingdom Metazoa; phylum Arthropoda; class Insecta; order Trichoptera; family Limnephilidae; genus Hesperophylax; species Hesperophylax magnus. Next base: position 15,254,825 of record JAIUSX010000084.1, read on the forward strand.
ATGTCAACATTAGGATTAAAGAACATCTTAGATGCCTAAATAGCAATGGCTTTTCAGAGTTTGCCAATCATCTTATTGAAAAAGATCATACATTCAATAAAAGCACCGGTGCTAAGATTCTCCATAGAAAAGACCATAGTAACAAATTGAATAACCTAGAAGCACTAGAAATTAAGAAAGCCATTAAAACCAAAAGTTTAATTCTGAATAATCAATTAGATTTGTCAAAAAGCCCAATACTGGGAATATTCCCTGTAAACTGTAAAATTCCCAGTATCCCTTAATCACCTTACAATTATTAATGCCTATTCTCTATTATTATAATATTTATATACACTAATTGTTTTCTTTTAATATATTGTTGTTTCATTTTGGTTTTACTTTCTATCTCCCTCTGTATGTATATATAATGACACATTTTGTATTATTGATTAGTTTAATTTTGTACCCTGACGATGCTCGAGTGTAGCGAAACCGGTCGGTCTTAAAATTAATAAAAATTCGTGGTTTTAAACAAAAAAATATTGTTTTTATTTCATTTACATTTTTATTTATATAGATTATAATAATAATATATACTGGACCCCTTACTGTAAACGTGTTTCAACCATCATTTTATCGATAATGGTTGTTTATCAGTTGTGTTAAATTTAAACATGTTTATTAGTACCGGGATAGTTTCTAAATAAATTATTGTTTTATAATCCTAATTAGTATAAGTTTGGCGGCGATTGGGTAAAACTTTTTGTGCCCTCTATTATGGAGACAGTTGAGATATTATGATACGAATTTGAAAGCGTGTATTATTGTTCATGGCAGCAACAGTTTGAAATTCTGAATCGCCTATAGACACTCATGGCAGCTTATGGGTTAAAAGATTTAACTGTACGGATTTGAAAAGATTATTTTTAAAATTGAATAATTTTCTTAATACTAAGGCCGGTTGTTTCACAGAGTTTAAACAATTCTTCAAATTTTAAATTTAATATTCATGTTCTGTTACTATCCGAGTACTGTGAAATAACCGGACCATGATGAAATATTTACAGAACTTGAATTTTAACTTTGAAATTTGATGAAATGTTCAAATTCTGAGAAAAGGACAGGTTGTTTCACAAAAATTCAAATCATTATCATCGAATGGCCAGAGCCATTTTTTTTTTATTGACAGTTGAAAGCTCCCTGTTGAATGCCGATTTAAGTACTTGCTTAATGCTTTTGAAAAAAAATTGATCAGCAGAAGAGGACAGCTATCATGTTGTTAAACTTAACAATTAGATAGAAAGGTAAATCGCTCCTAGAATCGGCGTTTAATGGGGACGTTTTACGGGAACGGGGAAAATGTCTCTGAATGACCATTTGATGATCTTGTCACACGTGAATTTCTGCAAAACAACCGAGTCTTACGAAGAAGTCCCACCCGTACTATTCTGCGCAAGGAAATTATATTGTTTAATATCTTTTTGTCCTTTGCAAGGCATTTAATGGTGCAGTTGAAGATCACATAAACAAAAGCCTTTTCAAAGACAAGAAGCTCAATAAACTTTGGGTCAAGGCAGAGATGTCCGGATTTACCATTGAAGAGCTGCAAGCGCTCAAGGAAGAGTTCTACCACCATGAAGATAAAATAGAACAATATTACTCCATCTTGGGAGATGTCGAGGGGGGAAAAGACGATAATATAGACAGTGAGTACAGTGTGATAACTTATTATAGTACAATACGTATTTTGAAAAGCGATGAATTATTTACAAAAGTAGAAGATACTTCTTGGTGCAGACTAGTATTATTGATATTGATTTATTTTTATGTGAATTCTGCACAAGAGTTATAGCTGCTCCGAACTGTCCGGAGCCAGTGGAACTATGTCATCCCCAATTAGGATATGTTATAAAGCAGAAGAGAATAGGGAAGACACGAAGATGGGGAAAGAGGAATTACCTCGTTATTCAGGTCTGGTCACCAAACATAGCTGTAGCCATTTCAAGCAACATTTCGTTTCTGAATGGAAGTCTTTCATACCGAAAGAATCTTCCACTCTGGAAATTTCCACAGATATACTATATAAATAATTTTTAATCGATTATTATTTCCTGAAAGTAGTAACATTCTATCAATGTTTATAAATTTGATTATTAACACCCTTTTTCGATAAAATTATGCAGTGTTTTTTTCCTTTCTTTTTATTTTAACTGAATTGCTCTAGTAACAATATTTAGTATTTATTTAGTGATAAATAGAAGTTGTTCACTGACTCAGCATAATTATTTCCCTCCATTAGTATTCTGGGCAATGAGGAATTCATTATGGTAGTTAGTCCCTGAATTTCTGCACTGAAATAAATCCCGACTTCTAGTGTTATGTAGTGGAATCCGTAAGCTGATAAATGCAAGCAATTCTAGACTATCAAATGCATAATTTAGAATGTTGTATAGAAATACCAAGTGAAAATCTTTCTGTGCCACAATTTAAGCATATTCATATTCAGATCACAAGAGAAGATTTCAACAAAATTGCCGGAATACCCATTTTAAAACATAGAAAGCGTAAGAATTTATTCTGTATTCTTTCAATGGCTTGTACATGAATATTGTAATGTGAGTTCCAGACTGGAGAATTGTTCTCAAGGCAAAATATACGAGTTTAATACACTCATTATTACTGAAATTCCTAGTTAACCTAGTTGTAAATGCCAACATTTTAACAAATGACAGATTTTATTGAAAAGTTATGTATTTAATTTGTGTCGAGGTCTCAAGAGCATTATTATCAATGTTGTAATAATTAAAAAAAAAGGATTTTTTTTGTGAAAATTTTACTGTTCAACATTTTGAGATATTGAGGCCCAGTTGTTTCGCTGAAATTTACATGTGACAAAATCATCAAATGGTCACTCAGTGACATTTTGTTTTTTGACAGTTGAAAGGTTCCCTTTAACTGCCGATGATTCTAAATCTGTTTCGGCTTTTGAATAAATTGTGATCATCAGAAGAAGACAACTATCATGTTGTTAAGCTTGTCAGCTTATTAAAATTTGATAGAAAGCTAAAACGCACCTAGAATCAGCGTGTAGCGGAGACCTTTTAAATAATAAAAAAACAAAATGGCGCCAAATGGCCATTTGATGGCTTTGTTACATTTTAATTTCTTTGAAACAACTGGACCTTTAGTAGAGTCTGTTTTAATTGCATCAAACTTTCAGATGCTATGGATAATGAAGAGATTGATACTTTCAACATAATTGCTGACGACAGAGACGACAATAACATCAACAAGGATTACTTGCACAAGGCTAACTTGCTGAGAGAAAAGCACAGGGAGTTACGGGATGGTTATGACAAGCTATACAGGTTGGCTGCCAAAGGTAACTTAAATACCATTACTTAATTATAAGTGGACATAGTTATGCAGAAAGCGTCCAATCCACAATTTTCCTAAATTGATTTTCATATATTTTCCTATGGATAAATATGAGAAATCATTCAAGCATCAAAATGCAATAGATTTTTTGCAATTCAATTTTATACTAACCCACATTTCAGTTTTCTGACTTAAATTGACATAAAAAAAATACACTTGGTTTGAATGTTTATAGGTATATATTAGGGTGTCCCTTATATTTCAAAGTTTTTATTTTCTAATGCATAGGTCTTAGTTTTGTTCCTTTGCTTCTAAAACACTCGGATTTTTTTTTTTACCTTATTCGGAGCACGATAACCCGTGCCGACTTGCACCGAATCATGTTCATACAAGTTGCGCGGAAGTAGCGGCGCGCACTCGTGGTATCTGTCATTTGTGTTCAGTTATTCTCGTGACTATCACGTATTGTTTTACATTTAAAAGATGGCAGTGGAATTAAGAAGCAATAAAAAAAGTATTTTCTTAGTTGGTGACGTAAATTATCAAATAACAGGCGCAAAGTTACCGTCTAACCGGCAAATTCTTGCAGTACTTTTTTTTAACATTCGCGAAGTTAAATTGACTGTTAGTGAAAGCGCGAATCTCGTCATTCGAGAGTGTATTATATTTTGGGAAAAAGCTAGAATCCCTACCAGAGCTATACCTAACTGTGTAAAAAAACTTGTGGATCTTCACCATGCTTGGAGGGAGTTGCAAAAAAATTCCAAAAAAAAAACACTTGTTTACAAGCGCCGTGAGGAGGACTTTCAAAACAATTTAAACAATATATTCGATATAGCACACGTTGATGCTTTGGAACGGATGAAAATAGAAGAAGATAAAATATTTTTACAAAAACAAAGAGAACCAGGCCGTCCAGGATGCTTAGCGGGTGTAGACAAAAAGTTAGCCGAAAAAGAAGAAAGGACAAGAGAGAGAAAATTAAAAGAGAAGACATGAGCAAATGTGTTTCGCGAGTTTATCGTCATCTCTTACTACACAAGATTTTATACAAACACAAGGACATACCGATCAACATACCAGCTCTGAAGAAAGCCTCGAGGAACCCTTGCCAACCACCTCTCAAACGGTTTCTGAAACTACTACAAAAAGAGGACGGAAAAACTTTATCACGCCTAAGTTAGTTGCAGCTTTAGATAGATGTCAATTAAGCATAAGGGATTCTGTCTATATTCTTCATGCTGTAGTAGAAGCGCTAGACCTTAGCTGTGATGATTTTCCGATAAAAAAATCGTCCATTCAACGCATTCGCACACAGAGTAGAAAAGATAGAGCGGAATCTATAAAATCAGATTTTCAGGATAATATGCCTGAAATGGTGACCGTTCACTGGGATGGGAAATTATTACCTGGACTGGACGTGAGAAGTTCTAAAGAAGAACGCCTGCCAATTCTAATTTCATTTGGAGAAAAGGAACAACTGCTGGCTGTACCCAAACTGGAGAGCTCTTCCGGCCAGGATCAAGCTAAAGCTGTGTTAAACGCACTTCATGACTGGAACATCGATGACAAAGTTCAAATAATGTGTTGTGACACAACTGCGTCTAATACAGGGCGATTGAAAGGAGCCTGTGTACTTTTGGAACAAAGACTAGACAGGGAATTACTACTCTTTGCTTGCCGCCATCACGTTTACGAACTGGTTTTGAAATGTGTGTTTGAAACAAAAATCCAACAAGTTACTAGTAGCCCTGATATTCCAATGTTCAAAAAGTTTAGAGACAACTGGAAAACTATTAATCCTGCTGCTATTGAAACATACACCGATATCGTCACACAACATTTTTGTAATACAACAATAGAAGAACTGTTGACATTTTATAATCAAGAACTGCAAAAAACCATTGTACGTGACGATTATCGTGAGCTGATTGAACTATCTATTATTTTCTTAGGAGGAGATAATGAGAAAAAAATTAATATCAGACCTCCTGGAGCGATGCATCAAACAAGGTGGATGGCTAGAGCTATTTACTCTTTAAAGATATGTTTGTTGCAATCCCAGTTCAAAATTAGCGCCAAGGATAAACGAGCACTTCAAGACGTTTGTTTATTCATTGCGGTTATATATGTGAAACCATGGCTTGGATGTAGTCTGGCGGTAAAGGCACCAAATCAAGATTTGTGCTTTTTAAAGAGGCTTAAGGAATATGAAACTGTTGACAAATTGATCTCCAAAGCAGCCCTGAGCAAGTTTAGTCAACATCTTTGGTACTTGTCAGAAGAAATTGCCGTTTTGTCACTCTTTGATGATGAAGTTAATACACAAACCAAGGGAAACATTGTAGTGAACTTACAAAGAGAGAGTTTGTATGATTCTGGGAAGAGATACATTCCATCGAAAGAAGATATGTCTGATTTTTTGTATGGTAAGTAGGAATACATAGTTTTATTTTTTATACTGTTTTCACTAAACTGATAATAAAACTTATTTATTATTGCAGGAAAATTATTAAGTGATTTTGTGTCTGTCAAAAGCACAAATTTATTTTCTCGATTAAAAATTGATGAGAACTTCCTCCAGAGACCCGTTTCTACGTGGGACGAAGATGTTGCCTATATAGAGGCAAAACGAAAAGTTTTTTCTTTAAGGGCAGTTAATGATACAGCTGAAAGAGCTGTAAAACTTATGCAAGATTTCCATGGTTTGATCACTGCAAATGAAGAACAAAAGCAATTTTTGCTACGCTGTGTGCAAGAGCATAGAAATCTGTATCCAGATTGTAAAAAAGAGACTCTCAAAGGAAAATATCCTGCCTGATCTGTAATTTTATCTTCTTTTAATAAATATTCTTTTAAATATAAATATTTAAACTGCTTACTTTGTACTGTTCATGATTTATTCCTTCTGTGTACTCCCTGTGTGTATTAAAAGTTTATTATTATTATCATTATTTCAATTGATTTCAATACATAACGGAAAGGGTTAAAAACAGCAATTTTCAAAATCTTCAGAGCTCTGTCGGCACGGGTTAATGTTGATGTAGGAAGATAAAATTTTGTATTTAAGTAAGTCTGGGTAGTTCAAAAAGAAATAGTGGGTATGCATTTTGATATCAAAAAAATTTTTTTTTTCAACCATATAAGGGACGCCCTAGTATATATAGTTGAAACATTGTTTTCATATTTCATTCTTATTACTTAGAATACGTTCAACCCACATTGTTAAAAAAGTTGCATCTTAGAATACATCCCCAACCGTTTCATAGAAGACATCCAACCACATGGAAAGAATTAGTACTAAATCTGTCTGACATTTCATCTTTGTAAAAAGCATCCAAATGTTAAATGTATGATGATAAATTACCTATTTACACAAATTCTCATAATGAAATAACAATAATATGCTTTTAGTTTATTCTTTTTGGAGTTGAACGCTTTCTGCATAACTACATACAATTATTCTTACCCCTACCATTTAAAGTTGTGTTTAATAGTCCCCGTTAAATGACGATTCTCAGCCCGCATCAGTTTTTGATCAAATTGTGATCTTAGATCTGTCTGGGTGCGTTCAAATTTAAGATTCAAAATGGTGCTGTTTGTCGATTTGATAGTACTCAAATGCGATGGAGTTTGTAACACCTCAACCTAAGAAGCAAACTTACTACCTAGAAAAAAAAACCATTCAATTTGTGTTGGAAAACTTCAAATTAGAGGATTAATTTTCAATACAAAATTTGGTCGGGTAAAATGCAAATGCTTATGATTTCCTTGCAGGACCAAACAGGTTTAGTGTAAATGTTTATGATTTCCTTGCAAGACCAAACAGGTTAAGTGTAAATGTTTATGATTTCCTTGCAAGACCAAATAGGTTAAGTGTAAATGTTTATGTATGATTTCCTTGCAGGACCAAACAGCAGAGAGTTTGTGGAACCTAAAGTGCAGTCTCTGTGGCATGTCGCATTGCAAGGAAACTTCACCCCCCAAGAACTAGAATCTCTCAGGGTAAGTAAGAATAATATAAGGTTTAAAGTTTCCATTAGCTTTATTTTGGTGACTTCTCCTCGGTGACCAAAATCAAAACAGTTTCGCCCCACAGGCGGCATTCTAAAACAACTTAACCCCTTGGGTCCCCGGCATATTCTGTCAGAAGGATATTTCTGAACGAATCCAAAAACTAAAAACTGTTTTTGAAAGGTGATGAAGTACGCTTTCAAATTTAAGTATTAAAAATAAACATATATTTTTTGAAATATAAAATTTTTGGATGCAAACATTTTTTATAAATGTTTTAAAAATGACTGATCTTATGTTTATAACACATTTTATTTACACAAGTGTATTATAAACATTATTGTCACTTCACTTTTTGGTCATTTCATATAAAAATAATTGGTAAAAATTTCATGAAGTTTCATAATTTATTCTCAAATTGCAATCAGAACCTTTGGTTTCATAGAGTTGAATATCTTAATTCTTCTGTATGTAACTTCTGGATTTTATTATAAAGTGTGGTGTTTTCTCTTTCTAACACCGTTTAGTTCACGTTTCTCACCATGGGAGTAAGGGAGACACAATGATTTCTATTAGACCATATGAGTTGTTCCCTAAAGCGAACAAATTAGCCTGCGGGGTTACTGGAATTTATTAATGTATGTATTTACCTGTAATTTTTCAGGTGGAGTTGCAGCATTATGAGGCTCGACTTTTAAAGCTACGGCATTTGCAAGCTGAACATGCATCCAATTCAGACAAGATGAGTGCTAAGGTATTATGATCTTTAACACTTTAACCCCTGGGAGTCTTTTTATATTTTGTCATTTTTATTTATTTATTGCATCTCACTAAACATAAATCATGTTTTTTCTCATAAAAATCAACCTCACTAGGACTAAGCCTGTATCGAGGTTAACAATTTACATTTACTATTACATATCAGTTTGAAAGATCCATCTGATCATAGGACTAAGCCTCTATCGAGGTTAACAATTTACATTTACTATTACATATCAGTTTGAAAGATCCATCTGATCATAGGACTAAGCCTGTATCGAGGTTAACAATTTACATTTACTATTACATATCAGTTTGAAAGATCCATCTGATCATAGGACTAAGCCTGTATCGAGGTTAACAATTTACATTTACTATTACATATCAGTTTGAAAGATCCATCTGATCATAGGACTAAGCCTCTATCGAGGTTAACAATTTACATTTACTATTACATATCAGTTTGAAAGATCCATCTGATCAACGTTTTTTTAATGTATCCCAAAAAGAAATACTGTGTTTGTTTAGCAGAGGAAAGACTTAGGACGGGTTGTTTCGGAGAATTTGAACAATTCATCAAATTACAACGTTCATTTTCAAGTTCTGTGAAAGATTTTTTCAAGTTCTGTTTTTATTTCAGTTTTGTCAAGCAACTAGCCTACAATGATATAATAACAGAACTTGAATAGGACTTTCACAGAACCCGAAAATGAACGTTGAAATTTGATGAATTGTTCAAATTCTCCGAAACAACCCTTCCTTACAGATTTTAATTTTAAAAACAGATTGTATGCAATCAAAAATACTAAAATTTTCATTATAAAACTTTTTTTTAGGTTTGTTAGGTCGCTTACTGATTGTTTTTTTCTTTTTGTAAACTGTAACTCCATCTTTTTGTTCATATAAAAATATTTTTTTAAAAATTCACAAACTTGATAAATCTTTCGCAAACATGCAAGCAATGGCGGTAGATGTGTTGGAATTCTTTACTATTATTTGGAAGCATCTATGGTATACTTTTAAATGAAAATTCAAAGCGTGGTACATATTACCACTGCTTAAATCATATATCACAGTAATACAAAAGGAGATAGAAAGAATTTTATGAGTGCGTTTCCAGTAGCACCATTTTGTTTTTTTTGACATTTGAAAGGTCACTTGATCGTCTTACTCCGGATGGTATCATGCTTCTAAATTTATTCGGAATTCTTAACCACTATATATACACAAACCCATACACATATTATATATATGTGCACACCCATTGCTCGATATATATTTCCATATTATTTAATTAATCAAAACAACAACTAGCCTACCTACCTACAAGTCGACTGTCAAACGCTCTACATAAAAATCTAAAAAACATCACCAAAATCACTGTAATAAAACCAAAAAAGTGTCAAACTCTACTCACAGTGTCATCACTGCGTTTCGCGCTGCTTATATAAATGTGATAAACAAATTAAGTATAAAAAAATCGAAATAGTCAAGTGATAAAATAGTGAAACTAAAACTGCAATCGTGTGTAAAACAGTGAAACCTAACGGTCTAAAAATTACTCTGTGGCTACCCATATTGATAAGTGAAAAGTTAACACCTATTTAAGTTTTAAGATTGTATCTAAGTGAAATTTAGGATCATCTTATCAGTGTCCATAATTACTTTGACATTAAACAAAATTCAAAACAATATACCTATCTCGCTATTGGTCAAAAGTGAGATCGCTTCGTGCTAAAATTTTGCGGAAAACTATTTTTTAGGCGTTGAGGATTATTAATCACAATGTTTAACTGTGAAGGTTGCCTCAACCCAATAAATAAAGATGAGTATATGTTCACGTGTACCAAGTGCAAAATAACATTTCACAATAATTGCCTCAATATCTCTGATTCCAAATACAAAAAAATGGCAGAAAAAAATAAAACTTCTTGGAAATGCCCAAAATGCCTAATCAGACCAGGATCACCGTCTACATCCTCGGCTGCAAATACCGATGATGATGATATGCTCTTTATTCGTCTGACCAAACATTTTGACCAAAAGGTCACTGAACTTAAAAAAATGTTCGAAGACGAAATTAAGGAACTGAAGAGAAGCAACGAATTTATAAGTAATCAATATGAAGATCTGTTATCAAATTTTAAAGTACTACAAGACCTACAAAAAGATACACAATCCTTACGTGAAATAAATATAAAGAATGACGTAAGAATTTCAAGCCTGGAAACCAGACTAGCCACTATGGAACAAAATAATCTCTGCGACTGTGTGGAAATGGCGGGTGTTGAATTGCAGCCGGGAGAACAACCAGCTGAAGCCGTTCTTCGGGTAGCCAATTCCCTTGGTATGCCATTGTTGCAGCAGGATCTACGCCTTGTGACCAGGACCCAGGACCGCAGAACTAACGCCCCCGATAAACTGCAAGTAAATTTCTACAACCAGAAAACGAGAGATATGGTCTTATCTTTCAAAAATACAGCCAAAATACTTAACCCAAAATCACCTATTTATATTAGTGAAGTGCTTACGCCTTACTATAAGGAATTGCTGTGGAAAGCAAAACAAAAGGCTAAAGAAACAAAATTCGAATTTGTGTGGTTTAAAGCCAATAAATTACTCGTTCGTAAGGGTCCGGGGGAAAAAATCATTCAAGTCAAACATGAAAGTGACATTAAAAAAATGGTTTTGTAGATTTTTAATTCTAGAGAAAACCCTTACTGTAATGGATATTATTAAAAATGGAATGTATTACCAATTATAGGACGTCAAATCCTAAATTCTGTAAAAATGTACTACAAACACACTCATCCTCTCTTCAAATCTTACAGCAAAATATTAGATCAATTTCCAAGAATTTTGACGAATTCTTGCTACAACTTGATAATATTGGAACCTCTTTTCATATAATTATTCTTACTGAATGCTGGATACCAAAAAATTATGCTCCTAAAATTTTGAAAGGGTATGATCACTACAGCACTTCAACACATACTAAACAAAATGATGGAGTTGTTGTCTATACCAGAACTGACCTGATTGGTTTATCTGTCAAGGAAATCCAAGTCAGCGGTGCAAACTGTTTGCAAATAACTCTCAAAAATGACACATGTATCTTAGCAATATACCGTTCTCCATCCTCTTATAATATTTCACCATTCCTAAAATCAATTAATAACTGTTTAACTGAATTATGTAATATTAAAAATTGTATTATTGCTGGTGACCTCAACATAAATATTCTGCCCACAAACGAACATTCTCAGTGCCAAGAATACTTAAATACGCTCACTTACCATGGATTCCAAAGCACCATAAACACTCCCACACGTGCTACATTAGACTCCATTTCATGCATCGACCACATCATGGTCAAATCCAACTGCCCAGTAATATCTATTGTATATGAATCTACACTTACCGACCACTACACCACTATTCTTTCCATACAAACATGCAACAGAAAAGACAAACATAAAAACACAACAAATAAGAAAAAAATCATTCAAATCAATTATGATTGTGTTCGTCAATCTCTGATGAGTAAATCATGGTCAGAATTACTTAACATTATAAATCCAGAAGACGCCTGGACGTACTTTATCAATTACTTACAGACTACCATTAACGAACATACAAACATAATTATAAAACATATACCAAATAATATTTTACCAATTAAGCCATGGATTAACCACACTATTATTAAATCTATCCGTAAACGTAACAAACTCCACAAAAACGTTATTAACAATCCTTATGATATACAACTTCGAAACTTTTATAAAAGATATAGAAACATTTGTACCCAAATAATAAGAAAGGCTAAAGAGATATATTACAAACAGAAAATAGAAAACTGTAATAATGATCCTAAAAAACTTTGGAAAACACTTAAAGAAGCCACCCACTCTCAACCTAATCCTACGAATGACTTAAAACAACTAAAAATAAATGATAAAATATTTAGTTTTTCTAGTAATCCCGATATTATTGTTAATCATGCAAATAAATACTTCTCAAAAATAGGTGAACAACTCGCAAAAAATATCGATGTAAACCATACCAACTCCAGTTCACTAAGCTGTAATACAAATTTGCCCAACAACTTGCATTTTAGTCTAAAACAAATTTCAAATGAAGATACTAGATTGATCATAAACTCATTAAAAAACTCGTCTTCAACTGGCTTGGACGATATATCAAATATTGCCTTAAAAAAACTTGTATCAGAAATAACCACTCCCTTAACAAATCTTATTAACCTAAGCATCCTAAAAGGCCGATTCCCCGACAACCTAAAACACGGAATCATAATCCCAATACATAAAGGAGGCTCTAGAGCGGACATAACGAACTATCGTCCAATTACATTACTAAATTCACTATCTAAAGTCTTTGAAAAAACTATTAATAATCAACTAATTGAATACCTTGAACAAAATAACATACTATCACACAACCAGTTTGGATTCAGGAAAAATAAAGGCACCTCCGAAGCCCTGGCAACAGTTACCGATTTTCTAAATGAAAACTTAGACAAGGGATCAAAATGCATATCAATATTCTTAGACCTGTGCAAAGCATTCGATACTATCTCTCACTCTAAACTTTTACAAAAACTATCTAATATTGGTATAAATGGTGATGAACTTACTATTATTAGCGATTACCTGTCAAACCGAAAGCAAAGTGTGAAAATCAACAACTGCAATAGCAATCAATTACCAATTAGCTACGGCGTGCCTCAAGGAAGTGTTTTAGGTCCTACCCTGTTCTTAATATACATAAATGAATTATGTAATCTTCAAATAGATGCCAAAATTGTAAGTTTCGCTGATGATACGATTCTCCTCTTCAAATCAAGCAATTGGAATGATGTATACATAAAAGCTAACAGGGGCATAACTGTGGTTAAAAGATGGTTAAACAATAATACACTAACAATGAATGTGACCAAAACTAAATACATTGAATTTAGTATTAATCCATCCTTAAGAAACCCAGAAAATCAAATTAAAATTTGTGCTTGCAACCTGACAAATCCGATAATATGTGATTGCCCTTATTTAGAACAGGTAACTAAAATTAAATACTTAGGTATTATTTTTGATAGCAATTTAAAGTGGAAAGAACATATAACCTCTACAGCAAACAAACTTAGAAAATTCATTTATTTTTTTAGACAAACTCGCAACTTTCTCAACCTAAGCCAGCTCAAAACAATCTACTATGCACTTTGTCAATCTTTAATAGAGTATGGTATCATAGCATGGGGAGGAGCAAACGCTGCCGCCATTGATCCAATATCTAAAGCTCAGAAACTTATAATAAAGATTATTCTCAAACTACCAATCACAAGCAGTTCGGATGAAATCTTTAGGAAAATCTGTGTTATGGACATTAGGCAACTTTATGCCAAAAACATACTAACATACCTCTTCAAACACAAAACTACTTTTGACAATATCCAAACTGCTCGTGATAATAGAACAAAAGGACATAATTTCTTACAAATCCCTTTCGCTAAAACAACTTTTGGCCAGAGAAATTTTAGATATTTTGCAACAAGGCTATATAATGCTCTCCCACTAGCCATTAGACTGAACGAATTTTTTCTGAAATATAAAACAGACATCAAATCTTGGATCATCAGCCAAGACAGATCCATGATAAATTTTTTTATAAAAATCCCTACATAAGTATGTACTCCAACTAGATGCTGATTAACAAATGTATCATTTATTATTATTATTTATTATTTTCTATCTTTTTCACAATGTCATTTAATGTAGTGAAATATTTAATGTATCAAAAAATATGTAAACATTTTTAATGTATCAAATACGTCTGTCTCGACACAGGTTTATCCTAGTGAGACAGACATCGAAAAAAAAACCTGTAAAAGAAACTTTATATTGATAATAAAAAAAAAATAAAAAAAAAAATTAATATCATTCTTCAAAATAACAATATGGAAACATATGAAAGTGCTTAGTGTTGCTTAAAGCCAATGAATCCACTCAGATTTCGCTGCCTATCCCAATTTTTAGGTACTATAAAATTGACTCATTATGGCAAGTGATCGCTCAAAGCGTTTTTTGCAAACTTGCCATAATATGCTAAAAATCGTTTGAGTGGTTAAAAATAAATTAGTTTCTTAATTAAACTAAATTATTTTTTCTAGATCGCAGAAGCTGGCTCCAAGACTGATGGAGTAGCTCAAATGGAAGACACCATAAAAAAACACATGAGGAAGGTAGAAAAGCTGCATTTAGAAATTGAGAATAGAATTTTGGAAAGACACGTGGAATTGTAAATTTAAATGTTGAACCAAAGATATTATTTTCATGTGATTAAGTTGCCATTTGTCAAATTAAAATTTGAGATGTTGGCGTTTATTGTACGTACTATTGCAATGAGTTATGTAATTTACTATATTCCTATGAGTTGAAGAGTTTGAAAGACTATTAACGTAGAATCAAAATAAGAAGATTATTGTAACTATTAACATTTTATTTACACCATAATATAATATTTTCTAAGAATGCCTAAACATATCTATAATAACCATTCTCAAAGAGATTTGTTTAGTGAAGAGTTTTGTTCAACAAGTTCATTCTTGTATTGCATTTATAATATTTTTCCATTAATTAAAATTTTATGAATCTCATGTAAAACTACATATTTTATTAGGCTAGTTATATTGTGTAAATGTTTTCGAATGCAATATTTATCTCTGTTGCTTGCTTAAAAAATGGATTCAGTAATATAGCCATCTTATATGCAAAATTGACAGAGAAAATTCCTTGTGATTCCAAGTCCTCGAATAATTAACATAAATAATATTATGTACTGATTGTTTTTTTTCTAATTCCAAGATATGTATTTTCCAAATAGAAAATGGTTTATTTTTTAAATATTGTATTAAAGATGTTTTTTACATGAAGGCTTTGTATCATTTCTCTCTTCTGCCAGATAAAATTATATTTTTTGATAAAATTCAATTGCCCTGAGGATAACAAATAATTATAAGCAATAATTAGTCGCATGAAATATCAATACAAATTGAAAATATCTTCCGAGTAAAAATAAATGCCGCCGACGGGAATTGAGCCCGCGCCTTCGGATGTCCGGTCAGACGCTCT
Source organism: Hesperophylax magnus (assembly GCA_026573805.1). Lineage (NCBI taxonomy): Eukaryota > Metazoa > Arthropoda > Insecta > Trichoptera > Limnephilidae > Hesperophylax > Hesperophylax magnus. The sequence goes on from JAIUSX010000084.1 coordinate 15,270,106, forward strand.
GGACCACTGAGCCACGTCGGCGTATTTCCAACCCGCCAAATAATTCAATATGTACTAGTACTTCAATCAACAATTACTGCTTATTATATTTTTTTCCACCTGTAAACAACCAACTTTATTTTTGTAGGAAAGGCTTTGTTAGTGCTAAATTACCCACTATATGCCCTGAGGAAAATAATTTTACATTGTCATCTTTAGATATTCTTTGTGGAGGGTTTTTTTTAAGGAAAGGAAGATCTGGGAAGGAAAAGGGTATAAGGGGTGGTAAGGAATTGAGGGTCCGTGTGTCCAAGAATGACGGAGGTTTGAATTCATCCCTCTCATTGTGGTGCAAGGCGATGTATTGAGAGAGTCCTTTTCGAGAGGTAAAAAGATCTCCCTCTACCAGTCTCTCCAAAGCCGGCCCGCCACACAGTAGGTGGGCAGAAGCAAAAGACCTAGACAATCCTCATCCCAAACTCGGGCACCCCTGCTGAGTCGCTAAACGTAGCAAACCATTTGGGGTGACCTACAGCAGAGGTGTTGGTTATCCAATGAATGGTTCCCGAATTGAGGAAAAAATCCCAAATCTATTAATAACTGTAAGTAATAGATATTTTATTCCTTTTAGATCCTGATTTCTTCACCAACCTAAATAACTCTGTGGTCGAATAGGTAATTGCCTTTCATACACAAAAGTAACTAGGCTAATGATTTTAACAGATGTGACTTCGATAAACAAACTCCACTGGATATCGATGTCACAATGGTGTTAAATGAATAATTCTGGTTAGTAACTCAGTAGACAAATACATCTGGTATTACACATTCTTCTGCTAGCTATGGCATCCATCATTGTACAAACAACATTTAACACTTGTAATGATAGTAGGAATTTTTCAAATATTAAGTTATTTGTAACTCAGAAATGTTTGCCTTTCTTTTAAAAAAAATAAAATTGGCACGGCAACATTGCACCTGTAAAATTATTATTGGCGGCAAACGATGATAGAGTAAAACGCAAGAAATGCGATGTGGGCATGTTTCGTGATCCAAAAGTCTGATCATTCTTTGTTTAAATTTCGAATTCAAAAATTCGGTCTCGGTACAAATTCAAAATCAAATGGAATGGAGATATACAACAGGCAGCATAAGAGTATACAATGTTGATTGACTTCCTTGATTTATGGTACTATGTCAGCAGTGATATTGGTTTCAATTCGAATCTGCATGGAAGGCGTTTGAAAGTGTGAACATATATTATCTATTCAGTGGTGAGAAAATGCAATTAAGACTCCGCATTTCGAATTTCTACTGAATTATAACTAATTACTTTTGTGTTCGATTTGTAGAATTCCATTTAATTTTTATGTAAATAGAATTTAATAATGTTACTATCAAGTTCTGCAAGTATTTTAGTTTTTATAATTGTGACAGCTGTTTCGGTGTTCAAGGCCATTTTCAAACTGTAGTTAGGTCACTTTGAGACGACTTATTTAAATGATTCTATTCCAATTTCAATTTTTAGGTTTAACCGATTTATTGAGAAAGTATTTGCTACAATAGGTTTTCTATTCTGTGCGGGTTTTTGAAGTCTGTTTTCCCCACATTAAATGGCAATGTTTTCTTAATTGTTTAATAATGACTTGACTGATATTTAGTTCTTATGAATAGGGTTGCCAGATGGTCCAGATAAAAAAACCATTTTTATCAAAGGCTCCCCCCTTTGATTTTTTTTTTGGTACAATTTGTCGAATATCAAAAGGTCCTTTGATAATCATAAACCCCTTTGATTTTGGCCAAAACAAACAGAGAAAAATACCGAAAATTTAACACTTTGTAAACATTAAAACTTATATTTTTTTATTACTATTGGTAAGCAAAAAATCACTTTTTAATATATTTGGCACTAGATGCTACTGATTTACTGATATTTAAATTGAAGAAAACACATAATTCGCTTTTTACGATATGCACACCTAGTCGATTTCTTTCATCAGTCCATACATTACTCATTACACTAAAAACTCTTTCTACGAAGGCATTGGAGACGGGAACACTGAACACATACTGTACCATTTTCAACAGATTTGATTAAGTCTTGCTAACACCCGTCAGAATCGCTAACGGCTTTTGCTCTGTAAATTATCTCGTGAGTGAAGTATATGTTGGGTATTTTCAAAAAAATCGGACATTCTATGTCCGTTTTTCCAAAATTATCTAGACCGGACAGCCGTTCAAAAAACCGCACTGTCTGGTCCAAAACCGGACATCTGGCAACCCTACTTGTGAACATGGTGAGAAGTAGGGAATAAATAATTTTCCTTACTTTTACTAATTAATGTTATATTAAGATCATTCGTTCGTTTATTGATTCTAAGTGGTCAAGTAAATTTAATCCAAGACCCTTTCTTTCTATATGTAAGGGTTTAGGCTTGTTTATGTCAAGCAGAACATGATTATTCACTAAGGACAGGTTGTTTCGGAGAATTTGAACAATTCATCAAATTTCAACGTTCATTTTCGGGTTCTGTAAAAGTCCTATTCAAGTTCTGTTATTATATCATTTTAGGCTAGTTGCTTGACAGAACCGAAATAATAACAGAACTTGAAAAAATCTTTCACAGAACTTGAAAATTAACTTTGAAATTTGAAGAATTGTTCAAATTCTCCGAAACAACCCGTCCTAAGAGATGTTCTGCGAATTTTGAAGAAGTGATTTTTTTACTATTGTAACATTGTATATGTTCTTTGAATCTAGTTGTGAAAGCCCTTCCTGTCTGTCCGATATAAGTAGCGTTACAATCGGTGTAGTCACAATTTAATTTATAGATTCCACTATTGTTAAGTTTAGAATATCTGCTTACTACAGAGCCTTAAGGTTATCGCACACATATCAGCTTGGCCTCGCCTCATTTCACTAGGACTACCGAGGCGAGGCGATGCTGTTACGATGTGCATTGCAGTATGAGGTTGCATACAGAGAATTCTGAACGGCTCAAGCCGAGGCAATGCTGATATGGTGCCGAGGTGATTTATGTGTGCGATAACCTTTAAGGCAGGGGTGTCAAAGATACGGCCCTCGGACCCTATGAATACGGCCCGCGAGCCGTATGCGGCACTCAGGTCCCATCATTAGGGCTCGCTACCACGTGACAATATTATGTCGCGGAGGACAGAACCGCACTCTTTCATTGTAGATTTTAGATATTCAGAGGACAGTCGATGCCTACGCGTGTTTAAAATTGCAAGCGATTGATTTACAGTGTAATTTCAAGAGACCCGCGCATCGGACGCGGTGCGCCGTGCACCGAGCGTGAGCGTAACCTTTTCTCTTACGCCGGCTGGTGGCGCTGGTCTGGTGCACGACTCGTACTCACGACGCTCCCTCCCCCCCGACCCTGCACCACAAGGGTCGCAGTTGCCGGTCGCCGGCGCAGTCAGATTTAAGCCTTAGCATCGAGCGGTCGTGTCGAGTGTTTATATTACTTACGTACTCATAGTTTGTTGTTCATTCAAGTTCTAATATTGGTACGTGGCATAATGTCGCAAAAACGTAAAGTTGATAGTGAGTGCAGAGTTTTTCAGACAAAATGGGAAATCGCATATTTTTTCATGGAATGGAAAGGTAAATCACTTTGTTTGATTTGCAATCAAACAATTGCTGTTTGTAAGGAGTTTAATTTAAAGAGACATTATGATTCGAATCATAAAGGAAAATTTGAAGGTTACACTGAAAAGATAAGAATGGACAAACTATTATCTTTAAAATCTAACCTTCACGGCCAACAGTCGATATTCACTAAAGCTAAAACTGAAAGCGAAGACGCCTTAAAATCCAGTTTCATTATTGCATTAGAAATCGCCAAGAGATCAAAACCTTTCACTGATGGTGATTTTATTAAAGAATGTATGTTAAAAGTGGCTGATGTTTCATTCCCATCACAAAAATCAACCATTCAAAATATTCCGCTGTCAAGAAACACTGTTGCTTCAAGAATAAGTGATTTGGATTCCCAGCTGAAGGAAACACTTTTGGCTGGCTATTGACGAGAGCACTGATATTATTGATACTGCTCAACTTGCTGTCTTTATACGAGGTATTAATAGTAACTTTGAAATATGTGAAGAACTATTGAAGTGCGTTCCATTGACAGGCACCACTACAGCAAATGATATTTATTCTGCTATTGAGCATTTAATAGTAGAATATGAACTCGGCTGGAATACATTTTGCAGCATAACTACGGATGGCGCTCCTGCCATGGTTGGCAAACATTCGGGTGTTGTGACTAAATTAAAACAGAAAATATCAGAAAATTTTGTGGGAATTCACTGCATCATTCACCAGGAATCACTCGCATCCAAATATTTAAAAATGGACCATGTCATGCAACCGGTAATTAAAATAGTAAATTTTATAAGGAGCAGAGGTCTAAATCACAGGCAGTTCAGGCAATTTTTACAAGATTTGGACGAAAAGTATTCCGATGTACCTTATTTCACGGAAGTTCGTTGGCTCAGTCGAGGGGCAGTTTTGGAAAGATTTTTTGAGTTACGTGACCCTATTCAAGCTTTCATGTTAGAAAAAGGCAAGCCAATTGATTATGACAACGACTGGTGGCTTGATTGTGCATTTTTGGTAGATATGACAAAACACATGAATGACCTCAATATAAAGTTACAGAGTAAAGACTTGATCGTCACTCAAATGTATTCGCATTTACAAGCCTTCGAAATAAAATTAAGACTGTGGGAAATTCACATAAAAAACCAAACACTCGATCATTTCCCTCACGTGAAATCATTTGGCACAGTGAACCAGACAAAATTGGATGAGTATTCTCAACTTTTGCTGAATCTGATCACAGAATTTAACAGTCGTTTTGAAGATTTTCGCAAAATGCATAAAATGGAATTCCCACTTTTCAACAATCCATTTACTTTTGATGCTGCACTGGCACCAATTCATTTGCAAATGGAATTGATAGATCTCCAATGCGACAGCATTGTAAAGGATAAATTTAAGGAAGTTTTTTTTTTTTTTTTGTATTAGGCAATTCACCCTAAAGAGAGTGCTTTGTGCCGATTGGGTTAAGATATATTGTTAAACTGATGTGAATTATCTATAAGGGGACTGGACATATCATATATTAAAGTCATTCAAATCTATAAACTTATAAAGAATAGAATATACGCGAGAGTTATTGAGAGACAGCAAATATGGAATACTAAGGGGAGACTGGTGGGTGATTTTAATAAGCAATCGATACATGCCTTTGAAAGAAGAATGGTTTTTACAATTGAAGAAAACATGGTCAAGAGTCTCATCCTCCACACCACACTGGCATAATGAACTTTCGAGCACCCGAATTTTAAACAAATGAGTTGCAATAGAGCAGTGGCCAATTCTCATTCTCGAGATACAGGAAATAAATCTTTTGGACTTTTTTTTGCCGTGGAACCAGGGTTTACTTGGAATATGATTTTGTATTCCAGCATAGAAAGATCCAGTTTGAGTTTTCGTGACTGTCCAATTTTCTTCCCAGGAACGAGACATGTTGGATTTAAGAATAGAGAAGACGTCAGAGACAGGAATTTTAAAATCTAAAGGAATAGAACCAGATACAGTTCCAAGTTTAGCGAGAGAATCAGCTTTCTCGTTACCCTCAATTCCTAGATGGCCAGGCACCCAAACCAGTATTGTCTCAAACATAGATTCGTTTAAAGAATCGAGGATTTTTTTAATATTACAAATAACATAGTCTTCTGGACATCGAACGATATTAGAGGAAATTTTTAATACTGCACTTAGAGAGTCAGTACACAGTAAGGCTCGACGAATATTAAGGAGTTGGATTTGAATTAAAGCTTGTTCAATTGCGAAGCATTCTGCAGTAAATATGGAAATTTCTTTAGGCAATTTATAAGACAGATTAACATTGAATTCAGGAATATATACCGATGCGCCACATTCTTTGTGGTCGGATTTGGAACCATCTGTGTATATGAGGGAAAATCCAGGAAACTTTGAAAATATAAAGTTTTTAAAATGTTCTTCAACATTTTGAAAGTTATTAGCTGATGATAAAATGTTCGTCCGGAAGTCAGAAATTATTACGTTTGGGATAAAATTAATAGCATTAAACGGGGTACTGTAAATAGGAAGGATTGGATCATCTTGTAGATTTTGAAGGTAAGAAGACAGAGATCTAAATGATAGAAAACTTTTTAATAAGAGAGGGAATCGATCTCTATCTATTACCCTCCTTCTGTTATTCAAAATACTGAACAAACGATCGAGACTCTGTTCCAATGAGTGACGCGATAAAGATAACGCTTTGAAGATATATCTATCCGCGAGGTATTGTCTTCTCAAAAATAAGGGAGGATCTACACATTCTATCTGAAGAGCATTAATTGGAGAAGATTTCATTGCCCCAATAATCATTCTGAGCCCTTTTGATTGGATTCTTTCAAGTTTTTTATCCAGATATTTAGGAAGTGGGTCGAAAAGAAATGTGCCATAATCCAAGTGACTTCGAACGAGGGAATTATACATTAGTTTAAGAGTAGTAGGATGGGATCCCCACCATACTCTGGAAACAGCTCGCATCATATTAAGCCCCTTTTCACACTTAGCAGAAACGTTCTGAATATGAGGGAGCCAGGAAAGCTTATGGTCCAAAAGCAGGCCAAGAAATTTTATTTGCTTAACGATTTGAAGGGGGAAATTATCAAAAGAGACTGTAAAGTTAGGCAGTTTTCTTTTGCGAGTAAAAGCCACTACCTTGGTTTTAGAGGTAGCTAAATTCATTCCATTTGTCAACATCCAAACTTTAATATTATGTAAGGCCAAATTTAATTCCTTCGCAGCATGCAATAAATTTTTGTGAGATAAATATATGAGAAAATCGTCCGCAAAATAAAGTCGCTTAATAGACGAAGGGATTACAATGTCTAAATCACTCATATAAATATTAAATAATAATGGACTGATAACAGACCCCTGGGGTAGCCCTTTCCAAAGTTTGCGCTTCAATATGTTTGAGGAAGAGTGGATAATAATGGATCTGTCTGTTAGCAAGTTGATAATAAATTGAACTAATTTTATGGGGATTTTTATTTTAATTAATTTTTCCTTCAAAACATCAATTAATACATCGTCGTAAGCTGAAGAAAGATCTAGAAATGTGGCCAATGTACAAGAGTTAAGGGATTGAGAAATACGGATATCTGTTGTTAACAAACTTAAATTATCCATAGTAGATTTCTTTTTCCGAAAGCCGTATTGATTAGGAGGGATAATACTGTGATTTTCAACAAACCATTCTAATCTGTTCTTTATCAAATGTTCCACTACTTTAATTAAACACGACGAAAGAGCAATAGGACGATAAGATGAGACTTCGGACGGATTTTTCCCTGGTTTTAAAACCGGGAGGATTTTTTGAACCTTCCAGACATCCGGAATAAATCCTGTTTCAAACATGTTATTAATTAAGGATAAGAAATATTCAACCGACATGTCGGAGAATGCTTTAAAGAAGCTATATAATATTCCATCAGGACCCGGAGAAGAGTCAGAAAGAGATTTGATTACTCGTTTTAGTTCACTAACTAAGAAAGGAGAGTCTAGCCAGTTAGAGTGAGATGGATATGAAATAAAAGAGGGCATTTCTTCACATGTGGCAACTGAAGGAGGGGCAATTTTATCAGCAAAACCTATAATAATTTCCTCCGGAATATGTTTGGTACGCTCCGGAGCATATGACGAACCGAATTTTTTTAAATTAGTCCAAACAGATGACTGGGGAGTTTCAGGAGACAAGTTTTCACAAAATTTTCGCCATCCAGACCGCTTTTTATTTTTCAAAATACGTTTAGTTTCTGATTGGACGCGTTTCACTGATAAGAAATTTTCAAAAGACATGCATTTGCGGTAAATGGAAACTGCTTCTTTTCTAGAGTTAACAGCACGAGTGCATTCTTCGTCCCACCACGGAGTCGAATGTTTAGTTTTAATGTTAACTTTACGCTTTGGAATGGATTTTTCTGCTGCTTTTATAACTATACTAGGAAATAATTCACATTGTGTTCTGATGTTCCCAAGAGAAGATTTTACAGAGTGAACAAGAGAGTCTAATACAGAAGAAAAAACTCTCCAGTTCGCATCTTTCGTTTTAAATTTAAAATTATTGTTAATTGTAAAGGAATGCGAGGTGGTTAGATGGTGAAAGAGGATTATAATAGGGAAATGATCACTGGAAAGGGGGTCTTTAAGTATGTTCCAAGAACATTTACGTATGACCGAAGATGAACAGAGAGATAAATCAACAACACTTTTCCTTTGTTGAGGGGGGGTGAATCGGGTTGGAGATCCGTCGTTTAAAATACATAAATTATGGGAATCAATAAAATCTAAAAGATTACGGCCAGAACGATTCGTTAATTCACTACCCCAAGAGGTAGAATGAGCGTTAAAGTCGCCCAGTAACATATACGGGGGACGGATCTGAGACATAAATGATGACCATTCGTTTTCATCAAAAATAGTGGAGGGAGGGACATATATTGATAGTATTGTAATATCACATACAACAGCTGCTACTATCTGAAAATTGTTAGAGAGAGTATGAAACATGATTGGTTTGAAAGGGATAGAGTCATGGATGATTAAGGCAGCGCCACCTTTACCATCCAGTCTATCATGTCTAAGACAATTATATCCAGATATCTTAAATAGATACGAGGGTTTAAACCACGTTTCAGAAATAGCGGCAACTGAAATTTCATGTTCATCGAGTAATTTTACAAGTTCAAATTTATTACAGATTAGACTTCTGATATTCCACTGAAGAATTCTGTTCAGTTTCGGAGACATTAGGAAGACAGGATAATAAAGATTTAATGCAATCGGCAGCGTTGGACGGTATATTATTGTTGTTTGAAAGAATAGAAATTAAGAGGGTAATTAAAGTCTGAATGAAAGCAGAATTTTCATTCACCACTTTCCCTAAATTAGGGGAAGATTGGGAACTATTTAAAGCACTCCCATTGAGTGTCTGAGATTTATAATTCCCATTTGGGTTAAACAAAATATCATTATGTTGATTTTTATCAATAGAAGCAATAAATTTTGGTTTTGGTTTGAGTGGTATAAAAATTGTTTCCCTGTGAGAAGACGATGGAGGAGATTTAGAGTAAGATAGATTGCAAGGAATTGAGGTAGATGTTACCTCTGCAAACGATTTTATTGCAGGTGGGAATAATTTTGATGCCTGGAAATAGGAAATGTTGTCTGAAGCCATTGATTGTTTAATATTCCTTTGTCTGGTCAATTCTGGACAGGCCACACTAACCGCTGTATGATTTCCCTTGCAGTTAATGCAACGTGGATCATTCGATGATTTTTGGCAAAGATCAAAGGGGTGGTCTTCTCCGCAATGAAAACAACGTGGAGGGGAACGACATATTGGTTTTGAGTGTCCGAAACGGCAGCAGTTAAAACACTGGATCGTCGGGAATTTATATACTTCCACAGGGAGTGCGTTGTAATAAATAAATACCCGAGATGGCAAAGTTTGGCCTTCAAAAGTAATAACAACCGATTGTGAGGGTTTCCATGTAGTGGTTACATTAGATGTATCTTTGTAATTTAATCTACGTGCTTTTAAAACCTTAGGGGTCACTTGAGAATCATTAAGTGCATCAACAATTTCAGATTCTGAGAGATCGGTTGGTATACCTCTCACTCGGCCCATTCTAGTAAGGTTGTAAGTTGGAATATAAGATTTAAATTTGTGGTGTGAAAGCGTATCTATTTTTTGGACGAATTCATTTGCAAAGTTTGCGGATTTAAATTCTAGGGATAACTTATAGCGGCCTTCCGGCTTAATAGATCCGTTAACTATGCCAAGGTTACTGTTTTTTGAACTAAAAATGAATTTCCCGAAATCCAGAGGATGAATGATTTTTCCTTGTTCAGTACTTTGGACATTGACAATGAATGGAGCCGAGGAGGATGGGGAATAACTTAGTTCAGTATTTTTAGATTCTGATAATATGGTATCCTTACGACTTTCCTTTGGGTTTGAGGTTTCATCGGATTGCGAAGGTTTAATTTTGGGTGGTACATTAAGACAGAGCGATGGTCTTCGTTTTCTGGAAGGGACTATTATAGAAACATCCGATTCATACTCATCTCCAATATTAAATATGGACTCGGGGTCAGGAGGTCGATTTTCATCTTCCTCCATATTTATAAATTAATTAACAAAAAAAATAATAATACAGTCTATTTGATTGACTGTACACACGAATTTATCAAAACCTAAATATAACAAACAAATAATAGAAAACAAAAATGTAACAATAATTTCTTATCTGTACGAAGTCCGCGACAGCAGGTAGGCAATTTGTCAAACACAGAGCACGACTATCCACTACCGTAGTTCGATGACTAATCTTTAAGGAAGTTAATGTTACTACATTTTATACACAATATTTCATGAGTTTGAATAACTATCCAAGTATAAGAAATCATGCGGCACGTATCCTGTGTATGTTTGGTAGTACGTATTTATGTGAGCAGATGTTTTCCGTTATGAAAATAAATAAAAACAAACATCGCTCACGGCTTACGGATGAAAATCTCCAATCGATTCTAAAAGTAACTACGACAAATATGACTCTCGACATCAATGAACTTGTCAAAAACAAGAGAAGTCAGGTGTCCGGCTCAAGATAATTTACCTTGTTACCCTTCTTTTTAACTTACTGAATTTATAATAAATAGGTATCTAACTAAATAAAGATTTTAACAATTAAGTATGGGTTTTATTTTTTAAATATTGAGTCCGGCCCGCTTACACACGCCAAATGTTATAAACGGCCCTTAAGAATATCCAGTTTGACACCCCTGCTTTAAGGGTATTGTCGATGGGTATGGCCACACATTTCCACATAAAATAAAATCAATTTTTTAGGCACATATCACTTATTTTATTTCCAGTATTTACTTAAACATTACAAAGGTTCTGGTTGAACAAATATAGTTTCTAAGAGTATTTTATCATCATTTTTCCAACAGCTCTTCTTGCATGTGTACACAAACACAGTTCCAAATTCCAGGTGTGTTGCCGAGGAATTTGGTATCTTGAGGGAAGGGATAATGGTGGGTAAAATCTGCAGCTCGAACCAAATATCTCCTTTGCAATATGAACATTTAACTTTATGCAAATCATCGGGCATTCGTCCCATTGGTAAAGGATCCCCTCCATATGAGTATCTAGAAAATGTAAAGAAATATATTATATCAAATATGTATTATTTTTTAATTTAGCGGGGGGAAAGGTTGTAAAGAAACTCTTATGGGGTTGACAGATTACGCTATATGCATCATGGCTTGGCCTATTTCAGCATATCGCTGCTCGCCATACAATTCCAATGGGAATGCATGGCAAACCACGAAAATATAGCGCGCTTTTAGCGTGTTCTGTGACAGGCTTTATAATTTAGTAAAAATATTCTTTACACAATCAAATCTTTATGGTTCAGAAACTTCGATATGATGTGTCTCCTCGCTCCTACAACATTAGACTCTTCAAGACCCCTACACAGTATCACCAAAGATGACATAGAAAAATTTGACTTGTAAAATCTCACTTGTTATAAATAACTAGCTTGCGGGATTTTTACGGATTTCGGATGTAAAAATTTTACTGTCACAAACCAGTGATGCACAACCTGTGGCCCGCATGTCAATTTCGTACGGCCCACATGGCTATAGACAAAAACCAAAATGTTCGGGGTAATTCTTGAAAACCCTGTCTGAGAACATTTTTTGTAGAGTTTTGGTTAATTTACGCTGCATGTCCTAAATTGTAAATTAACAGAAACGTCAAATCTTGAATTTCACTGTCATCCCCTCTCCCTCAATGAAAACAAAATAATCCGCTTGCAGGTTGCGAGCTGTTTGATAAATAGGCAAAGTGGCCCATCTGTTGAAAAGGTTGTGCATCACCATCATAAAATTACCCCACATAGGGATATATACAGCACCTTTGTTAATAATAATAATATTTTGATGATTTGTACGGCGCTGTTTTTTTGCAAAATTACCTCAAGGGCACTGTATACTTATTTCGAGAAATATCCTTGGTAATTTCTAATTATTGGGTTTTTTTTCAGATAACGATCCATTCATGTATTTAGAAATTGTGTTGGCAAAATTATTTATACAGTATATACAGGGTGTCCGGTGGTAAAGTGCAGTAACTTCGGGAGGTGATTCTACGTGATCGTAGGAGTAAAAAAGATAAATAACTTTTTCTGAAATTCCAACTTTTAGATGTACTTTTAAGCTAATAACGAAAAATTTCTCCGACGTGCCTAGACGGCATTCTTTTTTTCGTCGTTGCCAAATCTACATCCCGCGCCCCTTCAGTAAGCAAACGTCTGTGCTTTGAATGTAATGTATTTGACGCGCGGAGTAAACAACTTTGAAAATTTAATTTATCTAGTGTTAAAAGTCTCATTTAAATAAAAACTTGTTAATTTAGTGTCTTTATCTAGTGTTTAAGTCTTACTAAAAAGTACATCTTTATTCGGTGCGTGTTTTCCTTAAACATCGAGTTTTATTTAGTTTAAGAGTAACCTAACTGTTAAAAATGTGTTTCTTTTGTGCGTAATTTTAATACAGAATTATTGTGACAATGCCTCGCTTTACCAACGAAGAACGGGCAGATATTCATTATTTTTATGGACTACATGGTGGAAATTCCGAAGCGGCGCGCCGGGAATATGCACGTCGTTTTCCGAATCGTAATGTGCCCAACGCTCGTGTTTTTGTTCAAACGCATGCACTTATTCGCGAACAAGGAATTGGCCGAAGACCCCGAAACAACAATGCTATTAATTTACCAATAGCGGACGAAGACTTCATCATGGCTACAATTGTAAATGATCCTACATTGTCGCTTCGTAGAATTTCCGCAATGACTGGTGTTCCTAAGAGTTCTATCTGGGATCTCTTCAAGACGTACGGAATGCACCCGTTCCATTATCGGTGCGTGCAAGGCCTTCTGGAACGTGACCCCGTATCAAGGATTGCATATTGTCAGTGGCTACTTCGTAAGCAACTTAATAACCCGAACTTCATTGGGAACATCCTTTGGACGGACGAGGCCCAGTTCAACAGAACTGGTGTGATAAACCTGCATAACTTGCATGAATGGGCGGAAGAAAACCCGCGCTCCGTAAGGCAGTTGCACCATCAAGTTCAATTCTCCGTTAACGTTTGGGCTGGAATTATTAACAATCAAATTATAGGACCGCATGTGTTGCCACCTAGGCTTAATTCAATAAATTACCTGGATTTCTTGAAGAATGACCTTCCCGTTCTTTTGGAAGAAGTTGATTTAAATAGAAGACGTGAAATGTGGTTTCAACAGGATGGAGCTCCACCACATTTCGGACTTGCCGTTCGTCGCTACCTAGACGAACAATTCCCAGATCGTTGGATTGGACGAGGGAGTACTTCGCCATGGCCGGCGCGTTCTCCAGACTTGACACCGTTAGATTTTTTCTTTTGGGGTGCGATGAAGGATAAAGTTTACGCCAAAGAAGTAAATAACGTCGAAGATCTCCGGTTACGTATTCACGAAGCCGCAGATGAAATACGCCACAATGTACGAATTATAAATAATATTACTGTACGTTTACATACTTGCCTACAAGCAGAAGGTGGACATTTTGAAAATATTTTAAATTAGTAAAAAGCGATGAAATTAGTTAAGTGTTCAATGAGTTATTAATATTTTTTATAATAAAAAGTGTAACGTGATCTTAGTGCAGTTCTCTTTTGAATTTGGTAAAATATCAAAACATACGGCGAACTCTGTGTTGTTATTGTTTACAATTCACATGCGGTTTCCATGGATACGCGCCACTCACAATATCGGTTTCCATGGATACGCGCCACTCACAATATGCAACGTTGCCACGTTCACACTTGCGAATTTATCGGGTAAGTTTGCACCTACACTATGGCATTTTAGCAGGTATGTCTTTTTGTATGAAAAAGAAAAAATTGGAATTTCGGAAAAAGTTATTTATCTTTTTTACTCCTACGATCATGTAGAATCCCCCCACGAAGTTACTGCACTTTACCCCCGGACACCCTGTATAAGTGAAACGTACTTGTTTCAACAGCCAACAGTTATATGAAGATAAGCCTGAACAAAAATATCATTTGGTAATTGCTCATTATAGCCATGAACTCACTATTGTCGTGATCATTATAACATTATAACGAAGTTCGACTGTAAATATATATTTTTTTTATAAGTACAAGAGTCCCAACTATCTGGAGCCAGTGGAATTATGGCAACCCCAATTGAGTTTTGTTAACCTATTGAAAAAAACAACGAATGCGGGAAGGAAAAATTTTACATTCGTGTCGCTTAGGTGAGCTGCATAGTTATCTACAAATAATAAAATATTTCGTTGGTTTACGCCCATTACCGCGTCAAGGTCCCTTCAAAACAAATTTTAAATATTTGCAGTCATCCTTGCCTTTCGGATTGTGTAATATTTTACAGGTAAAGTTTTCATACACTTAAAACACCTAGGCTTTAGCGATTTTCCAATGACGAGGGTCTCGCGTATGTTAGTTCCATCACTGTCGTTGCAAAATAACACAGAGATCGTCTTTTTCGACCCTTTACCACCGTGGCAGGACTCACCCTTTAATTTCAATGTGTCTTTCGCACGCACCGCCGTGTTTGCAACAACATAACGCCAATGCCAACTAATAGCTAACATGTCTAAAATTTCGAATGTTCCGCTCGTCGTTTTTTGAGTACCTTTAATTGAAATCAAAAATTTTGCAGTACAAAAACTGCGTACTTTAAACGATGAATGCGGTATAAAGATACATAGAGGAACGGCCGATGTGATGTATTCTTGCAAGTTTTGTATGAAATTAATTCGGGACTGGAAGGAATAAACGACAAATGTGGGAAAACGACTATTCGGGGATGATCGATTGCATTTATTTTGTTTGACTTTGTATTTAATAGATACAATATTTTCTTTATAAACCGTACCTTAATATTTGTGTAGGGTTCATTTGAACTCGGGTTAGAAAATGGTGAAAGACCTCATTTCCGTGTAGAGGAATTGCCTTTTCATATTCTTCAACTTCACTTTTATTGCCCTTTCCATTGTTCTTATTGTTTTTATCACTTTTTGTTAGATCTGTAAAAGTCAATAAATACATAATATCAAAATTAGTGTGCCATCTTTATCAAACTGATTTTAAACACTTTACTTGTGGAAATATTTGTAGTTTAACCTTTTGCATAATATACAGATAACAGGACACGGTAATACGCACATTTATTTTAAAAACCTTTTGTATCATTTGGATAACAATGAAAAAAGTATTTTAGTAACCGGAAATGGATTCAAAATATGGATAATTTGATGTCTTTTCTTCATGCCATGTTTTGGTATTTTTTTTTTTTTTTTTTTATAGTGAATACCTCACAAGAGTCCCAACTGCTCCCGTCTGGAGCCAGTGAAACTATGGCATCCCCAATTGGGGGATGTTGTGAGGCTGAAAGTAAGTGGGAAGGGAAAGAGGAAGGTGGGGAAGTACCTGGCTATTCAGATCTAGTCACTAAACACGGCTAAAGCCATTTGGAGCAACGTTTCAATTCTGAATGGTGGTCTTACACCAGGGCGATACTGGTAGTATCTTCCACTCTGGAACGTGCCGCAAATATACTATATATTATTTTAATTAATTAATTGTGAAATAACACAAATTAATCAAATAAAATTTATTTGCGCACGCCGGGTTCGAACCCTCGACCTTCGGAATGGCAGTCCAATGCGTTACCACTGGACTATGCCGGCTGTATAATGTTAAAATAGGTTTTTAGGCCAGCTTTTATTTTATTAATTATAATTAAATCCAAATTAAGAACCAAATAATAGGTTCATAGATTGGGTTAAATAAGAGAAAAAAAACTAAAATTAAAACTTTCACATCAATCCGTCAAGTGAACAATCAAATTTAATTTTAAAGAAATAACTAACTAACCATCATGCCGTTTCGCCGCAGGGGTAGGCAGAGTCAGTAACTCAGTCTCGGCACACACTTCTTGCTTCATTCACATTCATACTCACTCTTCTGTTATACCGATTCTTGACATGGCCCGACTAAGTATCTGGTTCACTTGATCATGCAATATCTTCCTCGGGCGTCCCCGATTTCTTCTACCTAAATCTAACGAAATAACTATTAAAGTTCATTGTTTTCCATTTCCGGTGATTGGAATAATTGTTTCTCTTTGCTATTAAATTGATTGAATGTGTTTTTTATTTAATGATTTGTGCCTATTAACTGTGCATCTGTTTATTTATCAACCTTTTTAATGCAATCTATTCCACAATGTGTTTTGTGGAACTTCCTTCCTAGAGCTGCCAATGGATCACTTCTGCATGCGGGTTTAGCCCCTGATGGATCACATATGCGAGAGCTGCATAGATTAGGTTATGGGCAAATCCCTCATAGAAAGATGTTAATTAATTACAATATGATACAAAAAATATATATTTTTACCGTCATTGTTTTCCTTTTGATATTGTTCCAGTAATTTGTCGACGTGATCTGATTTGCCATTGTCCAAATACTCTTGCTCCACTGCTATAAACTTCGGGACAAATGCCACCGAATCAGTCATTCCTTTACAAATATTTACAGGAATTTCAGGCACCTAGAGGAGAACCAAAAAGTTATTGACAGAAAATCATTTCAATTTTTTTGGTAAAAATTTAATTTAATTTACAACAAAGGTTAATAGAGACCAGTATTTTAAACAACAGGATTTTAAACATAGATACTATTCGAGCTAACATTAGATATATGTATAAGAACAATTGTAGAAAACAATGCAAAATGGCACAGTAATAGTAATAAAGAGACAATAGTAGTACCTAGGTAAGTTAAACATAACCTGACTCACTGCACTTTCAAAAATACGAGCCAAGTATTTAAACTAATAATCACTGCGCCGTAATAACCAACAGCACTATTATAAGGTATCAAAGGCAGGAACTAAGAATGTAAAATGACACATGTTCAAATGGTTCCATGATAACTCAACCCGCCTTAAAAGTGCTATAAAGTCATTAAATGGGATAAAAAATAACTAATCTATGAACATAACCCTATTTAACCTAGTTTTTGTTACATTCAACACAAAAACGCACATGTGTGCACGGTGCTCATTCAAGAGACGATTTATGTTAGTGTCGAAAAAGGTAGTGCCTTTTGGTACAAACTAAAATGTAGCAATTAGTGCCATCTGATGGTATCTATATTATGTAATTAGTACAATGATAGAATTATCATATATTATGTTGGCTTTCTTTCATGCAATTATGCGAATTATATCGACAAATATGGAAAATGTATGTATCCAGTAATTGGCTTGTAATATGCATAAATGAAGCAGTTAATTGGAAATTTTATATGGCTTGGGAAATCACAACCAACTTCCTACTAACCAACCAACTTACTCTATCACTTGTCTGAATTCTTCACACAATCATTTCCATAATTAAAAGCAAATTTTGTGTTCAGTGAACCAGATTTCACAAAGGAATAGCGCAGGGCACAGACAACTGAAATAAGAATGTATGATATTATTTTTAAAATTTACCTGCATCAAAAGAGCGAATATATCAGTTTGCGGACATTTGGAAAAATCTGCTACAACTTCTGAGGTGGCACAATCTATTTCTGCAGACGTTCCAACCATTTCCTTTTCACCAATAAAAAATTCTTCTGGAAACAAAAATAAAACTGTATATCATTGATGCAGGGGCACGCTGTGCTATTGAACTGCAGTCTGGATGAGAGCAGAAGATATTAATGAAGAACGATGTTTACCAGACTTTGAATCATTGGTTAAAATCATATTCCCCACACAAGCTTCTATGAGTTCCATTTCATCTGCTTCATTGTCACTATCGGACATTCTGAAAGAAAACAATTTATTTGATTGTTGGTTCAATTGCCGAAGACAACACTCATTTTACACACAAAAAACTGCCAAAAACAATGCAGGACAAAATTCTTATATTATTTGAAACTAAACTAACCATCACACCACTTTGCCGAAGGGGTAGGCAGAAGGGTTAGACTGCCACACAACTCTGTCTCGATACACTCCTTGCTACATTCATATTACAGTCGACTCTCGATAATTCGAAACTCGAGGGACTCTTAAAATATTACGAATTATCGAGTGTTTGAAATATCAAATGGTTCGAAATTTGTGAGAGTAAATAAATAAAACTTCGAATTCTTAAGTGTTGATCAATTATTATTTATTAACTCCTATTCTATAACGATGACAAAAGTTTATAGGTACATTCGTGTACATACATGTAATCATAATGTGAATTAATTAATCTTTCGAAAGAAAGAACTCTGTTATACTGGTTTGCTTCAAAGCACATTGCTGCTGCTCAGACTTCTCAATAATTTTTTTTAAGAGAAAAAGTGCCTGAAATGCTTTTTCATCACTTTCGTTTTGAGTGTGTGTCACAAACTAATCATAACAAAAACAATACACGTTTGAACTTGTCGCAAAATTGTATTTGTACTAACGTGTGTGTAACAATCTTTCCGCCTCTTTCTCTCTGCAACTTTGAATTGTCGAATGTTGAACGCCGATGAGTTCGAATTAACGCGTCGTTTTGTTATATAGCAATGATTTTTTCGTTTGAATTACCAAGTGTACAAAAATGTATGGATTTAGTTCGAAATATAAAGAGATTTCGTAGGGAACTCGTGATAACTTTGAATTATAGAGAGGTTCGAATTATCGCAGGTTTGAATTAACGAGAGTCGACTGTATATCATCTCGCACATACTCTTCTGTCATTCTGACTCTTGACATGACCTGACTCAAGTATTTGATTCAATCGCTAGTGACATGATTCCTCGGACGTTCCCGACCTATATGTAACTATCATTAATAATAAAAACCTAAAAGCATCCAAAGCTACCATTTTTATTGACACACTTCGGGCGGGAAAGGTAGTTCTACCCGTTCGGTCGATTGATGCTTAACGGCGGGAAGGGTAGTTCTACCTTTTGCGCCGGCCTCATTTCAATGGCAGAAAAGACGGAATTATTCAATGTTTTTATATGAAAATTATATACCAATCTCTTTGTAAAGGTCCCAACTACATGTACATAATTATCGAATCGTAATGCAAGTCTTCTTTTTATATTTATCTTCGTGCCTTTCGTTTACATCGGTATTTCAACAAAAGGATAGTATATTATTTAGATAACATATTTTGTTATTGTAATAATTCAATTCCTGGAATGAGGGTTTTTATGACCGTGAAATCCGATTCGAATCTCTTTCTCCGTTCTGCACCGACTCAACTCCTATGTGCAAGCGAGCAAAATGTCGGACTTATTTAAAGAAAGCAGGTATGGGCAAATACCGATAGGCGGATCGTAATAAACATATTACAAGGTTAATTGAGATGCATTTCAAATAATATTCTACTTTCGTTTAGTACTTTTATAGATTGGGTATGCTGAGTTACTATGTAGTAATTTTTATTATTTTCGAAGATATGGCAATTTAAAACAAATTCGCACGGGACCTTTATTTTGGCCCGGAGAGAGCATAGAGCCAGTGCAAAAATACCCGCCAGAAATGTGTTAAATGAGAAAATTAAATGTATTTAAAAAAAAAAAATTAAACATTAATTTTAATAAAAAATGTTTCCATGGGCTTACTATCATGTGCCAAAAATAAATTCTTAACTGCATTTGTTATAAAAGAAAATGTACAGCACAAACGAGCATAGTGCACATCTATTTTTACAAATATTATGTTCTTTGAGAGTGTGATAAATAGGGGTGAAGATTCTCAGGATTCGTATTTCATTCTAAAGTTGTTCTCTGGAAGTAATCCTGACAAATCAATCCAACAATTCTGAATATACAAAAAATCAAGCTTAGCTTTAGATGAATTTAGAGTAAAGATATGTTATGGCACTGATGTATTCTTTGATCTATTTCATAGAATCTATGGAGAAGATCAGTGAGAACAGGCTTTCTATGTCATAGAATGTTTGATAAAAATAGAAACCCAATGTTTAATCAAGTTCAAATTCGTTCTGTTCCTCATAGAAATGCCGCAGAGTAGTGTAATATCTAAGGTTATGTCAAATACAAAAATAGAATAGAAATAAAGCAAGCGTGAATTCGTGACAATTTCTTTCCGTTTTCAAATGGTTCGTTCCATAAAAAAGATCAAGTGAGATCACGGCTTTACTGAGACAAAGCGCATGGTTTCACTGAACTAGGTCCAGGGCACATACTTTAGCCGTTTATACAGCTATTTCATTTGTACACACATATTGTTTGAATGGGTATTCTATGAGTGCTGCATTTTTTTTTATATGAATACAACGTGTCTTGTATTTTTATAGAGTCATTGGCCTTAGCCTTATAAATTAAAGAAAAAAAAAACTATTAAGTATCATGAAAACTGATTGTAGTGTTTTCCGCAGAGAACTATGTAAAATTAATCAAATAAATATTTTTAACCTTTCGCCATCACTCGAAACGATTCTTTTAGCGGTAAACCCATTGCTAGCTCCTTCGCTAATATCCTCGTCTCCCCAGTCTTCAGCTCCCAAACACCAGGGGTCTAAATTGGCCGGTTCCACTTGGGCCGGAATTTCTATCGAAGGACTCAAATTATCCGGTACTATTTTTTGTCCTTCAATGTACTGACTTCTGAAGCAACTCCAACTGAAAAATAAGAATAAAGCTTACATCGAACATGCCTTGTTAAATGACGTATAATAAACATAATTATTCTACCGCCCTAATCAGGAGTGATTGTACATCAGGGGGCACTGTATGTTTAGAACTTAGAACCTCTACTCTCGAGGATGGGAAGGATATTGGAGTTTACATCAGTCAGTTTACAAAGCAATCTAGAGCTTACAAAGGGCTGTAGGATGAACGAGGATCAAAGGGTGAATTGTAGTAAGTAAGGTTGTCTTTTCTTAATTTTACAAATTAATCAAATTTGGGAAAAAAAGGAAAATTTGGAATTAGGCAGGATTGCATAAAGAAAGAATTCAGATGCATAAAGGATAAAATCATGGTATGTAGTTCTAATACACAGACTTTTATCTTTTTAACCCTTGGAAAGCCAGTGAATGTATTTGATACTAGCTCACCGCACTCGCCTCGATTATATGGTATTGGAACCTTAAATTCTAGGGAAACTACTTTTTTTTTTATTTTTTTTTTTTTTATAGCGAATACCTCACAAGAGTCCCAACTGCTCCCGTCTGGAGCCAGTGAGACTATGGCATCCCCAATAAGGAAGTTGAGTCCATTTTTTTTATTTTTTTTTATCAATGTTCGCATTCAAACTTAAATACGAGTATTTTTTTTTTTTTTTTTAAAGTTTGTTTTCATAGTTAAATTAATTCTCAAAGTTTGAATTTTATTAAGCCCGCCAAAACGAGCGGAATCCGAGCGGTAAGAGGCGGGGGTGGGTGTGACGTCATTCAAACTGTAAGAACCACGTCGCTTTAAAGATTTTGTATGGAAAAAAAATTAATTCTTCAATAAGGAATTCCAGTAATTTTTTTACCAATGGTAACCGTCTATTAGAATTGATGTTATTAAAAAAAAAAGAAAATTGATTAAGATTTCATAGTTAAATTAATATTTTAAGTTAGAATATTTGATTTTCAAGCCCGGTACGGTATTGTCGTCGCTATTTGTTGACTTGCCCCGCGCGAATTCAGGACCACCGCGCAGAAATGTAAAGACCAAAAGTAAAATAACGGTTTACAGCCCAGTTCACTGTGAGACTTTTCTGAGCGGCCGGCGGCCTGAAGTGTATCACATGTTATGTGACATGTATAATAATAAAAACTTCTAAGTTATGCAATAAACAACATATTATTATAAAGCACTATACGAATATGTATCTTTAGAAACCCATTTCATATAATAATAACAACAAATACGTACATATATTTGACAAACCCAAATAAACTTTGGCCTATACACCTCTCTCATCTAAACCGACCATCTCTCATGTAATAGAAAGAGATGCACCATAGGTGATTCGCTGTACGTACAAGTCACGACACATGTGACGTCAGAATTCTTTCGACCAATCGTGGAGCGTATACACTCTATTGCTATTGAATGCTTTCTCAAGAACGTTTAACTAATTCTAAGAATAATAATATAGAAATATATTTATATATTTAGAATCGATATTTTTTGATCTACATGAATATATTTTTTATAAGTCAAAATATTTTTCACTCAACTTCCTTATTGGGGGATGTTGTGAGGCTGAAGGTAAGTGGGGAAGGGAAAGAGGAAGGTGGGGAAGTACCTGGCTATTCAGATCTAGTCACTAAACACGGCTAAAGCCATTTGGAGCAACGTTTCAATTCTGAATGGTGGTCTTACACCAGGGCGATACTGGTAGTATCTTCCACTCTGGAACGTGCCGCAAATATACTATATTACTATATATTATTTTAATTAATTAATTGTGAAATAACACAAATTAATCAAATAAAATTTATTTGCGCACGCCGGTAGACATATACTATTTTTATCAATGTACTAGCTGTAACCCGCCACGCGTTGCTGTGGTTCAAATAGTCAAACAATAGCGGGTGTCGCTTTTACGTCCAACAGATGGCGCTGATTGTAAAAAAGAAACTTGTCCAACAGATTACGCTGTTTTTAAAATAAAGGATGATTTTGCCTGTCACAGGTGACATCTATATAATATATGTATATAAAAACACACGCGTATTCGAATGCATCATTGTGTCAAAATTTCAAAGCAATCCGTGAAGAACTTTCAGAGATTTAAGATTTAGAATAAACGAACATTTACATTTTTATTTATTATAGATAGTTAGGTATATAAAAACGCATGCGTATTCTAATGCAACATTGTTTAAAAATTTAAAAGCAATTGGTGAAGAACTTTCGGAGATTTAAGATTTTGAACAAACGAACATTTACATTTTTATTTATAGATAAACACATAATCTAGTAAGATAGTACAATTTACAAAAACATAATTGTGCAAAAAAACAAATAGTTGTTACGAAAATAGAATCACCTGGCGGACGGAAAAACTATTGCATCGGCACAACGAGAGTTAATAGGTTGAAATTACATAATATCAAATTAAAAATTCTCTCCCTCATAATTTCCCGTCAGTGGCAACCCAGTTTTTCCCTTGAAATTAATGAATGTAAGTAGGTACCCACTTGTACATACTTAATCTCTATTACTTATAAATGAGGTGTTAATATTACACGACGCATAAAGGTCGTAATAGTGAAAATTTTACTTATTACCATGGCATATGTATGGATAAAGTGGATTTAAGGCCAGCATAACTACACCAATGCTGAACCGGCACATAAGAATCTAATAAGTGACGTGGCTGTCACATGAGCGCATTACTCTCATGGCTTGGCCTATTCAGCATATCATTCGCTATGTTGAAATATGCTAAGCCATGAGAGTATAGTGCTCGTGTGACAGCAACATAACATTTAATATTTTGCGAATTGTTTTTACCTGGTTGAGTTGTTCCAACAACTAGGGTTGATACATCCATATATGTAGAGAGTTCTGTGATACGGGGATTCAGGAAGAGGGGCGTAGCACTGCAGAACCAAAGGCCTCGGAAGACAGCAGACCAGACATTTAGAGTCGAAACTCTCTCCAGAATAAATTGGGGGCCAATTCTTGGAATCAATCAATTTAATATTAATTTAAACATGTCAAATATGTGATATTTGTATAATTTTAATTAGGTTATTTAAGACTGCAGTGTTTTCGGGCACTAAATGTAAGCACTATTTTAAGGAAGCACAGCCTAAGAAACACGTGCTTTTTCATCAGTAAATATTTACCTAATTGCCGCACTTTTAATAGACACAGATTATTACTCTTACGATACAACTAAATTACTACACAAAACATCTATTCACGTTAGGAGAGAAGGTAAAAGACGCATTAAAATTCCATTATTATTTAACTTATAAAAGATCTTTTTTCGCCATTTTGTGAAGTTTTGTTTGAATCTAATACCTAATTAACCCAACTTAGAACCTATTTTGATCATGGAAATAGTTGTTTCTTGTAGTAATTTCCATAATCTGTGCCTAAAAGTGCGCTGGTTAGGTAAATATTTACTAATTCATTTTATGCAAATTTACAAAATAGTTATCTGAATAATAGTATTCTAACTTTAAATACACAACAAAACCAAATACATCTCTTTTAGCATTTCTTATAAAAGTAAGCCATCTTCCTCTCATAACTTGATTATTCACAATTGTATGCAAACCTGTAACTAAAACCCCTTAGAAAATGTAGACAACATCAAATATCTAGATGTAAAAATAGATAATTTTTTGAGATGGAATGAATATTAGGAGGCTTATCTATATTTTTAAAGATTTCAGACCTGTACTAGAGAAGGACAAATTAAAAACAGTTTATTTTGCTATAATTCAGTCTCTACTTTAGTATAAATATGGTATGCTGGGGTTCCTGTCTGAAGACTATTATAGAACAACTTAACCCAAAACCTGATTTTCAAAGTTATATACAAGAAAAAATTCAGATATCCTACACAGTTACTTTATAAGGAATGTATTGTCATGAATTTAAAGCCATTCTATATCACACAAACACTTTGCAGATATTTTAACAATATTAGTATAGCGAAAAGAATGCAAAAAATTTGTACTGCGAGAATTGGCTCTGGTCTGAACTTTATGGCAATTCACACAAAATCTTCATTTGGTGAAAGAAATTATTTGTATCACGCTCCACTTCTATTTAATAGAGTTCCAGAATGAGTTTTATAATTCCTTGTGTACTTTTAAAAAGATTGCTGTTAAATTATTTGTGCTAGTCGAGGATTGCCGACAATGTTTTTCATCTTTGTCTTTTTAAATTAATGGCATAACATGTGGTACATGTATATTTTTCATCCTTGTCCTCTGGCCCTTTTTAAAATATTAGTTTATTTTATTTTTTTTACAAATATCAATGTATATCATGATCACTCTACAGCATTATACTGTAATTAATTGGCTGGAATTAGCTTAATAAGTACCATGTAGATACCCAATTCGTAGAAACATTAATGTAACAATATTGTTCTCCCTATATATAATCTTTGTGCGATATTTTTATTATTTTGTAAAATTATTAACCTACAGGCTTGTCCTAATGAGGTTAAAAATTCTAAGGTAAAGAAACAATAAGCAATAAACAAGCAATGAAGCAATTACCAAAAACTTTGTTGCCACAAATGGGGCATGGGATAAAAACGTGGGTACCTATGTGGCCGTGGTCAATTTATTAGGTACATTGTACGCATTGTACGTTAAAGATTAAAGGTGGAATAGTCACGATTTCATTGCAGTTTTCAACTGGTAACAATATTAAAATGATGACAATATCGTCAAAAATATATACATATTAATTTGACATACCGGTTCTCCTCCAAATTTATTAGTTGTGCAAGTGACATCATTCTTGTGCTTTTCAAGAATGCTTTCGTCTTCGAAACCCAAGTAAACTTTTTCTGTCATGGTTTCGGATTCAATCAATATAACATGCGGTCCGTGGTGGTCGAAATCATAAATAAAACCATAAATAAACCAATCACAATAAAACACTAAATTATTTTCTTCTGTCAAAAATACTTTGTTTTCTTTTTCTGCACTTCTGTTCAGTGTTGCCAACGGATCTTGGCCTAATGTCGCCGTTTTTTCAAACATTTAGTAGCCTAATGTAGCCGAATTTCAGTTGCAGTAATTCTGCCCACATATTCCCCACAAATATTCTACGTGAGCTTGATTCCCCTTTTATTATTCAAAATCCACGGGGGGGGGGGTTGTTAGAGAATTTCTGTAAAACATAATTCCCCACAAAAATGATTCAAAATAAGTATTCCCCACAAAATATTTGAAATCCATGCGGGGGGGGTTGTTGTTACAGAACTTGGAAAAAATTCCGCACAGCCAAAAGCATTATGCGATTCGCCACAACAATTTTGAAATCCATGGGGGGGGAGGGTGGCTACGGAATTATTTCGAAAAATTCCTCACATGTTTCCATTGAAATTAAAAAATCTGAGGTAGCCTAATCGGCGACCAGTCGCCTTTTAAATTTTTACGTCGCCGATTCTCGTTCTGAGTAGCCTAAATGGCGATAAATCGCCTTCGTTGGCAACACTGCTTCTGCTTGCACCATATGAGTGGTCAGGGGCATTTAACTAAGCTTTGGCCTTGAAACTCATTTGAAACCGCCACGCCCACCTCAAAATTCTTATAGAAAACGAATAATATGGCTAAAAGCTCAGATCTCATTGGTGAGAAAAGAAGGATTGGTTTGATCTCTCGCTCTCTACCATAATGACTCGTGTAACAGAAAGAGATGACGGAATTTTGCCGTTTGACAGTTTCAAATCATTCAAACAAAATGTGTGGTTTATTTATACACGCGGGTTGTCATTTTCTGCCGAAATACTATCATTTCCGTCGAAAATATTGCGTGTTAAAGTTGTTCGTGATAAAAATACAATATAAGCCAGTATAGTGTTAGCGAGTTACAAACATATTATATTCAACCTACCTACGTAAGTTCAAGTTTAAAGTGAATTAACAGTTTTAGGTTATTCGTTCGGTTTTTTGAACAATGCTTCATACTTGACATACGTCTTCCTCCACAACGTATAAATGTTATTTATTATATCGATAAACTTATTTATGTAATTGATTAGTGTTATCCTGTATTATTTAATGTTTTGGTGAAATTAAAGATTTTTAAACATATGTAACCATGAGTTCATGAGGCTGAAAAATGTCGGAATTTTTCGTCGTACTGTCGGACAATCATGTTTTGGAAATTTTCTTCAGTGTTTTTGCAAATTTCTTGTCATTTTGGGTTTCTTCTTCTCAGATTAACAAGTTTCATCTTAAGGAAATGCACTGTAAAAGTTTATTTTCTTAGTCAGATGAACCTTGCCCTTGGAAAACATTTCGACATTTTTCTGCTTCAAGGACATTTTTATTTTTATAATAGTTGTTTTGGGCTAGTGAATGAATAGAGTAGGCTGAGAGCAATTACGTTATCTATGGTCCCATCTTTTTTTAAATGGCCTTGAGTTTCTTCTACCTTGTCTACTGCTCTGCTCCGCACGGTAGGTACTGCTTGTATATCTGTGGTTAAGTACTGTATAATTCTGTTGGATACAAAAAGCCGGAAGATATCGATCTAGAGAGTGGTATATTTATGGGTTCATTTATGCATAGGAGAGTGCAGGAGAGTGGTTTATTTATGGGGCCATACAAAAAGCCAGAGTGGTTTATTTATGAAAAAGCCCGAAGATGGCCCGAAGATATCGATCTAGAGGTGGTATATTTATGATCTAGAGAGTGGTTTAATTAACCTGTTAACCGGGGAGTTCAGTTTTGAATAACGCAACATATAACGGGCGCGAACTCCTTCACTAGGACGTATAAATACGTCACGCCCGGTGGACGATAATTTTTTTTATTTTTATTTATGCATCAAAAAAAGTGAAAACATCGAATTAAAAAAATAGAATATTTACAAACAGTTATTAAGATTACAAAAAATTTAAAAAAGGTTATAATTACAGAACAATAAATAAAAGCACACAGATAAAAGAGAAACATTGAGTTAAACAAAATTAAAATATGTAAAAATTAAAAACTCAATTTCCGTGTGATATGCTCGGAAATATACGTCCCGCTCGTTCCAGGGCGCAACATATATTTCAAGGACGTATTTATATGTCCTACCCGTACCCGATACTGTTTACGTTTGACCATAAATAAACCACTCTCTAGATCGATATCTTCGGGCTTTTTGTATGGCCCCATTTTGTCACCCTCTTAACCACAGACGACCACAGATAAAACGGTCGTTTGGTCCAGACAGGTAAATATATTGTGGACCATAAATAAATCTCAAGGCCATTTAAAAAAGTGCAAACATAGACAATATAAATGCACCCAGCTAACATCGTTCATTCACTAGCCCACAAAAATTATATTTTAAAAATAAAAATATTGGAATGCAGGAAAAGGAAAATAAAAAAAACCCACAGCTATGCACACATAAAAATACTTTTTATTTTCAAAAAGACAATGGACAGTAATACAAAACAGGGTCAATACAACCGATGTATTGAGCATTGATTTATCATTGAAGTAGAAGATAATACTAATATATCTAAAGAAAACATGAAATAGAACAAGACACAGAAAAATAAAAAGTAACGGTCTCAACTAGGAATCGAACCCAGTCTTACTGCAACAACTTAATAGGATTTAATTTGACCATGCACAAAAATACAAGAATATATACACAAAATACATATTCAACAAATTTTAGTGTTAATTATTATTGCCACAGCACTAGAAGTTATTCAAATTCTCCTGCAATGTATTGATGTTGTACAGGAATAGAATACTGGGCCCTTAATCTCCAGTATTCTAACGAGGATAGGGATCTGGTATTACCTCTATTAATACTCGTAGATTCTGATATACGGAGGTTGTTTAATTCGGAATATAATAAATTGACAATACAAATAACAAGTTATCTAAAGGCCGTCTGGCGACAGAATGAATCCTCGCTCCGGCAATGTAATACGAGACGGCTGGTAACGTTCGGTTATCTTCGGTAGAACCCGAAGCTGCCCGAATGTAAACAGCATACTCTACACTTTCCCTCCTTCAACTCTGAAGCTACTTACAAACCAACAAAATATTTACATACCTATATAAATCATAACATGAACATTTTATATTACATTTGGTTTAAACAATGATTTTAAAAAGATAGACAACTTAGACATTTTAAATATTAAGTACAAAACACGATTAAATCAATTGTGCAGAGATCCACAAAAATTTCTAACAGAGCTGCGCTATGCCGTTATTACAACAAGTGAAGTTATTACATTTTGCTAACAAATAATCCTAAGACTAACAACCGCGGTGCCTGGGTCAAGTTGCCCCGTTTCCTCTGGAAGATGTGGGTGACTCGCGTCTTGGCCGCAATCTCCCCGACCATGGTCTCTGTTGCCGGGCCTGTGTCTGCTCCGACACCACCTCCTCTGCCGCCAATCTGAAATCAGGAGGAAAACCAGTGAATCCACGCAATAAGGTTGAAGTCTCTAACTCCTGAGGCTCATTCCTCGAAATTTCAGACGCGGGATGCTGTGCACTATTGCCATCTTCCTTCCAGCTCACTGACATTTCCCTCATTTGGTCGACATGTCTCTTCCATGTCACATCTGTGTTCTCTATCTTAATAATATAAACTTTTTTACCTAGCTTTCTAGAGACTACTCCCTTAGTCCAAACTACTTTATTATCCTGACGATAATCTTTTGTTAAACACTTTTGTCCAACTTTAAAAACCCTGGTTTTAACCCCTTTGTAAAACTTCACCTGATCAGATTGAGTTTTAGAAATGTTAACGTTTGCTTGTTTGACTTTTTCCGAAAACTCATCACCATTTTTCACTGGAATTAAATTGTCGAAAGTAGAACGCAGCCTCCTTCCTAATAACAGTACCGCTGGTTCAATACCTGTCGAGCAATGCAAAGAATTTCTATAGTCCATTAAAAAATTTAATAACTTGACATTAAAATTTAGTGGGAATTTACCGTTTACTAACAGTTTCTTGAGGAACGTTTTCGAAGTTTTAACAGCGTTTTCCGCCAATCCGTTTGACTGGGGGTGTTTCACAGGAGAAGTCATAAGTTTAATATTGTTCTCCTTTAAGAACCCTCTAAATTCCTCACTTGTAAAAACTGAGCCATTGTCAGACACAATTAAGTCAGGGTTGCCAAAATTAGAAAAAATTTTCCTCAATTCCAAAATCGTATGAGTTGAATCTGCCTTCTGTACTTCAATACAGTCCAACCATTTCGAGAATGAGTCACACACCACAAGGAACATCTTCCCCGCTAAAGGCCCACAGTAATCTACGTGTACCCTACTCCAAGCTTTACCTGGATTTGGCCAAACCGTCAATTGACTTTTCGGTGGTGACTGTTTTGACAACGCACAATCTGAACATGATTGAACGACTTCCTCCAAGTCTTTGTTCAGAGCTGTCCACCAAAAATATGCTCTAGCTATTCCCTTCATTTTAACAATACCAAGATGTGACCTGTGTAATAAATCTAACACTTGCTTTTGGAGAGAAAAAGGTATAACTATTCTGTGTTGCCAAAACAAACAATCTTCTACGATAGACAGTTCGTTCCTTTTTAGCCAATATTTCCAAATACTGCTGTCACGATTTACTCGTTTGGGCCAGCCCTGCCGCAAATACCTAAATACTAGCTGTAATTCGCGATCCGCTGCGGTGGCTTCCACAACTGCTTGAAAATTTACATGTTTACAATTTTCAATAAAACAAACAAAATCAGTCCCGAAATCGTCATTAAAATCCTCAACAGTGTCCTTCAGCGGTAACCGAGATAGGAAATCTGCCTGGTTATTACACGATTTCACAAATTCCGTTTTGTAAGAAAACCCTGCCAGAATGATACCATATCTCTGTAAACGGTTTGCCGCAAGAACCGGAATATTTTTATGCTCCCCTAAAATTCTTAGTAATGGCATATTATCAACGCACAATGTGAACTCCCTTCCAAACAGGTACTGGAAGAATTTATTTAACCCGAATACAATTGCCAGAGCCTCGAGATCCAAAATACTATATTTCCTTTCAGCGCTTGTTAAACTACGCGAAGCAAACTCGATTGGACGCATTGTACCGTCCTTAAATACATGTACCAAGCATGCACCCAACCCGGATGTACTTGCGTCCGTAAACAGTTTTACAGGTAAGTCCGGAAAATAATTTGTGAGAATCGTATCGTTCCCCATCAATTCTTTAATGGTATCGACTGCTATTTTGCAGTCTTTTGAAAAATTCCACTCTACCCCTTTTTTCAACAGGTTGTGTAAGGGTTCCAGTATCGATGACATCCTAGGAATGAAATTCCGGTAGAAATTTAGAAAACCCAATAAACTTTTCAATTTATGTACGTCCGTAGGATACGGAGCGTTTTTTATAGCTTCAAGCTTGTTTGGCTGTGGTTGGATTCCGTTCCCTGATATTACATACCCCAAAAATTCAATCGAACCCACAAAAAATTCGCATTTATCTGTGTTGACCTTCAACCCGCACTCTCGTAAACGAGCGCAGACTGTCCGGATATTATTCATTAAATCCAATTCGTTGACTCCCGAAATGATGATATCGTCCAAATAGAAAGCAACTCCCTTTAACCCCTGAAGACAACTTGCCATAGTCCTAGCGAAGATCGCTGGCGCTGACTTAAACCCAAAAACCAGTCTATTATATTGAAATAATCCTAGATGTGTATTTATTGTAGTATACTTTTTGCAAAAGTCAGCTAATTCTAACTGTGAGTAAGCCTGTGATAAATCTAGTTTAGCGAACACTTTACCAAAACTAACTTTGTGAACCACCTCCTTTATGGAGGGGAGTGGATACCTTTCCAAATCCGACATGAGATTTAAAGATCTCTTATAGTCCACGCAAATTCTAACATTCCCGTTCTTTTTAATTACCGGAACAATGGGGGACGCGTATTCGCTGCTAGTTACCGGAGAAATGATACCATCAGCTACCATAGCTTCTAATTCTCTCTCGATTTTCTCTTTAATAGCGAACGGAACCGGCCTCGCATTAAAAAAAACAGGACGAACTTCCTTGTTTACTTTGAAACCTACTGTATGTTTATTGAATTTTCCCAACCCAGGAGAAAAAACTTCTGGAAACTCGTTGTAAATCATCTCGGTTTTGTCCTTGATTGATGAAACCGAATTATTCATCACTGGAACTATCTTTAGATTAAAAATCTCCATAAAATCCCTACCCACTATCAATTCCGTGCCATTAACCACAACAGTAAATAATAAATTATTTTTAAGATTATTGTATTCTACGGTAAAACAGGCACTACCTACAAGGTTAAGTGGTTTGCCATCGTATCCTGATAGAGTACGCTTATCTGGTGACAATGTTACATTTCTAAAATAACGATTGAAAATAAAATCCGGCATGACCGACATGCTTGCCCCTGAATCAATCATAGCAGCACATTTCACTTCGTTAATTACCACGTTAGCCCTAAACGGATTAATGTATGAAATACTATTATTCTGGGATTGTTCAAAAATCGGATTAACCTTGAGATTCCTACAAAATTTCTTCAAATGCCCTACCTTGTGACAATTAAAACATTTTGCGTTCTTGAATTTACAATATTTTTCTACATGATATTCACCGCAAATCGTACATTTTTTATTCCTCGGTTCGGGGCTCTTTGAACGAGATAACCTTGAAAAACCTTGAGTTTCTCTTGACCGCGACGAATGTCTCCCGGGCGAATTTGGACGATTCGAAATGGCGTTCACATCCAAATTCTCTGCGGAAAATTCAGATTTAATTTCCGGAACCAGATTGTCTAACGCTGAAACCGTTATTGCTAACTCTTCCATCTCGTTAAATGTTAATTTAGTTCCCTCTAGAAAAATTTTCTCCTTAGCCCGGCCTGGTAAAATACCGATTGCAAAGGCATCCGCTAAGCTTTCTGGCAAGCGCGTTCCAAATTCACAAAAGGAAGATAATCCCCTTAGACGAACTGCGAAATCTCTGACCGATTCCCCATGCGATTGCTTTGCTTGATAAAATTTTTCTCGTTCCTTGAACACCGATCGCGGTCTGGAACAATGTTTCTCAATTACTTCTATTAACTGATCGAATGCCACGTCTGTAACTTTAGCAGGGAAACACAAGTTGATCAAAAGAGTTAATGTCTCCGCTTCCAGAAGATTCAGCAAATAAGCGCGTTTCTGTGAAGCATCTAACTTAGTCGTTTTAATGTCATCACGAATTAGAAGGAACTGTTCTAACCTCAAGCGGAACAAACTCCAATCCCCATTAACGTGGGAGAACCTGGAAATTCCGCCCGATTCCATGATTGCAACGACAACAGCCCACCGAAAAAAAAAACCCACCCGGCAACAATAACACCTTCCAGAAAACAAACAAGACAACCTGACTCCAGGAACCGGCGCCGATGCAGTCCAGCGCCCAGCCGCTTCCCGGAATTCCAAGTCTTCTTCTTCTGTGAAATTGTCTGGTCTTTGTTACCCAGAGCCACCGATCTGGTCCTTGTTACCCAGAACCACGTGACTATTTATTCTTCGCTGGATTCTTCGTCTGGTCTTTGTTACCCAGAACCACGAAATTATTGATTCTTCGCTGGATTCTTGGTCTGGTCTTTGTTACCCAGAGCCACGTAATTATTTACTTCCAATTGTCCTTATTATGCCCAGTTTATCTCCATTTATTGTCACCTTGACAATAAAATCCCGGAGATTTTTTCCGCAAGTCACTGGTGTGAAACAGATCCACTTGCCGGCAATCCGAAAAAACTGTTTCCGTATACTCCTTTTTAAGCTGCGCCACTGTAATGTATTGATGTTGTACAGGAATAGAATACTGGGCCCTTAATCTCCAGTATTCTAACGAGGATAGGGATCTGGTATTACCTCTATTAATACTCGTAGATTCTGATATACGGAGGTTGTTTAATTCGGAATATAATAAATTGACAATACAAATAACAAGTTATCTAAAGGCCGTCTGGCGACAGAATGAATCCTCGCTCCGGCAATGTAATACGAGATGGCTGGTAACGTTCGGTTATCTTCGGTAGAACCCGAAGCTGCCCGAATGTAAACAGCATACTCTACAGTTTCATATAATTTCCACAGCTTTGTCGTTAGCAAACATCATGGAAAATGCTGGTTAAATCTGAATACTTACATGATGCAATTCTGGAGAGGTTTAAATGACCTTGTTTGATGTAATCGTAGCTTTTTTTAGCAGTTTTAGCATCCTTATACGTGGTATAGTATCGCGTCGGAATACGGATACGTCTGAAAAGGAAAATTAATTAAATTATTAGCCAATGAAGTACATTCAGGAATCAGGAATATTGTATCAAAGAACGAGAGGTTAGTACCTGTATTTAACAACGGGTCCTTCTTTCAGTTGGTGGAGATAGACAGGATATTATATGATGACTGGAAGATTAAGCGTTGCCAAGCATTCTTTTTTAATCCCAAAAGAACCGTATTTTTGCTTTCAATTGAGAAATGACACCCACAAACAAACGTATTTCTTGCTGCTTCTTGCTAGCACCGGATTATCAAATCCGTCTGAGCAACCTTTAATACAACACGGCATTAATTTATCACCTTGAAGAATTCTAGCACGCAACATTATTTTTAGATGGGTTAGAAGATTTTCAAAATTCAAAATATTTACGCTAAAAACTTCAACTGACTTTAACCTCGAAATGGCGTCTTGGAAATTACCGTTAATTTTTTATCGCAGCATAACACATGCTTGGCTTCTCTTTCTGTTACACAAGTCGCTATGGTAGAGAGCGAGAGATCAAACTACAATTTTTGCTCTGAGCCAATGAGATTTGAGCTTTCAGCCACAACAGCTTTGTCTATAAGAATTTGGGTATTGAATAACTCCTCCCATCAGGGTTACAAGGTCAGACGGGAGTTGTACGCCCATGCGTTTGACGTATTTATACGTCCCGCCCGGTTAACAGGTTAATGGTGGTTTATTTATGCACCATAGATATACCACTCGTGTCCATCATGTGTGTAATATTTTTTTACAAAATAAATAAAACAGTGAGTATAGTTTTATTCGTATTCTGCTAATTACGTATTTAGTAAAGTAAATATGGTAACATGCAATCCTATTACTGATTTATTCTATCTCTTTCCAGGACGGGAAGTTCTTCCTGAACATAACCTAAAAGCCACTGAGGAAAATGGCGCTCAAATGACACCAGAATCATGGAAATAGATAGGAAATGAACATAATGCCCAGGGAAACTACAGTTAAACCAACTGTATTACTGTCAAACATTTAAACGCCGTTTATGTAGATAAAACGTTGTGCGAGGTTGGTTACAATTGATATTTCTAATGGTTTATTGAATTTCCCTAACATTAATAATGAACGCCTTATGAATAACTTCACTGAGAGCAACATACCGTCAGTTTCTTGTTATTATTTGATATAATCGTTAATTTTGTGTGTTTTATTTATCATGTACCATGTATATACATCAACAATCATCACAAGTCTGACGTTTGTCATTTCGCTCCGTATTAATCTTATATTTTCTTTTAAAAACATCTACCCTTATCCTACAATTTTTATGCCAGCTGATAATATTCGTAGAAGTATAAAATGGCAGAATTCGAAAAAGTCATCTTTTATAATAATAATTTCATGGAAGATTTTTCGGGTGAAATGCAGATTACGCCAAACTCTGGGAATTGAATAAAAATGCACTTTCTAGATGAGAAAAGTGTGTAGAAACTCATTAAAAAAAGAATTAAGGCGCGGAAGAATAAATTGAGGGAGATACAGCCGATCGAAGTTTAATAAAATTGCACTTCGCGATCTGAGGGTAAAATTCGGAGTCACTCGAATAACCGAAATTGAACTTGATTTAGACTAATTTAGGGCTGGGGAATCCGAATCTGAAAGAATTAGGTGGGGGTCGGCACTATTAACTGAGTTATAGGGTTTTGAAATTTCGTACGCGATACATAGAAACCATGTTTTA
The DNA here is from genome assembly GCA_026573805.1 of Hesperophylax magnus. Classification (NCBI taxonomy): domain Eukaryota; kingdom Metazoa; phylum Arthropoda; class Insecta; order Trichoptera; family Limnephilidae; genus Hesperophylax; species Hesperophylax magnus. Next base: position 15,305,979 of record JAIUSX010000084.1, read on the forward strand.
TTTATCAACAATCAACTATGACTTAAGAAAATCAAATTAATAACTATTTTAATTTCAGTAGTGCCAACCAAAAAAAGAAAAGTGTTGCCATATAATAATAATATTTTTTTACAAAATAGGTTAGGTTTTTAGTTTGGGTTAGAGTAGGCAGAAGAACATGGGAAAAAGGTATTAGAATTAAATCACAAACCAGTCTATACAAACCTAGCGTAGCCCACAAACTACTTGAAAACTGGGATATAACTCTAAAGGGGACGCGAGCAGGCGTTATTAAAGGGGCAATTTTGTGTAACAGGAAATAACATGGAAAAAAGGTATTAGTATTAAATCACAAACTGTCTATACAAACCTAGCGTAGCCCACAAACTACTTGGAAACTGGGATAAAACTCTAAAGGGGACGCGAGTGGGCGTTATTAAAGGGCCATTTTTTTGTTATAGAAAATCACAGTTAGGTTAGGTTATATATATATACATAAATTAAGTATTTACAAGATTTTAAATAATAAACTACCAATCTGGCAAATGATATTTAATTTTCAGAATTTTCCATGCATTGATATTATTATATGGCAACACTTTTTTATTTTTTGGTTGGCACTACTGAAATTTCAAAAGTATTAAAAAGTTATTGATTTGATTTTCTTAACAGTGACAAAATATGGCTGCGGACTGTCCGAATATGGTCATAATATCAGATCGCGAAGTGCAATTTTATTAAACTTTGATCGGCTGTATCTCCCTCAATTTCAAAGCGTTCAAAATGGCCAGTTAAATTGTTTGTGCGTCGAAATTTTAAAGTCGTGTAATTCAGTTAATATTGCTTGCCCCAATCTAATTCTTTCAGATTCGGATTCCCCGGCCCAAAGTTAGTATAAAAATAACCAGTTTTATTTTTTAGGAATTTCGCCCATAAACCGAATTTTTTCCCGTACTTTTTGCCGGGAACTTGATCGCTGCCAACTACCAACCTCTCCACCATAAATATACCACTCTCTAGATCGATATCTTCGGGCTTTTTGTATGTAACGGAATTATACAGTACTTAACCACAGATATACAAGCAGCATACAAGCAGTACCTACCGTGCGGAGCAGAGCAGTAGACAAGGTAGAGGAAACTCAAGGCCATTTAAAAAAAGATGCGACCATAGACAACATAATTGCTCTCGGCCTACTCTATTCATTCACTAGCCCAAAAAAACTATTATAAAAATAAAAATGTCCTTGAAGCAGAAAAATGTCGAAATGTTTTCCAAGGGCAAGGTTCATCTGACTAAGAAAATAAACTTTTACAGTGCATTTCCTTAAGATGAAACTTGTTAATCTGAGAAGAAGAAACCCAAAATGACAAGAAATTTGCAAAAACACTGAAGAAAATTTCCAAAACATGATTGTCCGACAGTACGACGAAGAATTCCGACATTTTTCAGCCTCATGAACTCATGGTTACATATGTTTAAAAATCTTTAATTTCACCAAAACAATAAGATAATATAGGATAACACTAATCAATAACATGAATAAGTTGGTCGATATAATAAATAACATTTATACGTTGTGGAGGAAGTATAATTCCGTTACATACAAAAAGCCCGAAGATATCGATCTAGAGAGTGGTATATTTATGATCCCTACTCTGTGGTTTCTCACGTGCAGGGGGGTATAACTCCGCTTAAAAACGTCAACACAAATTATAGACATGGTAAAAATCTATGTTTGTGACGTAGGCGATGCGTATTTTTTTTGTTTCTCGCTCACTTTACCATAAGACTCGTGCGCCAGAAAGAGAGGGTTCGCAAACGGTGTAATGCGTGTTCTCGCCGCTAGGTGGCCGACTCATGCTTCCCGCCATTTCACTTCCTCTAAAAAACTGTAAGAAAAGTTTGACAGACGCCGTTGTTTGTCATCATAAAATTTGTCAAATATCTGGTTGTGTGAAACAGTTGATTTATGTGTGATAAATAACATTTATGTGCCTACCGATAAAGTCCTTAAAACGTATTGTGTGAAAGGATGTACGGACAGAGACTATTCGACACAAGTTTCCAACCATAACCTCTGAGAGTCCATTTCGAGAATGGTGTTCAGCACGTATCATGACTACATCCTAAAAGGTATTCTATACTGCATCAGCCTATAATAATAATAATATGTTTTGTTAATTCGGTTTCTAATAATTATATTTATTTCAGAGCGTAACATCTCAACCAGCAGCGTACCCGTTGCTGCACAGGGGATGCTAGTAGAAAATGAAGGTACCTACATATCTGTTTTATATTACTTAAAAGGGAATAGTTTTGTTAGTTTTGTTCCTCTAATATGTCAATCTTTACTTCAATTTCTTCAAGAACTATGATATATTTTTGGTAAAATTTCGATCGCGCTGGCCTCGCTTATTATGAATATTTTTTAGATAAAACCTTTAGATTCACCTTAATTACTGTACGACACAACTTTTAACCTTCGGGGAGATGGAAAATATTGCAATAAAAATTTCAATTACGTAAAATTAAAATTAGCTTTCGTTTTGTGAAACGAGACCGTCCATTTTCAAACTTTATTTGTTTATTGTCAAATGTCATTTTGTTTTGTTGGTATTTCTGTTGCTATAGGACGAAACGAACGGCTAGAAGTGGCTAGAAACATAATCGCGCGGGCGTTTTTTTTAATGTTAAAAAATTCCGTCAAATTAGTATTTACCTAATATGCATGCATTGTGTGCGTTGTGATTGAAATTTATTAGCTGGATTTTATATTTTTACGTTCAAATTTTATTTAAGTTAAATATTTATGCGATGTTGAGCGGCTACGCTAAGTTTGTAATACAAAAGAAAATGCCCCCTTTATAGCGCCTGCTCGCGTCAAGGCAAGAAAAACATCCCAGTTTTCAAGTAGTTTAGCGGCTACGCTAGGTTTGTGTAACATGGTTTGTGATACAAAAGAAAGAGCCCCCTTTATAGCGCCTGCTCGCGTCAAGGCAAGAAAAACATCCCAGTTTTCAAGTAGTTTAGCGGCTACGCTAGGTTTGTGTAACATGGTTTGTGATTCAAAAGAAAGTGTCCCTTTTATACCGCCTACTCGCGTCAAGGCAAGAAAAACATCCCAGTTTTCAGATAGTTTAGCGGCTACGCTAGGTTTGTGTAACATGGTTTTTGAGATATATATATATATATATATATATATATATACACGGTGTCCGGAAACTCGTAGTACAAGCGGGAAACTGGAGAATCTACACCACATGGGGAACCCAAAAAAACATAAAGTTTTTTGATTTGAGCTTTTTCACAAAAAAAAAAAAAAAACAAAAAAAAATATTTTTCGGCTATTTTTGGGTTAAAGTTTTTTCTGGTGTTTAGGGTTGAACAACAGATGTTTTAACCCTGCAGAGCAGAAATATTTTATGATTACACCGGATTAAATGAAGGGTGATTTCAAAATAATGCTTCAAATCCGAGTTTCTTCATTTGTTTTACTTTCAAATAGTTTTAATTAGTTGGGTACTTTGATCTTCAGTAATAATTTATAAGAATTTGATTAAAAAAAAAAAAAAAAAAATGAACTTCTAACTCGATTTACTCGATAACGAAAGCTCAAATCAAAAAAAAATATACTACAAAATCGACTCCAAATGTGATGTAGATTCACCAGTTTCCCGCTTGTACTACGAGTTTCCGGACACCCTGTATATATATACCATGTTACACAAACCTAGCGTAGCCGCTAAACTAATTGAAAACTGGGATGTTTTTCTTGCCTTGACGCGAGCAGGCGGTATAAAGGGGGCATTTTCTTTTTCATCATAAACCATGTTACAAAAACTTAGCGTAGCCGCTCAACATCGCAGAAATAGTTAACTTAAATAAAATTTGAACGTAAAAAAATAAAATCCAGCTAGTAAAATTCAATCACAACGCGCACAATGCATGCATATTAGGTAAATACTAATTTGACGGATTTTTTTAACATAAAAAAAAAACGCCCGCGCGATTATGTTTCTAGCCACTTCTAGCCGTTCGTTTCGTCCTATAGTAACAGAAATACCAACAAAACAAAATGACATTTGATAATAAAGTTTGAAAATGGACGGCCTCGTTTCACAAAACGAAAGCTAATTTTAATTTTACGTAATTGAAATTTTTATTTCAATATTTTCCACCGCCCCGAAGGTTAAAAGTTGTGTCGTACAGTAATTAAGGTGAATCTAAAGGTTTTATCTAAAAAATATTCATAATAAGCGAGGCCAGCGCGATCGAAATTTTACCATATTTTTTTCCAGAAATGAGTGCAGGACCCAGTCATGTCTTCTCTGCAACCAGCAGCGTTGCTATTGCTGCACATGGGATGGCAGAACATAGATGTAAAATATCTTGCATAGGTGACCCATATGATCCCACTAAGAAATTTGCTATCAACGCTCTTGAAATTCATTATGTCGTCGAGTATGCACTGAATTATAATTGCGAAAATTTATATCTTGTGCCTGTTATTGAAGAAACCATTGCCAAATATATATGTTTAGATTGACTTAATTGTAACGAACATAAAATTTTTTTATTCAATTCATTATCAAAATTACTGTACCATTTATAATCAATGCATGGTGTACCGATGTCAATAGAAAATTAATTGGCAAGGATACACTACCATACAATGGACCTGACTCCATGAAGAAAATGGCAGTACTGCAACATTTAAAATATGCTAAATATAGGAAGAAATGGTTGTCATAACTAATTTATTTTAATAAGTTAAAACCAATTAGGACCACAATTTGTTCCTATAAGCGTCTTTTAAATATCGTAGTACTGCCATGCTCCTCATTAAATCAGGTCCATTGTATGGTTGTGGTGTATCCTTGCCAATTCATTTTCTATTGACATCTCTATATGAGTAGTAGAATAAAAACGAAAAAATAAATATACAAGTCAAATATTGTTATCGTTTGTAATTTTAAGCCAAATATTCTCTGATGCGGAGTTTACATTATTCAGTTTGGCTGTATTAGTCTGCAGCCCATTTTCAGTCACCGACTAGTGTTAATAAAAAAATAGTCGAATTAGTTTATTTCATATGTCTATTTTATATATAGTTCTACTTTTTTATTACATACTTGACATCATAATGAATATTCTCTTATGAATATTACCTTCTTTAAATTTTACTCTTGTATTTGGTGTTTTTATTTGTTATTATTATACCCTATTTATTTATCAGGTGCCAATATGTATTGTTAAAACAATAACCTATTGTTAAATTTACTTTTCTGTTTACACTGTTACATTCTTTATGTTGTGTACTATTCCTAAGTTAAAAATATCTAAAAGGCATATAAAGTTTTTTAAACTAAAAAGTATTATATACTTACTATTTATATATGAAAGGTATAAATATTTAAGTAATAAGATAAGTAGGAGGGAAACAAAAATAATAATAATGTAATTAGACGCTAAAACAGTATGTTGAATCGTTGACTGCCTTATTGACAATATTTTTTTCAATTGCCGTTGGATGTTGAAAGAAAATAACTATCATTTCCAACAGCTAGTTTTATATTGATACAGTAATTTCACCTTTTAAATGTGTTTTGTGCTTATATTATTGTATTTCATGTTTATATTTAAAAAATAAAATTATTGTATTATTATGAGTTTGCTTTTCAGCTTCCTTCTGATAAAACGCTGTCCTGAGAAAATGAGCTGTAAAGGAAGTTACTTTAAAGGTCATTTCTTTCTTAGGACAGGGCTTTGTCAGATGGGACCTTGTGGTCTTGGGTGACATTTTACTTATGTTTTAGGCTAATGAATTGGGTTTTAGGTAGGTTCCGAAGCAGAATTAAATTGTCTATGGTTGCGCCTTTTTTTTAAATTTCCTCTATCCTTTGTCGATGGTGTGCTGTGACGTCGGCGATGCGTGGTGTATTCAAATTTGCCAGATCTATGGTTAAAACTTGAAAGCAAACGTATGGAAAGAGGGCGGAGTTATCAATCTATAGATAGTTGATTTATGCTCACGTCAGGGGCGTATAACTCTCGCATAACCTTGTAACCCTGATGGGAGGAGTTATCCTCAACCCAAATTCTTATAGACAAAGCTGTTGTGGCTGAAAGCTCTGATCTCATTGGCTCAGAGCAAAAATTGTATCTTGATCTCTCGCTCTCTACCGTAGCGACTCGTGTAACAGAAAGAGAAGCTAAGCATCGGTTATGCTCCGATAAAAAATAACGGTAATTTCCAAGACGTCATTTCGCAGATTGAAGTCAGTTGATGATTTTAGCGTAAATATTTTGAATTTTCTTTCACCCATCTAAAAATAATGTTGCGTGCTAGAATTCTTCAAGGTGATAAATTAATGCCGTGTTGTGTTAAAGTGTGTTATCCGGTCTATCTCCACCAATTGAAAGAAGGACCCGAACCCGTTGTAAAATACAGGTACTAACCTCTCGTTCTTTGATACAATGTTCCTGATTTCTGAATGTACTTCATTGGCTAATAATTTAATTAATTTTCCTTCTCAGACCTATCCGTATTCCGACGCGATACAATACCACGTATTAGGATGCTAAAACTGCTAAAAAAAGCCACGATTACATCATACAAGGTCATTTAAACCTCTCCAGAATTGCATCATGTAAGTATTCAGATTTAACCAGCATTTTCCATGATGTTTGCTGACGACAAAGCTGTGGAAATTATATGAAACCCTTGCAGGAGAATTTGAATAACTTCTAGTGCTGTGGCAATAATAATTAACACTTAAATTTGTTGAATATGTATTTTGTGTATATATTCTTGTATTTTTGTGCAAGGTCAAATTAAATCCTATTAAGTTGTTGCAGTAAGACTGGGTTCGATTCCTAGTTGAGACCGTTACTTTTTATTTTTCTGTGTCTTGTTCTGTTTCATGTTTTGTTTAGATATATTAGTTTTATCTTCTACTTCAATGATAAATCAATGCTCAATACATCGGTTGTACTGACCCTGTTTTGTATTACTGTCCATTGTCTTTTTGAAAATAAAAAGTATTTTTATGTGTGCATAGCTGTGGGTTTTTTTTATTTTCCTTTTCCTGCATTCCAATATTTTTATTTTTAAAATATAATTTTTGTGGGCTAATGAATGAACGATGTTAGCTGGGTGCTGTTATATTGTCTATGTTTGCACTTTTTTAAATGGCCTTGAGATTTATTTATGGTCCACAATATATTTACCTGTCTGGACCAAACGACCGTTTTATCTGTGGTCGTCTGTGGTTAAGGGGGTGACAAAATGGCGCCATACAAAAAGCCCGAAGATATCGATCTAGAGAGTGGTTTATTTATGGCTCACGTGTAGTGAGAGTGGTTTATTTATGCGTGTAGTCAATCAAGACAGATCTGACATATCTGAGAATGTCAATTACTACATTGCGGCCTTTTTCGTCACTTTTATTAATTCACGAGTTTGTTAAAGATGAATGGGAAACCAGTTAAATGTCCTTCCGAAAACTAAATTGTGTCCTTCATGTGGGGCCGAAATGGTTCTACAGAAAAGACAAGGTGTTGGAGTGGACCAAAACCAGCTCTTTCATTGGCGATGTCGGAAGATGGTGAAAAAAATTAAAAAAGCATCTAAAGTGTGTGACACTCGTATTACAATGCGCCAAAACACCTGGTTTGACAACAAAAAGATGCCAATAGGTACAATGATAAAGCTTACGTACATGCTTGTACGTTGCAAAGAGCATCTCCAAGACATCGCCCATGAGCTAACTCTGGACCGTAACACGGTCGGCTTATGGATGAAGTTTGTTCAGCAAGTTATGGAGGAGTGGGCCATGACTGACATGGAACCAGTGGGGGGTCCAGGAAGAACAGTCGAAATAGACGAATCCAAATTTGGAAAACGAAAGTATCACCGTGGACATCGCGTGGAGGGCCAATGGGTGTTTGGCGGCATCGAACGAGAAACAGGAAGGGTGTTTCTAGTTCCCGTTGAAACACGGGACCGTAATACATTACTGGCGGTGATCAAGCAATGGATATTACCGGGTACTAGGTACTATTATTTCAGGTGGGTGAGGTCTCTAGTAGCATCCTCGTATCCCCTTTAAGCTGCGGACGGTGCGTGCACCGGCCGTGTTGTGTGATGTGTTGTGTTGTTCCCGATGCGTGGCTGGGGGTAGCACCCTCGTACCCCCTTTAAGCTGCGGCACATCACACAACACAGACGGTGCGTGCACCGCCCGTTTTTCTTTATCGGTTTTCTTTTTCATTTTTCGCCATTTTCTTACACATTTGCGGGGGTTTTGTTGCAGATTGCTGGAAAGCATATGACACTTTGAATTGTGAAGGTTATATTCATATGACTGTAAATCATTCCATCAACTACGTTGATCCCACGACAGGTGCGCCACACCAATGCCATCGAGTCCACCTGGCGGCATACCAAGCCATTCCTACCTCACTACCACAGGAGGAAAGGAGATTACAACAAATATTTATCTCATTATATGTTCTTCAAGCATTTGCTGCAAAATAAGTGCTCATTCACATCATTTTTCGAAGCAGTAAGCAAAGTCAATATTTCTCATGTTGAAAATGTCGACGCAAGTGAACATTCCAGTTCTGAATAGTTTTAAATTCACCGCGTTTTATTAGTGTTTTTTCTGTTTTAATGTTGGCAAACTTTGTAAAAATAATTACATCATTAGAAATCAATATGGCCGCTTATAATTTGTTAATAAATGTCTATCTCAAGCTATTTTCTGTTTTTTTCCATGTTTTTCCTTTATTATTTCAACTAAAATGAAGCATAATACGTTTGCCCTAAGGTAAGTTCATAATTACTTCTCATACCGTCGAGATTTGGCTTAATTTGACAATTTTAGCGCAAAAACAGTGAGGGCACTGCTAGACGGCAAGTTCTTTAATTTGATATAAGTGGTATATTGTTTTGATATTCACTTTTAATGTATTATGGCAAATATACATTGCACCATCTATCCACATACAATTGTATATAAAACATATTGTATATATGTTAGGTACTTATAATTTACAACGAGGAAGTTTTCCCCCTATAAATAAATAAGCATTTGAAATTATATAACATGGTTTCGTTTTATTTCTTATTTAAAGAAAGTTGTAACATTGAGAACAATAGGCTTTTTTTAATATATTATTATTTTGTTCATTTTTTTATTGATACATCAGAATAACTTTTTTATAGAGTATGATATGATTATGTCAGCCTCACTGGGTGCTGAGGCCCCCATTTCATTATTAATATTATGTATTTGTAAATTTTATACAGCCACAACTAGCAGGTAATAAAGCTTTGAGATTGCTTCACAACACATATTTTATACCTGATATTAAAGAAATTTGTTTTTAACTGCCTTCAAAAATTTTAATGCCAGTTACAGGTTTGTGCTAATTATGCAACATCCCAAACTATGCAAAATGCATGCATAGTTACAAATTCATACAGGGTAACTAGTCAGTTCAAAGCCCAGACAAGTACGATTGTCCCTCACGCAGATATCAGCTTAGTATGACGGTGCCAGTCCGTTCAGTGCTTTATTCTGTATTTATAAACTGAACTCTTTCTGTGACTCAAAGCCAGTGTAGGAAATCATGTAGAAAGATAGCGTATATCCTGAACATCCCTTGAACACTATATATTATGTATTCAAATATTTATTAGGCAGACTAGCCCACAAACGTTTTACCATAATATCGTTGGAAGACATTTTATGGATTGTTTTTATAGTATAAAACCATCCCGCCGTTTCCGCAGGGGTGGGCAGAGAGGACGGACCGCAAAACAAGTCGGTCTTGGCACACACTCCTTGCCTCATTCATACTCATCCATCGTCTCGTACATACTCTTATTATTCCAACTCTTGACATGGCCCGACTCAAGCATCTGGCTCACTTGATTGAAAATGTCAGTCACATGAAGAAAGTTTGCTGAATTATCAAAAAATATACATATTTAAAGTTGGCAAAAGTTTGTGATACATTGGTCGACAAGAGAAACAAACTTGTACTTTTTCAATGTTTTTACCAGTTTTTTCATCATTTTCAATCACTGAAACCAACGATATAAAAACGAAATTCGACAATATTATATGTAGAAAAGGTATCTAAACTTCTTCCCACAAAACCGTTAACTTCATAAATTTTAATCGTTGGGTTTTCTTTGCGTTATTTGCCAAAATAGTCAGGTCGTTATCACCAGTAATCGGTACATCGTAGTACATACAATCTGTCAGATCGCAATTGTGAAGTTTGCACATGCGTCATTCTAGAAAAATGGATTATCGCGTTAAGAGGAAGCTACAAGCCAAAAATGTGTATATTCGTGCTATACCTTATACTGTAGGTAAAAGGCATTTAAATCGCTTGACAAACGGAATCTAGAAACATTCGATTTCAAGCACAAAACTGGTTTTTATTTATTATGTAAAAAATTTTATAAGAAAGCAAAAAGATAATCAAGTGAAACTGTCACAGATAATCTTAGCTATAATACAGTATTTTTGTAAAGTTGTTTCCTTTATGCATTCATACATTTCTATTGAAAAAAAAAATTTTTTTAAAGTTTACATTTATATTTTTGATTGAGTAATTTATTATTTTATTTGTATTCTACTCAAGCGAAACGATAGGAAAACCTTCAATTTATCTAAAGCATATTTTTGGTATTCATAATGCACACCAATTCGTTATAAAGATTAATAAAAATAGTGATTTTGCATTCAGCTTCGCCTTAACCAGCCGATTTCGAGTGATCACATTTCCATGAATATTTCAGAGAATTTGACAGACGATGAAACAACCCAATTTATGGAAAATTTAGTCGATTGACGATGTGATGACTTCCTCACACGTGATTTTTTCCAAAACAACTGGCCCTTAGTGTACTGAAAAGTGTAAGGGCTTGCCCGTTGCACTCTAAGGAGATTGAAAAATATTTTATTATTTTTCCCAAATTCATGATAATTAATGCATGCTTAGAAGTTGGCACTTGAATATATATTATAATGATTGCATGATGTAGGTAATAAATAATAAATAAATGACCCACTGGTGATGTAAGCAAGTTTTACACATGGAAATAATCGTCACCCGGGTACTTTCGTTCGACTTAGGGTACTTGGTAGTAGGTACTGTACGTACTGTAACTGTTAGACCATGCCATAGATGTCAAATTGTATAGATATTGGGTACAAGAGGGTGTACAAAATAAATAATGCGTCATCTTTTTTACTGTTAAATTACATGATATATTAGGAAGTTTACATTTATTCTTATTTTATTTGCAGTTTTTGCACGTCAGTGAGAATATCTTAATTATATCAAAGAAAAACTTAACTACAATATACACACATAATACAGAGAAGATTCAAAAGAAAATTAATTCAACAATTACAAAGGAAATAAAACAGCAGAAGATAATAAAAGCAAGAAGAGAGACATTCAAATAGAAGTTATAAATATATAATAGAATGAAACGATTAATGAGAACCAACAACATTTCTCTAAGTAAATAAATAGATTCATTTTGTAATTACATTAATGACCAAATAATTTAATGACTTATTGATTAATTATAAACGGCCTTAGGCCCTTGAGACTTATTTAAAATTCCACAAATAATAAAACACAATGAAAGTACTCACAGGACACAAGTATTATTTCCCAAGTAAATAAATCCTTTAGCAAGCCATTGTAGATTTTCCTTCAGGCTCGAGTAATTACCAAATAACTAGACATTGATTGTTGCCAAAAGTAACATAGTAACCAATGAAGGAAATTTAAATTAGATAATACATCAATATTCACCAACCTTTGAAATTTTATAAACTCTTTGCTAATCAACAACAATTACAATAAAATAAAAACTTGTATCAGTAATAATCTTTAACAAATCGTAATAATCTTTAACAAATCGTAAGAAACCAATTCTGCGACAAACTAAAACACGGAATCATAATCCCAATATATAAAGGAGGCTCTAGAGCGGACGTGACTAACCATCGTCCAATACATACATACATCCAATTCATTCACCATCTAAAGCCTTTGAAAAAGTTATTAATAATCAACTAATAGAATACCTTGAACAAAGTAACATACTATCCCACAACCAATTTGGATTCAGGAAAAATAAAGGCACCTCCGAAGCCCTGGCAACAGTTACAGATTTTCTAAATGAAAACTTAGACAAAGGTTCAAAATGCATATCAATATTCTTAGACCTGTGCAAAGCATTTGATACTATCTCACACTCTAAACTATTACAAAAACTATCTAACACTGGTATAAATGGTAATGAACTTAATATTATTAGCGAATCGTCAAACCGAAAGCAAAGTGTGAAAATCAATAACTGCAACAGCAATCAATTACCAATTAGCTACGCGGCGTGCCTCAAGGAAGCGTTTTGGGTCCTACCTTATTCTTAATATAAATAAATTAATTGTGTAATCTTCAAATAGAGAGAATACAAAAATGGTATATTATCACTGAGTGGGAATGGGCATCTAAAGTCGCCCTGCAACCAGTTTGGAATTGGTCAGCGATAGATTCAAAACAAAGGGATTAATATCCACACCAATGTTGAGAACCACTCCGGGTCTCGGTGTAAAATGGTACAATAAATGATTATCTAATAACAAAGTTCAAGTAAATGAGCAAATAAATGAAGTATGAACATTTTAAAGTGCAACTTGTTTGGATTTAGATAATGATTTATTGACATAAATAAATTCTCCTGAAATTACATAACACTGTTCATTATATTTACATTAAGTAAAAAAGACACATCCTATGAAATACAATGTATTGTTACCTGTATGCCTCATTATTTATTTAAAAATAATTTATCTTTACATTACTATCTGTATGTCTTTTCTCATAACATTTAAATATAATTAAACATAATTTAAATCAAATATAAAAAAAAAACACAGAATTTTTTTTGAAAACCAATTCAAATTAATTAAATCCATCAAAATACGATCTATAGAAATAATATTTTTAGTAAAAATATTTTAATTTCAAAAACTATAAAACTGTATTAAAAAAAAAAACATAAATAATTTTTAAAAAAACAACCACATGTTTTTTAAGCATCAAAATTTGGTTAAAATAATCAAAAAATATTTTTCATAAAAAACATAAATTTCATAGCTAAAATTATTTTCTTTTCCTATTTAGTTTATTTTAATTTCATAATGTAATCATTTGAGTTCAGTTTAATTTCAAATGTAATAATTTTAGACTTGTATTTCATTAAGAATCAACAGATAATGAGTTATAATTACATTATATAATTTAATTAAATCTTATAATTGTCCTTTCTTTCCATATTATTCTATGACTATCAATAGCTGCCATATATGTAAATGGCACTTGTGGCGTTAATTCTAAATAAATAACTCGCCTCAGAACAGACATTGTCTAGTGAGGCGGGTAAACAAAACTATGAAAGTAATAAAAAATCACAATTAAATAAACGGCCGGGTTGCCGGCACTGAAACTGATTATTGCATAATACTTTGTTTTTATTTTTCCTTAAAATATGTAACTACCGATAATAACAACATTAACACTACCTAATCTGTCAATAACGTTGCACCGATATATTTTAATAGTACATTTCTGTCACCTAACTTATAGAACTGGTGACACCTAGTGATGCAGGTAATGTAAAGGATACATTTAAATTATGTATGAATCAATTATGACGGCCTCGCGGTCGAGGCGTAAGGCTCAACTGGTAAACCGGAGGTCGCTGGTTCAAATCCCGGCGGGCGCAGTCAATTTTATTTGATTAAATTTATTCATTTAAACAATATATAGATTATTTGCGGCCCTGGTGTAAGACCAACATTCAGAATTGAAATATTGCTTGCAATGGCTTTGGCCGTGTGTGGTGACTAGATCTGAATATTTTTTTTATAGCCAGGTACTTTCCCACCTTCATCTTACCCATCTCCTTCCCATTTCATTTTCAGTCTCACAACATTCCCCAATAAGGAATTTTCTTTTTTTATTTAAAAAAAATGCGGAAAAATAATTATGGCATATATACCTTCTTATATTGTTGTTTTTATTGTACAAAACTGTAAAAATAATATTTCAATGCAATTGTTATGTGCAATGCATTTCACAAATAAAGGGCAATTTATCATTAAAAGTAAAGTAGCAATGTGCAATGCATTTCACCAATAAAGGGCAATTTATCATTAAAAGTAAAGTAGCAATGTGCAATGCATTTCACCAATAAAGGGCAATTTATCATTAAAAGTAAAGTAGCAATGCGCAATGCATTTCACCAATAAAGGGCAATTTATCATTAAAAGTAAAGTAGCAATGTGCAATGCATTTCACCAATAAAGGGCAATTTATCATTAAAAGTAAAGTAGCAATGCGCAATGCATTTCACCAATAAAGGGCAATTTATCATTAAAAGTAAAGTAGCAATGTGCAATGCATTTCACCAATAAAGGGCAATTTATCATTAAAAGTAAAATAACAATGTGCAATACATTTCACCAATAAAGGGCAATTTATCATTAAAAGTAAAGTAGCAATGTGCAATGCATTTCACCAATAAAGGGTAATTTATCATTAAAAGTAAAGTAGCAATGTGCAATGCATTTCACCAATAAAGGGCAATTTATCATTAAAAGTAAAGTAGCAATGCGCAATGCATTTCACCAATAAAGGGCAATTTATCATTAAAAGTAAAGTAGCAATGTGCAATGCATTTCACCAATAAAGGGCAATTTATCATTAAAAGTAAAGTAGCAATGTGCAATGCATTTCACCAATAAAGGGCAATTTATCATTAAAAGTAAAGTAGCAATGCGCAATGCATTTCACCAATAAAGGGCAATTTATCATTAAAAGTAAAGTAGCAATGTGCAATGCATTTCACCAATAAAGGGCAATTTATCATTAAAAGTAAAATAACAATGTGCAATACATTTCACCAATAAAGGGCAATTTATCATTAAAAGTAAAGTAGCAATGTGCAATGCATTTCACCAATAAAGGGCAATTTATCATTAAAAGTAAAGTAGCAATGCGCAATGCATTTCACCAATAAAGGGCAATTTATCATTAAAAGTAAAGTAGCAATGTGCAATGCATTTCACCAATAAAGGGCAATTTATCATTAAAAGTAAAATAACAATGTGCAATACATTTCACCAATAAAGGGCAATTTATCATTAAAAGTAAAGTAGCAATGTGCAATGCATTTCACCAATAAAGGGCAATTTATCATTAAAAGTAAAGTAGCAATGCGCAATGCATTTCACCAATAAAGGGCAATTTATCATTAAAAGTAAAGTAGCAATGTGCAATGCATTTCACCAATAAAGGGCAATTTATCATTAAAAGTAAAGTAGCAATGTGCAATGCATTTCACCAATAAAGGGCAATTTATCATTAAAAGTAAAGTAGCAATGCGCAATGCATTTCACCAATAAAGGGCAATTTATCATTAAAAGTAAAGTAGCAATGTGCAATGCATTTCACCAATAAAGGGCAATTTATCATTAAAAGTAAAATAACAATGTGCAATACATTTCACCAATAAAGGGCAATTTATCATTAAAAGTAAAGTAGCAATGTGCAATGCATTTCACCAATAAAGGGCAATTTATCATTAAAAGTAAAGTAGCAATGCGCAATGCATTTCACCAATAAAGGGCAATTTATCATTAAAAGTAAAGTAGCAATGTGCAATGCATTTCACCAATAAAGGGCAATTTATCATTAAAAGTAAAATAACAATGTGCAATACATTTCACCAATAAAGGGCAATTTATCATTAAAAGTAAAGTAGCAATGTGCAATGCATTTCACCAATAAAGGGCAATTTATCATTAAAAGTAAAGTAGCAATGCGCAATGCATTTCACCAATAAAGGGCAATTTATCATTAAAAGTAAAGTAGCAATGTGCAATGCATTTCACCAATAAAGGGCAATTTATCATTAAAAGTAAAATAACAATGTGCAATACATTTCACCAATAAAGGGCAATTTATCATTAAAAGTAAAGTAGCAATGTGCAATGCATTTCACCAATAAAGGGTAATTTATCATTAAAAGTAAAGTAGCAATGTGCAATACATTTCACCAATAAAGGGTAATTTATCATTAAAAGTAAAGTAGCAATGTGCAATACATTTCACCAATAAAGGGTAATTTATCATTAAAATTAAAGTAGCAATGTGCAATGCATTTCACCAAGGAACGTGATCCTGCGATGTACATATTATTTGTGTTATGTGCAGCCAGATAATAATAATATACAGGACCATGTTAACTTTTCAAAAATGCCTTTTTTAAAATTTATTTAACGCTGTGTTAAGGATAATTTATGTATTTGTTGTTAAAATAACATATATTATGAATGACTAAAGTTTAAGGCTGAGGTTGTATAAGCTTACGGAGATATTCAATATTAATTGAAAAGCTTACTTAGATTATTGATTAATATTGAATATCTCCTAAGCCAAGATGATAATCCATGTTACTTACGTGGATTGTCATCTTGGCTTCGGGAAAGAAAGCAACAATTAAACAGGAGTATACAATCTGCAAGACAACTAGATATTATGAATCCTGCCTCTTATTTATGACGGTATTAAAAAAACTAAATTTATAAATATTTTCCATATAAGTAGGTACTAAAAATATATATTTTTAATAATAATTAACTATAACGCTGTATTCAAAATGAATATTGTGATATTTAATATAAAAAATAAAGAGATACCTCCCAACCTATTAGAAAAGTATCAAACATACTAATTTCCGCTGTCTGTGAGTTAATCCTCCGTGAGATCTGGTTTAATGAACTCAAATACCACCAATAATATATATTTTTTTAGTATAACAGAAAAAAGAATGCGTGAAGAATTCAGATTATACAGTGATCTTTCACAGGTCTGCGCTAGTTAAAAACAAACTACTCACTGTGAACATCTTCATATACCTAGGCTGGTCTATAAGTGACGAAGGATGCACTGATATATCATTCAATAGACTATCAACAACTGTCTGGCCACAGCGTATTCTGAGATGCTTCTGTCACGTCGCTCTCCAAACTGAGAACTCCAACTCGTGCTTACTGGCAAAGTGTTTGTTTGGCAGGAGAAGCAGAAGTTCACCGTTGCGATGGACTGACCAAATATCAGCTATGTCCGGTGTCCTTGGCTCTCCATGCAGCGCAGGACCACGAGGAGTAGAGGAGTTGAGTTCATCAGAGAAATGGTCACGATCCCCAGCAATGCGGCAATAACTGAAGAAAACAAGAGGTCAAAATAAACCTAAGTACTTATATTAAAATCACAAAATGAGAGTTGATACTACTACCACTGAACTGACGTCACATTACTCTGCGGTGAGAACTTATCAAATTTATCAAAGACTTTGGATAAACCGATTTAAGTGTATTTTTCGATGTATGTAGAAGTTGGTTATCTTTTGTAAATTATTTAATTAAAATATGGTTAATGAGTTAAAATTAATAATAAGTATCGTAACCTGTTTTAAATTATTAATTAAGCAAGAAGGTGTAACTGAGCAGGTATTCAAAATAAGTTATATAGTGTTGCTACTCGCACGTTATGTCCAGCGTCAGGGGGGGTTCAGGGTCATACATAGAATGTGGCTGCCATGAGATTGTTGCTCTCCTCAAGTGATGTCCAGTGGCGTAGATAGAATGTGACTGCGTTAAAAGTGTTGCTTCCCAAGTGATGTCCAGTGTTATAGATAGACTGTGGCTGCCTTGAGAGTGTTGCCCCCATCAAGTGATTCCCTGCAACAGATTGTTCGTATTTGAAATAAATATCTCGGAAAATAACATTTAACTAACAATGTTAATATAGTAATGATTAATATTATATCTACACATTTGAAAGAACTATAATAAACTTAAAAGGTAGTAATGGTTGAAAGAGAATAATATATCTAAATCTTATTTTAGCAATGTGATTAGATAAAAACAGATAATGTTAAAATTAATCAATGGATATTGCGTACATTAATAAATTACCTACGCATGGATGTTCGCCTCTTTATGGATGAAATAAGTAATCGAATCCACCATGGAGTGCCGATACCAACCCTGATGTATGGCAGTTAGGCATGGAACTGGCAGACGAAGGATGAAGGCAGACTGAAAATAAAAATGTGATTCCTGAGACATACGTGTGGTAAAATCATGTACTAGGTACCGTGTTACAAATCTGGAAATCCGTAAAAAATACAAGGCGTAATGGATGAGATAAATAAAATTGACGCTTAGAGCGGATGAACGAGGAAAGGAGTGGAAAGAGGATATATGGCGAGGAAGTTAATGGTAAAAGAAGTCGGGAATGCCCGAGGAAGACATAGCAAGATCAAATAAATCAAAAACTTGTGTCAGGTCATGGTCAAGAGTCAGAATAACAAGAGTATATGAATGTGAATTAAGCAAGGAGTGTATAGCAAAACAGAGTTAAGTGGCGGTCTATCATCTCTGGGGAAACCGCGTGATGATTAACTAGTTAGTGACTTACCAGCGGGGGATCTGTATAAATCAGTCTTCCCGACAGTACGATGTCCTGATCCTTGCACAGTCTCTTCATGAACTCAGCGCGGTACTCAAATGGAGGCAGGGCTTTAAGCAAACAAACAAACAAATAAATAAACGTTGAGTAATATTTGATGATCATTCGGGTTTTGGAATGTGGATTTTTTGGGAAGTTGTTTATTCAGGAAATTGTTCACTTTAGAGGCAGACAATTCTCAGGTAGATAATTCTCAAACATGTTCATTCAGGATGTTAGCGAGCCAAGAAATTTTTCATTCGGACATTATGTGCAGAAGATATAAAGTTCATTTTTAAAGATTCGGATCGTCATACTAAAAATGTTTCATTTGAATATTTTTATTCATAAATATTGATTTAAAAACGATCTTAAACCCCACACTCCGAAACGATACCAACTCCCCACCCTCGCTGTGATAGAGATATTTACTTCTGTCAAGTTGCTTACTGATATACGGGGCCTATGACACAGAAAATGCCAATTTGACGTCAACGTCGCCAAATTCACGAACACGTCGTTTTAGCAGCAAATCAAAAATACCACATTTTAAAATGATACAGAAAATTATTGATATTGAGAATACCGTATTGTTGTTCAATCAGAGAGATGATTCATTTAATAGAAAGTTTATTTGTGAAGTTTGTTCGGGAAATTGTTAATTTATAAATTTTTTAAGGTGAATTTTAAAATCCCGCAAGAACTAGTATAGATTACCCCTTTTCAATGAATGCTTTGAAAGCACAAACGATTTAACCTTTTTGATTTCCGCTATTTAACTCAATGCCTACTGTTATTCCTACTGCAACTTGTAAACCTAACAACACCTGTATTATAATCTGACAAACTGCATTATTTTATTTCAGCGTAACAAATCACAGGCATTTTTTCAATGTGACCACCGCACAAGATTATAAACTGCTTCCAACTATATAGAACCTGTGGGGCTATGGCATATACAATAAGGCAATGTTCTTAGGCTAAAGGTTAGTGGGAGAAGAAAGAGATGAGGAAGGTTGGGCGTTAACTAACTATTCAGATATGGTAACCAAACATGGCTAAAACCATTTCAAGCAACGTGTCGAATCAAAAAACATTTAAGAAAGTGAACTAGATACGCAAGTTTAAAGAACGATAAGTTTACCTGTTGAAGTGAGTTGAGCAGGAGGTTCCTGGAGCATGTGTTCAGTGTTCAGTCAGCAGGCGCTGCATCTGCCTTGTCTCTTGCTTGGATTGCGTATTGCATAGACTGGCCAGGGTAGCCATAGCTTCACTATTCTACTAAATACTAGCTTGTCACTGCTACAGACTGATGTACACTTTAGTGCATATTTCATGTGCTACAAGTGTTATAACCAAGACCACAATTAATTAGATTTTCATTATTTATTAATAAGATAATGTATAGTTTATACGTGTAAGTCTTTTAGAGGACACTTCACTTTACACCGCCCTTGAGGTGATTTTCTCACGAAAACGGCGCTATTCAAATAATTCAATAATTTTTATTTATATATTTAATATTCACATGTTTTATTATTTCACCAGGATATGTTTTAAACTTTAAAAAATGCTTTAATATGGAAGTGTTGATATTGTTGATGTTTAATATTGATTGGTGGTACAGTCTACAAGACTCAGAGAGGAGACTCACTCCATCGGGTTAGCTTCCAGGTAGCTGCGCAGAAACGCAACCACTTCTCCGTGTCCCTTTTCTTCTCCCCAAGAGAGAGCCGTCTTCCCATCCCTATCCTGACAGGAGACATCAGCATTGTGCTGCAGAAGGACCTCCACAACATGCACATGTCCGTTGTGAGTTGCCCATGACAAGGCTGTTCTGCCATCATCACACTGAGAGTTGACATCAACACCGCACTGCAGTAGGAATACCACTATCTCCGCATGACCATTAGCAGCCGCCTGGAGAAATGCAGTGTCACCATCTATATCCCTGGAGTTTAAATCAGCTCCATTCGACAGTAGCAGTTTGGCAACCTCTAGATGTCCACAACCTGCTGCAGAGTTTAATGCAGCCCAGCCAATATCATTCCTTGTGTGGATGTCTGCTCCTTTCAAAAGTAGATGTTCAATGACCCCTAGATGTCCATTACTTGCAGCTAGCATTAATGCAGACGAGCCATCATTATTCGCTTTGTGGATATCTGCTCCTTTCAACAGTAGGTGTTCGACGACCCCTAGATGTGCCTTATGTGCAGCTAGCATTAATGCAGACCAGCCTATATTATTCGTTGTGTTGATGTCTGCTCCTTTCAACAGTAGGTGTTCGACGACCCCTAGATGTCCATTACTTACAGCTAGCAATAATGCAGACCAGCCATCATTTTTCGCTTTGTGGATGTCTGCTCCTTTCAACAGTAGGTGTTCGACGACCTCTAGATGTCCATTATTTGCAGCTAGCATTAATGCAGACCAGCCTATATTATTCGTTGTGTTGATGTCTGCTCCTTTCAACAGTAGGTGTTCGACGACCCCTAGATGTCCATTACTTGCAGCTAGCATAAATGCAGACCAGCCATCATCATTCCTTGTGTGGATGTCTGCTCCTTTCAACAGTAAGTGTTCGACGACCTCTAGATGTCCATCACTTGCAGCTAGCATAAATGCAGACCAGCCATCATCATTCCTTGTGTGGATGTCTGCTCCTTTCAACAGTAGGTGTTCGACGACCCCTAGATGTCCATTACTTACAGCTAGCATAAATGCAGACCAGCCACTATCATCCCTTGTGTGGATGTCTGCTCCTTTCAACAGTAGGTGTTCGACGACCCCTAGATGTCCACCACTTACAGCTAGCATTAATGCAGACAAGCCTTTATTAGTTGTTGTGTTGATGTCTGCTCCTTTCAACAGTAGGTGTTCGACAACCTCTAGATGTCCATTACTTGCAGCTACCATCAATGTCGACCAGCCAGTATTACTTGTTGTGTTGATGTCTGCTCCTTTCAACAGTAGGAGTTTAACGACCTCTAGATGGCCACAATTTCCAGCATGCATTAATGCAGCCGAGCCGTTATTAGTTGCTGTGTGGATGTCTGCTCCATTCAACAGTAGAAGTTTAACGACTTCTAGATGTCCATTATATGCAGCTAAAATTAATGCAGACCAGCCAATATTATTCAATGTGTGAATGTCTGCTCGTTTCAACAGTAGAAGTTCAACGACCTCTAGATGTCCATTATTTGCAGCTAGCATTAATGCAGACCAGCCCTCATTTTCCCTTCTGTGGATGTCTGCTCCTTTCAACAGTAGGTGTTCAACAACCTGTAGATGTCCATTATGTGCAGCTAGCATTAATGCAGACGAGCCATTATGTATCGCTGCGTGGATGTCTGCCCCTTTCAACAGTAGGAGTTTAACAACCTCTAGATGTCCATTACTCGCAGCTGCCGTTAACGCAGACCAGCCACTATCATCCCTTGTGTGGATGTCTGCTCCTTTCAACAGTAGGAGTTCAACGACCCCTAGATGTCCCTTATGTGCAGCTATCGTTAATGCAGACCAGCCATCATCATCCCTTGTGTGGATGTCTGCTCCTTTCAACAGTAGGTGTTCAACAACCTGTAGATGTCCATTATGTGCAGCTAGCATTAATGCAGACGAGCCATTATGTATCGCTGCGTGGATGTCTGCTCCTTTCAACAGTAGGAATTTAACAACCTCTAGATGTCCCTTATGTGCAGCTATCGTTAACGCAGACCAGCCACTATCATCCCTTGTGTGGATGTCTGCTCCTTTCAACAGTAGGTGTTCAACAACCCCTAGATGTCCATTACTTGCAGCTAGCGCAAATGCAGACATGCGTTTATTATTTGCTGTGTGGATGTCTGCTCCATTGAACAGTAGAAGTTTAACGACCTCTAGATGTCCATTACTTGCAGCTGGCATCAATGGAGACCAGCCCTCATTTTCCCTTCTGTTGGGGTCTGCACCATTTAAAAGTAGAAGTTTAACGACCTCTAGGTGTCCATTACTTGCAGCTCCCATTAATGCAGGCGAGCCAGTATTATTCAATGTGTGAATGTCTGCTCCATGTAACAGTAGAAGTTTTACGACCTCTAGATGTCCATTACTTATAGCTGGCATTATTGCAGACGAGCCAGTATTATTCAATGTGTGAATGTCTGCTCCTTTCAACAGTAGAAGTTCAACGACCTCTAGATGTTCATTACTTGCAGCATACATCAAGGCTGTATTACCGATCGTCGATTTGATAGAACAAAACATTTGGTATATTCCAGCATGTGGAAATGCGGTTGCCTCTTCATCGAGATGATTTTCATCTTTGATTAATTTTATGCTGTTATAGGTTTCTTTCGATTGATTTAGTAAATAATTCACAATACTAATGTGTCCTTTTTGTGCTGATCGATGCAAAGGATTTTCTTCATATTTGTCATATGACATGCAAACTCCTTGTTTAGCGAATAATTTGAACAACGTATGATCGTCTTTGTCTGCTGCTACATTTATGGCAGTATGGCCCTCTTTATCAATGGCAATCAATAAGTGAGCTCGTTCAGTATCACTTTCCATTCCATCTAAGATCTCTCGCACAGTATCGTAGTTTTCCCCTCTCACTGCCGCCATAAACGGAGTGATTTCTTTTCTAATCTGTTCAACTCTTTTTAAGACCTTGTTTAATTTACTTGACGGCTCGGTATTTGAAGAATATTCGCCAAACAAGTCGTAATCTCCGTCAATATCTAAAAAAGTCGCAAGCATAAGTTTAAGCAGCGACTCGTACGAACAACTCTCCACATTTTTCTCAATTTGCTTTACAATATTGTCATTCCCATTCTCTAATGCTATTTTCAGTGCGGTCCTCCCGGCCTTGTCTCTTGCTGCTATAAATTGGATGTAGGCTTCTTCAGATATCCTACTGCTCGGGCCACTCAGGAGGACTGCAAATGTGTGCATATTCTGTTCTTCAGCTGCTATATGCAATGGAGTTTTGACACAATCATGAAAGAATAGCTGACGATGTTCAGACCAGTGTTGGTACAATTTCAGGTTGTTTTCCAGTACGTCGCTCCGTGGTGGTGACTTTTCAAGTTGTGTCTCTATAAACTTTCTGATGAAATAATACTCTGGTTTGAGCAACAAAACACACAACTCACTTTTAACAACTTTGATTAGTTCATTGCTTTTTCTTCCCTGACTCTTTCCGAGCCATTGGACAAAGAAATCAGCACAAAAGTACTCTTCAAAAGTGCGGTGAATGAAAGAAAAGGTTCCATCAATATTAGCCCGAATCAGCCCTAGTCCACTTATGTCTTTCTTATCTTCGTCGGATATAATTGTATTTGTGAAATATTCTGCGGCGAACTTTGGGTCAAGGGACTGGAAAGCCAGAACACGATGCTTTTTCATTATTTTTGACCCTGTATCATTTATAATGGTCGGCTTTAGTGTTGAGTTGACTTTAGTCTTCTGCTCAAAGTATATTAATTTCTTGACTTTGACAAACTGATAAAACAAGTCATGCAGATTGGTGATTTTGTATAAGTTCTGTGCTGGTTCAGGAGACACCACAGGATGTATGGCCTGCTGGAGGAACATTTCAGCTAGCATACGGATCTGCAGCGGGATGCCCATAAAGCGAGCAATGTCTTTACGTAGCACTTCCTCCACCTCCTTCCTCAGCTCTCCGGCAAACTGGCGCAGTCCCCTCTTCCCCGACTCTCCGTGCTCTGGGAGTTCCAAGGCCAGGTGAGGAAGCCAGGAATTCATCAAATAGTCATCCTGTTCTGTTTCTGTAATTTTTTCTAATTCTGTAGAAAATTCTGACAATTCATTTTCAAGCCATTCTTGCGAGTGCACCCTTGTGGCGACTATTGTTTTGCAATTTGTGGTATTTTTTAAATATTTCAGAACCTGTATCATCTTGAATTTGGTATTTTCTTCAATTATTTCATCAAACGCATCCAATACAATACAAATCTGCCTCGAACGATCCGATTCGAGGCAGTACTGTAAAATACTGCGCAGAAAATCATCATCAGTAGGTAAACCCGATGCACAAATCAAACACTTTGTAACCGATTGCAGGCTAAGTTTTGAAGATAGTTTGTTGAAAGCGGAAGTCAAGTTGTGGTGATCGATTTTCAGTACCCAAGAGCCTTTGATGAGCTCTGACATGCGCGTCACGCTGGTGGATTTGCCTATTCCAGGATCATCAGCAATAATGGTCAGCTTCCTCCTTGATTTGCTGAAGGCAACTTCCTCGATGGGCTCCCTGTTATCCCTGGTGATGAAGTGACGTAGGCCTTTCAGAGAGCCTTGGGAGTATTGCCAGACTAGACACGGGCTGCCGCTAATCTCCAGCTTTTTAAAATAATGTTTGTTGAACAATTCCTCTACATTATAATTTCTGATATTCAATTCATGGGAACGATTTTGAATTTCAAAGTGATCTCTCGAGACAAATAGTTCCTCAGCTTCCTTGGATAATTTGAAGGAGCTAATAAGTGTTAATTTATCTTCCACATCGATGAATATAAATTTATCCTTATTTTCGCTGTAGTGAACGAATTCATCCACTGATTTAATTATAAAACGAGTGTGAAACTTCCTGCGTACGTAGAGGCCGCTATTGTAAACTTCCCTCAGGGTGAGGCCTTCTTTGCTTAAATAGAGCCAGTAGATTACTTTATCTGACTCCTCCCGACACTTTTCCAGAAACAGGTCCCGTCCATTTTCTTCAGAGATGAAGATTCTCCCCCGCGCAGCCTCCGCCCCCTCACCCCAGTAGTTCTGGCTGAGCTGCTCTGGATCACTGATCACCAGCAGTGGTCCATCGGCCCCGCTCCTCTCCAGTAGTGCAGTAAGCTTTGCTTTGTCCACAAGCTTGTTCACTTTTGAATAGAATGTATCTAATTCACAAAGCTTCGGTAGATTGTTTGGGATGTTAGTTATATACTGGTGGTCTGTCACGAGGTTCTTCAAAATGGATGAAATCAAATAATTGATTTTCTTTTGAACCAGTTCATCATTGGATTTACAGTCATCTCCCAGTAACGTCAATAGGCTCAGTGTTTCTCCTCCTAATACTATTGCATCTCTTGTAAAAATTTCTTCTCTAGATGTAGGAACCAGGTCACTCAATTCAAATTCTTTAAAAGACTTAGTATCAACGTTAAGAGTGAAATCCTTCAATAGTTGATAATTATTTTTTTGCGGCAGAATGGTCACTAGCTTCTTGTGGCTGCATGTTTCTAAGTTCCTTAGAATTCTTCTCAAAAGTTCACGGTTTGGGAGTGAGTGGTCAGTTTGAAAAGTGAACTCAAGAACGAGCAGGTTATCAATAATAACACCGCTCTCGTTTAAACCTTTGATGTCCACATCCTTAGCTATACTAGCCAAATCGTTCCAACCGAGAATTGTGTGGCAGTTGTCTTTCAAATATATTGATTCTAAATATGTGTTTTTAATCTGAAGCAAGATACTGTTTAATCTGGCAGCTTCAAATTTAGAATCATTTGTTTCAATTAGTAAAACACGTTGCTCCGGTGATTTCAAGAATGACTCCAGCCCCAAGGTGTCCTCGCAGTTCAGGATATCTGGCAAGGTGCGAAGGTAGGCCTGGCCAGCCATGTATAAGGGCCCTGACTTTATACTCTTATTCTGTTTAGCTACAGCATCTGTTATCTCTTCATGAAACCAGCGTAACAATTGCTTGGTTAATCTAATCACCTTTCCCAAATCTTCCATTGTCTTGCAGGTGATAATCTTTTCTTGAGTATCAATTTCAAATTGTGGGACGTCTAATTCTTGAAGACTTTGTTTTTTTGTGAATTTTTCAATTTTTTTTAATTTCATCAGAGTATTGTTTTGAAAAAAACTCCAATTTTTTATAAAAATAGTCTCTTCTGCAGAAAACACTCCCAGATGACAGATGTTTCCCAGCCAGGGCTTAGTTGCGTACTTCCCTTCGAGGAGTGTACCATCAGCATCTTCTTCAAGTGGCTGTGTGTTCTGGCGGCTGCCATTAGAACTCGCAGAGGGAACTTTTACATCATCCCGATGCAACATGTAAGTTTTCATGTACGCCTCTAAGTGGTCATAATATTCGCGCTCAACTAATCCCTGAGGCCAGTTCTGTACCGCAAGTTTCTTCTTCCCTTCAGCAAAAGCTTTGATGAAATTGTCGATACCGTGGGTATTTACATTTTCCAACTGATATTTATCTCCCACATGAAAGCCAGTACAGTTCACAGTATTTGGAGTCGCAAAGATGGTGGTGATATCTAATTTTATAGTATATATAGACCGGTTGTATCTCTCATCATAATCTATGTACATATATCTTATTTAACATTTTCTTGACACCTGGACTGTCGAAAGTTAAAGTGTGAGCATGGAGACCATCTCGGGGGCTGGCTATTTTGCAGAAGCCACTGCCTTTCCTCTTCAGATGTTTCACGGTCAAGGTGGTGACTCCGGCGAGCCACGCCCCCAGCGAATGTCCTGTGAAGGACAGAACCAAGTGACTGCCGGATAACTGATTCGTTTCAAGTACTGCCTTCTTAACTTCATCTGCGAAAGATACACCTGAAGCCATATGATTTGTATAGCTATTAAAATAAATTCCTTTCAAATCGACCCAGAGTGCCCCCAGCTTCTTAAAGGATGTCCCTCTATGGACAACGACCACTTGCTGCTCGGAGGGGTTCCACAACGCACAACCGAAGTATTCGTTACCCCATGAGTTGTTCCGTGCCGTGGTAAGAAGTTTCCACCCTTTGGGCAGGACGAGCTCTCCCTTGCAATCAGTATAAGCCAACTTCGCAAAGGCAGCCAGTACCTTTTCATCGGGATATGGTTCCAACATCAATTTTTTACTGTTATCGATGGTTTCAAACGATTGGAGGGTTGTCTGCCAGTCGGGATTGCAATAAACTAATCCTGTATCCGCCTGCATGTTGAGGAGATGGAGATGTGGAGGAGACTGAATCTGCAAACTGACAACAACAACATGGAGTTGTATACATACAAGTCATCAACAGACAGACATTCAGCAAAATACGTAATCCTTAAACCAACGATTTATCCAACATTTTTATTCACATATTGCGTAGGACATACATCTAATAGAGAAAGTTATACATTACAATAAAAACAAACAACTCTTCAACATTTTTATAGTTCCAAGGAGTTTATATTCATCACATGAGTTAACAAAAACATTAATGAAATACAGCAACAATTATATATGAAGAAAAATTTTGAACTTGAAATGATAGAAATGAAAAAAAAAGTTTTTATTTTATAACATTAGACATAATTGGACGGAGTTTACTGGTGTTGTAACCCCGCCAAGTGAAGAACCGCTGGATGCCATCATTAGATTGATGATGGAGATTAAGTCAATGTGGAACCCCAGAAGATTTAAAAAGTCATTCGTTCATCAAGATCAATCCAAGAAGACAGTTAAAGGAGAGCGGCGCTTATACATATTCAAGATGACGAATCGCAGCAGATAGTTGTAAACTCCCGCAAGATTGCAAAAGACATGGAAATGTTCTCATCATATTACAAGGAGCTGCTATGGAAGAAAACCAATATCTGTAAACTTGGCTCAAAAATAATAAAATTCTGACCACTCTTCTAGAGTAATAAATATAAAACATGCAGAGATGTGCTTTATTTCAAATAAATCCATTTCAAATTGAAATGCAAAATGGGTATTTTCCATTTTAAATGCTTTTCTCAATGCATTTTCAGTTTAAATGCTTTTTTGCAACATTCTTCCTACTATCTCCACTCATATTTTTTTCATAAGCCCCAAATATCAGTCGGTCCTCAACCTCGCTATGAGAGATAATTTCCATTTGTCAAGTTGCTCCCTGGTAGGAGCCCTGGCAATTGAGTGATACCATTACAAAAAATACTGATTCAAATACTGAACATGGGGCCATGACACTGTAATATTAAATGTTAGATAGCAGTTTCTATGTTTTTACGTTGGCAACATTAGTCCCGCGTAAATTTTTTGTGGTTTCATAATCTGTAGTCGTGGTGTTATTGGATTTACCATCATGTAATATATTTGTTCTACATCGATGTCCATTATTAAATGACAAAATTGTTTAAAAATTCTATAATTATTTTAATTGTTTGACCTGAGAAACCATTTTGAATTTTTAATGCATTTTGAAAATAGGTATTTTGCATTTTGCATTTGAAATGCTTTTCTAAAAACCATTTTGCATTTTCAAATGGAAATGTTTTGAGCCATTTCCATTTTGCATTTCAAATGGTTTTGGGTACCCATTTTTCACATCTCTGAAAACATGTCGGCAACTTACAACTAATAATCCAACCAGCTAAATCTAATTTTAACTGTTTAACTCTAATCTATACAAACGGCTTCAGTAAAAAACATTTATTTGAACCAACCTCTGACGAAGAATATAATAAATTCCAAAATAATAATATAATTGAAACTATACGTACTCAGAATCATTTTTTTACACTTTTTCAGTTGGTTTTCTTTTTTACTAGCACAACTTTAGTAACATTTAATGCTAATTTACACAATTTTTATTATATCTATGTGAAACATAAAATCAAAAAATGGAAGACTTAACAGATTTACTAGACAACACAACACCTATACCATGTACATCGACTCATGATTCCTATGTAGTGCGTCAATTATTATTAGTTAATTCTACCCTTAAGATATTCTCTATGAATATCAGGAGTATAAACAAAAATTTTGATGAACTCTTAATTCTTCTCACTGACCTTGCCTCAGATTTTGATGCAATTGTTTTGAGCGAATGCTGGATTCAAGAAAATTTTATCCCTAAAACAATAAAAAAAACTACAATCACTATAACACATACATAACCAAACTCAAAACAATGGCATTATTGTATAAATTAAAAATTACGTCACACATTCAGTCAAGAAGGGAACAATTAAAACGCAAACTATCTTCTACTCAACTTGATAATCATATAACAATCCTGACTATATACAGATCTCTGAACAAACACAATATCACCCCATTTATACACTTACTAAATTAAATTCTGACAAACATAGACCATTGCCAGAACACCTATAATTGGGGATCTTTACATAAATATCATCAACAAAATGCATCCTCAAGCCAACGAATACTTAAATTCATTAACTCTACTCGGATATTTACCAGTTGTCACCAGTCCAACTAGAAAATCAGAATCAAACACCAGTAAACTAGACACAGAATCCATTTTGTACCAATCAACTGTCACAGATTGCAATTATCACTTCCCTCAACCACAAAATCCACAAATCAGCACAAAATACTCTCCCCTAAGAAAAGTTATCCTTTGACACTCTCCTAATCAATGTATCTAAATAAAACTGGGAACATATCTATTCCTGTACCGATACCACCTCTGCATGCGAATTATTAATAAATACTTTACACAACCACTTGGCCAATGCAACAACATAAACAAAAAGTTTAAAAAAAACCAATCTGACATGAAACTCAAACCATTGATCACTGCTGGCATTCTCCACTGTATCAGAAAGTGCGATAAGCTTCATAACTTATGCCGGAAAACTTCTAAGACTATGCATCTCTAACTAACTAACTTACCAAACTTATATATTTCTTTAAAAATTTAAGGTATTTGTTAAATAAAAAGGAAAATCAAATTTAATTAATGTTATATTAGGGTCATTGGTTCTTTTATTGATTTCTAATTGTTCAAGTAAATTTAATCTTAGGCCCTTTCTTTCTATGTGCAAGGGTTTAAGTTCATTGTTGTCAAGCGGGACGTGATTATTTACTAAGAGATGTTCTGCGAATTTTGAAAAGGTGCTTTTATTATTATAACATCTTATATGTTCTTTGAATCTAGTTGATTTAGCCCTTCCCGTCTATCCGATATAAGTAGCGTTGCAGTCGGAGTGCGAACATTTTAATTAATATATGAGGATTTCTACTTTTAGAGTTTTTAAGGTTTGTTCCTATGTTATTATTAGTTTTGAAAGCTATATTTAGACCGCATTTGTTTTATTTCTTTTGCTATTTTTATGGTTGGACCGATAAATTCGAGATCATTTTAATAAAATTTAAAAAAAATAAATTAAATGGAGTTCTACGAATTAAACACAAAAACAATAAATAAATAAAAAGGACTTGAAAAAAATCTATTATGCTTTTTGACATTCTCGTATTGAATATGGATTTATAGGTTGGGGATCTGCGGTATCTAAGTATATACATAACCTGAACACAATTCAAAAAGGAATCATAAAGACCAATTTGAAAGTACCCATTAAAACACCTTCAATCGAAAGTTTCAATAGTTTTTATGTACCAAATAAACAACAAATATATGCTAAAAATATATTATTGAAACTATTCAAAAATACTGAATCCTTTACAATACCGCGTATTCTTCAAACAAGGTCAAATCCCAATGACATAAATATTCCAGGTCATAAAACCACATTCGGGCAAAGAAATTATATTTATTTTGCGACGAAACAACATTCTTCCCCCTGAAATAAAGCGAATAGATGATTTAAATGATTAAAAATCAAGAATAAAAATCTGGCTGAAAGAGATTATGAATAAAAAATTAAAAAATGACATAGAAAACTAATAAATCAGAAATAAATAACTTTAGTTCGCCTCTGCACAGGTCACCTTAGTGAGGAGGACTAAGAAATACAATTTACCATAAATAATAATAATAATAATAATTTGTCTTAATATTGTAAAGCAATACCTTGCAAAAGCGTATTTAAACAAAATTAATTAATTAACGCCATCTGTGAACACGTAGAATACAACAAGCGTTGCGTTTAACCTTAAGGATAAACGCGACGCTCGTTATAATCTACATGTTCATAGATGGAGTTAACCCTCCGTCAGGCGCACCTATGGGCGAACCGAAATCGGGCGCACCCGGCCTGAGAGGCCACCCATATATTTTTAGCCCCCATCTTCCACTATATTAATTCTAATACAAAATACTTAGCGGGTAGTCTTTACTAGGATCTATAGAATGGAATTAAACCAAATATAACACAGAATAAGCAGTTTATTAAACATTACCAACCATAAACTAAAATAATCAAACTAAACAATTTTTCGAAAACACTCTTCAAAATAATTGGTCAAACCGAGCTCCATAAAAGTTATTAAAGATTTAAAGTAATAAAAATTTAAAGGTAAGGTAGATGGTAGTCTCTATTGACTACAGCCGTAGCCAGATACGGACGATGAGGTTCACAAATCAGCAGCCGAAAAACAAGTTTGGCACAGCGCGTTTACGTGGAGTAAACCGATCGGTTGATGACAACCTAAACATTCGTAATTCGTCATCCTCCTAAATCCTAATTCAAACACGCATATTCCACACTTTCGCCCTTTGGGAGGTGTTGTAGGGGATGTGGGTTTTTTTTTCTCGTGAGAAAAAAACCTTTTCAAGCGAATTTTCAACTGAATCGGCATTCCACTTGTATTCCGACTTCGCCGAGCTAGTTGTCCGATATCGCTCTCATCTCCTAAATCTTCAACCAAAGCTGGATCTTCAGAAGCATCATCATCGAGAAGAAACTTCACCATATCATCAACATCATTGCGTTGAGAGATATCATATTTTCTAGCCATTTCGGCAGAAACATATGTGTATAAAATGCCAGAAAAGAGAAAAACTCAAATTATAATTCAATAGGGCGCACCCTGCCTGAAAGGCCAGGGTCCAATACAGCACTTATTTCTCAAGATACTGATAAATTTCATACAGAACAAGCATAATTGAGTATAATGAACAACTGCACATAAAAATATCCTTAAAAAACCCACCTTCAAAATTGTGACGTAATCGGGCGCAGGCGGCCTGTGAAGCCAGGGAAGGTGTAAGTGAGCTGCGTAAAGACCGACGACTGACTAAAGACGGGCACCGTGTGAGGTTCCTAAAGTTAGGCGAGTAAAATGAGGGAAGGGGCGGGGGGCCGCCTTTGAGAATTGGAGAGGGAAAAAATGTCTTTCGCTGGCCTCTGAGGCCGGCTGCGCCCGACGGAGGGTTAATTAATCTATTTCATATATAGGATAAGGTACCTAGCTGGACTACGAACTTCAAACCGCTGACTGTACGTGAAATATCTGAGAGATCTGAGAAGGTACCTAGCTGGACTACAAAGTTCAAACCGCTGACTGTAATATTTGAATACAATTTTATAAACAAGTAAAAGAATATTTTATCAGAATCACAAATCATTTCATGTAATCTTTTGACCTTTTTGCTACAAACATCTACTTTAACATACATAATAAGAATGTGCTCGACAAACGTATATCGAAACCGCTCACACACGAGTGTGTCTCCATTCAAATGTACATAATACATACCTATATTGCAGGGTGCGTGTTTTAGCTCCCAATCACTAACGACTATATAAAAGAGACGAAATAAATAATTTTACTAACGCAATTACTCGATTATTATTAGTGTTATAACAAAGAATTATATATTTGCGCCAATCTCATTTTTTAGAATCATTTGTCAGTACTAAAGTTACTTACTAAACTAGGTTTTACATTGTTTGTAGCATTTCATATTAATATCTTCATCTTATTACATAACACTCCCACCATTTCAACATTCAACTTTAATGTCTTCATCTTATTACATAACACTCTAACCATTTCATTATTCAACTTTAATGTCTTCACTCTAACCATTTCAATATTCAACGTTAATGTCTTCATCTTATTACATAACACTCGCACCATTTCATTATTCAACTTTAATGTCTTCACTCTAACCATTTCAATATTCAACGTTAATGTCTTCATCTTATTACATAACACTCCCACCATTTCCTGCCTACCACGTCGCCAAAAGTTAAAAGCAGGTTGAAAGCAAATATATAGACTTACTGAAGTAGTTGTTCTTCCTGCGAGGAATGGCACTATCACTGACTAGACCAGGTTTATAATATAAGTGACTTGTGAAGCACTAAACAATAGAAGTTAGTAAAAAAACAATGGATTCCGATGAAAATTCAAAGGTTTGGTAAACTATCAACGTCTGTAAGACTATTGATGGCGCATTATTTTTTATTTTTTTTTTTTTATAGTGAATACCTCACAAGAGGCCGGAATTTCTATCGAAGGACTCAAATTATCCGGTACTATTTTTTGTCCTTCAATGTACTGACTTCTGAAGCAACTCCAACTGAAAAATAAGAATAAAGCTTACATCGAACATGCCTTGTTAAATGACGTATAATAAACATAATTATTCTACCGCCCTAATCAGGAGTGATTGTACATCAGGGGGCACTGTATGTTTAGAACTTAGAACCTCTACTCTCGAGGATGGGAAGGATATTGGAGTTTACATCAGTCAGTTTACAAAGCAATCTAGAGCTTACAAAGGGCTGTAGGATGAACGAGGATCAAAGGGTGAATTGTAGTAAGTAAGGTTGTCTTTTCTTAATTTTACAAATTAATCAAATTTGGGAAAAAAAGGAAAATTTGGAATTAGGCAGGATTGCATAAAGAAAGAATTCAGATGCATAAAGGATAAAATCATGGTATGTAGTTCTAATACACAGACTTTTATCTTTTTAACCCTTGGAAAGCCAGTGA
The DNA here is from genome assembly GCA_026573805.1 of Hesperophylax magnus. Lineage (NCBI taxonomy): Eukaryota > Metazoa > Arthropoda > Insecta > Trichoptera > Limnephilidae > Hesperophylax > Hesperophylax magnus. The sequence goes on from JAIUSX010000084.1 coordinate 15,340,216, forward strand.
ATGTATTTGATACTAGCTCACCGCACTCGCCTCGATTATATGGTATTGGAACCTTAAATTCTAGGGAAACTACTTTTTTTTTTTTTTTTTTTTTTTTATAGCGAATACCTCACAAGAGTCCCAACTGCTCCCGTCTGGAGCCAGTGAGACTATGGCATCCCCAATTGGGGGATGTTGTGAGGCTGAAGGTAAGTGGGGAAGGGAAAGAGGAAGGTGGGGAAGTACCTGGCTATTCAGATCTAGTCACTAAACACGGCTAAAGCCATTTGGAGCAACGTTTCAATTCTGAATGGTGGTCTTACACCAGGGCGATACTGGTTATGAAGCAATATAAACAATATGAAGCAAAAATATTATGAAGCACTTATCAGTTCTGATAAGTGATAAGTTATTTATCTATAAAACCAAGCCTGATTATTGATAGCACCATCGCGTCGGTGACTTTCGATATGAGAAATCAGCTTAAAAATTTTGAGATATGAAATAATTTAAAATGGGATTTCCATAAATACTGACTTTGGGTAAGGCGTAATAAAGTAAACAACAGAATATTATTACGTGAACCAAAATTGATTGTACAAGAAGTCGGGGATGCCCGAGGAAGATATAGCACGATCTAGTGAACCAAATACTTGAGTCTGCCATTATTATTACATAGTGTGAGAATAACGGAACAGTACATATGAGACGACGTATGCATGTTAATGAGGCTAGGAATATATGCCAAGACCGAGTTGTATTGTGGCCTACCCCTGCGAGGAAACGGCGTGGTAGTTAATAAGTTAACATTGTTGGGAATAAGACGGAGTGTGTCGGAAAGGTTTATGAGTTAAGAGTCTATATGAGACGACGTATGCATGTTAATGAGGCTAGGAATATATGCCAAGACCGAGTTGTATTGTGGCCTACCCCTGCGAGGAAACGGCGTGGTAGTTAATAAGTTAACATTGTTGGGAATAAGACGGAGTGTGTCGGAAAGGTTTATGAGTTAAGAGTCTATATGAGACGATGTATGGATGTGAATGAGGCAAAGAATGTATGCCAAGACTCGGTCCGTCCTCTTTGCCTACCCCTGCGGAGAAACGGCGTGATGGTTAGTTAGTTAAATTGTTTTAAAGTAAGAGGGAGTATGTTATCTATTGGGAAAGTAATTTGAGCGTAGGATTCTAGAATTCTGAATTAATAACATATATACCTACAGATAAGATTAGATAAGGTTTGGTAATAATATTGCTGATAAAGAAGCCTGTGAGTCTTAAGAAACGATATTTTGATGGTTTTGTGTAATATTTTATTGCAAAATAAATATTTTGCAATAATCTATTTATATATTATAAAAAAAAAATAAGAGTTTTTAGTTAGTTTTAGCACCATGCTTGTGGGGTGGATTTAATTTACCGAGATTGATGAAATTTTGCATACTTGACCTTCAAAGTAAGAGGAAGGTGACTGTACTCATAAGATTTAGAAAAAAACACCCCATCCCCTTTTCCCAGCCGAAGCAGAATTTTCATAATTCTTGGTGAAATTTTGCACACTCGATGTTGATATCAAAAAGACAAATGTTTTTATAAAAAATTCCAAACTTCACACAACAAAAACAAAACGATAAATGTTTTCATAAAAATTTCTCAATCCATTTTACGACCAGATTTCGAGCAAAAAATATCCGATTTTCAATATTTCTAGGAAGAATTTTTTTTCAGAAAAAAAACATGAGTAAATTCGAAACTTCACATGATATCAAAAAGATAAATGTTTTTATTATAAAAATCCTAACCCTCTTTTGACCAGTTTCCGATTTTTAAATTTTCGGGGAATATTTGCAAAATTTACATAATATAAAAGGACAACGTTTCCTGGCCTTTTCTCCGGCCAATTTTCGCTGAAGAAATTTTTTCAGAAAAATAAGATTATTCACGATCAAAAATTTCCCAACATCAAAAATTTTGCAACATCAATATCGAATGAAAAAATCATAAATATACATGTCTAACCAGACACCGTTTTGCAAAGTAAAATATAAGAAATGAAAAGAAAAAAAAAAATTATGAACCCAACTTCATTTACTTCCTGTTATGTTTTTTGGGCCGGTGACTTTCCATCACCGGGATCGCCCATACTAGTTTTCCAAGGAACCGACTATTATTGGAATCAGTTCCCTTTTGGAATCAGTTCCTTTTGGAATCAGTTCCTTTTAGAATCGGTTATTTTAGGAATCAGTTCCTTTTGGAATCAGTTTCATTTGAAATTAGTTTCTTTCGGCTTAAAATAGGAGCTGAAAAAATGAGTTAAAATGATATATTACATTTATGCAAATGGTGACCTTGAATTTTACAGCTCTCAAACAGATTTAGCTAAAATGATATATTACATTTATGCAAATGGTAACATGAATTTAACAGCTCTCTAACCGATTTCGCTAAAATGATATATTACATTTATGTACTAAGTACCTATTTACTAAATACGAATTTCTTTCCAAACAAACAATAGACAAATGTAATTATCATTGGTTTTTAAATTACACATAACATTAAAAAAAATATTCATCAGCATTTAAATAAAAATGCATAAAAAAAAGTGTTTTTTTATCAAAAGTATCCCTAGGAATTCTATTTATTTTTTAAATATATATTTAAGAATAACGAAAGATAAACATCCCCGAATTACGAATAACCTGAAAATGTTTTAAAATCTTCCACTACTATCGCAGTATGTACTATACTATATACTAGAGGGACTTTAGCCAGCCGATGAATTGAGCTCACGATGCCCGGGTGAGAACCAGACGATCCTTGTTGTATGCTATTTCCATGTTTACAGTCATTTAATATATTATTGTTCTTATGATTGCAGTTTGGTATTTTTGTAGTGATTTTGATATATATTATAACAGTCCACGTTTTAGCCGCGTTTGCCGGCAAAATTCTTTGATAGCTTGCTATTATACCAAGTTATTTATTATTTCAATCAGCGAGGTTTTCGGTAATTTTGAATCACAAAATACCCATTTAAACCTCCGTAAACACAGCGAATGAGCGAAGAAAGAAGTGTAAGGAGAATGTATGACGCAAATGCGAATGGTGGCAGATTTCGGGGACTCCCGAGGATGACATGGCACGATCAAGTGAATAAGATGCTTGAGTTAGGCCATGTCAAGTGGTCATTAGTCTTTACCCACAAAACAACCCATTTAAACCTCCGTAAACACAGCGAATGAGCGAAGAAAGAAGTGTAAGGAGAATGTATGACGCAAATGCGAATGGTGGCAGATTTCGGGGACTCCCGAGGATGACATGGCACGATCAAGTGAATAAGATGCTTGAGTTAGGCCATGTCAAGTGGTCATTAGTCTTTACCCACAAAACAACCCATTTAAACCTCCGTAAACACAGCGAATGAGCGAAGAAAGAAGTGTAAGGAGAATGTATGACGCAAATGCGAATGGTGGCAGATTTCGGGGACTCCCGAGGATGACATGGCACGATCAAGTGAATAAGATGCTTGAGTTAGGCCATGTCAAGTGGTCATTAGTCTTTACCCACAAAACAACCCATTTAAACCTCCGTAGATACAGCGAATGAGCGAAGAAAGAAGTGTAAGGAGAATGTATGACGCAAATGCGAATGGTGGCAGATTTCGGGGACTCCCGAGGATGACATGGCACGATCAAGTGAATAAGATGCTTGAGTTAGGCCATGTCAAGTGGTCATTAGTCTTTACCCACAAAACAACCCATTTAAACCTCCGTAAACACAGCGAATGAGCGAAGAAAGAAGTGTAAGGAGAATGTATGACGCAAATGCGAATGGTGGCAGATTTCGGGGACTCCCGAGGATGACATGGCACGATCAAGTGAATAAGATGCTTGAGTTAGGCCATGTCAAGTGGTCATTAGTCTTTACCCACAAAACAACCCATTTAAACCTCCGTAGATACAGCGAATGAGCGAAGAAAGAAGTGTAAGGAGAATGTATGACGCAAATGCGAATGGTGGCAGATTTCGGGGACTCCCGAGGATGACATGGCACGATCAAGTGAATAAGATGCTTGAGTTAGGCCATGTCAAGTGGTCATTAGTCTTTACCCACAAAACAACCCATTTAAACCTCCGTAAACACAGCGAATGAGCGAAGAAAGAAGTGTAAGGAGAATGTATGACGCAAATGCGAATGGTGGCAGATTTCGGGGACTCCCGAGGATGACATGGCACGATCAAGTGAATAAGATGCTTGAGTTAGGCCATGTCAAGTGGTCATTAGTCTTTACCCACAAAACAACCCATTTAAACCTCCGTAGATACAGCGAATGAGCGAAGAAAGAAGTGTAAGGAGAATGTATGACGCAAATGCGAATGGTGGCAGATTTCGGGGACTCCCGAGGATGACATGGCACGATCAAGTGAATAAGATGCTTGAGTTAGGCCATGTCAAGTGGTCATTAGTCTTTACCCACAAAACAACCCATTTAAACCTCCGTAAACACAGCGAATGAGCGAAGAAAGAAGTGTAAGGAGAATGTATGACGCAAATGCGAATGGTGGCAGATTTCGGGGACTCCCGAGGATGACATGGCACGATCAAGTGAATAAGATGCTTGAGTTAGGCCATGTCAAGTGGTCATTAGTCTTTACCCACAAAACAACCCATTTAAACCTCCGTAAACACAGCGAATGAGCGAAGAAAGAAGTGTAAGGAGAATGTATGACGCAAATGCGAATGGTGGCAGATTTCGGGGACTCCCGAGGATGACATGGCACGATCAAGTGAATAAGATGCTTGAGTTAGGCCATGTCAAGTGGTCATTAGTCTTTACCCACAAAACAACCCATTTAAACCTCCGTAAACACAGCGAATGAGCGAAGAAAGAAGTGTAAGGAGAATGTATGACGCAAATGCGAATGGTGGCAGATTTCGGGGACTCCCGAGGATGACATGGCACGATCAAGTGAATAAGATGCTTGAGTTAGGCCATGTCAAGTGGTCATTAGTTTTTACCCACAAAACAACCCTTGAAGACTACTTAGTTTTTACATATTTTTTGATTTTACACACTTTACAAATATAAGGAAAAAAATTCCCGATAAATTACTTTTTAGCAGTTTGTCTAACGGGTTCTCTACATTATAAATCTTATTATAGTGAGTATCCAGTTACATTTTTACAATTACATAAAACAAAAAATTATAAAATTTACAGAAACATAGCAAAAGAAAATTATGAAAACATAAATAACAATTTTAAAGTCTTTAGAATAATACATAATTGTAAGCTAATACAAATGAATTGTTTCAGTGCGCCAAATCTTCAGTAAGTTCACCAATTGTTTGTTTTGGGCACAGTTTAATTTCCGCAAGGCGATGCCATACGTAGTAATTCAAAATCATGTGTTTTTAGAAATGTTTCAGATGCTTTAATTAAATACTGCGAGTAGAATACATCTTGGCCTTTGAAATGATCGAGTATTTTTTAGATATTTCTTTTTATGAGCCCAGAAAAAAATAATGTAAAGGCCTATGAAAACTGCTTTAAAGTTCAAAAACTCCTACTTACGAACCCATTTTCGGTTATGATTTTATTGTATAATGTGGCAAATTAAGTTATATATAAAATGATCGAAAAAAATTAAAAAATTTATACCTGAACATCCACAAAATAAAATAAAAGGCAATTTTTGGCCAGTAGTAGTCAGTATCTATCTATCTACCAGATTAAGTATCTAATTTCCCTTAATCAGTAGTGGAATTCCACTACCCACCACATCTGATCGACGACTGTCACAGCCTACTCTCAGATTAAGGGTCTAAATTCCCCAATCTGTAGTGGTACTTCTCTATACCACTTGTGACAGACTACTGTCCTAGACTGTTCTTCCAGACTGCCTCTCGATGACTGACTGAGTCGACTTACTGACTGACCCCCGTACTCGGGGTATCTGATTTTCAAATAAAAAATACAAAAACACAATAAAAAGTTGACCTTACTAAGGCCCCTTTCTCCCACGTCTTGGTTCTCGTGTGGGGTACATTTTTTCTTAGTCTAAAACAATAATTTTTAAAGGACGCGACATTAACAAAAGGAATGTATTTACATTATCTTAGGGTTGAATTTTGCAATTTGCAAGCTCTTATTCTATTACAGGTTAGCGGCATCCTTGCAATTATTACTCAGAGGGCAATAAAGTCGGTTTTTAAAGCTGATGGTAATAAAATTTGGAAGACTTTAAACAACAACAAAAAATATTCAGGGGTTCAGAAAGGTCCTTAAAAGTAAAACGAGCAGACTCTAAAAACATATTACAGAGAAATATTTTTTAATCCTAGAAGGACATTGTGATTATAAAATACCAGGCTGTTATATGTTTATTTGGGATTTTACGTATCAGCTGTGGGAAAGAAATATTCTGTTGTGCTAATGTTAAAATTAAAAATGGTGGGAAAATTAATCTCAAGTCTAAGTTATTTAAAATGGGTATTGTCGCATTCATTCTGGAATGAGCAATTTTCATGTTCGGAACGGAGAGGCTGTCTTGGAAAGAAACATTTCGAAAGTAGTTTTAACATCTCAAAAGCGAAAAATTAACGATTGCAATGCACGAAGGCTGTCGGGAATTACTCCATATTTGTATTCTCGAAATCTTAAAAAATATTGAATTCTTAGACAAATCGTTGATTTTCGGTAGTTTTTCTACGAACATCAGTAGATTAAGTGCGTCGCACCTGACGGAATGTACGCGACCCGGCATTTTTTCTTTCATGGTGACGGGTCGTCGCTCTAGTTCGTTTTTTTCCAACAGACCAAAACGTAAATCGGGAGAAATAGAAATATTTTTACGAAAAAGGCATATGAGGCCATTAATTACTAAAATGATTTAAAATTATAGAAATTATTATTTTAAATGTATCTATTAAAAAATAATAAAACATAAAACACATTTTTTTTTAAATTTGGATGTTGGACAAAGTGACAAATTCTTGTTTGTTAAAGTTGGATATTGGATAACGGAGACTGGATTTGGACAAAAGCGCAGTCTTGCGTGACTTCTGATTTATCCAACGTGTTTGGTATTACAGGAAGATCGGAAAGCAATTCAAATTAATATCATTAAAAACACACTCAAAATAGGTCTGTCATTGAACGTTGATATTTGCATCGATTTGCATTCAATAATATCAACTTCATCATCAATAATATTAACTTAATAATATCAATGAAAACTTACCTTTTACGCCCATAAAATAATGTATCAATTATTTATTGGTTAATTCATTGCATGTGTTATTCATTGTTGATTGACGAGCAGCAGCTAGTAAATGTAATTAGTGCTTCAAGTATGTCATCAATCGTTAGTAATAAGATAGAACCTATGTATTCATTATTATTGTAAAGCGCCCTTGAGATGATTTCACACTAAAACGGCGCTATACAAATTATTCAAATATTAGTATTTTGATAATTTTATGGCATATAAATCGGAGCTTTGGTGCGGTCAGACCAGGAGAATTTAGTTGATTTATGTGTCAATAGAAATTTAAAAACAATAAGTAATTCAAATGATTCGACGTTGGAACACATGGGATTGGATTCATATCCAATATAGACTAACTTGTAAAAAAGAGGTCATAAAACTCTTTCACATTTAGCTCCGTAACAAAAGACCTTATCAAAATCTGCATGGCTCTCTGCCAATCACTGTTAGAATACGGTATTATCGGATGGGGCAGTGCAAACAAAAATATACTAAATCCACTAATTAAAACTCAAAAAGCCATAATGAAAATTATACTGAAAGTTCCTGTAAGAACTAGCACTGAAGAAATCTTCACTAATCTTAACATCATGTCAATTAAACAACTATATTCTAAAACTATACTCATTTACATTCATAAGTACAAAACCCAAGAAATAACAACAAACACAATAGAAACACTAGATCTCATGGTCAAAAACATATCCAACAAATAACTACTAATACAACTTTTGGGCAAAAAAGCTTTTTATATCCTAGTATTAAACTCTATAATAAAATACCACTCACACTCAAAAACCTCAACACTTTATCATTTAAATCTCAAATAAAAAGCCAAATACTTAACATAGGGAGATCTGAAATAGAAAATTTACTGAGATCAAACACAGACTAAAACAGAATCAACTGAACTATACCAAAAAACAGTATCTTACTTATTTTAAAATTACTTTAAAAAAAATATATACTACATCATACTTTGTTGTAATATTAATTTCTTATAATTAAATTATAATATGTAAATGACATCCTCAGCACGGGAGATCCCAGTGAGGATATCATTATATCTATGTGTTAATAAGAAAAGAAGACAATAAATCATTATCATTATTATTAACAATTGTTACAAGTGCCGGTATTTCTCAAGAGCCATTGTGTATTACCGTAAGTTGTTAGGAGGGTTACAAAAGTGGCTGAATGAAGGCATTGGGAATAGATATAGGTAAATAAACAAAACGAAAAATAAAATCATTAAATCGTCGCTCCAGTTTGTTTTTGTCCAACAGACCATTTTGGCGAAATTGAGTTAAGTATGCAGTTAAGTTCTCAGAAAGCATTTATTTATACGGTACAAGTATAAGTATAAAAATATTTTTAATATGTTTTCAAGACGCAGTTGGTCTTGTCCACCAAAATTAAACAACACTTGGAACTAAATTAGGACTAAACATTTGGAATGAATTTTACTTTAAAATTATAATTTTTATCTTTATACTTTAAATCATTTTAGTGAGCTAATTTCATTGAAATGTATGAAAAATTATAACGTTTTTATTGACATTCGCTCTGCAGTAAACACTTATTTTTCTAAATCATAATTCTTGAACAAAAAAAAACAGGTAAGAAACAAACGAACACACGAGGCATGTTAGGTACTAAATTTAAAAAAAGAATAGAAACGCGTTCATTGTCATTATTTTACGTTTTTGATAATAACTGTTTTGTTTTAAACGTTACAATTACAATCATTTAAAAAACAACCGCTTCTTCATCATCATCTGCTGCTATATCAAAGTTCCAATTCATTTTAACTGTGTAACAAACAAAAACAAAAAATTTCACTTCTTCAATAACGGCAAAACTATTCTGTTACTTACTGTTAAATTAAATCTATATCTCTTTAATAATTAGTCGCCTGAAATGTCAATACAAATTGAAAATAAATGCCGCCAACGGGAATTGAACCCATGCCTTCCGATGTCCGGTCAGGTGCTCTGAGACCACAACCCGCCAAATGATTCAATATGTACTAGTACCTCAATCAACAATTACTGCTTATTATATTTTTTCCACCTGTAAACAAACAACATTATTTTTGTAGGAAAGGCTTTGTTAGTGCTAAATTTCTCACTAGATGGCGTCGAGATATCTTCATTTATTGGTTAAATATTTTTGACTTGTCAAATACAGGGTTTTCCAATAAGAGGTGTTATTTTGAATAGCCCGCTATTTCGGTAGATGTTACTTTTGAAGCTGTCATTTTTTTGACATTTGACAAGTATAAACTACGCCATTAATAAAAATGGAACAATACACACTTCGAGTGAATCAAAAGCAAATCATCTTGAGTGATGAGGCCCATTTCCACCTCGGTGGCTTCGTCAACAAGCAAAATTGTCGCATCTGGGGATCGGAAAACCCAAGAGTTAGTGTTGAAAAGCCTCTCTATCCTCAACGTGTGACTGATTGGTGCGGTTTATGGTCCGGCGGAGTCATTGGACCTTACTTTTTATAAAATGAGGCTGGAGCAACAATTACGGTGAATGGATTGCGCTATCGAGAGATGATTAATGATTTTTTTATGGCCGGAATTGGATGGTATTGATCTGGACAATGTTTAATTTCAACAAGACGGAGCTACGTGACACACAAGCAACGAAACCATTGATCTTTTACGATTGAATATCAAAATAAAGCCTCTTATTGGAAAACCCTGTATTATTATTTTTTGGCGGCATTTATTTTTACTCGGGAGATATTTTCAATTTGTATTGATATTTCAGGCTTATTATATTAATTATTGCTTATAATTATTAGTTATCCTTTATGCTATGCATAAAAAGCCTCGTCTTATAAACATTAGTTTATCATTAAAAAATAATACACGTGGTCCTCTCGCTGTGCTTGGCTGTTTGGTCTGTTAGAGTAAATTATTTATTTAAATCATACCAGCGACTGCGGAAGTGGGGGGCAGAGGGGGCCAAATGCCCCCCTAAAATCAAATGGGGGGGGGGGGACCGCGCCCCCTCCAATTTTACTACCTGGGTAAAGAAGGATAATCTGTGCTGGTGAAGATTATCTATATCCTTCACAGTGCTTTTTTTCATTAATGAAAAAGTGTCGAATGAGGCGTTCACGCAACTGATTTTGATATTGACTCACTAGCACTGCAAATGAAGATAGCTAAGAAAGCAATACCTCACGTGAAGACTGTCCGAGAGTACGCAAGAGAACTGGCTAATCTACCTAAAGTTTTATTTGTTTGACCTAGTCATCTCCGTTTTGTCTTATTTATAACTAGTTGATTGACTAGAGAGGAGACTGAAGGAAGAGGGTGACTAAACAAGTTTGCCCCCCCCGTCATAGAGTACTTCCGCGGTCCCTGAGCGTATTTGATCATCCTCTCAAGAATAAACTGAATCACTTCGTCATCAAAGAATAATTAAAACACTTGAAAAGCATTATAAGACTTCAGCTTTTCGTACATATCTTTATGCACCACATTCAGCAGTTCAGGAACGCAACAGTCTACTGTAGTTTTAATTTTTTGGCTGGTGGTGCATTTGAAATAGATATTCGCAAGGTATTACGACTCGCACCAGAGGATGTCGAAGGCTGATTCCAGTCAAGTCGTGATATGCCATCAAATCATCGTCAATCAGCTCTTCGTCCGTCTGTTCATCAACATTCTCTGTTTAAAAATATCCGAAAACTGCAGACTAACTATTATTTTTAATAAAAAACACCCATAAAAACACAACAAAACCGTATTATTTGAAGGCAAGCTAACCAAAAACATATGAAAACACTGTCACAGCTAACCTCCAAACGTTGCGCGCAGGCATCACCTGATTTCAGTGACATCCAGCGGTCATCTTATGCATATAATACTATGTTGAAACAGTGTTGTCGACTATTTCATCTTTTGATAACAATATGTGATTCACACATGTTTTATTTTTTTCCGTTTCGATTTTTTTTTTTTTTTTCAAAATGGGTCTATTTTCAGGGCTTTAGTAAAAAAAATATTAAAAATAGAATAATTAATAAAATTTATTAAATTATGTTAATTATTGAAAGCTAACATACCAATCTGTAAATGCTGCATAACAACTTGGTGGGATTTAGCTTTATTCACGGTGTAAAAAAATCATACTTTTCATCTATTTTTTTGATGCCTATAGACATCGTCATGGAATGGGTTAAAAATAATTTTTGTATGATACTAAGCATACGTCAGAAATTGGTTTCATTGAGGTGTACATTTTAATTATTCTGTGGTTAACTTCTTTGGTTTCATTGAGGTGTACATTTTAATTATTCTGTGGTTAACTTCTTTGGTTTCATTGGGTGAACATTTTAATTATTCTTTGGTTTCATTGAGGTGTACATTTGAATTATTCTGTGGTTAACTTCTTTGGTTTCATTGAAGTGTACATTTTAATTATTCTGTGGTTAACTTCTATATTTGAATGTAAAGCTTGGTATGTTTTCTTTCTAACACTGTTTAGTTAAAATATGTAACTATGACGGTAAGGGAGACAGCCATTTCTACGATACCATATGATCATTTCCGAAAAGCGAACAAATTAACCCAAGGAGTTCAAAATAAGTTCAATTTTAAATGAAACCTGAAAGTACTTTCATATAATAATTAGAATAAAATAACTTTGTTTTCAATACCACTTTATTGTATATATCTTCAATATATAAAACCAACCTTCATTGGGGTTATATAAAAACATATTAAATCAATAACATTATTTGTATATATAAGAAATGTATCCTGAAAGAATATTTTTAAATGAGAATATAAAAATTTATAAAAAGTAACTAAGCCGATATTTAAATGAAGCAGAATAGTGTTTTTCCTGATGTCAGTGATGTTCCTATAGTCCAGTGCCATAGAAATAATGTGACTGCCTTGAGAGTGATGTCCACGGCGGAGATAGTATGTGGCTGGGGTGATATTTTATGATAAGATCATCTGTAACAAAACAAATTACAGTGACAGTATTAAATATAAGTCTGTAACAAGTAATCTCTAGCGGATTTGAGAATGGACGCCAGAAACTCACCGTACTTGCTTAGATTTTTACGATATTATATATATTTTGAATCTTAAAAAATGCTTCTAGCATATTAAAATAAATTTTGTTGTCTTGGCAAAGTATGTATCTTGCAAACATTGATTATTTATCTGCAAAAAAGTGTGTCATACACTAAGGATTAAAAATACGCCTGTTTTCGGAATAAGTAATAAAACCTGACAAGAAGTTAGTAACAGGAGTACATTTGAGTCGACGGTGGCTTCTAGTAGTCTTCCTGAGGAAGTGTTCTCCACTTGTCAACGGTCAGCTCTCTCCTGTGCCAACCTCCGGAAGTAGATAAACCAGGTGAGGGTGGCCTCGGAAGGCAAACGTTCTAGAAGAAGGTAACTCTGATTCTAAAAGCTGCTAGCGGCCAGCACGAGCTACCAGTACCGACTGGGGGTTGAATATGAATGACATTGGGATTGCCACTGTCCTTTACTTTCTCCCAACTAGAGGAAAAAGGCCCTGGAGAAAATAATTTACTTCGGAGCCTATGTCAACTTTTGGTGACCGGATACCTCATCAGCACACCTTTAAAAGTGATGAAACAAAAACTAGGTTAAATAGGTTAGGTTAATATGTTAGTTTTTTTCATCACTCTTAATGACTTTTAAAGATGTGTTGAATTGTCATTGTGTCGAGTTATCATGGAACCGTATCTCTTTCTCACACCCCAGCTTGCAACTAGATAATACGCATCCGTAATCTTGTGCACGGTTAAACAATAAACAAAAATAATCTGTAAAGTACCGATACTCGGTAATGATACTCATTATATTAACAATCCCGAAACATTATTATAATATGCAGTAGCACGGCCATTAAACAATTATTTAACAAGATCCCTATCGTTTTATATTTATTTATGTCACAAAATGTCGGTAAAAAGGACAACTCAATTATTGCTTGGTTCGCTTTACTATTTATATTTACTATTGGCGATGAAAAACGAGAATCGTCATCCTGTCGGTAAAAAGATACTATTCAAACCACACCATCTACAACCCCAATATTTACTGATTTACTTCCAGAAGAGGAGAAAGTAAACAAAAGGTTGATGTTTATAGAGAGGTAAATGAAGGAAACTGAAAAAAAAATTAACGCAGTCTGCACTGATAAAGTAAAAGTTCTAAAAGAACTAGACAAACGCAGGCTAAATTATATTTGTTTTTGGGGTGCTATGCCGTGTTGCGCTAACTCCTTCTTTAGCCAACGTTTCGGACAGCATTGCAGTGTCCATCATCAGGGCAGATGTGTTATCTGGGGTTGTGGTGAAATGTGAGCTTATGTATGAGGATGTGATGTTGTCAGCTCCAACCCTCTAACGTATCTTGAAAGTATCAAGACTGTCTTCGGAACCACGACCAAGATACAAGACTACAAGGCAACACGGTATCACATCCTCATACATAAGCTCACATTTCACCACAAGCTCAGATAACACATCTGCCCTGATGATGGACACTGCAATGTCCACTTGTTCACGTGTACCAAGTGCAAAATAACATTTCACAATAATTGCCTCAACATCTCTGATTCCAAATACAAAAAAATGGCAGAAAAAAATAAAACTTCTTGGAAATGTCCAAAATGCCTAATCAGACCGGGATCACCGTCTGCATCCTCGGCTGCAAATACCGATGATGATGATATTCTCTTTATTCGTCTGACCAAACATTTTGACCAAAAGGTCACTGAACTTAAAAAAATGTTCGAAGACGAAATTAAGGAACTGAAGAGAAGCAACGAATTTATAAGTAATCAATATGAAGATCTGTTATCAAATTTTAAAGTACTACAAGACCTACAAAAAGATACACAATCCTTCCGTGAAATAAATATAAAGAATGACTCAAGAATTTCAAGCCTGGAAACCAGACTAGCCACTATGGAACAAAATAATCTCTGCGACTGTGTGGAAATGGCGGGTGTTGAATTGCGGCCGGGAGAACAACCAGCTGAAGCCGTTCTTCGGGTAGCCAATTCCCTTGGTATGCCATTGTTGCAGCAGGATCTACGCCTTGTGACCAGGACCCAGGACCGCAGAACTAACGCCCCCGATAAACTGCAAGTTAATTTCTACAACCAGAAAACGAGAGATATGGTCTTATCTTTCAAAAATACAGCCAAAATACTTAACCCAAAATCACCTATTTATATTAGTGAAGTGCTTACGCCTTATTATAAGGAATTGCTGTGGAAAGCAAAACAAAAGGCTAAAGAAACAAAATTCGAATTTGTGTGGTTTAAAGCCAATAAATTACTTGTTCGTAAGGGTCCGGGGGAAAAAATCATTCAAATCAAACATGAAAGTGACATTAAAAAAATGGTATTGTAGATTTTTAATTCTAGAGAAAACCCTTATTGTAATGGATATTATTAAAAATGGACTGTATTACCAATTATAGGACGTCAAATCCTAAATTCTGTAAAAATGTACTACAAACACACTCATCCTCTCTTCAAATCTTACAGCAAAATATTAGATCAATTTCCAAGAATTTTGACGAATTCTTGCTACAACTTGATAATATTGGAACCTCTTTTCATATAATTATTCTTACTGAATGCTGGATACCAAAAAATTATGCTCCTAAAATCTTGAAAGGGTATGATCATTACAGCACTTCAATACATACTAAACAAAATGATGGAGTTGTTGTCTATACCAGAACTGACCTGATTGGTTTATCTGTCAAGGAAATCCAAGTTAGCGGTGCAAACTGTTTGCAAATAACTCTCAATAATGACACATGTATCTTAGCAATATACCGTTCTCCATCCTCTTATAATATTTCACCATTCCTAAAATCAATTAATAACTGTTTAACTGAATTATGTAATATTAAAAATTGTATTATTGCTGGTGACCTCAACATAAATATTCTGCCCACAAACGAACATTCTCAGTGCCAAGAATACTTAAATACGCTCACATACCATGGATTCCAAAGCACCATAAACACTCCTACACGTGCTACATTAGACTCCATTTCATGCATTGACCACATCATGGTCAAATCCAACTGCCCAGTAATATCTATTGTATATGAATCTACACTTACCGACCACTACACCACTATTCTTTCCATACAAACATGCAACAGAAAAGACAAACATAAAAACACAACAAACAAGAAAAAAATCATTCAAATCAATTATGATTGTGTTCGTCAATCTCTGATGAGTAAATCGTGGTCAGAATTACTTAACATCATAAATCCAGAAGAGGCCTGGACGTACTTTATCAATCACTTACAGACTACCATTAACGAACATACAAACATAATTATAAAACATATACCAAATAATATTTTACCAATTAAGCCATGGATTAACCACACTATTATTAAATCTATCCGTAAACGTAACAAACTCCACAAAAACGTTATTAACAATCCTTATGATATACAACTTCGAAACTTTTATAAAAGATATAGAAACATTTGTACCCAAATAATAAGAAAGGCTAAAGAGATATATTACAAACAGAAAATAGAAAACTGTAATAATGATCCTAAAAAACTTTGGAAAACACTTAAAGAAGCCACCCACTCTCAACCTATTCCTACGAATGACTTAAAACAACTAAAAGTAAATGATAAAATATTTAGTTTTTCTAGTAATCCCGATATTATTGTTAATCATGCAAATAAATACTTATCAAAAATAGGTGAACAACTCGCAAAAAATATCGATGTAAACCATACCAACTCCAGTTCACTAAGCTGTAATACAAATTTGCCCAACAACTTGCATTTTAGTCTAAAACAAATTTCAAATGAAGATACTAGATTGATCATAAACTCATTAAAAAACTCGTCTTCAACTGGCTTGGACGATATATCAAATATTGCCTTAAAAAAACTTGTATCAGAAATAACCACTCCCTTAACATATCTTATTAACCTAAGCATCCTAAAAGGCCGATTCCCTGACAAACTAAAACACGGAATCATAATCCCAATACATAAAGGAGGCTCTAGAGCGGACATAACTAACTATCGTCCAATTACATTACTAAATTCACTATCTAAAGTCTTTGAAAAAACTATTAATAATCAACTAATCGAATACCTTGAACAAAATAACATACTATCACTCAACCAGTTTGGATTCAGGAAAAATAAAGGCACCTCCGAAGCCCTGGCAACAGTTACCGATTTTCTAAATGAAAACTTAGACAAGGGATCAAAATGCATATCAATATTCTTAGACCTGTGCAAAGCATTCGATAC
This sequence comes from Hesperophylax magnus, assembly GCA_026573805.1. Taxonomy (NCBI): domain Eukaryota; kingdom Metazoa; phylum Arthropoda; class Insecta; order Trichoptera; family Limnephilidae; genus Hesperophylax; species Hesperophylax magnus. The sequence goes on from JAIUSX010000084.1 coordinate 15,356,798, forward strand.
TATCTCTCACTCTAAACTTTTACAAAAACTATCTAATATTGGTATAAATGGTGATGAACTTACTATTATTAGCGATTACCTGTCAAACCGAAAGCAAAGTGTGAAAATCAACAACTGCAATAGCAATCAATTACCAATTAGCTACGGCGTGCCTCAAGGAAGTGTTTTAGGTCCTACCCTGTTCTTAATATACATAAATGAATTATGTAATCTTCAAATAGATGCCAAAATTGTAAGTTTCGCTGATGATACGATTCTCCTATTCAAATCAAGCAATTGGAATGATGTATACATAAAAGCTAACAAGGGCATAACTGTGGTTAAAAGATGGTTAAACAATAATACACTAACAATGAATGTGACCAAAACTAAATACATTGAATTTAGTATTAATCCTTCCTTAAGAAACCCAGAAAATCAAATTAAAATATGTGCTTGCAACCTGACAAATACGATAATATGTGATTGCCCTTATTTAGAACAGGTAACTAAAATTAAATACTTAGGTATTATTTTTGACAGCAATTTAAAGTGGAAACAACATATTACCACTACAGCAAACAAACTTAGAAAATTCATTTACTTTTTTAGACAAACTCGCAACTTTCTCAACCTAAGCCAGCTCAAAACAATCTACTATGCACTTTGTCAATCTTTAATAGAATATGGTATCATAGCATGGGGAGGAGCAAACGCTGCCGCCATTGATCCAATATCTAAAGCTCAGAAACTTATAATAAAGATTATCCTCAAACTACCAATCACAAGCAGTTCGGATGAAATCTTTAGGAAAATCTGTGTTATGGACATTAGGCAACTTTATGCCAAAAACATACTAACATACCTCTTCAAACACAAAACTACTTTTGACAATATCCAAACTGCTCGTGATACTAGAACAAAAGGACATAATTTCTTACAAATCCCTTTCGCTAAAACAACTTTTGGCCAGAGAAATTTTAGATACTTTGCAACAAGGCTATATAATGCTCTCCCACTAGCCATTAGACTGAACGAATTTTTTTTTAAATATAAAACAGACATCAAGTCTTGGATCATCAGCCAAGACAGATCCATGATCAAAAATTTTATAAAAATCCCTACATAAGTATGTACTCCAACTAGATGCTGATTAACAAATTTATCATTTATTATTATTAATTATTATTTTTATCTTTTTTACAATGTCATTGAATATAATGAAATATTTTATGTATCAAAAAATATGTAAACATTAATTCATGTATCAAATACGTCTGTCTCGACACAGGTTTATCCTAGTGAGACAGACATCGAAAAAAAAAACCTGTAAAAAAACTTTATATTGATAATAAAAAAAAAAAAAAAAAAAAAAAAAATGCTGTCCGAAACGTTGGCTAAAGAAGGAGTTAGCGCAACACGGCATAACACCCCAAAAATAAATAACAAAAATACTTTTGGCCGTGAAAATCTTAAATCATATTTGCAGGCTAAATTACTTCAACAGAATGGGTGTGGGAGTGCAGTGCAGGGAAGCGGGGATTCCAAACCACCACAACTCGGAGATCGGCAATGCAAACGATACTGAAAGATCTACAGAACTTGTAAGGCTCACTTGTTTCGCAGAAATTCAAAAGTAACGTTGTCATCAAATGGCCATCCAATGCCATTTTGTTGTTTTGAAATTCGAAAGATCGTTAAACGTTGATTCTAATTGTGTTTCAGCTTTCTATCAATATGTAATAAGTTGACAAGCTTGACAATATGATAGTTGTCCCCGTCTGCTGATCATAATTTGTTCAAAAGCTGAAATGGACGTAGAATCGGAAATTAACGGCAACAACTGGGCCTATGAGAAAGAAGTGAATAAACAAAATTAAAATGCCATAACCCAAATGCGTCAGAAAATATTTATAACGATGAAACCTGCCTTGGAAATGCTGATCCCCTCAAGTGATCCACAGGGTCAGAGGTAGAATGCCTTTAAAGTGTTGCTCCACTCAAGTAATGTCCAGGATCAGAGGTAGAATGTGGCTGCCTTTAAAGTGTTGCTCCACTCAAGTATTGTCCAGGATCAGAGGTAGAATGTGGCTGCCTTTAAAGTGTTGCTCCACTCAAATGATGTCCACGATCAAAGGTAGAAGTTTTCGGCTAAAAGTATTATGTATCGGGATTAGTTTTTTGGGTTTGTACTACGAGTTTCCGGACACCGTGTATATTTTTTGAGTAATAAATTTTTAAATATCACAATCTATCAAATAAAACTTACTTGCGGATTCCGGGATTTGAACCCGCTACCTCCAGATTTATATTATTAGGCATAATGTAAAAAATAAAATATTATTATCATATTTCGCAAATTATGAATGTGGACATGGTTAATAATTCAGTGTCAAACTATACAGGGTGTATCGGCACGTACCCGACAAACTTTAACCAGCTATTCCTTAGCATATTTGGAGTAAAAAATCTTATGTGCACTTTGCTGTCCGGTAACGTTTTTTTTTAATAAAAAAATTATTATTCATATTTTCACCACATGTCACCACTGTTTTATCCTTTGTCAAAGTTTGAAAACCCATCTGGCAAATATTTTATTCGAATTCCGTTGAATAATGCACGTGTGTACCTATATTGGCGCACACTTACAATCACAACGAAATGGCACGGCACCATTCGTCTCATTTTTAACTATTATTATTTAGTGTGTGCGAAAGAGCGAAGACGCTTTTTGACATACTTGCTTATAACAGCTGTTGAACACGAAACGCAATGCCAATGACAGTGATGTAGTGTGGAAATTTTAATTTTTTTTGTTTTTAATTGAAAAAAAAATGCTACCGGACAGCAAAGTGCCCATAACATTTTTTACTCCAAATGTGCTAAGGAATAGCTGGTTAAAGTTTGTCGGGTTAGTGCCGATACACCCTGTATAAATGAATTGTTTCTATGTTTACTACTTATAATGTATTTTGTGCAAGTTTCAGGATGATATATACTCTCAGTATCGCCCTGGTGAAAGACCTCATGGAACCAGCAACCTGTGGATTCGGAGCCAAGAAGTGTACCACTCCGCCACAGAGGTCGTCAATTGAACAAATGGCTTCGTACACACGACACCTGCACAACGCACTGAGCTGCTCCCAACTAGTAAATAAATAATGATTTGGCAATCCAAAGGAAGAAATAAATTAGTGTTTGAAATCAATTGTGACTAAAAGAGATTAGCCCTTTTCACGGCATCACTCAGTTTCCTACAATGATATTATTTAAAGGATTAGCCCATTTCACGGCATCACTCAGTTTCCTACAATGATATTATTTAAAGGATTAGCCCATTTCACGGCATCACTCAGTTTCCTACAATGATATTATTTAAAGGATTAGCCCATTTCACGGCATCACTCAGTTTCCTACAATGATATTATTTTTCCATTTGAAATACCAAATAGGGTTAATCCTACAAGTGATGATTTTTCGCAGATCTGCGCCAGTATTATTATAAAGTCACATCATTGAACTTCCGAGGAAACTTCAAAGAAAACCAATCTGGGCGATCTGTGATTTATTCCGAGAGGTTCTGGCCATATATATATCGGAGAGAATTTTTTTTTTATGAGGACATGACAAGATGACATAGGCCCTGAAAGCATTTATCTTTCTCAGGGCCTCACAGCGTACCCCAAATGGGGGAGTACATATATTCAGCTAAAAGCTAAACAAAAAAAAAGCATTTAAGAAAATGAACTAGGTGCGCAAGTTTAAAGAACGATAAGTTTACCTGTTGAAGTGAGTTGAGCAGGAGGTTCCTGGAGCATGTGTTCAGTGTTCAGTCAGCAGGCGCTGCATCTGCCTTGTCTCTTGCTTGGATTGCGTATTGCATAGACTGGCCAGGGTAGCCATAGCTTCACTATTCTACTAAATACTAACTTGTCACTGCTACAGACTGATGTACACTTTAGTGCATGTTTCATGGGGACATTCTGTTACAAGTGATTTATCCAAGATTTTCATTACATATTAATAAGATAATGAGTTTTATGTGTTAAAATATTAGAGGACGGCTCACTTTATTTATTTAATATTCACATGTTTTATTATTTCACCAGGATATATTTTAAACTTTATAAATACTTTAATATTGATCTAACATAGTTGGTTGTAACATTTATAACGGTTTTACAGAGCAGAACATATTTTAAAACATTATTATTGTTTATTTTAGTCCTTCACAGTTTAAATTGTAGTGGAGGGCTGGTAGCACTGCCCTTAAAGACTGTTGTCACGATATGGTGGTACGGTCTACAAGGCTCACTCCATCGGGTTAGCTTCCAGGTGGCTGCGCAGAAACGCAACCACTTCTCCGTGTCCCTTTTCTTCTGCCCAAGAGAGAGCCGTCTTCCCATCCCTATCCTGACAGGAGACATCAGCATTGTGCTGCAGAAGGACCTCCACAACATTCATATGTCCTTTTAGAGAAGCCCATGACAAGGATGTTCTGCCATCATAACGCTGTGCGTTGACATCAACACCGCGGTGCAGCAGAAGTACCACCATCTCAGCGTGCCCATTAGCAGCCGCCTGGAGAAGAGGACTATCACCGTCTAGATCCAGGGAGTTTAAATCAGCTCCATTCGACAGTAGCAGTTTTGCAACTTCTAGATGTCCAAGACTTGCAGCAATGTTTAATGCAGTCCAGTCATTAATATCCCTTATGTGGATGTCTGGCCTTTTCAACAGTAGGAGTTCAACAACCTCCAGATGTCCTTTACTAGCAGCTGACATTAATGCAGTCCAGCCGTCATTATTCCTTCTGTTGATGTCTGCACCGTTCTCCAACAGTTTGCGTACGGTGGCAAAGTGACCATTTTGAGCCGCAAGGAGACAAGCAGAGTCACCATTTACATCCTGAGAGTTCAAATCAGCTCCATTCAACAGCAGGAGTTCAACGACCTCTAGTTGTCCCATACTTGCAGCGTGAATTAAACCGGTCCAACTGTTATTATCCCTTGTGTGGATGTCTACTCCTTTCTTCAGCAGTGTGCGTACTATGGCAATGTGACCATTATTAGCCGCAAGGAGAAAAGCGGAGTAACCAAGTCCTGTCCGGGAGTTCAAATCAGCTCCAGTGAACAGCAAGAATTCAACGACCTCTAGGTGTCCTTCACTTGCAGCTGACATTAATACAGTCCAGCCATCATTACTCCTTGTGTGGATGTCTGCTCCATTCAACATTAAAAGTTTAACGAACTCTATTTGTCCTTTACTTGCAGCTGCAGTTATTGCAGTCCAGCCATCATTATTCCTTGTGTTAATGTCTGCTCCTTTCTCCAACAGTTTGCGTACAGTGGCAAGGTGACCATTTTGAGCCGCAAGGAGAAAAGCAGAGTTAACAAGTCCCGTCTGGGAGTTCAAATCAACTCCATTGGACAGCAGGAGTTCAACGACGTCTAAGTGTCCTTTACTTGCAGCTGACATTAATGCAGTCCAACCATCATTATTGCATGTGTGGATGTCTGCTCCTTTCAACAGCAAGAGTTCAACGACCTCAAGATGTCCTTGATTTGCAGCGTGTATTAATGCAGTCCTGCCTTTATTATCCCTTGTGTGGATGTCTGCTCCATTCAACATTAGGAGTTAAACGAACTCTAGTTGTCCTTTACTCGCAGCTGCAGTTATTGCAGTCCAGCCATCATTATTCCTTGTGTCGATGTTTGCCCCTTTCTCCAACAGTTTGCGTACAGTGGTAAGGTGACCATTTTGAGTCGCAAGGAACAAAGCAAAGTTACCAAGTCCCGTGCGGGAATTCAAATCAGCTCCATTCAACAGCAGGAGTTCAACGACGTCTAGACATCCTTTACTTGCAGCTGCCATCAATGCAGTCCAGCTGTTATTATTCCTTGTTTGGACGTTTGCTCCGTTCTCCAATAGTTTGCGTACGGTGACAAGGTGACCATTACTAGCAGCGAGGGTAAGAGCACAGTTACCATCTACATCCTGAGAGTTCAAATCAGCTTCACTCAACAGCAGCAGTTCAACAACCTCTACATGTCCTTCACTTGCAGCGTGTATTAATGCAGTCCAGCCGTCATTATCCCTTGTGTGGATGTCTGCACCTTTCTCTAACAGTACGGATACTATCTCATAGTGCCCTCCATGCGCAGCTAACATCAGGGCGGTCGAACCATCCTTAGATTTGATAGAACAAAACATTTGGTAGATTCCAGCGTGTGGAAATGCGACTGCCTCTTCATCAGTATGATTACCATTGTTGAATATTCGTTTAATAAAAATCGATGCTGTTTTTTTTAATCGTTCAAACGTTGCGGTCTTTTTTAGTCCATCGAAGGTATTTTTCGAGGGATTTAGTAAATATTTCACAATACCAATGTTTCCTGCCTTTGCTGCACAGTGCAAGGGATTCATTTCAGATTTATCAAAGGACATACAAACTTCTTGTTCAGCGAATAATTTTAACAAAATATAATCTCCTTCACTTGCTACGAGATTGATGGCAGTATCGCCCTGTCTATCAATGGCAATTAATAAGTGAGTGCGCTCAGTATTACTTTCAATGCCACTTAAGATCTTTTGCACGGTCCTGTAGTCTTTATCTCTCACTGCTGCCATAAATGAAGTGATTTCTTTTCTAACCTGTTCAGTTCTCATGTAGGCCTTGCTTGCACTAATCAACGGCTGTATACTTGAACAATATTGTCCAGATAAGTTTTTATCTCCGTCGCCTCCAATATCTAAGAAAGTAGCAAGCATAAGTTTAAGTTGAAATTCATACGAACAACTCTCCAAATTTTCCTTAATTTGTTTTACAATATCGTGATTCTCATTCTCCAATGCTATGTTCAGTGCGGTCCTCCCGGCCTTGTCTCTTGCTGCTATAAATTGGATGTAGGCTTCTTCAGATATCCTACTGCTCGGGCCACTCAGGAGGACTGCAAATGTGTGCATATTCTGTTCTTCAGCTGCTACATGTAATGGATTTTTGACACGATCATGAAAGAATAGCTGACAATGTTCGGACCAGTGTTGGTACAAAATCGGATTTGTTTCCAGTGCATCGCTCGGTATTGGTGGTAATATAGCAAGCTGGGTCTCTATAAACTTTCTGATTAAATAATACTCTGGCCTGAGCAATAAAATGCACAATTCATCTTTAACGAGTTTGTCTTTTTCTTTGGTTTGTCTTCCCTGTCTGAGCCACTGGACGAAGAAATCTGCGCAAAAGTACTCTTCAAAAGTGCGGTGAATGAAAGGAAAGGTTCCATCAATATTAGCCCGGATCAGCCCTAGTCCACTTATGTCTTTCAATTTTTGGTTAAATATTATTGTGTTTGGGAAATATTCTGCAGCAAACTGTGGGTCTATAGACCGAATAGCTAGGAAATTATGGTTTTCCATTATGTTCATAACCAAATCATTGTAAATGGTAGACGGTAGATTTTTATTCACATTAGTCTTCTGCTCAAAGTATATTGATTTCTTGACATCGATAAATCGTGTATACAAATCATACAGATTGCTGATTTTGCATAAGTTCTGTGCTGGTTCAGGAGACACCACAGACTGTATGGCCTGCTGGAGAAACACTTCGGCCAGCATACGGATCTGCAGCGGTATGCCCAAGAAGCTTGCCACATCCTTCCCTAGCACTTCCTCCACCTCCTTCCTCAGTTCTACGGCAAACTGGCGCAGCCTCCCCTTTTCCGACTCTCCGTGCTCTGGGAGTTCCAAGGCCAGGTGAGGAAGCCAGGAATTCATCATATAATCATCCTGTTCTGTTTCTGTAATTTTTTCTAATTCTGCAGAAAATTCTGAAAATTTATTTTCAAGCCATTCTTGCAGGTGCACCCTTGTGGTGACTACTGTTTTACAATTTGTGGTATTTTTTAAATACTTCAGAACCTCTAACATTTTGACTTTGGTATTTTCTTTAGTTATTTCATCAAACGCATCCACTAAAATACAAATCTGCATCGAACGATCCGATTCGAGGCAATGCTGCAAAATTCTGCGCAGAAAATCATCATCAGTAGGTAAACCCGAAGCACAAATCAAACACATTGTAACCGATTGCAGGCTAAGTTTCGAAGGTAATTTGTCGATAGCGGTCAGGTGATTGTGATCGATTTTCAGTACCCAAGAGCCTCGGATGAGCTCCGACATGCGCGTCAGGCTGGTGGACTTTCCCATACCAGGATCATCAGCAATAATGGTCAACTTCTTTCTTGTATTGCAGAAGACACCTTCCTCGATGGCGTCGCTGTAGTCCCTGGTGAGGAAGGAGCGCAGGCCATCCAGAGAGCCGTGGGAATATTGCCAGACCAAACACGGGCTGCCGCTAATCTCCAGCTTTTCAAAATAATGTTTGTTGAATAATTCGTTTTTATTTTTTATTCCCATATTCAATTCTTGAGAACCATTTTGAATTTCAAAGTGATCTCTCGAGACAAATGGTTTCTCAGCTTCACACGGTCTGCCTCCGATCTTCTGCATTTTGAAATTATGTTTGTTGAATGTCTCCCTTTTCATTATATCTTCAGTTTTCAATTTAAAATGTTTTTTTTTAACAAATATTTCCTTGTCTTCCCTTGATAAATTGAAAGAACTAGTAAGTGATAATTTATCATCCACATTGTTGAATATAAAAACATCCTTATTTCCGTTATAGCGAACAAATTCTTCCATGGATTTAATGACAAAACGAGTGTGGAACTTCCTGCGTATGTAGAGGCCGCTATTGTAAACTTCCCTCAGGGTGAGGCCTTCTTCGCTTAAATAGAGCCAGTAGATTACTTTATCTGACTCCTCCCGACACTTTTCCAGAAACAGGTCCTGTCCATCTTCCTCAGAGATTAAGATTTTCCCCCGCGCAGCATCCGCCACCTCCCCCCAGTAGTCCTGGCTGAGCTGCTCTGGATCGCTGATCACCAGCAGTGGTCCATCGGCCCCGCTCCTCTCCAGTAGTGCGGTAATCTTTGCCTTGTCCACTAGCTTGTTCACTTTGAAATAGAGAGTATCTGATACACAGAGCTTCGGTAGCTTGTTTGGGATTTTAGTTAGATACTGGTGGTCTGTCACGAGGTTCTTCAAAATGTGTGAAATCAAATCATTGATTTTCTTTTGAACCAGTTTATCGTTGGATTTACAGTCATCTCCCAGTAACGTCAATAGGCTCAGTGTTTCTCCTCCTAATACTATTGCATTTCTTGTAAAAATTTCTTCTCTAGATGTAGGAACCAGGTCACTCAATTCAAAATTTTTAAAAGATTTAGTTTCAACGATCAAAGTGAAATCCTTCAATAGTTGATAATTATTATTTTGCGGTAGAATGATGACGAGCTTCTTACGGCTGCAATCAACTAAATTTGTTAAAAGATTTTTGAATAGATCGTTCGGGAGTGAATTATCGGTTGGAGAAGCGAACTCAAGAACGAGTAGGTTATTAATAGTAATACTCTTCTTGTTTAAGGCTTTAATATCTATTTTCTTAGCTATATCAGTCAGATTATCCCAACTAAGTGATGTGTGACAGTTGTCATCTTTCAAATATATTTTATTAAAATCTGTGATTTTGGTCTTAAGCAAGATATTGTTTATTCTGGCAGCTTCAAATTTGGAATCATTTGTCATAATTTGTAAAACACGTTGTTCGGAATTTTCTAAGAATGTATTCAACTCCAAGGTGTCTTCGCAGTCCAGGATATTGGGCAATGCGCGGAGGTAGGCCTGGCCAGTCAAATACAAGGGGGCCGATTTTAAACTACTGTTCTGTTTCCCCACAGCCTCCATTATCTCTGCAGGAAACCAGAGAAACAATCGTTTAGTTTGTTTGATCACTTTCAGCAATACCTCCTTTGAATCACAAGTAATCGTTTTTCTTCTAGCATTAATCTCAATAACTGGGAAATCTAATTCGTTGAGATTTAGGGAAAACTGAAAATTTCTTATTTCCGACAATTCAATCGCATTGCTTCGAAAAAAACTCATATTTTTAACAAACTTCAACTCCTCCGTAGAAAATACTCCCAGATGACAAGTGTTTCCAAACCAAATATTGTATCTGTAATTTTTGGAAGATGGGTCAGTTCCGTCCTTCGTTTCTTTCAGTTTCATCAACTCTTGGTAAGTTCTTCTCTCAGCAAGTCCTTGTGGCCAATTCTCTACTACAAATCTCGTCCTCCCGTCACCGATGGCTTTGATTAAGGGATCTAAAGCATGGGCGTCCACATTGTAAAACAACGTGGCCTTCTTCGAGTCACTGGAGAGATCAAAATCTTTCATTGGGATGTGTTGTATATCTCCCACATGAAAACCAGTGCTGTTTACCATATTAGGATCGGATAAGATGTTGGTAATATCTAATTCCTCTGTGAACATGGAAGGTTTGTAGCGGTCGTCAAAATCTCTTTGTATCTTTATTAACATATCGTCAACCCCTGGACTGTCCAAAGCCAGCGTATGCGCATGGAGACCTTCTTCATTGCTATTGATTTTACGGAAGCCTTTACCTTCCCTCTTCAGGTATTTAACGGTCAAGGTGGTAACCCCTGCCAGCCACGCTCCTAGAGAATGACTGCTAAAAGACAAAGTGAAGCGGCTGTGCTTTTCTTTATTTGTTTTCAGGATTTCTTGCTTAATGTCGTCAGCAAACGTGATTGCGGAACACATATGTTTCGTGTAGCGGTTACAAAATACGCCTTTCCCGTCGACCCAGATAGCCCCTAACTCACTCAGTTTTGTTCCTCGATGGGCTATGACTACCTGTTGCTGCGACGGGTTCCAAAACGCACAGCCGAAGTATCCGGTGAAGATTTTATCTCTCCAGGAGCTGTTCTTTGCCGTGGTGAGCAGGTACCAATCTTTAGGCAGGACCAGCTCCCCCTTACAAGCGGTGTACGCCAGCTGTGAGAAGGCCGCCAACACCTTCTCATCGGGATATGGTTCCAAAGCCATTTTACTTCTATTATCTTCAACGGGATGGACCGATGAGGGCTTGAGGGTTCCCCGCCAGTTGGGTGAGCCGTAAGCCAAGCCCGTATCCGCCTGCATGTTGAGGAGGTGGACAGACTGCGGACGGAATCTGCAACATTGACAACAGTATGGTATTATTATAGCAGGTATTGATAACCTCTTTTCTGCCAATGGCCATTTGAATACTCATCATTCGAGGGTCGGACATATTATGATCATGCATTTAATTCTTAATCGGGTACTGAGCGTGACTGAACCTAAAATTAATACAAGCGTGCCACAGACCACTTTTTGAGAAATTGACTTTTTAGTGTTAGAATCTTAATCGGTTATATATATATTAATCATAAGAGTCTTTAACGCCCTGTGATTGGTCGGCGGGTTCTGGCAGAACTTAGGGCACTCCCTCACGGGTCAGTCCGCTGCGTTTATTTAGAATGTGGGCACTTTTGCACGATGTCACACCATGCAGTCACAACAAATATTTCAAAAATTTTCATGTGTTTTTGAATTCTTACGAATTTTGGGATTTGTTGATTTCATACCAACCAGTTTGGGAAAGTCCAGACAAAACCGATGTATGTATGTATGACGTCACGCATAGCTAGCCAGATTTCAATCGTTTATGCAGGCTTTGACAAATTCAAACATTGAAAATTATTTTATCCATGAAAACGACTTTTATAATAAAAGGTATTTAAGTTATAAGGTGAAAATCATTAAAAAATTTGATTGGAGTTTTTTCATTAGTTCTTTGTTTTTAGTTGTATTAAGGACGGGGTGTTTCGGAGAATTTGAACAATTCATCAAATTTCATTTTCAGGTTTTTTTTTCCATTATTTCTGGCTTTCACCCTTCAAGGGTGTTCTTGGCCATCATTTAAAATTATTGAGAAATGAAAGGTGAATTTAAATATTAATTTTATTTAAATAGGCAAATTTCAAAATTATAATGAAAATTGGAGTCGAGTTCAGACTTAGAAGAGATGAGATGTTGAATGGAGGGGAGGCACTTTTAGATAAGGCTTGATAGAAGAGAGGATATTTGTTTAGAGAGGGACAACCAAAAAATATGTGATCTAAAGTTCCCACTTCTAGACCACAGAATGTACAATCTGGGGAGTCAACGACGTGAATTTTAAAAAGATGGGAAGGAACGGAACAATATCCGATCCTCATTCGAATGAGTGAAGAAATTTCTTTTTTGGAAAAATGAGGGAATTGCTGAAACCACGGTTTTGATGGAATAGTCCTTTGTATTGAGGCATAGCAGGCTCCCTTGGATTGACTAGCAATGTGCCAATACTCTGCCCAAACATTGCAGGATCTATCTTTGATGATGGAAAAAATGTCAGATAGGGGAATGTGGTTTACGAGGGTAACAACAGGGTTGGACGCTCCTTCTGTGAAAGATTTTTTTAAGTTCTGTTTTTATTTCAGTTCTGTCAAGTAACTAGCCTATAATGATATAATAACAGAACTTTAATAGGACTTTCATAGAAGCCGAAAACGAACGTTGAAATTTGATGAAATATTCAAATTCTCCGAAACAACCCGTCCTATATAGGCCAGGGGCTTCACAAAACTGAAATAATAACAAAACTTGAATAGAAACGTCACCGAACTTGAAAATCAACTTTGAAATTTGATGAATCGTTCAAATTCTATGAAACAACCCGTCCTTAATGTTTCAGATTCTTTGTATAATATTATAAATACATACCGACATCGGTCGAAAATATTCTATTTATGTTTTAATATAAAACTTTTAGCATTATGCTTTTGAGATTTGTACCGCAAATACATAAAGGGAACCACCCCACCCTGTTGTACCACAAATGCATCAAGGGCAACACCCCACCCTGTTGTACCGCAAAGAAAGCGGGAGAAGATTATTTTGAACACCGGAACATACAACAATAATTCCTTCTCGTCTGTGTGTCAAATGTATGTGTATGTAAAATGATTTAGTAAATGGTGCAACCAGAGTTCACTGCCCTCGCCCTTCACAGTTACTTGATTGCAATTAGTACCTACCTATTATGTAAGTATTCTAAGTTTAAGTTTATCGTAAGGTTTGTTTAATTAACTGACTAACTATCACTCCGTATCATTCACATTCATACATCGTCACACACATACCCTTCTGTTATTCTGACTCTTGACTTAGCCTGACTCGAGTTTTTGTTTCACTTTAATAAATTATATAAAATTTTATTTTTTATGATTTTAATTTAAGGTTTGTCAACTAAAAGTATTGCTGTAGTTTAAATAGACTTTGTTACATTTTTGCCGTTGAAATAAGACAGTGTAATATATTTTGTTGACTATAATACATTATAATCTATGGTACATTGTGTCAATACGTTATGAATTAAATACGAAGTTTACAGTGTAAATAGGTATCTTACCTAAAATAGAGTGATAACGACATAGTTTAAAATGTTCAGTTATATTCTACTGTCGAGTGAATCTTTAGTGTTAACAATATTATTGACAATATTCTAACGGAACCTAGCAAAATACATCGGATTTACTTGGGACCATTGGTCTCGTGTCTTTGAAAATGGGTTTCACAGAAGGGAATTGACGGCTTACAAACAAATGGCGCTAAATACTCAGCCCACTCCCGTTACGCAGTCTGCTCTCCCTATGCAAAGCGTCCAAATAATTGAAACTATTAACGAGACGCAGGACAGAAAGGTGAGAGCTTCCGTCCTCATTATCCACAATCTTCCGGAAAGTACGGAAACCACTCAATTAAACAAAATAAAGGATGACACCAATAATGTTTGGAACATTTTGAACAAAATTAACCTGCAGGACAGTTTAAGGTATACCGATTGGGAGTTAGGAAGAGCGACAAGGCCAGACCTTTAAAAATTGAACTCCCAAACGGCCAAGCTTATACTGTACAACAAAAACAAACTGACTTCATACGAATCTACCGAGACCAAACTCTTATTCAATGGAAACAATTAATGGTTCTACGATCAGAACTTGATTCACGCACGAAGGATGGAGAATCGAAACTAATTATAAAATATGTAAACTCGGTTCCGAGAATAGTTGTGAAAAATCTACCAAAAAACTAACGCAACAACTCATCTAAAAAACAACTAATGAGTTATTACCAAAACTACAGAACTTCGGATTATCTACACCAGAGGTTCCCGAACTTTTTTGCCCCGTAGACCACTAGCCAAATATTTTTTTTTTCCAAAAGATGTGCAATGTTTTGCTTCAATATAATAATTATGATGAGAAAAGGAACGTATATCTCTGTTTATATACCTCAATAAACAACTTTACGAAATATAAAAATACAAATAAGTAATTTCTCAGTCTATTATTAGTATTACGTAAACTATGTTATTTGTGTTAGGTGTATTGTGTCATTTACGGAACTCCTAAATGTTGACTTGAGGTAAATGGGGGTCGGCTCGTATGTACCCCCATTTGAATCTTGTGGACCCCTAAATTTTTTTCTCGCTGACATAGACTCCCAGCAAGCCGATATCGACCCCTGGGGGTCCGTATAGACCAATTTGGAAACCTCTGATCTATACCAACTATTCATCGTGGCATCATAATATTAACAGAAACCTGGCTGGACCTTGACAAATATAGTAAAAAACCGAACCAATGTTTCACTGTGAATAATCCGGAAATCAGTATTAGGTACACGGATTTCAATCTTTACTTGGAAGGCAAAATCCATCTTATCTCTAAATAGTATAAAATAAAGTGGCTATCTGTTTGTGCGCTGAGTTCTTGTAAACTATGCAACGGAGTTTGATAGGGTTTTCAGTGTGATTTAGAGAATTTCTTCCGGAAAGTTTATGTATATAATACATGGATATTATATTCATTGAAAGAAGAGAAAAGTGGAGCAACGCCGGGTACACGTCAGCTAGTTTTAGTGTAATAGAGATAGAGATTTCAGTCTGCCTCGGAATTAAGTTATTGATAGGTTCAACTCTCTGTCTGGCTAAGTCCTCCATCACTGCACAAGCAAAACGCACCCACTATCATGATGGTAAAAGGAGGAGTTATTCAAATACTGTCAGGTTATTAATGGAATTCACGAAATGTTTCTTAAAATTTTAATAATAACATAATTTTCCCTGTATCTCAAATATTGAATTACATAATATTTCGTAATACGAAGTCTGTTGTTATCGCTAGCGGAAGCGGAGTATGTTCACGAGAACTATAAATAGGAATTAATCACAGTCTGGCCCAACTCTGTGGTTAGAGCTTCATTATAAAGTTAATTAAATTGAGTCAACTGTTTTCTTTGTATTTCGATATTATTATTGCCTTTTTTCCAGTTGTAATAATTTCTTGTCGAACGACGCAAAGGATCACAATGGAGTACTGATACCAACCCTGAAGTATGATAGGATGAAAGTAGACTGAATGCTGTAGAAGTGAGATCCCTGAGGCGTATGTGTGTGAAAACGTCAATCATGAACCTAAAGTCTAGACCGACGTGTAAACTATGTACTAGGTGTATTGAAATTATATTAAATTTTTGTCACGAGAAATTTATATCCGTTGACAGGCGTTTTCAACAATAATTGGTAATCTGTAAACAATACTCGGTTCCTGGCAACTACAGATACAGATGTCGCGGGACATTGTACAAAGGACTGAATAATGTTAAAATATCAAACAGAACAAAGCACACATCAAACATCGTTCCGTACAAAGACATTATATAGGTACTTTTAAGTAACCTCCTGCTTACGAGGGCGCCTTGTGCCCATAAGCAATATTACTCATATTTATATTCTCGTAACTAACTATCTGGGGTTTCATTGCTTACTAGCAATCAGGCCTCACCCATATTCTGTCAGACGGTCTTTGCAATCAAATCCAAATAAATGGAATATTTTTGAACGCATTCGAAAACTAAAAACTGTTTTTGTAAGCTGTTGAAATACGCTATCATATTTTTTTATTAGAAATGAACATATATTTGTTGATATATTAAAATTTTTGATGCAAACATAAAAAACTTTAAAAATGGTTCACTTTACGTTCTTTGTAACTAAAATTACTGATAACAAAAAATATATATTAAAACAATCTTATTTTAATAAACAAATGTTTCATAAACGTTATTGTCAGCTCATATTTTTAGCTCACTTAAGGCTATGCACTACGTTGTGTAATATTTTAAATCGAGCCGCTATCAATAACAGCCCTTACGTAAATGGCGATAAGGTTTAAATTCCCGCTTAACACCATCCGCCTGTTTTGATTTATGCAAGAAAAAAACATGGCCAAAAAGTGCCTTTTATTTTATTTCAGTGATGTTCAGGCATAAATATTTAATATTTTTTACGATCATTTTATAAATAACTAAATTTGCCACATTATACAATAAAATCATAACCGAAAATGGGTTCGTAAGTAGGAGATTTTGAACTTTAAAGTAGTTTTCATAGGCCTTATACATTATTTTTTTTCTGGGCTTATAAAAAGACTTATCTAAAAAATACTCGATTATTTCAAAGGCCAAGATGTATTCTACTCGCAGTATTTAATTAAAGCATCTGTAACATTTCTAGGCGACCAAATTTTCAAACCAAAAACACATGATTTTGCATTACTACGTATGGCATCGCCCGAAGTTTCAAACTTTTTCTCAAATCGCGGTAAGAATCTTTGGTTTCATAGAGGTACACTTATTAATTTGTCTGTTGTAAAATTCCAAATTCGAATATAAAGCGTGGTGTGGTTACGAATTCCGCTTCACTCTTAATACGCAATATTTCACTTTCAAATAAATGGATTTAGCTCTATTAATTCAAAACATGATTTATTATGTCGGGGGAGATGGAAAAATACGCACTTTTAATTTTAATTTCGTTTATTAAGTCACTTACGCGATATGTCACACGAGATTTCAAAGAAACAAAATAATGTGACATTTGCCGGAAATACCACAACTAGTTATTTACCTAGACAGTGTGCGGGTTAGGTACAGTACCTACCTACGAACTAATTCAGTTAGAAAATAAAATCTTGAAAATATTAAATTAATATATATAACCTAACCTAATCTAACTGTGACTTTCTATAGCAAAAAAATGCCCCTTTAATAACGCCTGCTCGCGTCCCCTTTAGAGTTACATCCCAGTTTTCAAATAGTATGTGGGCTATGCTAGGTTTGTATAGGCTTGTTTGTGATTTAATTCTAAAACCTATTTTACATGTTCTAACCTAACCTAACCTAACCTAACCTAACCTAACCTAACCTAACCTAACCTAACCTAACCTAACCTAACCTAACCTAACCTAACCTAACCTAACCTAACCTAACCTAAACTACCTAAACGGAATACGTTTAATCACATTTTATTCTATTTGTTTGTTATTCGGGTTATTGTATTTAATTATATGTTGATTATTTGTTATAAATAATACATTGACTTACATATTAATATGGATTAATTATACACGATATTATTTATTTTATATGGCAATACTATTTTTTTTTTGGTTGGCAGCAGTGTCTATGAAATATTTTGTAGGTATGAATTACGATATTATGAATATAATCCAACTCTTGATATGAACATAGTCGCTTTTGGCGGCGCCGCATACTAATTGACATATCGCGTAAGTGACTTAATAAACGAAATTAAAATTAAAAGTGCGTATATTTCCGTCTCCCCCGACATAATAAATCATGTTTTGAATTAATAAAGCTAAATCCATTTATTTTAAAGTGAAATATGGCGTATTAAGAATGAAGCGGAATAGGAGAAAATTAATAAACTTACAAGTCAAAAGCGGGTTGCAGACCAAGAGCTAAGCTAAGTTAGTTTAGCTTAGCTCGCGTAGCTGAGGTGATTCTCCATACTTGTGTGCAGACCGCAAACTATGTAAGCTAAGCTATGTGAACTACCCGAAATATGCCAAGCTAAGTTAGTTGTGTATGCCGGCCGATGCTAACTGAGCTAAGCTGGCTCGCCCGCCTCACCCCTCGCGCTCCCCTTTGGCTCCTTTCGTTAGTGTTGTCCAGTGTTGTCGAGTCTCTCGTGCGCATCGCAAAAGAAAAAGCTTGCTGATGAATCATTACGCGATTTACTTAAAGAAGTTGATGGCGATTTTATGCAGCGATGTGAGCAAAGAGACAAACGTAGAGCTGAGGAGGCAGAAGTAGCGAACAAAAACAAACATCCGTTAAATTTGTTCTTTGACAGCATGTGTGAGACAACTAAAAAGCTTCCCGATTGGATTCAAAGGGATGTGAAGAAAAAGCTTTTTAGCATTATATGTGACGCAGAGGAGACTTACGAAAAATACATGTCCAGGCAGCAATACCAAAACGAGTATACGTCATCATCCGCCAAATCAACACTACAAGATGATAGTGATACCTTTCATAATTTTAATTATCAATAACTTCGCTTTTTATTTTTTAATATTAATTTACAAAATACACATCTCTCATAAATAAACGTAACATATTGTTTTACTTACCTCAAACAAATGGCCAACCTTTCTTCAGGAGTTATAGCTTTTCGATAGTTGGTATCTTGTTTAATAATATCCCCGATAATCAATGATAACAACTCATAAAATGAGCTTTAGAAACACGATAATACATCTGAAAGTGTTCATCATCCAATTCGTAAAATAAAGTTCCAAACTCTCCACTTGTTGGCCGACATTCGATGTGTTGACTTATATAAAGTCTGGAATTGTGTCTCTTCTTTAGGTAAGAATACGTCAATATTAACCTTCTTTTCCAATGTTCAATATAATCATCATCAGAATTTTCTCCGTCGATCATTTTAACTTCCCATAGTGACACGTCCGTCGGGCTGAACTACTTGCACAACACTGACTTAGCTTTCGCTTAGTTGTTGATGTGCACGCGAACACATTTCTAGTTTAGCTATAGCTGGCTTAGCTTAGCTGACTTAGCTTAGCTCCACCATAGCTTAGCTTTTGGTCTGCAACCGGCTTTAAAGCCCAGCTACACTACTCGCGAAGTTGATCGAAGTTGACCGAATACGATAGTGTGGGCACGAACAACAACAACAACCTTCGCTTCGGGCAACTTCGCTTCGCTTCGCCCGACTTCCGATTGTTGTCGGTAAATGCGCCCGAGTCAAAGGACTCGAAGCGTTACTCGCGAAGTTGCACGAGTGTGTGGGCACGCACTTCGAACTTCGGCTAACTTCGTCGAGGACTTCGTCGAAGCGAGTAGTGTAGCTGACACTTAAAGCTAGCCAAAGACACAACGATTTCTGTGAGACAACATGAGTTGTTCCCAGAAGCGACCAAATTAGCCTAAATAACCTAAAGAATTGAAACTCTCAGATATGCTTACCTATAGCGAAGGTTTCTTGTTTCTGTGCTTGCTTCTTCTTTTAGTCCAGATTTGATTTAAATTAAACGTTCTTCTCAATCACGAATCACAAAATCAACCGGTCAACGACGAAACTTATAATAAAGAAACCCGTGTATAGTTAGAGTTGTAGCGTGCTTTTTAGACCAGTGACGGGAGTGGCGCGGGCGGCGCACAGTGGGCTGAAAATCGCCTTTCATAGACATAGAGACTTGAATTTTCAAGGGTATTTTTTTGGCTAGAAATGGATTCTGCTGATCATTACTATGCTATAAAATGTCGTACGAAGCAATTGCGTGTACAAATGAAGGTGTTATAATTTTTTTAAGAAAAAATTGTATGGCGCTGACATTAAAAATGAGGCTATCTCTGGAATCATAAGGTTGGCCGTTCTATCCTTACAGACAGATAATACTATTATTTATTTGTATTTTTTTGACATACTTCATATTGTGGCGCAAGGTGCGATTTTTTTTTTTAAATCCTAAAGTGAAAAAAAAAATCTTTTTTTTGTTGATGATTCATTTTAATGCTTAAATGCTTTACATATGAGTATGCTTTGTCTAGTTTACAATATTTTATTTACACTGCAAGCCAAAACACTGTGCACAGTGGGCTGAAAATCGCCTTTCATAGACATAGAGACTTGAATTTTGAAGTGTATTTTTTTGGCTAGAAATGGATTCTGCTGATCATTAATATGCTATAAAATTTTGTATGAAGCAATTGCGTGTACAAATGAAGGAGTCATAATTTTTTTAAGAAAAATTTGTATGGAACTGACATTAAAAATGAGGCTATCTCTGGAATCATAAGGTTGACCATTATTTCCTTACACACAAATATACTACTATTTATTTGTATTTTTTTGACATACTTCGTATTGTGGCGAAACTTGTGATTTTTTTTTTAAAAATCCTCAAAGATGAAAAAAAACTTTTTTATGTTGAAGATTCATTTTAATGCTTAAATGCTTTACATATGAGTATGCTTTGTCTAGTTTACAATATTTTATTTACACTGCAAGCCTAAAAGCGTTTAAGCATTAAAATGAATCATCAACATTAAAAAGGGTTTTTTCAACTTTGAGGATTTTTAAAAAAAACATCGCACCTTGCGCCACAATATGAAGTATGTCAAAAAAATACAAATAAATAGTAGTATTATTTGTGTGTAAGGATAGAACGGCCAACCTTATGATTCCAGAGATAGCCTCATTTTTAATGTCAGCGCCATACAAATTTTTCTTAAAAAAATTATAACTCCTTCATTTGTACACGCAATTGCTTTGTACGACATTTTATAGCATAGTAATGATCAGCAGAATCCATTTCTAGCCAAAAAAAATACCCTTGAAAATACAAGTCTCTATGTCTATGAAAGGCGATTTTCAGCCCACTGTGCGGCGTACGATGAAAGATGTGACGATGACGCATAAATAAACCACTCTGACGCGTGTGACGAACAGTGTTGCCAACGGATCTTGGTCTAATGTCGCCGTTTTTCAAACATTTAGTAGCCTAATGTAGCCGAATTTCAGTTGCAGCAATTCTAATGAACTCGCATAAATTCTGCCCACATATGTTCTACGTGAGCTTGATTCCCCCTTTTATTATTTATTCGAAATCCATGGGGGGGGGGGTTGTTAGAGAATTTCTGTAAAACATAATTCCCCACAAAAATGATTCAAAATGAGTACTCCCCAAAAAAATTTTCAAATCCATGGGGGGGAGGTTGTTACAGAACTTCGCTGAAAAAAAATTCCGCACAGCCAAAAACATTATGTGATTCCCCACAACAATTTTGAAATCCATGGGGGGGGGGGGTGGCTAACGAAATTCCATTAAAAAAAATTCCTCACATTTTTCCATTGAATTTAAAAAATCTGAGGTAGCCTAATCGGCGACCGGTCGCCTTTTAGATTTTTACGTCGCTGATTCTCATTCTAAGTAGCCTAAATGACGATAAATCGCCTTCGTTGGCAACACTGGTGACGAATCATGAATCCATAAATAAACCACTCTATCATGACTCATGACTATTGAATGTTGATGTCATTCCAGTGTTGCCTGGGGAAATTCCCCTAGACCTAGGGGAAAAAACTTTTTTTAGGGAAAAGTAAAAAAGCATACAAATCTTGGGAAATTCTGAAATGTTGACCACAAGGTCAATATTCTAGGAAAATTTTGAAATATTTGCCTGAAATTCTTTGATTTAAATACAATTTTTGATGCTGTCAGAAAGTCTGAGAAATTGTGTGATTTTCCGTAATGGTGCACCGTACGTTTTGTGATGGTACACAATACGTTTTGTAATGGTGCACCGTATGTTTTGTAATGGTACGTTTTTTCATCTAAACACTGAACTAAACTTACCGTTAACGAAAAAACCACATATTTTATTAGACAAATATATTATACATTATTGTAATTCTCACTTTTTTATCGTTTCATATAAAGCCATTTGCAGCGAAGTTTCGATTCTCAATTATGATCTTTCACCAGGGTGATACTGAGAGTATTTACAAGTGTGTGTTACAAAATGAACCTTGAGGTGAGTTTTTCACAAAACGGCGCTATATAAAGTTGCTTCCTGAAGTATATAGTACAGGTTGCGACCAAGACCCCAACTCTGAACTTTTCCTTTATCCAGGTAGCATTGCATCTAACCGCTGTGCTACCAAAACCCTTTCATTTACTGACATTCTTATCAATATCATGTTTCCGGTTATTCGTCGCCTACAAATTAAACGAAGATGGTGCCAATAAACGTTATATTTTCTTTCGAACAAATGAGTAAAATCCACTGGACATTTTGAATGGATGGTGTCAATAACATTATATTTTCGGTACGGAAAACTATGACCACCCATTTGATAACCTTGGATATGAAACAATTCCATGAAGGGATTATTTCTCCCGAGATGTAAGGAAATTTCCCAAGACATCACATCACCGGTGAAACATGCGGCGGCCGAGAGATCACGTGGTTGGCTTATTTATGCAGATGTGGATATCTATGTACAGATGTATACACGCGCTCTCGTTGGTTGCTTTTCGCCGCCATATTTCAAATCTCCCAGTTCAAATTGCGTGGAATAGAAATGAATAATCTCTATTGAGTGTGACTTACATTTCACAGACTGTTCAGTTCTTAATTCTTAGATTGTTTAGACCATCTGGACCAATTTAAATAGCAAAGATCTCTACAAAGTGAAGTCAATTATTTGGAAAACCGATATAACTGATCACCATGCATGCATTCTTTTTTATGATAACAAAACTAAACCAAAAAAACATTACCTAATAACCAAAAAATCCACCATTAATATGACTATTTTAGCCGAAAAACTAAAAAAATGAGCAATGGTACAATGTGTTAGATAGTGATGATACTAAAACCTGCTCAAACAACTTTGAAAATATATTGTCACAGCACATAAAAAAATACTACTATTATTACGACTATTGAAACTACAGTTCAAATAAAATCAAAACCAAGATGTTTAAAACCTTGGATAACCCAAGAACTTTTAATATCTATCAGAAAAAAAGAAAAACTGTATAAAGCAACATTAAAAAATCCCCTAGACGAAAAAACATAAATTTTTTACAAAAAAAAAATAAATAAACTAAAACCTGTATTGAAAAAAGTAAAGAGAACTATTTCAAAAAGAAAATACTGACAATAACAATGTTTGCACTTTTTTAAATGGTCTTGAGATTTCTTTATGGTCCACGATATATTTACCTGTCTGGACCAAACGACCGTTTTGTCTGTGGTTAAGGGGGTGACAAAATGGGGCCATACAAAAACGCACGAAGATATCAATCTAGAGAGTGGTTTATTTATGGTGCCCACACTCGTGCCATAAAAAACCGGTAAAGTGGCTAATGGCAATTAAGTAACACTTAGTTTCCACTTAATTACCTACTACAGAAACATTTATTTATTTCGGGGGAGATGGTAAAAATGCATTATAGTTCCATTTTTCCCAATCACGTTGTGAATTAATTTTAAAGGTTATAAAATACGCTTAATTCTTTTAATAACCCAAACAATAACCTTTAACCTATTTTGTGTATGTTTACATCTCCCCGGCTTAAATTAAAGCCCAAAAAAACTATTATAAAAATAAAAATGTCCTTGAAGCAGAAAAATGTCGAAATGTTTTCCAAGGGCAAGGTTCATCTGACTAAGAAAATAAACTTTTACAGTGCATTTCCTTAAGATGAAACTTGTTAATCTGAGAAGAAGAAACCCAAAATGACAAGAAATTTGCAAAAACACTGAAGAAAATTTCCAAAACATGATTGTCCGACAGTACGACGAAGAATTCCAACACTAATCAATAACATGAATAAGTTTATCGATATAATAAATAACATTTATACGTTGTGGAGGAAGACATATGCCCAAAAAAAAGAAACCCAAAATGACAAGAAATTTGCAAAAACACTGAAGAAAATTTCCAAAACATGATTGTCCGACAGTACGACGAAGAATTCCAACACTAATCAATAACATGAATAAGTTTATCGATATAATAAATAACATTTATACGTTGTGGAGGAAGACATATGCCAAATATGAAGCATTGTTCAAAAAACCGTACGAATAATCTAAAAACTGTCAATTCACTTTAAACTTGAACTTACGTAGGTAGGTTGAATATATGTTTGTAACTCGCTAACACTATACTGGCTTATATTGTATTTTTATCACGAACAACTTTAACACGCAATATTTTCGACGGAAATGATAGTATTTCGGCAGCAAATGACAACCCGCGTGTATAAATAAACCACACTCATTTTGTTTGAATGATTTGAAACTGTCAAACGGCAAAATTCCGTCATCTCTTTCTGTTACACGAGTCATTATGGTAGAGAGCGAGAGATCAAACCAATCCTTCTTTTCTCACCAATGAGATCTGAGCTTTTAGCCATATTATTCGTTTTCTATAAGAATTTTGAGGTGGGCGTGGCGGTTTCAAATGAGTTTCAAGGCCAAAGCTTAGTTAAATGCCCCTGACTAAAACCGAACCGTCTAAGGCTGGCCGCATACATACGTTTTCCGTATTCGATTTCCGAATTCGGATTTCCGAATGCACGGAATCAGTAGAAAATACATTAACTGCCGCACACGTTCGTTTTAGTTCCGTTCGGAACAAATTCCTTACGCACGTTCCGAATGCAACCGGCGCGTTTGGAGAAACCGAATGGAAAAAACCTAATGACGTCATGTGGAACGCAGCTCTTGCATACATTTTGTTTGTGCCGACGCAAACGTTCGGAAATTTCCGTTCAGTAATTCAGTGTTGCCAACGGATCTTGACCTAATATCGCCGTTTCTCATACATAAGGTAGCGTAAAGAAGCCGAATTTGCTGTGGGACATGTTTAAAATTGATGTTTAAACATGTAAGGGGGGGGGGGGTGGCTGGAGAATTTCAATAAAATAAAATTTGTTAAAAATAAAACGTATGTATGCGGCCAGCCTTAGACGGTTCGGTTTTAGTTGAACAACTTTTTGACTGAACGACAAAAATTTGCGGAACGAACTTGAGAACATACTGTTGAAAAAGAACAAAACCGTCATAATTAATAATTATATAATTATATAATTACAACAATACCAAGTGTCACAGTGAACACATACTTTTTTTGCTCCACAAAATTTAACAGTAAACATTAATCTAAGGACTCTATGTAGTGATTTTTATTACAAGAACTCAACTAAAATCTAAACTTAAACAGTGAAATAATAGTTGCAGCTGCCTAACTGGTAACTCTTTATTTATAACTTAATATCTCAAACCTCAACTGTCACCAGAGCGCATTAGACACACACAAACAAACGCCATACAGAAGGAAGTACTACTGACATACACATTCAGAGTATCGAAGTGTGCAAGTGAATAGCCCATCTAACTTGTCACAGACAACTCAAGTGCAGGGTTGTCACCGCTATATTATATAAAATAAAATTAAAATAATTTTATAAATTCCAACTTGCAAGATGAGTGCCACAGATGCTCTTTCTTATATCAATAAAGCGAAAGAAGAAATTAGTGCTCTATACAGTAACATAACGGATCCCGCTTTAAAACTAACTAAAGATCAGATGACCAAACTACTCAATAAACTGTCCAACCTCTCTGGCACTATGTTGGATGTAGGTGTAAAAGTTGGAATTCTCGAGGGACAGGTCAAGTCGTACGAGCACATGGTCTCTTCAAAATTGATAGATTCAAACTCATCACAAGAATCCACAAACTCACCAACTGTATCAATGTGTGAAGCTGCCGATGAGCTCGAAGAGAGGAAAAAACGGTCAAAAAACATAATTATTTTTAACTTCCCTGAAAGCTCAGCCAGTTCCCATATAGAAAAAAATACTGATGATACAACGAGAATCTTAACCACACTAACAACTCTTAACTCATCCATCACCCGAGCCAACATAACAACTTTTCGTCTGGGAATCACAAAACCTGACAAACCTCGACCTCTTAAAGTCATCCTTGACAGTTCCATCCAAGCCATAGACATACTGAAGAAAAAGAACAACATAACGGAATACCCCGGTATTAAAATTTATTCAGACCAAACCCCAGCTCAAAGAAACTATCTCACCAAGCTACGTTTAACACTAGAACAAAGAACCAAAGATGGTGAGATTGGACTCACAATAAAATACAAAAATAATAAACCTGTTATTGTAAATAGTAACCCAAAAAACTAAAACCTATCATGGCTTACTATCAGAATATCAGAGGCTGCCGCACAAAACTTAATGAGCTAAGAACATCGATTCCAATCCATCCCTTTCAATTATATTTCCTGACTGAAACTTGGTTGGATCCGTCCTTTAACACAGAAGAACTAGGCTTCACTTCACACAACACCTACCGCTTAGATAGAAGTACCGCCACCAGCACCAAATCAAGAGGAGGAGGTGTATTAATATCAGTCACCAAATCTATAACTTCATCCAGGCTAAAATGCAAACACAAAAATATAGAACAAATTTTCCTACTACTCAAGACGAACCTAGGAAAAATCATTCTTGGATGTGTTTATATTCCTCCCGGATCAATTACACAAATTTACGTAAACCACATTGAAGATGTAGAGGCCCTCAAGCTCAAATATCCGGAAGCTAGAATGCTGCTAATCGGCGACTTCAATACTCCCAATATAGACTGGATTACCCATAGCGATAACTCAACAACTCATTTTAATACATCTGCTAATGCTCGTGAAATTATAAATATGTCAAATTTCCTAGGTCTTAAACAAATTAATAACGTATACAACTCTAATCACCACTTACTAGATCTTGCATTTAGTAGCGATCCTTCAGTAAAATTATGTAAATCCATAGACCCCCTTCTTCCCGAAGATTCCCACCATCCTCCCTTAAATATCACCATTACTAACAACTTCCTAAACATTTACTCTAATAGTGTTCCTAAATATTCATACAATTTTGCAAGGGCAGATTATCCACTGATAACAAAATACTTAGAAAGTACAGACTGGTCCTTTTTAGACAAAAACACAAATGTTAACCAAAATCTTGAATCTTTTTACTCCATCATCAACACGACTATTGAAAAATATGTTCCCTTAATTCAATTCAAACCATCAAAGTTCCCCAAATGGTTTAATAATGACTTAAAACACTTAATAATTAACAAAAAAATCTGGCACAAAAATTTCAAAGAGAGCAACTCTATCTCAGACTACAAAATATTTCATAAATATAGAACTGACTGTAAAAAGCTCTCCAAAAAATTATATCAAACATACATACTCAACACAGAAAAGTCTATTCCTTCAAATACCAAAAACTTTTTTACACATGTAAACTCACTAAGAAAATACAAACCTAGCCTACCAACCTACATGTATTTCGAAGGGAAAAGTAGTAGTGATACTAATGACATCGTTAATTTGTTTGCCGACTTCTTCAAAAATGTTTACGATAATGATATCCCAAATGTTCAACTTCCACCCTTTCATCCAAAGGAATCGGTCCACATTCCCGCTTTACATATAAATGTTCCTGATGTTATACGCAAAATAAAAACACTCGACTTAAAGAAAAAAGCGGGTCCTGACAAAATTAGTCCTGCCTTTCTAATTAACTGTGCATCAATAATAGCCAATCCACTATGTCATATATTTAACCAAACATTAAATTCTGGCTGCTTCCCCGACCTATGGAAAAATTGCTATCTAACACCTGTATTTAAAAAAGGCGATATTCATGATGTCACTAATTACCGACCCATCTGCATGCTCTCAACTATCCCCAAACTGTTTGAAAAACTTATCCTCGATAAAATCTCCATACGTATTAACAACATCATTGTAACTAATCAACATGGATTTATGCCAGGCAGATCCACACTAACAAATCTCTCCTTATATGAAAATTTTATAGCATGTTCACTCGAAAACAAAACCCAAGTCGACTCAATATATACAGACTTTGTAAAAGCGTTTGACAAAGTTAACCATAAAATTCTTCTCAATAAACTTAGTCAAATCGGAATTGATGGTAAACTATTGGAATGGATAAAAAGCTACTTAACAAATAGAAATCTACAAGTAAAAAATAATTCTAACCTTTCACACGAATTCATAGCTACTAGCGGTGTACCCCAAGGGTCACATTTAGGCCCAATACTGTTTCTCCTTTTCATTAACGATATTGTTACTGTATTTGATAAAAATGTTGAAGTGCTACTTTTTGCCGATGACCTTAAACTATTTAAAATTATAAAAACAATAAATGACTGTATTCAAATTCAATTAAATTTAAATAAACTTCAAGATTGGTGCAAAACTAACAAACTTTATCTCAATATTAGTAAATGCCACATTATAAGATTTTTCAGAACAACACAACCCCTTAACTATCAATACAAAATTAATAATGTTTCTCTCGCCTCTGTAAGTGAAATTAACGATCTCGGCATTATTTTCGATTCAAAATTTAACTTTCTTTCACATGTAGAAACAGTCACCAACAAAGGATTAAAAATGCTCGGCTTCATTCTCCGAAATGGCAGAGACTTTAAAAATATTTCAACACTAAAAATCTTATATTCCTCACTTGTTCGAAGTCAAATCGAATATAATTCTCCTATTTGGTGTCCTTACTTTAAAATCCACTCCGACTCTATTGAAAAAATTCAGCATAAATTCCTAAGATACATTAACTATAAACTCGGTCTACCTATAGAATCAATAAATTACTATCACTTGATGAAAGAATTAAACTTACTTAAACTCTCAGATAGAAGACTTATTTCCAATTTGACTTTTATTTTTAAAATTGTCAATGGTATTATAGACAGCCCTGATATATTAAGCCTAATTACCTTCCATATACCCACTAGAACCACTCGATCCAAAATTCTTTTTAATTTCAATAACAATATCAGGACTGAGTCATTTAGAAACTCGCTTATACCTATATTGCATGCAGTTGGCAATGCTTTCTCAGAAGTAGTAGATGTGTTCAACTGCACGGAATATAGTTATAAGAAGGCTATAATAACATACCTCTGTCGTAATTATCAATGTTATTAGGCATAATACCATTCTATTCATAAGTTATCACAAAACCTAAACTATGCACTTACATCAGATATCAGACAGAAGAGTGTTATATACTTAATCAAAACTATAATTTTTCCCAAAATTGTTATGAGATGTCTTACTGACAGCCCTGATTCAATAGAGCTAACTCTTAGTTCTCAGCAAATTCAACCAAATTCAATATTGAAGGTAACAATAACCTCAATACTAAATTACTGTACGGATTGAAAATAAAAATGCTATTGTACCTATGTATACCAGATGTTATTCTTGTTTAATTTTCAACATAATTTCTCAGAAATTATTCTGTTTAACATAATACTGTTTCGTTCCTGTGAACCACTGTAAACATAAATCATGTATATTGTAAAAGCCTTTTACGGCGTCTAAATAAATAAATAAATAAATAATTGGGTTAGAAAATAGCTTTTAAGAAGAATTGAATTAGATTCACCTAATACTATTTTGAGAGAGATGGTATTACAATATTAGAAGATATTGAAGGGTATTTAAGGGGACGGTATCAAATCTCGACTTCAGTACAGTTAGGTATTATTGCTACTTGTAAATGAATCGGTCGGCCGCTAGAACAGCTGCGGTTTCAAAACCAACACCGCGTCTTTTGAGTAGATAGGGGGATGATTGACACGGTTTTGATAAAATACGAAATAAAAATACACGTGCTTTATAAAATTTATATTTATTTACTAAATAATGGATACAACTTGACAGAATAAAAATCATACTAGCAAAATAATGGATATACAGTCACATCTTTTACGCCCTGGACCTTTTTTGACGTCTCAGTTTTTTACTCAAAGTCACATAGAATCTAATCGTGTTTTGACTTGGAAAAGATTTTTGGTTCATAAATTTGATTGTATGGTTTGTGTAATGACAATAACTGTTTTTTTTAAATATAATATTACCAGAAAGCAATGGGTGTGAAAAAAGGGAAAACGTAAAATTAAGTTACGACAAATATTTTTTGATTATATATTTAGTGCGATAGAAATGGAAAAAAGTTTATTTGTAAATCATGAATGTAATTTGAAAATTTATTTCAATGTTTTTTTCGTACTCGGAAAAGAATATATTTTACAATATTAACTTAGATATACAAAAAAGTAGAATGAAGTACATAAACTAAGAAAAAAACACAGTCTAAGATAGATATAAAGAAGTTGATAAAAATTGATATAAAATTATCTAAATGTCTTGGTTAAAAATACTTTTTTCATGTTTTTAGCATAATATCCTCGAAAAGTGCCAAAACTTTGGCTTTCTTTGTGGTTAAGGCTATTAAAAAAGTTTTTTGTACATTGTATAAAATACACTATAATTCTTACTATGCATGTTACCGGTAATATATTATTTTATATTTATTTTCTCTCTCTCTCATATATATATTTATATATTTTTTTTAATAATTTATTTATAATACTACTACCCGGAATTAGCCATCAACGAAATTCAGTGCATTTATCGATGGATCTGATAGACATTAGGTAAGTTTTTAGATTTCACGGCCAAAAGCATTTTTGTTGTTTGTTTTTGGGGTGTTATACCGTGTTGCGCTAACTCCTTCTTTAGCTGACGTTTCGGACAGCGTTGCAGTGTCCATAATCAGGGCAGATCCGGTAGATCACATCTTCGGATCTACCTGATCTGCCCTGATGATGGACACTGCAACGCTGTCCGAAACGTCGGCTAAAGAAGGAGTTAGCGCAACACGGCATAACACCCTAAAAACAAACAACAAAAACTGATAGACATTGTTCCCAATCTTAGCGACAGTTTGAAAGGAATCGGTAGAATCGTTGAAAGCACTTTCACACTAGTCTCGCAAAGTCCATCTCCAAACTCCTTAATCCAGATTTTGCACCAAATCGGCAGAAAACTCAAGAAATTCAAGCTGGATGCTGAAGTTATGACGTTAGATCCGAGTTCAATGCACATCCAAACTCCTTAATCCCGATTTTGAACCAAATCAGTAGAAAACTCGAAAAATTCAAAATGGATGCCAACATTATGCATTTTGACATTAGATCCGAGTTCAATGCACATCTAAACTCCCTAATCCCGATTTTGAACTAAATCGGTAGAGAACTGAAGAAATCCAAGATGGATGCTGAAATTATGCATTTTGACATTAGATCCGAGTACAGTGCACATCCAAACTCCCTAATCCCGATTTTGAACTAAATCGGTAGAGAACTGGAGAAATTTATGATTGATGCCGAAATAATGCATTTTGAAATTAGATCCGAGTTCAAGCCACCACCTACTCCGTTTTACCGACTTCGATAGAAGTCGGTAAAAATTTTTAGAAAACGTGTCCATCGGAATGATGTATTTTGACAAACCTTATTCTTCTTTTCCTCCAGTGGAGCGGTCTCTTTCGGCGCTGTACGCGCGAGTCCCTTTATTATTTCCCATTTATGTGCCCCTTTATTATTTACGTATTGGTACCTGAAAAAGGTAAAAAAAAGTTGAGACCGTAAAACAAGTTTCAAATTATATATTACAAAATAAATAATATTTATTTATTTTTCGGAATAACTTTATTGAGTAAAACCTCAAATTGTAATATTTAAATATTGAAGACAATATTGAAGACAATATTAGTGATTTATTTACGCAGTTGGTAGAGCACTGTCCCGGAAAGACAGGGGTCCTCGGTTCGAGTCCCAGATGTGACCGTTTCCTTTTCTGATTTTTCTGTTTCAGATTTTGGTTTATAAATCACTAATATTGTCTTCAATATTTAAATAATATTTAATTTCCACTTACCCCTTGGCTATAGCACCAATCTCCTCTGGATTCCTATTAGAAATTTGAAAGTTGGCCGAGGACTGGAGAATAAACAAAATAAGCGAGCTCTCACTTCCGAATTCACCTCGAGACTGACAGTGACTAGCGGTGTTCGGTCAAGCTATGGACAATGATTTCATCCATAGGATTTTGTATGACGGAAAATAATTGAAATATTCGGGAAGTTTAATTGAATCACAACAAAAATCCATATATGTTAAAGTGTTTTTTTATTTATTTAAAATGACCTGTATCATATTTACTTTGAGATGACCGATGGATTTAAAAAAAAATCTCTCTGATAGGAGCTATTCTGCTTCCAGCGAAGGCATTTTTGAAGTTTTACGTAAAGTTGCAATGTGTATTTCATATAGAATAAAAAAGATTACGATAAAAAAAGTTAATTCACTGGTAACATAAGACATTTTTCTAACTACCCCTATAGAATTTTTAGATAAATTATTAGTGGTATTCCTTTTACTAGGTAAATACAAAGTGATGTTTAGCGCTATTTATGATACTTCCCCCTTAAATCATTTACGAAATTTGAATGGACAATTCGATAGTTACCGAATTCCGCTGCACGCATAGTACGCATTTTTAAAAAATAACTTTTTTTGATTCCAAATTAATTACTACTGGAAACAACAATTTAAGCCGGGGAGATGTAAACATACACAAAATAGGTTAAAGGTTATTGTTTGGGTTATTAAAAGAATTAAGCGTATTTCATAACCTTTAAAATTAATTCACAACGTGATTGGGAAAAATGGAACTATAATGCATTTTTACCATCTCCCCCGAAATAAATAAATGTTTCTGTAGTAGGTAATTAAGTGGAAACCAAGTGTTACTTAAAAATAAATTGCATGCAGCGAAATTCAGAAACTTGACCCCCGTCAAAAACTAAATTCGAAATAAAGTTGAGATATCTAACACTAGGAGTTTCATCTTCAAATCTCCACTCTTTTTTATTTCATTATTTTTTTAAAAATATTTTTCGTGTGAAACTGCACAAGAGTCCCAACTGCTCCCAACCGTCTGGAGCCAGTGAGACTATGGCACCCCCCGATTGGGGTATGTTGTGAGGCTGAAAGTTTGAGGGGAAGGGAAAATGGAGAATTACCTGGCTATTCAATTAAACACTGCCGTGGCCATTTATGGCAACGTATCAATTTTGAATGGTGTTCTTTCACCAGGGTGATACTAAGAGTATCTTCCACTCTGGAAATACTAATACTAATCCTAAATCATTCTTGTACATGGTTCTGATTGTTTTTAATTGATTTTATGTTTCATTTCGAAAA
Organism: Hesperophylax magnus; assembly: GCA_026573805.1. NCBI lineage: Eukaryota > Metazoa > Arthropoda > Insecta > Trichoptera > Limnephilidae > Hesperophylax > Hesperophylax magnus. Next base: position 15,389,876 of record JAIUSX010000084.1, read on the forward strand.
TAATCTTTTGTTATTCAAATTTTTATTTTTCAATATTTCTTGTTTTTGATCCCAAAGACAAGGCATCGCTTTTGTAAAGGTAAATAAACCTGAACATTATATCATCCGGCCACTACAGACATTTTTAACGACTTCACCAAAAGACGCAAGGAACTAAAAATCACAAGCCGGTTGAAACGTGTGTTCACACGCGTCGATTTGGTGTAAAACTCGAACGATGAACGAAAAAAATCTAAAGTGGACAGGCTTTAAAATTTAGATTTTTTATTTATTTTCTAGATTCTTATTTTCCATGAAGTGGTGAATCATTTAAATTTGCTGAATTTAAAGTTACTGTTCTTTACTGCTCGTTGCTTATTCGTCCGCGTCTGAATAGCGGTACGCTCGGTTTTAAATGTGTTTCTGATATGAGGGTGATATCAATGTTTATGTCGTTTGCCAGAGCGAGCAGTTCACCAGTCTTGAAGTGGATGCTGTGGGCATTCCACAGAAGAACTCTCACCACCTCGTAATGATACATCGAGCGTGGTCACGATCAGATGCATCAGGATGATGAGCTTCTCTGTCCAAGCTGGGATCGCACGCACAGAGGACCTTGGAGTAGGGCCATTATATCTACGTCGTGCTCGGCAGATGTTGGCTACCGCTTATGCTCCTGCTGTGGGCAGGGCTTGGGGCGGGCTATAAGGGTGGCTGGGGCTCGGACTGCTGTTAGCCTCCGGCTACACTGGCTCAGGTGCGTCCATCCATCCTCGCCTGAGGAGGTGGCCTGCTGGGATCCTGCTGTGCCTGTCGGTGAGGGTACGGTTGTCCTCCATCGTACGCATGAAAATGTTAGCCGTGCCGCCCCTGTTATACCTGAAGGTAAACAGCTTGCTTGCCCCCAGAAGTCCTTGCATCGCAGAGGTTATCGGTATTAGACCTGCGAATTTTTTATTTGTAATAATACGATTTTCTTAAGGCGTATTAACCAGCGACCGATAATTCGAATTTCGTCAAAAGACAGTCTCGCGATCGGACGTTTTTTAGAACGAGACAGAAATACCATATTCATTCCACTGCCAGCCATCCACTCCGCGCGGCGGTCGAAACCTACAGCATGGTTCCGATGAAATAACAATTATTGTGTTTGAATTTTCGGTTGTAGCTTTCTTCCTAATAAGTAGTTACATACATATTTGTAAATTATACGTCGGAGTGCGCAAACATAAATAAATACAAATGCAGTGCGTTGACATAGTAGGTACAAAATAGGTAGGTATTTGAATAAACATTTTTTTTTTAATTTTTCAAATATTTTTATTCAATTGTTTTTTTTTTTTTAATTTTATTTTACATAGGTTTTACAAAAGTGATTAACATTAAGTTTGATTGTAAAAAATCTCTCGTCTTACATATTTATCCGTTTGTAAGATAGGTATTACCAGTAAGTTTTATTTCTAATACTTAAAGTAAGTATACCAAAATAACCTCGTTTTTTTTCTTCTAAAACAAGAAGCTCAATTCACAATATGACATTATGAAACTGACAAAAAGTAACACGAAAAATACTAAATATGTTGAATTATACCAATGTAATGGGGAATTGGACAATAGAATAGAAATGATTAACAAAAACATGATTTGAATCGCACATCACGAATCAAAACCGTTATTTTGACGGGAATCATATACGCATAGACTAAAATGCGGCATTTCCTGCTCTTTTGTAGCCAGTTAAATATATTTATATGAGGAAGATTTCGAAACAGAAATTGTAGAGCTTAATGTGTAACTAAGAAAATTTTATTACAAATAAGTTTACATGGAAATGGAATAAATCTCCTTCGAAGTACTGTGCTTGACTAGAGATATACTTATCCCAACGTTGAATCCATGACTGGAAACATTTTACCACGAGTTACCCGACACCGTGTGTACAAGGTACTGTTGCATACGTGTTGCTCGCGCAACGCCGGGTAGTAAATTATGGTTTATGATTATCGCGGTAATTACAGTTGAATCGGTCACCGTAATATACCATGCATTTCCCGACACCATAATAATAATTGGATGACTTGTATAGCGCCGTTTTTGTGCAAAATCACCTCAAGGGCGCTGGTATACAAGGGTATGGTTTTGTGCGTGTAACTCGCGTAATGCCGGGAATTATTGATATTTTATAATTACCGCGATATTCACGGTTTCAGTCACCGTAATTTCACCACGAGTTTCCCGACACCGTGTACACGTGGTAATGTTGCATGCGCGTAAATCGCGCAACACCGGGTAGTAAATGCTTGTTTATAATTACCGCGGTAATTAGAGTTGAATCGGTCACAGTAATATACTACGCGTTTCCCGACACCATGTATACAAGGGTATGGTTTTGTGCGTGTAACTCGCGTAACGCCGGGAATAATTGCTAGTTTATAAATACACCGATATTGACGGTTTCGGTCACCATAATATCCATGATTCACAATATATTGTAGGTATTACCTATTTACATAATAAAATAATAATAATATTAATGTAAATTACACATACCGACGGAATTTTAGAGACAATATTTGCTTCAGAATCACAATCATTCGTCGGTAGGTGATTATTTTCCCTGAAAATTAAACAACACAAAATTATCGCTAAATGTTATAAAAATATATGCGTATTCTGACTGATTCGTTTGAACGACCCTGTAGCATATAGAGTACGTACAATGTACAAGGATAATTAAATATGACTAACTCTTTTTTTCTGCAAATATTTTTCCCATGTACGTTTTTGGTGACGAAATTTTTGTTTTCTTATAAAAATTTTGTCCGATAGTATTTTTCTCCTCATTTTTAAACGAGGAATTTCGTTAAAATGTTATCAAGTAGACTGGCGTGGAATAGACGTCCGCTCACCGCCCTGTCGCAGCGGGGACATAAATAAACGGGTGCGCCTGTTCTCACATTGCCGGAGGATTGGGGGCGGAGCTACGAAATCCGAACTTCACTTCATATCTGCCCGGCAAATTTAAACCTGTGACAATGAGAACTTGGCTTTCTTGGTTGGTTGTTATTTCTCCATAAGACTGCATAACAATTACATCGAAGAAGGCACTTTGTCATAAAAATACAAGTAGTGCATTCAAGTTTAAATGATCTTAAGAGTTACTAGTGAAGTAGGCCTATCGTAAAGGAATATCAGGATAGGTCACGGATTAAACACAAATTTCTTCTACTTTGTGATTTTATTCGGAAAACCTAGAATATATAAGATTAAATAACAATTGTGAGGTCAGGCTTCTGGCAGAAAGCTTAAATAATACAAACATAACCTTCAAATATCAATACAAACTACCAGAGCTAGGTAAGTTGGAGGTTAGTAATAAAAAGTACAATAACCTATCCTAGTAATGGTTTCGTAACCAGGAAGTAGAAGGTTAGGTTAGGTTAGGTTAAAAAAAAATGGAATACAAATTAGTTTATGTTGGCCAAAAGGGCAGGGCTAGACGCTGCACGCTCTGTGATTGTAGTAGGGTAGGGCTACATACCTTTTCTACCATAACTGGTTCTGGTTGAGAATGAAAACCATGAAGCCTTCAAGTCAGTATTGAATGCAGCGTTTCGTTTCTTTCAACTCAAAATCTCCCTCATACTTGAGAGATTTTCGAACGTCAAACCACAGTCAAACTTCAAGACTTCAAACAAATTATTCAAAATCAAGTTGATTGTTGCCAGCCTTCGTGTACACTCGGCAAACTTCGTAGTTCCGAGCCGCTTTGAGCCTTCGTGTTCACTCGGCAAACTTCGTAGCTCCGCCCCCAATCCTCCGGCAATGTGAGAACAGGCGCACCCTAAATAAACCACTCTCTAGATCGATATCTTCGGGCTTTTTGTATGGCACCATTTTGTCACCCCCTTAACCACAGACGACCACAGATAAAACGGTCGTTTGGTCCAGACAGGTAAATATATTGTGTACCATAAATAAATCTCAAGGCCATTTAAAAAAGTGCAAACATAGACAATATAATTGCACCCAGCTAACATCGTTCATTCACTAGCCCACAAAAATTATATTTTAAAAATAAAAATATTGGAATGCAGGAAAAGGAAAATAAAAAAAACCCACAGCTATGCACACATAAAAATACTTTTTATTTTCAAAAAGACAATGGACAGTAATACAAAACAGGGTCAGTACAACCGATGTATTGAGCATTGATTTATCATTGAAGTAGAAGATAATACTAATATATCTAAACAAAACATGAAACAGAACAAGACACAGAAAAATAAAAAGTAACGGTCTCAACTAGGAATCGAAACCAGTCTTACTGCAACAACTTAATAGGATTTAATTTGACCTTGCACAAAAATACAAGAATATATACACAAAATACATATTCAACAAATTTAAGTGTTAATTATTATTGCCACAGCACTAGAAGTTATTCAAATTCTCCTGCAAGGGTTTCATATAATTTCCACAGCTTTGTCGTTAGCAAAAATCATGGAAAATGATGGTTAAATCTGAATACTTACATGATGCAATTCTGGAGAGGTTTAAATGACCTTGTTTGATGTAATCGTGGCTTTTTTAGCAGTTTTAGCATCCTAATACGTGGTATAGTATCGCGTCGGAATACGGATAGGTCTGAAAAGGAAAATTAATTAAATTATTAGCCAATGAAGTACATTCAGGAATCAGGAATATTGTATCAAAGAACGAGAGGTTAGTACCTGTATTTAACAACGGGTCCTTCTTTCTGTTGGTGGAGATAGACAGGATATTATATGATGACTGGAAGATTAAGCGTTGCCAAGCATTCTTTTTTAATCCCAAAAGTACCGTATTTTTGCTTTCAATCACGAAATGACACCCACAAACAAACGTATTTCTTGCTGCTTCTTCCTAGCACTGGATTATCGAATCCGTTTGAGCAACCTTTAACACAACACGGCATTAATTTATCACCTTGAAGAATTCTAGCACGCAACATTATTTTTAGATGGGTGAAAGAAAATTCAAAATATTTACGCTAAAATCTTCAACTGACTTCAATCTGCGAAATGGCGTCTTGGAAATTACCGTTATTTTTTATCGGAGCATAACCGATGCTTAGCTTCTCTTTCTGTTACACGAGTCGCTACGGTAGAGAGCGAGAGATCAAGATACAATTTTTGCTCTGAGCCAATGAGATCTGAGCTTTCAGCCACAACAGCTTTGTCTATAAGAATTTGGGTTGAGGATAACTCCTCCCATCAGGGTTACAAGGTTATGCGAGAGTTATACGCCCCTGAGCGGGGATTAGAAGTGAGTCGTTCGCGAACGAGTCGGCTCAGTGAACCGGATCTTTACGCGGATCCGTAAGATCCGGTTCCCAAATCAGCCGCTCACTCGTTCGCGGATCAGTAGTGACTCACCCGTTCGGGAACGGTGAGCCGGTGACCCGCTTCATGGAGGAAACACATTATTAAAACGCGACGCGACGCCACGTCTCGACACCCGATGTGCACCGTGCACATTACCAACACGCGACGCCACGACATACTAGCAATTTATGAATACAGTTAGCTAACAGCAGTGGAAGTGAATGGTTTTGTACTATGGATTTAATAAATAGCGAGTCAGATGAAGACTTTGAAGAAGATTTGATGCAAATTATGGGTACATATATGATACTTAAACGACTCAAGAAAAGGAGAATAACCAGGCGTTACTGGGTTCATGAAATAAATCAAAAGAGAAGTATGTCTGGTGAATATCATACTCTGTATCCAGACTTACTTCAAGATAATGAAAGATTTCATATGTATTTTGAATATGGGTTTTTTTTTATATGGGTTACTTTCTTCCCATGCATTATTTCTCACAGTATGATCCCTGTATATAGCTAAACTCATGTCATATAGAACAGGATATCGTTTTACCAACTCAATTAATTGTTCGTTGGTCAATTTCGCTAAATAAATGCAAAAATAATATTAAATTGGCATAAATTCCGTATATGCTCTGTGACAGTTCTCGAACGACTGACGCGTGGCGTCGGGTGTTGTCTAGAAACATACTGCGCAGGCCGCGTCGGGTGGCGTGTTTACCCCACCATGGGCAACACACCGACCTGGCACGTCTGGATCGGGTGGCGTGTGCGCGCATGGCGTCGCGTCGGATGTTCATAGTGTGATTCTGGTCATAAGAAAACAATACATTTGATTCGACTCAACACGCATCGCGTTTCATCGGGTCGCGTCGGGTGTTAATAATGTGTTTCCACCTTTACTCGTTCGCGAACGATGAGCCGGTGAGCCGGTTCACTCGTTCGCGAACGGTGAGCCGGTGACCCGCTTCACTCGTTCCTCGTTCGCGAACGGTGAGCCGGTGAGCAGGTGACCCGCCAGAACCGAAGAGCCGACTCACCCGTTCGCGAACGAAGATCCGCATACATCGTTCAACGGATCTCACGGCTCGCGGGTCACTACTGACCTTTGATTATATAAATGTCTAGATAGAGTGTCGCACTGTTATTCCGACAGAAAGAACAGGCCAGATTTGAAATACTTGTGTGCGTGTCACGCACACAAGTATACGCAATTTATATCGTTGACGTAAGCGCTTAACGTCACTGTAGGCGTATTGAGTGATACCAGCTCCCTAGTATTTCCCAAAAAAGTTGGGAAAAAATATGTTTCGATTTTGCGGGACCTATAATTCGTTTAATTTTGAATTCATTTAAGTAAGATAGTTTTCTACATAAATATAATGATATAAATGAAAAGAAAATCATTGTTAAAAGAGATTTATTTTTATTCGATTATTTTTAACAAATAAACAAGAAATACGGAAAATAAGAAAGATACATTCCTAGACGCTGCCAAATGGCCGGCAGGTATCGCTGTGTCTAAATTTAAATTTTTATCATCATCAATTAAAGAAGGTGGCCCACAACCTCTTACTTCTTAATATAGGATCATTAGGTATTCTGTAAAATATGCATGAATAAAATTAAAAGTTTACTTGATACTTGACCAAACAAACCTGTCACATTTTTTTGTAATTTTAATAGATAAACAAATTTCGAATTCATAACTTTTTTAAATATAGTATCAACGCGAAGAATTTACAAACACTTAAACACAAAGACAAACTTTCACTTTTATAATATTATTATATATAGTGTACTTTGGGTAATTATTAAAACCTATTTTAAAATTAACAACGCACTCATGGGAATTTTTTTTATTTACTAGATTCTTATATTTCTTAAAGAGATGAATCATTTAAATTTACTGAATTTAAATTTAATGTTCTTTATAAATAGAACGGCGTCATTTGCGCCTTGCAATTTTTACCATATGTGGGTATTTTAATTTGAAGAACAGGCAACCCTGTAAACAATGCGTCAAAATATGGCGTTTTCAAGAAGACTAAATTACACTATTAAAACTGAATTGTTTCTTTAATAAATGGTTATTATATGGCTTTGAAAAGGTAACTTACCTATGATAGGTAACATTTTTAGTTATTTTCAATCGTCCTTTGTAATTTCTGCACACTGTTGTAGCGCAAATCGTCATTTTCAAATGTCACACAACACGTGTCTACCGCACAGCGATAGTTTCGTAAGTGAGCGGACTGAACGAACTTATCAGCCAACAGTTGGCTGATATTTTTTTTGGCGTTTCGTAGCTCGAACGCTCAATCTAGACATTTATATAATCAAAGCTACTGACGTACTGACCGGATTAATCATCGATACGACATAATAATATTGGTATTCCCGCTTGCATAAGTTTTTAGTTGTTGTGTCGGCACTTATTTAGTTTACTATAACAGGAACAAGGACGAGTTATATTATGTTCATGGTTTATTTTCAGTTAATCATTGATATCTAAATAATGTTGGTAATGAGCACTTAGAACGACGTTTAACTATTATTCTCACATCGAAGTATTTTGTTTCACAACACATTTTTTATATTATTATTACACTTATTTAGGACACAATTAATTTTAAATAGATTTAAGTTTATTTTTATTGTTCTATATTTTAATAAGATTCGCTAATCGATTTTTTAAAACTTAATTTAAGGAAACTTTTTCATAGTATTGATATAGATTATAGATTGTAATTTAAAAATAACACATCTGACAATTTGACGAGGTCATTCTGGACCTTTTTTGAGTAAGAGTTTTAAGAAAATATCCTTTCACAGGGCACCGAGGTTGCTGTTGTACATAATCTTTTTTAACGATTGCATAAAGCCGGGGATAAATAGCTTTTCTTGTGGAAATTATGGTAATTTTAAATTAAGGCAATTTTAAAGTACGTAATTATGTTTTCCGGGTAAAAAAAATAACAAGTGATAAGAATCGTGATTCAACGATTACCATACGATTGAAGTTTGACGTTTCATACCAAAAACCTAACAATACAAAATATTTCTCGATTTCATTCTCACAAAAGGGTATTCCAATAATATTGGGAATCCCCTTTGAATGTGATCATAAATATACGATATTTAGATCGATGTTCCTAGGCAAAAATATTGTCTTCGAAATATACCAGTCACCAAATACCAATTTTTGCGATTTCTCAAGGTTGTGAAAATACATGCGACCATAAACAATATAATTGCACTCAGCCGACTTAATTCGTTCAATCGCCTAAAGAAGCAAAAATATCGGAATGTTTCCTCACGATAACAAGGTCCGATCTGATAAAGCGCTGTCCTGAGAAAAAATGAGCTTTAAAGCATTTATCTTTACAGCTCATTTTTCCGGAGGAATCTTTGTCATATGCAACCTTTTACACTGAGATGAAAAATCGTAAAAACCTAAAAATATTTTAAATACAACTTCTATAAAAGATAAATGGAAAATGGGGGGGGGGGGAACCGGCTCAATCGAGTCGGTTCACTGAAGCGGATCTTTCAAGTGAACGGGACCTGGTGAAGCGGCTCTCTCAACTGAGCCCCTTCGCCCATCTCTAGCGGGGAATGATAAAATTTTGGCTTGCGCCGTGGTAATCAGAAACAACGAACAAACAATAAACGCGAATCGAAATTAATTACTATTATATACTTTAAGAATATATTTCTTGGTCATAAATTATTTTTAATGTTTCAATAATATCATAGTAAATTATTTTTGTAAAAAAATCTCATCTATACCAATTTGTTAGGTCATAAATAAATAGTCAAATTGAGGGATTTTCGTCACAAAACGCGTCCTCGGATTTATTTATTAGTAATTTTATTTGAAATAAAAACAGAATTCTTATTCATACATATGATAGATAATTTATTGATTGTTTATACTGTATTATTATATGATTTGAAATATTTGTTGTAAAATACAACTTCGCCTTTGAAAATGCAACAAATCTGCGCATCGTCCAACGGGAACATTTTATTATGGTATGAAAATAATATTATTTTTCAAAATTTAACATCTTACTTTAATAGATAAAATAACGATCTTTCGAAATCAATTTGTGTTTTTCTCTAGAAAAGTGTCCATACGTCTAAAACTGGCCTCAAAAATGCCAAATTTCAGGTCAAGTCTACCTATTTCGCCTTAAGGCGCGATATCCCGGTATTTTAAACAAGAAAGTATCTTTTAAAGTTTTAGGTACTGCGATTCGCTTCTATTTCTTTCTCTATGGTTTTGAAAAGTTTGAATAGCCATAAAAAAGAAACGCGGTAACTGTCAGCTCAGCTGTCAATTTCTGAATAACAGAATAACGTATCCAATGTATCTATTGGTGTTGTAGTATAATTATTAACAACTTATTGCCTCCCAATTTATTAATTATTTTTAAACGCTCTGCGCAGCGTTTGCAGTGAACAACATAATATAAAAATGGAGCATTTTCAGAATACATTTGAGGCTGTTCCTGGATTTTGCCCCAAATGTGGCTCAATATTACCTTTACTGAAAGCTACGGGGGGTATTAGTTGCTATAATTGCAAAGAAAACTATGGTCCAGAAGGTGACACAAATATTATTATTGATTACATTGTGCATGATTTATTTCTGTGGACAAGACCAAATTGTTATGGCAGTCATGGTTTATTTATGTGGCAGTCCCTAACATAGGGTGTTTAAATGCACACGAGGGTTTGGCAACCGTTAACCCTGTGCTTACGTTAGTTACAGGCATCTGCTGATAGATTTACTCATGCAAATAGTAAGTTGTCATTAAAATGTAGCTTTCTTTTACAGTATTTGGAGATATGAAAGTAAAATACACCATACATTTTAATGCGACAGATAAAGATAGAGTGGCCAAATCGAAGAATGTAAAGAGAGAAACGGAAGAAGAGGAAGAGGGACCCGTGGTGGAGAGAAGATGTCCAAAATGCGGCAATGAAAGAATGTCCTATGCGACTTTACAACTGAGATCAGCAGATGAAGGACAAACAGTCTTCTATACATGCACCAAGTGCAAGTGAGTATTGTTTTTATTTATTAACCTTTTCAGACACGCAATTCAAATCTTTTGAATTTCAAAAAGGGTTGTTGTAATTCAAACAGTCAAAAAAGTATTGGTTATTTGAAGTTTTCAAAAAAATTGTTCCTCACCGCTAGATGGCAGCGTAATCCACACAAATAAAGGTATACAAGTCGTGCAAACACATTGCAGAAACTACAATAAATTAATACATAGGTCATTGAAGAAGATGTGTAATACTAATAAATCAAAACGAAACATGAAACAGTACAAGACACAGAAAAATATAAAGACAACGATCACAACTAGGATGTCTTGTCTTACCAGGAATATGTCGCCTGAAGCAGGAAGCGAGTAATTTTTAGGTGACCAGACGCCTGAAGCAGGAAGTGAATGATCACTGAAATTAATTATATTTGGATGATTTGTATTGTGTAGTGCCGTTTTTATGAAAAATAATTTGAAGGGCGATGTGTTAGGTATTATCAGAGCCTTGGCAATTTGGCGCCCGGAGCAGACTGCTCCATAACCTGCCCTAATAACATGGGAGATACAATGGGCGTCACCTGAGTGCTCGGCAGACCGACTCCTTATCAATCAGTGTAAATCTAAATAACCACATTTTTAAGTTCTTGTGCAAATCAGCAAGCATACTGATAAAATATATATTTATTAATTCTTTTTTTTTTTCAGATTTAAAGAGACCGAGAATTCGTAAATACATAAAATAAGCTCAAAAGATCACGTAGAACAGATAATGTTGTACATATATTATGTAATAAATTACAAACTATTTTGTTAAATATAAAAAAAAATAAAACAGATATGTAAATATTATGTTTTCTACAAATCTATTTTTATTTTTATCCCAATTTTTCAATATCATTAAAGTTTTATTTAAATAAGCCATTCTATAAGTGAAACATTAACCTTTAGGTTTCAGCCCATTTAGCATGTGCTTTATCTCTTATATATTGCCATTTTGTTTGATCGCAATAGTGAAAACTTAACCCTTCAAGGCTTTAAATATTTTCACCCAAAGACGGTGAAATTACTCTTGGAAATTCTGAATGCTTCCGTGGTATTTTAAATGTGCAAAATATTTCTTGAAGTTTTAAAGTTGTCGTAAAAACAAATACCATTTTAGAAACTAGACAAAATTATTTTTCAGCTGTTCAAATGATCATCGATATTTTTAATTATATATATTTTTTAACATCAAACAATTTAAATGTTGACTTGAAATGTCCATAATTTTGAAAGAATTCAGAGCCCGGTCAGAGCTGTCCTTCCGAGGGTCTAATGGAAAATGATGTTTGTGGTGTCCTTCCGTGGTTTGAAGGATTAATGACATTAATGCAACCTTCTTCCAATTGAAATTATACAAAGAACAATTATTAAAATTATATTAAAAAAATCCTTTGACTACCCAACAGAACGCCTGTTTGAAGAATTTCAAGTACCTACATTTAAAGACCTATATATTAAAAACTCATTAATCCAAATTATAAAAGAAAAAGATAAATATCAATTTTTAAATGAAAACAGAACGCGACTTAGACATGTTTTTCTATGCCCAAAACTAAATACGTCTTTTGCACAACATCATTATACTTACCAGGGAAGAACTTTTTTCAATCATCTACCAGAAGAAATCAGAAGCATTAATGATAAAACCCAAATACTGCTCTCTGTCAAGAGACACTTTAAAAATATTCGGAAAAAAAAAAAACTACTGTCACTTAATCAATCTCACAAATATCCTTAGTTTTCCATAACTTCCTTTCTTTTTTTAAATTTAATAAATTAATATATTATCCTTCACTACTATCAAAAAAAATACTACAGCAAACATACATTTATGTACAATGAATTATTTAAGTACTAACTAACAACAACATTTATGTACACTCCCCTTCCATACACAAGCAAATGCTTTCAATGGAAGAGTAGTAAAAATACCCAAGATGTAAAATGAATTATGTACCATGTAAACATATTATTAAAAATAAAAAATAATTACAAAAAAAAAAAAAAAAGGAATTTTTGAATTTGAAATTACGATTGATTGGGCAGACTTTTGGATCACGAAACACGCTCCCACATTGCGTTTCTTGTGTTGTTACTTATTCTATGGGATGTATAGTAGTCCCCGAGAGAGGTTGTACATTGTACGTACGATTTTTAGGTTCTATAAATTTAGCACAATAGATAACAAACAATTGCTCAAAACGTTTTTGCAAACTTCCCATAGTATGCCAAAAATCGCTAGAGTTGAATTATAATTATTTTTAAATTTGGTTTGATGACACAAAAATAAATAGATAAATTCAAAAACAAACATAGAAAAACATAACACAATTTGTATACTTTTTATTATTTACTTTATACATTATTTAGGTACAGGTAAATCATTTTAAAGAGACCCCTGCTTGTGTAGTGGTGTACTAGATGGGATAAAAATATAATTTCTATTAATAATATATATTCATATTAATCAAGCTAAAAATACAGCACTGCTTGTATGAATGGGTCGTATGTCCACTGGACCTAGTCCGACGATACCATGTGCACTGTCTCGGTTACCTATTTTCATTATATTAATTAATTTAAGCATCTGTCAAACATTTAAACAAAATAAATACGCATTTTGAATAAAGATTTATTTCATAAAATAATTTTAGTAAATTAATAATTAACCTACTTTATCTCTTGTCTGTATATGATAAGTAATTACAACTTTTGAAAATAAAAGTTTATTGAACTTGAACAATCGAAATTAAATGCTACGAAATTTATTAATCCCGATGGCTGACAGGTGCGAACCTGGTCTTACGGTTGTTCATTTCCCAAACAGTCATCGTACGCACGTAATCGACGATCGTCCTCTTCCTTCTTTCACATCTTGTATGAAAGCGGAGACAGAAGATACTAAACGAAAATCTCACGTGCGACGATCTCTGGGATTACTTTAGGCACATTACATTAATACGGTTTTTAAATACTTTCGGCGATGGATTGATCCATCATGGATATATCAGTAGCTGTAGCATCCATAGTAACATTCAGAGTTGTGTCTATTGATGTATTCACAGTTGTATCAATTGATGTATCCATTGAGGTTTCAATTGGCAAACTGGTATTTCCGACGGACTCTGTTTTTGCAATAATTGGCGTGAAATCAGGTTCCGGCGCTTTCTCAGGTTCTTCTATGTGACCGACAAGTTGTGCTACTTCGGCTTCAATGCTATCCTGCAAAAGATGTTAACACAGTAAGTACGAAACATGAAAAAAAAGGATTCACACAGAAAATTATGTATTGGAGTTTTAAAGATAAAGGACTAATGCTTGGTCTCATTTCGAGGGCTTAAAATAAAAAAAATATCAAACAATAAGTCAAACAACGTACCAATAATAATAATTGGTATGTTGATAAATTTGTTTGATTTTAAACCCACAAATTATTGGTATGTTTTTTTCTAGATAACGTTGCTTAACTTTAAGCCCTCGAAGTATAAAAAATAATTTGAATTGACTTCACTGTCATCATAAGGAGCAAAGTAATCGATTTGGGGGGCGGGCTTGGGTACCGCCGTTCCGAGAACCACCAATTACTGGATAACCAACACCTCTGCCATAGGTCACCGCAAGTGATTAGCTAAGTTTGGTGACTTAGCCCGGGTTTATGATGTGAGGTCTGTCCAAGTCTTGGCGATGGATGCGATGGTCGGACCACTCCAGCTGCTTGGCGGGTCAGATCGGGACGGCAGGTTTAGGGAAACCCTTTGACCTCTTCAGCCAGTCCCTCTGACCCATCGCCTTGCACCGCAGTGGATGGATTCATTGTTTGTCACTCCTGGACACACTGAACCCTAGATTCGTACTTATCCCTTATACCATTTTCATTGCCATAATTTCCCCTCCTTCCTTTTCTTAAGAAGACCCTCAACACGGCATCCCCAAACATGGCATAGGTCCTGCAGGAAATTATGTAAAAAAATATCTCTCATATCTTTTGGAGGTTAGGTTCCTGCGACGTGATATGCCTAAAGTCTATAAGACCAAAAGTCAATACAAAATCATGGGTTCAGTACATTGATGTATTTATACTAGATTAGCCTTGTCTAGTTAAATCCATTTTAAAAATGACACCACATAGCGTACGTCACAAATATGGAGATGAACTTAACAACCCAACTCTGTTTAAACTCCTTGTACAAACGTTCAAACTCGTAAGCGAAACCAAGGAACAGCGTTCATTTTGTTACCGAGTTGTTGTTGTAATTTGAATACAAAACCGTCACCAAAAAAACATTTTTTTGCTTAACCAGGTCTGAATCAGGTAAAGGAATAATAAATAACACAAAATGATTTTTATTTTCACATTTTAAGTTTTGGATTCTGTACACTACATATTGAACCAAAACGGGAAACGTACACATATTTACTATTGAGTAGAAGTTTTATGAATTTACAAAATTATTTATATAAAATAGTATATAATTATCAAAGAAAGCGTTTACTTTGTGGCTTGACACTTTAATCAAATGAAAAGTTATTTTGTTTTTAACCGCTTCGTTAGGTTTATAAGACAGCATTATAAAAAAACTAGTCAAAATAATATCAAAATAAAGCGAGAGAAATCATATTAGACGAGGACAGAGCTTCAGAGAGGGTGTGGTGGGGTGGGACAAGGGAGGGTGGGGGTTACATGGTAATAATATCAATTTATTTATGCCCATTAAATAAGCTTTTACATTTTTACATTGTGTTTGTCTCCTTTTTATACAACCTTACATATCTACGGAAAAAATTATGATTGTACCTTCCTTCCCAAGGATTGGAGTGAACCGCGCCAACAACCTTGCTAAATGCATGCCGATCGGACCGACATTTATTTCGTATATTAACTGCTGTAATGTCATATGATTTCAGAGAAATGCCTATTCGGTTTATTTTTGTAGTACCATTTTTGTGAAATATATAGATGGTGCTTAATCAAAGCTAGACAATAACAACCAGTAATTAAAATAACCTTTCTCAAATTAAGCAACGATACCTAATTTGTGGGTATATTACATTCTCTTCTCCACACAGAATAATGCTCAAAGATTATAAAGGACCTGAAGGAAATTGCAGTCTAAACGTTTGGGATGAAAATGATTTGAGCACAAATGGCTTCCTGATGATGGTACGGTCAACGTGTTCCGATATTGTGATAATTAATGTATTCGAAATTTACTAACAATTTAACAGGAAAACTGTTTATTCATTCGTTAAGGGCCTGCAATCCCTTTTTTAAATAAATTATAAAAACTCTGTTCCGACATCGTGATAATGAATGTATTCGAAATTTACTAAAAGTTCAACCAGAAACCTGTTCATTCGTTCGTTAAAGGCCTGCGATCCGCTTTTTTTTTAAATAAATTAGCAAACACTCTTTTTTTCCATATTTGTAAATATTTATTTACTTATTTTGTAAGAAACAAATAGCTTTTATATAATATACTGTTACACAATAATAACAATAACAATACAATGATAGATATAAATATACAAGTTAACTGAAGTCAAGCCACAGAAGTTTCTTATGTTAAAGTTCATTAGAAATGAAGTTTTAATATCTTGAAATTAATTTGGTGTTAAAGAAAGGGGAGAGGAAGAGGATAGGAGATGCTCCCGATACATTCCATACTCTCATATTAATAATCGATCGTACGCATTACTTCATATCGATATTTCTTTAGGTTATTGATTATTTTTGCCCTGTTAATGTTAATGACTAGAAACCGACATCTTACTATCGAAGAACACTGGTCCACTGACCCATTGCTCGCTGGTACAATTTTCGGAAAAATCATGTCTAGGGATCGTTACGAAATTATATTGCGAATGTTACACTTCTCAAACCCCGACACACAAATTCCTGGTGACCGACTTTACAAAATTAAAATCCTAACTGACCATACCCGAAAATTGTTCAAAAAAACTTTGATACCTTATGAAAATTTATGCATAATTGTTTTCAAAGGGCGTTTAATTTTCAAACAATATATACCATCCAAACGTCACCGGTTTGGAATTAAATTTTAATTAAAAGATCGGTTTGTTTTGTGTGACGTGAAGACGGGTTTTATATTAGACTTCATTATTTATTGTGACGAAGGGACTGACATAACTGACTGAATGTCTCGGGGTTTCGGGGGCTGTAGTAACGACACTACTTCAAGATTATTTAAATAAAGGACATAATCTTTTTATTGATAATTGGTACAGTAGCCCTCAACTATATGATTTTCTCCATACGAACAAAACCAATGCATGTGGTACGGTGCGGAAGACATGAAAAGGCATGGCAAAATTTAATAAACTTAAAGTGGTGCGATAAAAGAGAAATTCACATGCTAACAACCTAACATGATGACTCCATGGACATGATGGAAAAAGTTGATTAGAAAACTCGTCAACCAATTATGAAACCCAAGTGCGTTCTAGACTATAATAAGTGTATGGGTTCTGTTGACAAAGTGGACTTGATGTTAAGTAGTATTAATTGCCTGCGAAAAACAATTAAGTGGTATAAAAAAGTGGCCTTCCATATTATTGATCTATATTTATTGAACTCTCATATAGCTTTTAAATCAATTACAAATAAAAATATTAGTTTAGCAGATTTCCAATTAGCCGTAATACGACAATTGTTGCAAAAATATCATAAAACTTCCCAATCTGAGCCTCATTCTCTCTCTTAACACGATTTACCTCTGAGACTAACTGCTAAGGCATTAGTAAAACACATGCCCCACCCAATAAAGGGAAATAATACTCAAAAACTTTACAGAGCCTGCCGAGTGTGCGTCATTTCTAAAAAAAGGAAAATGTCCCAGTATAAATGCCCCGAGTGTGATGTGACATTGTGTGTGTGGCCATGTTTTAGAAACTACCACGAAAAACAAAACTTATAAATATTTCTCCTCATGTTAACTTTTTATTAAAACTTTATTTGTTAGTAGATGTAATAATAAAAATAATTGTGTTTTGATGATATCGGCACAGTGGTCCAAATCCCATCAGACCGAGTAAGTAACTACTATAAACAATATAGCAGTGTGCATGTATGGGGACAGTTCTTGTTGATTTCTTGTGATGGGTCACTGTTTATAATATTATATCTGTATCCTGTGGTTTATTGTTTATTTATGTGTTTCAACAAACTTCAAGAGCATTATAAAGCTTTTAAGATGAGCAAATCATAAATCTGTCAAGAAATAAGAGATTTATAGCTGTTTAAAGTGGTAAAATAAAATCCGCAATAGGTACAATCTAAAATATTTGGAACTGGGTGATTTTTGTGATTGAAAAAATGAACTTGCCCAGCATAGCTGACAAGCAAAATAGCTTAACTCTAGACCAACAAAAGATAAAACGCAATGCACAGTGCCCATTTCGCATTGCGACACAATGCGTGCGCCTTTTCATAAATGTGTACGTGAACCAAACCAAAATTGTGTTGAGGTTATTTTTCAATGGTTACACGGCTTGTCTAGTTGTATTTAGTCTATGGTTTAGTACAATGTCAACCATTCATACAGTTATTAAAACCTTTTAAATTGTAAATAAAAAAAATACTAACTTCAATATCCGCTGCGCCAATGTCCTTTTTGATATTCCTAATCACAGGGTTGACAACAGGCGGGGGCTCAGGCACCTCCGGCAGCTCAGGCAGGTCACGGGGCACCCGGGCCCCCGGCCTGACGCGGCCCCAGCCCAGCTTCTCCTCGTAGTAGGCGATGACAAACTCGGGCACACGCTGGTTCACTATCTTGGAAGAGACTAGGTCAAGTTCGTCGCAGTCAAACCTGGAAATGTTGAATACATAATTTATTAACCTGATCCTTCGGCGGCTATCCCTGTAAGTCTATAATATTATGTGTGATCCATGAAGTTTTAAGGAATATACATTGCGTCAAAACATGCTGTATGATGGGATACTGCGATGAAAAGGATAACTAGAATACTCAGGATAGTGGCAATTTAACAGACTATTTAAAAGTCATGAAAAGTGATAAAAAACTAGGTTAAGTAGGTTACGAAAAGTCAGGTTTATAAATCTATTTTTTTCATCACTTTTAATTACTTTATGTAACTTTTCAAAAGTGTTTTGATTTGCCACTGTCCTGAGTTGTTATGGAACCGTTGAAGAGTTTTACAAATGAAAATATAACCTACTGTTTGGTTCTTTCAAGGGCTTAAAGTCATCTACAAAATCTACAATCTACAAAAAACATACAAATAATTCTAGGCTTTAAAGTCAAATAACATTATCTGCAAAAAAAAAACAGTTCCATGACAATTCAGGACAGTGACAAATCAAAACACCTAGTGATGAAAAAAAACTATTCTATAAATGTATCCTAACGTAACCTATTTAACCATTTTTTCACTTTCAAAAGTGTGTTGAATTGCCACCGTCCTGAGTTATCCGGTTACCAAAAAGAAAAAAAAAACAGTAATTCGAGGGTTAAGAAATTTTTAAGTGTAAGGGTTATAAAGAACTCACCATTTGATCAAGAACATCAGCTCTCCGGTAATATCGCTTGCTCCAACAATTTTCTCTGGCTCCAATGCTCGATCAAACCCTCGAGGCTTTACATCTTCCTTTAAATACAAAATAAAATAGTAAGAATACGAAACAAAGCAGTACGGAGGTATTGGTTTTCCACATGGTTCAGGGGAGGTTAGTGAATTATTCTTGGCTTACCTCGATGGATTTGTTCTTCTTGAATTTCTCAGGAGCGGCATCAGTCAATGGAATATGAGCCCTTTTTCTTCGCTCTTTCTTTTCCAGGGCTTCTCTTTTGGTTCTTGCCTCCTCATAGGCTGAAATCAATTCTGGACAGTCCAGGTTATCTTCTGGCTCCCAAGTATTGTCTTCACTGGAAGATAATACAGAAAATCACAAATTAGAAAAAAAAAACGGTACTTAATCATTACACCAATTTACCAGCAGAGAGCCAGAGCAATAGATACTATCAGTATTGCTCTGGTGAAAAACCTACTTTTTTTACTAGTTATTTGCCCTTATTAGTAGTTTTTCGCCTGAGGCGTTTCTTTGTAATCTTGCAGAAAATGTACGGTAGCAGCAAGATTGAGGTTAGGAGTTCGGTATAAGGTTGAGCAATATTAATCTGGTGTGAGAAAATGCAGCGGTGGGACAAAAAACTAAACTGGGAACTGCATTTGCATGTTATTCTAAGGTGCATACCTATGTACCTCAGAATATACACTGATGTATATTTTTTAGTGCGAATACCGCTCAAGAGTACCAATTGCTCCCAACCGGCTGGAGTAAGCGGGACTATGGAATGCCTAAGCATTAGCATTATATTATTAGAGCATTTTTTAATCATCAATGCCTATTTTAGCCATAAAATCCTTAATCCTTAAAATATGAGCTGGTCAAATTAGAAATGGTCGATATTCTTGTCTTTTATTAAAACCGTATTTTTAGGAACTGGAATATTTTGTTATCAAAAATGGGAATATTTTTGACAAACCTGTTTACGTTGGCAAATAGGCATTTATTTTAGCATTGATAGTCCATATTTTGGCATTGTTAGTGATAGTGCATAATATCCAATGTCTAGTTATAACTCATAACAATGTTCAAGAATTATCAGAATGCATACATTGTAAAATATATAAGTCCTTAAAAACTCACTCAGAGTATCCTTTCCACTTTAGCAAATATTCAACACGACTATTTCTGATTCTGCGATCGAGGACCTTCTCAACGGAGAATTCTTCCGGCTTGCTGGCGGCGGGAGTTGGAGCTGGCGGTATTCCTTCCGTTTCTTGAATGCTGTTTCCTTCAAACACTTCTGCTGGAGGCTCCTGGACTTCACCAGTCCCTTCCGTCTCCTGAGGTTCAACAGGTTCTGCAGGATCTGTAGATTCTACCGGTTCTGCAGGATCTAGAGATTCAGAGGGATCTAGAGATTCAGAGGGATCTACAGTTTCAGCGGGATCTAGAGATTCAGAAGGATCTACCGTTTCTGCGGGTTCTACAGATTCTCGCGGTAATGGTTCTATTTCTGGAGCCTCAACATTACTAACCGGCTCAGTCTCTTGCGGAGCGGTCATTTGCAAAACTTGCTCGTCAACTGAAAAACAACAAAAGATTATTTCCAAATTATATTCATAAATATATGCCACTGAATTCCTATAGTATTGCACATGCTCTTTGTGTTTTTTTATTTATTTATTTATTTTATTACAAGATAATACATTACAAAATGATAATAAACAAAGTAATAATGTATTATTCCCAATGAGTTTATAAAACTCATTTCGGGAAAGACAACATTAGAAAGGACAAGGCAAATAAATAAAATACATTAAAATAAATAAACGCAGATGTTATTATGGAGTACCAGAGAAAGATTGTGTTAGTCATTAATGAAACTGCTAAGGAAATATCTTTTAAGAGCTTTTGTCAATGTTTTTTTGTTAGTTGCCGGAAGTTTTAAATTACTAGGTAATGCGTTATATTGTTTATGTGCAATGTATTGTAAGGAGTTAATTCCAAATTTGGTCGTGTAAGTAGATGATGATAAATGTATTTGATTTTGTGATCGTGTTTTGTGCTGGTGTATGTCAGAATTAAAGACTGGTTTAGTGTTGGTGTGTGAGGAGTGTTGAATTATTTGTAGAATGGCAGTTGTGATGTTATACTTTGGCAGGACTGTAAAAGGAAGTGTGTCTGTGAGTATATATCTTTGACATGTGTATCCCATGGCAGATTATATATATTACGTACGGCTCTATTTTGAATTACTTGTATTAAAGAACTTTTTTTTTTTGGTAATGGTTCCCCAGATACTAACTAGATAACTCAGGTGGGAGTGGATCATAGCATAATATGTTGCACGCAGTAAAGATGTGGGGAGCACACCTTGGAGTCGATAAAGTACACCGGTTATCGGGGAAATTTTGGATTTTACATTCTCAACATGGAGTTCCACGAGAGGTTAGAGTCTATGAGTAACCCCAAATATTTCGTTACTTGAACATGTTGTAGCTTTTCATTTACAAGAATGATATTCATACCCATGTTATCTTTTTTTCCAAAAGTAAGGTAATGGGTTTTTTTAACATTGAGGCTGAATTTGTTTAATCAAAGCCAATTAGCCAGCTTTGCGAGATCTTTATTCATTAAAGCTTCAAGTTCCTTCAGATTTTTACAATGGTAGTAAATCACAGTATCATCAGCGTAAAGTTGAAGTTTTCCCGAGATGCCACATTTAGTTATATCATTGATGTATAGTAAGAAAAGTAGAGGTCCAAGAATCGAGCCCCGTGGCACTCCACATGTGATTTTTCAAACGTCGCTTAGATTCCCTCCGTTATCGACAAGGCAAAATCTATCAGCTAGGTAACTTCGGAGCAAATACTTCACAAAAATGGCGTTATAGAAATTAGCCAAGTATTGTAATTCGCTAGTGGTTGAGTTGACTTTGTAATGCGTCTGTAAGGCATTGTGCATTCGATTCCTAAGCTAGCTAAGTTCTCCATCATAACACAAACAACATTTCCCGCTTTGGTAAATATTTACCTACGACTACCGTTTTTACTACTACAAAAAATTGCCCCTTTAATAACGCCTGCTCGCGTCCCCTTTAGAGTTATATCCCAGTTTTCAAGTAGTTTGTGGGCTACGCTAGGTTTGTATAGACTGGTTTGTGATTTAATTCTACCTAATCCAACCTAACCTAACATGGACGGAATATTTTCTCAAACGGTAGTCGTAGGTAAATAATTACCCCCGCTTTTAACAATGGTAGGTGTTTTTCAAATATTATCAGGTTATTCGTCACCCAGGTATGTTTAACTTTCTTTCAAAAAAGATTTATATCAGTAAAGAATGTTGACTCCCAAAATAAGTACCTTTGTTAGAAATAGGTTCGAACTGAATGTGAATACACCGAATACCCATGTAAGGTCCAACATACTTTATAGGATGGTTAAGATATGAAAAAAAAGGTGTCAAATTGAAAACTTGGGTTAAATGGAGAAAACAAAATAATGAAATGAAACGAAACTCACTGTCCATGTTTAACACTCAGGATAGAAGCACTTCAAGTAATATTTGTCTTTTCTATGATAATATATTATATAATTTAGAACTCTTAATCCTGAATATATTTCGTTTTGAAACTGATATTATTATTTTACAAAAGTTTTGAAGTTTGACAGCCGGGGCCACTGATTGAGTTTTTTGCAAGCGTCCGAGTAGAGATGTCCGATATTCCTTTTGCGGTTAATTTGTCCCGGTGACTATATTGTCACTGGATCACGTATTATTTTATCTGAGGAACCGTTTATTTTTGACACCGGTACCATTTGTTTAATTTTGAAAATGCGAGTATTTTAGTCTGTGCCTTCGGGTCGGTATATCAGTTACTATTTATTTTGCTGGTAATAGCCTTAAATAAATAATTCTCGTAAGAGCCCTAACGAGGTAAGCCTGGTGATACTATTACTAAAAAATACTTTTACACCGCCCCCATGAGTCGGTATTTCAGTTGCTTCAAGTTCGGCTTATGAGATATTTATGCCCGTCAAGTTGCTCTCTGGTAGGAAGACAAAATAGCAAAAAAAATGTTACCTACCACAGCGACACCAAGATACTTAATTTGCTCTTCATATTATTCAAATTTATTCTAATTCGTATTTGACTGTTTATTTTACAAATAAAGAAACAAGGGGTGGCAACAAATCTCAATTTTTACTGTTTTTATTAAAATAAACAATTTTGATTTATGGATAAGATTTTGTTTTATTTTGATTTAATATCTAATAAATGACTATTTTGATGGATCAGAAATACAAAAAATACGTTCCATGAAATTTCCTTCCTTGCTAAGCGTTAATAGTAAAGAAATTAACACAAATTGTTTTTGAGTAGTATGTAGTTCTGAAAGTACAATTAATTTCTGATCACCGTTTGCAGACGACCAGAGTACCATACATTTTTGTCTCTTAAGATCCGAATAACTACAATAGCAGTTCAATGAAATCATGACTTCCTTCAGGTGCACTGCAATGTGCAGTATGTAGAACTAGGTTTTAGAAGTTTTGAACGCATTTCAATACTGTCTATGAAAATTCCTAAGTAAAACGTTGATATTGTAGATGTCTGTCAATTATTTCATGTATAATAAAATTTTCAATATTAAATTTAACTTTGACATATATACAAAATATTACCCGGCTTCTAAGAATTTTAAAAACATATCAAACTGTACCTTAGATGAATTAAAATAGTACCCAAGGTTTGTAAAAACATATAATATTTTTGTTACTTTTAGTAACTGGATTTAGAACCGGTTCACATTGGTCTCCGGTAAAGTGAACCGCAGTGACAGCACAGAAGATAACGACCATCTCTAACTGATTCCTGCATTACCGACACCAAATACCCTATAATATTAATAATACCTCCAACTTCTGACATTTTCCATACATTCTGACGACAGCATGCTACACTAGCACCTCCTAGCGGCATGAGTTGTTGGTATTGCCACTATTTCACTGAAGTTGGACGTATTAATTATATATATATTTTTTTATTTTTTTAATTTATTTATTTCATCAAAAAATTACAGAATATATATAATATATCATTAGTAAGTTGTATAATTATATGTCAGTTAGAAACAATGAAATTGTTGAAAGAATAATGTTAGAATAATACGGCAGTTTCTAATATAAGAAAAAATATATATGAATGTAAGAGTGTTATATAGAAATGGCATAATATATTATATTTTAGGTTGTGCATAACCTGCCTCACTAGGCGAACCTGTATTGAGGCAGAATTTTTAGTTAATTATTTCTTCATTTTGTCTATGGTTTGCTAATATGTAAATGTTTAATATGGGTTCCCATACAGCAATCCATTATTTTAGGTTACATTATTGTTTACATATTGAAGATACAGATATAATAAGTTTAAACACAATACATACTATAATAACTCACTGTGACAAGGCATTTGGTTACTTTTCATTATTGTTTGCATTTACACAATATGTATATAGTAAGTTTTAGCACCGTACATACTGCAATAACTGTCAATGACAAGGCGTTTGGGTGAGGGCACCAGTGTAGGCTCGATCATTTGAATAAATCCAAATTTTAACATTTTTTTTAAACTCTTTCCGTGTTTGACTCTCTTTAATATTTTCCGGGAGCATGTTGAAGATCTTTGTGGCAAAGTAGCCAAAGCTACGTTGACCAAAGGTGGAAGAAAGTGCTGGAACTTGCAACATGTCTTTGTTCGAATTACGCGTAAATCTAAAGTTAGTTTTTTTTCGTAAAGCACGTGTTTGTTTTTAAAGAGATGCATGAGGATAGTTTTTACATAGATCTGTCGAACATCAAATACTCTCATTATGTTGAAAATTAAGTTACTGTTTGCAGTTTGAGGAAGTTTGAGAATAATTTTCATAATTGTTTTCTGCGCCTTTTCAACAGGATCTAGAGCTGATGAAGTACCCCCTCCCCATGCAATGATACCATACTCAATGATAGATTGGGTTAATGCAAAATAAATCGTTTTTAGAATTTGTAAGTTAAGGAAGTTCCTTACGGATCTGAAGAAATGTATTGTTTTCCTAATTTTATTCGCAATGATCTGAGTATGTATATTCCATTTGAGGTATGGGTCAATGGTGAGGCCGAGGTACTTCATCTGTGGAGTTCGCTCTATACAGGGGCACTCATTGCATACATTGGAATTCGTACAGTTATGTATTTTTATGGAGTAATCATCATTAGGTTGGCCTGCAGTATTGATGCTTGAAGTGATATATTTTGTTTTTTTCGTGTTAAGGGTAAGCGTGTTTATATCTAACCATTTTTTAACTAAGTTAATATTTTTTTCAGCTTTTTTAAATACAGCTGACCAATTGTTGCCTTCAAACAGTAAGACAGTATCGTCGGCAAAGCTAACAATGCTTCCCTCAATTTCAAGGTTGCAAAAGTTGTTTATATACAGTAAGAACAGAGTTGGTCCCAATACGCTTCCTTGTGGAATTCCATAGTCAGTTGAGCGCTGGTTACTGAGGGTATTGTGTATTTTAACCTGTTGTTTGCGTCCATTTAGGTAACTTTTAAAGAAGTTTAGCTCTTTGTACGTGATGCCGATTTTTTCAAGTTTTTTAATTAGTTTAAAGTGTGATATTGTATCAAAAGCCTTAGAGAGGTCTAAAAAGATTGAAATACATTTATTTCCTTTATCAAGGCTTTTTACAATGAAGTCTGTCACCCTGGCAATGGCATCTGAGGTACTTTTGTTTTTTTGAAAACCATATTGATTTTTTGAAAGTATTTTATGGCTCTCGATGAATTTTAAAAGTTGTGTATTAATAAGGTTTTCAAAAACTTTAGACAAGCTATTCAGTAAAGTAATTGGTCTATAGTTATTGATATCTGACTTGTTTCCAGATTTGTAGATGGGAATTACGATACTTTGTTTTAGGTTAGAGGGGAAGTAGCCCTGTGTAATACTTAGGTTTATAAGGTATTCTAGTGGCAATGTAATCTCCGAAGACAGCGTTTTGAGGATTTTGGTTGAAATTTCGTCTGGTCCAGCAGAAGAAGTGTTTTTTAGAGAATTAACTGTTTTGAGAATTTCTTCTTGTGACACAGTTTGGAATAGAAATTTTGTATTTATGTTATTTGTTTGAACCACTGTATCGGTAGATTGGGTGATTCCGCTCTGGGCAATTTGAGAAGCAAGATTTGGACCGATATTAATAAAAAAATTGTTTACATGATCAGCAACGAGCTTAGGATTTTTTGTGGTTTCAACAATATGTCCATCAATGGAAAGTTTATTTATGCTCTGTTTCTCTTTTGTAGTTTGCGAGTTTGTGGCTTCTCTAAGTATTTCCCATAATTTTTTGGGATTATTGTTACTTTCTTTATATGGTACCCAAACCTGGGAGGTTTGTTTATGCCTAAACCTATTTGCAGATATGGATGCGCTATCGACGTAGCGTAGCGCGATTTACAAAATATGAAATAAACCAAATAAACACAGGGTGCTCAGAAAATAAATAGGTACTTAATATGTATGTAGTCTTAGATTAATTAATATCAATGTACGTAGTATACATTTTCTACGAACCTTGGCATACACCTGTATTTAAAAAATAATGTTTGTGTAATATTGTGCCACAAATATATACCTACATACAATAAATAATAAAACAGCCAAATCTTCATAGAATTCAAAAAAATATCTTACCAAGTGGGTGGTGATAAAATTGTCCATATTAACATAGGTGGGTATTTTCGACTTTGTGATGACATTTTACTTTCTTTATTACACCTAGACCCATTGATTTTATATAACTCAATGCCTAGACCTAACAATGACCGTAGGATGATACAGCAATAAAACATGTCTACTACAACAAAACATTATAGATGTTTTTTTGAAGGCATTATCAAACTTTCAGAGGGCGAAACAGCTGTCACGCGTAATAATAATTACACAGTAGAACTTGTTTGATAAAAAACTGTTTTTTGTAAATTTAATAAAAATACTATTGAATATTTAAAAGAAACCAAAAATTAAAATGGAGTTCTATAAATTAAACTTGATAACAATAAATATAATATAGGGTATTTAAATATAACCAAGGCAAATGTACATAGATTCCACAACTTCATTGTTTGTAAGAAACGTCTTCTTCGCCTGTCTCATAGCGGAAACTCCCAAGTCTTGAGTGCTAAAAACCCTCAGTAACGCTCTCGTGAAAGATCACTAGTTTGTCACATTTCTTACCTAGCAACCTATCCCGGGAGGCTTATCGTATACCACTCTCAACTGAGGTAGAGTTGTACTTATTTTTTATTTATTATAGCGACTATTTAAAAATTGTACATACAAAAGATGACAGTGAATACAATATGTATAGTAAATTGTATTTCTTAGTCCTCCTCACTAAGTTGACCTGTGCTGAGGAGGACTAAAGTTATTCATTTTTGTTATATTAGTTTTCTATGTCGTTCTTAATGTTTTCTTCAGAGTTTTTCATTAATCTCTCAGCCAGATTTTTACTCTTGATTTGTAACCATTTAAATTTTCTATTCGCTTTATTTCTGGTAGAATGATGTTGAGTTTTATCGCAAAATGAATGTAATTTCTTTTTATTTTTCGGAATAACTTTATTGAGTAAAACCTCAAATTGTAATATTTAAATATTGAAGACAATATTAGTGATTTCTAAACGAAAATCTGAAACAGAAAAATCAGAAAAGGAAACGGTCACATCTGGGACTCGAACCCAGGACCCCTGTCTTTCCGGGACAGTGCTCTACCAACTGCGCTAATGGGACCCTATTCTCCTCGGTCACTTTTAACTGTATCACACTTCGAATAAGAACTACTAACATTGTCTTCATTTTTTCACCGCACATTTTTATTGGCAACTATCTTTATGTATGATCGCAAGATTCAACCCGAACTAAATGCAATCCAGACAGCGTCTTTTAGATAAACCTATCTTATTTTTTTATTTAATGTGCGACATCTGTTGACTTTTCTGCAAGTCTAGAATGAATATTTATTTTTCGGAATAACTTTATTGAGTAAAACCTCAAATTGTAATATTTAAATATTGAAGACAATATTAGTGATTTCTAAACGAAATAGCGCATTCCATTAGCGCAGTTGGTAGAGCACTGTCCCGGAAAGACAGGGGTCCTGGGTTCGAGTCCCAGATGTGACCGTTTCCTTTTCTGATTTTTCTGTTTCAGATTTTCGTTTAGAAATCAACGACATCAATCAACATTCTGGTAAAATTTTGATTGCTTAAAAAAATTGTTAAGGCTTCGTAGTAAGCGTTCAAAGATAGTTTGAAAGGGAGATGTGTAAATACGAATGTTAGAGGGAGCGCGATAATATTAAAAAAACGATAATAATTAAGCGAAAATGTTTGTCACTTAGTTTTCTGCACTGTTCACTGCGACACCCCTGACGTAGCGGTAGCAGTAAAAGGCATGGTTCCCTTCGACCCTGATCTCCAGTTTTCTTGTGGTCCTGTCGGATGGAGTGAATTACTTAGTCCCCAGGGTTCCTCAGAAGTCTCTCCTCCACTATCCCACCGTCTTTATAGGGGTCAAGTCTGGCCATTGTGTTGTCGGGGACGGTTTGAAGGGTTCGTGGGACCACCTTCCCATTCCACTGCTCACTGTCTCTAGTCGGGACTGCTTGTGTTGCGCCAGAACTAAGGCTGTTTTTGTGTTGTTCGCTGCCATGGGGACGTGTTTAAATTTGATTTTTTTTTTTTTCCATTATATGTTCTTATTTATAAATTTTATCTCTCTACTAGCTTCAAGAGCAAGAACAAAAACAAACTGCTTTGGTTGAGAACACTTAAACGTTTTTGGTTTGTATAAATGTACGTTGTACCTTGTATGGACAGTCGAGGGCTTTTAGAATAGTTTAAAAGTAGCTTCGTTTAAACAAAAGTAAATTCTCGACCCACCTGGTCCTTCGGTTCGGGAAAGTGGTGGGTGCCCTCGACTGATGAAAGATCACCATTCAGAATCGAGACGTTGCTTGAAATGAGTCGTCTTTGTTGACCAGTCTGACCAGATCTCCTCCACTCCCTTGAGCTTTACAACATATGTACCTACCCCAATTGGGGATTCCATACTCCCATTGCTTCTGGCAGGGCCGGTTTTAGTACTATCAGCGCCCTTGGCGAGATTTTTACGGCGCCCCCTAACTGCAATTCAATTCCATACGAAAAAAGGCAATGGGTATAATGGAATAACCGTTTATTTAAAAAAAAACTATTTATTTAAAAAAACTTCACTTTTCTAGCCGAACTATCGGCGAACTCTTTTATAAGGTTATCAAAATCGATATTTTCAGCAATTTCATTTTCGATTGACAAAGTTGCCAAGTTTGTCAATCTAGATTGTGATATTGTCGATCGCAGATAGGTTTTAATCAGCTTAAGCTTAGAAAAACTCCTCTCCCCACTAGCAACCGTTACAGGTATAGTCAATAATATACGCAATACTATCCACACATTTGGATACAGTTCTTGTAGGTTGCGATCTTTGATAAAATTTAAAACATAAGCAGGGGTAACCACATTCTGATTAGGCAAAAAAGATTTCAGGCTTACGAGTTCATCACACAACATACAACCATCTATATCAGATTTAGAGTCTACAGTTAATTTCAATTGGAGATTACCACAGAGTTTGACAAGGTCGGGTTTTTCCGGAATCTGTTTTATATTGTACAATAAAGACCAAGATTCCGAGTACTCATTTAACTGTTCAAATCTTTCATTAACTGAAATTAATGTAGTGTCCAAGAGAGAGTTGAAAAATTCAACCTCAAATTTTTTTTCTGGAGAAGTTATAGGCTCGTCGTGGGCAGTTTCACCAGCTTCACGCTTAACAAATCGAATTCTTGTTGTGGCTCTAAACACAGGTTCAATTTCTAGTTCTTCAGCCAATCCCTTCGCAGTTAAAATGGCGCTTTTAAAGCCAGTATTTCTATATTCTTCCAAGAAAGTGCAGCATTTTTTCAACATTTCTGTACATTTACTGATATCCATATCTGTTGATTGTAGAGATTTACTAACGACATTAATTTGAAAAAGTATGTCATACCAAACAACCAAGCTTAAATCTTTTAACTGTTCGGCTAAAGTAGTAGCCTCATGAGAGACTTGAACATCAGTTTTTTGAGTTTCAATAGCGAAAGTAATTAAAGCGTCATGGATGGCACTAATTTGATAACGGACTGCTTTAACACTGTTTATTCTTGCTTCCCAACGTGTGTCACTGAGCTTTTTTATAGTATATAATCCCAAAAGATCGGTTAGAATTTTCCATCGATGAACAGAAGCTGAAAACAATGTGAACAACCTCTGAAGTACCCCAAACAAAGTGACTGATTTTACGGATGACTTAGCGGCATCGCATAGTACGAGATTGTAGCTAT
Source organism: Hesperophylax magnus (assembly GCA_026573805.1). NCBI lineage: Eukaryota > Metazoa > Arthropoda > Insecta > Trichoptera > Limnephilidae > Hesperophylax > Hesperophylax magnus. Next base: position 15,420,345 of record JAIUSX010000084.1, read on the forward strand.
GACAACCACAAGGTACATAAACAGCTAAGGGATTTATGTCCAGAATCCTCCTTTGAACCCCAATATTTTTCCCTTTCATATTCGCTCCGTTGTCATAACCCTGACCCCTACAGTCGTTCAATTCCAGTCCGTGTTTATTTAAAACATCAATAATAACTTTTATTTATTTATTTATTTATTTATTTATTCATTTAAATTTACACACAGTACTTCAGTCAGTTTTTCACCAGTCGACTCATTTACAGGTATAAATTCTATGAAATGCTCTTTTACTGATACTTTATCGTCATCTGATGATAAATCAACAAATCGTATTGTCAGTGAAAGTTGTTCTACATGACTAATGTCCGGAGTACAGTCAGCTATAATAGAATAATATTTTGATTTCTTTGCGCGAGATATGATTTCTGACTTTATTTTTTCACCGATCAACTCTATTAATTCATTTTGAATGTCTTTTCCGCAGTAGTGGTCTGAATCATCACCCTTCATAGCTAATCGCAAGTGCTCCTGCATAACTGGATCAAATTTGGCTAGTAGTTGTACTAAGCCCAAGAACTTTCCGTTATTTGGCGTATATAGTTTGTCAGAAGTACCTCTGAACGCCATATTGTTTTCAGCTAAGTAAAGTGTAATATGCATCAATCTAGACAAAACATTATTCCATCTGGTAGTTTCCTTTCTAATCAAATGTTGCTCTTGGCAATCTATTGTTTTTCCTGTTTTTAATCGTAGTTCAGTATCAACCCATGAAAGGTAAAACTTCTTGTGTGAAGTGCTATTCTCATGATTTTTTAACATTTCAGACAAGTGTTTCCAGTTGTTATATCCTTCAGATACTAAACTCGACGTTGAGCTACTATCAAATAGCTTGCAACAAAAACAATAAATTCGATCCTTAGAAACGGAGTATATTAACCAACGACGCTGAATTGTTTCATTGTTCGCTAGTTTTTTCATGAAATGAGAATTAGAGAAATGTCGCCCTGTATCGTTCTTCGGATAGTTATCAATTTATTTATTTATTATTTATTTATTTATTTTTCATGTTCTCCGTAAAACGGTTATTCACCAATACATTATGGAGAAGATTACAAATTAGACAAAAAGTATAGCAAAACACATAAAAAGGTCAGTTTCACTACTTTGTGACATACGTCAAAAGATAATTGTTAAACTGCCTGTAACTGTTTTTTTTCCAAAGATAGTGCATTTTAGTTTTTTCTCGTATGAGGTGAATGATTTCCCCATTAAACCATTTCGGATATTGTCTAACATCTTTGAGCATACGTGTAGATCTTTTCTTAAAACAAATGTTGAAAATATTATTGAGCTGTTCATAAAACATTTCGACAGCTAGATTTACGTCAAGGCAATCGTAATGATTTCAGTGATTTATTTATTTATTTACGGACAAATAGTCCATTAACAACATATTAATTACACGAATAAGTTTTATAAACAGAGATGACAGTGAAAGGAGAGCATATATAAATGAGGAGCGAAGACAATAATAATGACAATAATAATATAAAAGTAAGAATGGGAGATAATAATAAGTCAAAGCATGAAGATGGTTCAAAGGGCATTAGAAATTAGACATTGCGTATTGACTGTCGAAAGTCATTTAGGCATGGTGTTGTTCTAAGGCATTCTTAAGTGTGTTATCTGAGCTTTCGTGGAAAATCCAACCCATGTTTATGTCTGGAGGCAATGTGTCTGTTTGTATATGTGATTGAGTTGTGTAATCGAATGTGAATGAAAGTGAAGGGTGATGAATATCCTCTCTGACTAATGGGGAGTCATGGCGGCAGATAACAGCATTTTTAGAATTTACATTACTTAATACTAGGTCTAACATGTGTGCATTTATGTTATAAACAGTGTTGAATTGTGTTAAATTATAAAAAGAACAAAAGTAATCGAAAACGTCAATTGGGTTTTTCCCTGAGGGAAAGTTAAAATCACCGAAAATAATAATATTTTTTGATTGTAACTTTACACTTTCACTTATAGTTTTGTCGTAAAATAATTGATACTGTTCAGATGTTGTATTTGGAGGAAAATATACAACACATATATAAATGATGACATTTCTATGCGATACTTTCACCCACAAGTCTTCACCTTGGGTTTCTATGCAGTCCATTCTTTCCGCGTGTGAGTGGCTGTCAGCTCGGAGGGCTAGGAGAGTCCCTCCTCCGCGACTGCCTCTATCCTTCCTGTAGACGTGGTATAGGTTTTCGAATAGCTCCGACGAAAAGGTGCTTGAAGTTAGCCAAGTTTCGGTAAGAGCAATCAGAAGTGGTTTCTGGCACATTACGTTTGTCATGAAGTCGATAATTTTATTATTCAGACTTCGAACGTTCTGGTATACTCCACTAATGTCTATCTTTTTCGGACGTCGTATCGGCCGTCTTAGTTTGGGGTCGTGGTCTCCGAAATGACCATTCGTTGAAGGCCACGTTTTCAGGCCAGATCGTGGGGTCCAGGAAAAAGTGGAAGTAATTTTCCGGTATGCCTATTTTGAAGGCAGCATAACGTTCATGCCCCGTAACCAGTTTTTCGACAGTGTAAATTAAATCCGGCTTCTTCTTTTTTAAGAATGAAGATATATTTTCTTCTGTGGTATTCGGGTGAAACATGAATACATGCAGATGTAGGTTTTTGGGAATAGTGACCAAGCTGTCGTCGATAGACCCTGTCCCTTTACAGATTGGCCGAGATCGTCGTCTACCGTTGACGAGGGCATCGCTATACGATGTTATTGGCTGGGTTGGCAGCTTGGGCACAACAGGCTGTATTGTACTCTGTGGTTGTGGAGGAGTAGACGCCGCTGCAGCAGATGTGGAAGCGGAATGTAGATCTTCCTCCGGTTTTCCTTTTTTAGCAGTGGATCTTGTGGTCATTTTGCGGGTAGTGAGCGGCTGGACGCCGCTAACGGGAAGGTGAGTCTGGTCGGCTAGAGCGGCTAAGGTAATAGCAGGAGCGGGGGCGGGGCCGGGGGGCCCGGGCGGTGGAGGTGTCCTAGACGGCTGCTTAGTGATATCGCCGTACGCTGAGCGCACACACACATTTAAGTCTGGCGCCGGCGCTAGTACCTGAGGAGTACCTGCAGTTACGTTGTACGAGTACTTGCATGAAGGGCACACAATTTTAGCACTACCGTCACTTAAAATTGAACGAATCGTGGTCAGTTCGCTACCGAAACCCTCGATTTTGCCACTCAAAACATCGACCGTTTTAATCAGGGACTGAATGATATCACCAAACTCTTCCATTTTGTAAATAGACTAGAACGAACGATTAAAATGAATACTATCGAGAGCCGATGACAGAAGACGTGCGTCACGTGTTGCGTGCGTAACGTAACGTGAGTAATGTGAGTTTTACCGCACAAGAGTCCCAACTGCTCCCGTCTGGAGCCAGTGAGACTATGGCATCCCCAATTGGGGTATGTTGTGAGGCTGAGGGTATTGGGGAGGGGAGGGAGATGGGGAAGAGGAAGGTGGGGAAGTACCTGGCTATTCAGATCTGGTCACCAAACACGGCTAAAGCCATTTCAAGCAACGTTTCAATTCTGAATGGTGGTCTTACACCAGGGCGATACTGAGAGTATCTTCCACTCTGGAACGTGCCGCAAATATACTATGTATTATTTTTAATTAATTAATTGTGAAATAACACAAATTAATCAAATAAAATTTATTTGCGCACGCCGGGTTCGAACCCGCGACCTTCGGATCTGTAGTCAAAAGCGTATACCACTAGACCACGCCGGCCGTCACTTGTTATTATATGATCAATTAATTTGCTATTTCCAATGAGTGGCCAAGTGGCTGGATCCGCTATATTCGGGACAACAGTACTAACGTCATCTAGCATTTGTATTTGTTGTACATCACCAATGGAGTCATCCTGAGCAGCATCTGTAATTGTAGCACAACTTGTTCCCTCACTTCGGGAAACTTCGTTCACAATCTCTTCAGCAGCTATCCGACTATCTGTTATCCCTTCTTAGCCTTTTGGCTAGGATGGCTAGGATCATTATTTAACATGAATGGAGGTAAAACTTTTATTCATTTTAACTAATTATAATGTTCCAAATAAAATATAACAATAAGGAAGGCTAATTTCCATTGATATTGTATTATTTTGAAGCGCCAACGCCGCCAATTCTTTTTGAATAAAAATGAAATATTAAAAAGAGATGGATAATGTTTTTTATTGTTTTTCTCTATGGTTGCCAATTGGTTGGGGATTCCCGGTAAAATGAACTGCATGCGGTGCAATCGAAGGTTCCATTCTAGATTCTAGCGTTGCAACCATAACAATTTTTTCCTTATATTTAGGGAATTTACGAGTAAGTAGTTAAGTAGGCCTCGTTCAAAGAACGAGGGATATAAAGGGGCGCGCCGGGCGCCTGTGGCGCCCCTTTAAATCCGGCGCCCTGGGCGGTCGCCCAACCGCGCCCTACCCTAACGCCGCTACTGGCTTCTGGCTTAAGACAGACGCTTGCACAGTATTCACATAAACTAAAAAAACTTCGGTAAGTAGGTACCTACGTATGATGATACAATTGATTGGTAGAAGCGTAGGATAGTGTCACATAGTGTGGACAATCCAATTATTAATAATACGTCAACTTCAGCAAAATGTTGGCAGCTTATATACTTGTATTGGCTATTGGCTGGCAACTCTGGCCGCTAGAGGTGCTAGTATAGAATGGAACAATCATGCAAATGTATGAAAGCAAACCAATCCTCACAACTCGTGCCGCTCAGTGTTGCCAAGTTAGCATATTATATGCTAAATTTGGCATAATTACTCCATGTTTAGCATAACTATTATGCTTTTAGCATATAGCACATTTATTTGGCTTATTTTTACAGAAACATGAAAATAATAAAAAACAATTTTTTAACTAACAAAAATGATATCGATTGAAAAACTGGTGTCTCAATGGAGAAACATAGTTCACATTAAATGGGAATCCTTGACTTCCACTGTAGAGTTTTGGAATGAAGTCATGCAATAAACATACAGGAAACCCTAGTGAGGAGGACTGTGAAAAAAATACAAAAAATATACTTATATTATACTTTAAACCTACATAATGTACAAATTTTGCTATTGATATTAATAAAAAAAAATATATATATATATAAAGATGCAGCTAATAATAACCCCTTCGGTGATTTATGTCAGTTTGCAATGTCTATTTTAACATTGCCGCATTCAAATGCGGACATTGAACGTGTATTTAGCCAAATGAGTCTGGTCAAAACAAAACTCCGAAATCGTTTGGCGGTGAGAACCCTGAATGCCATTTTGTACGTGAGATTTGGCCTAAAGAGAGCAGGAAAGTGCTGTTATTCTTACACTGTTCCTGACGAAGTACTACGCTGCATTGGGACCAAAGAAAGTTACGACTCCGTCTCTCAGCCTTCCACATCAGCTGCTGTTAATGAAGAAGATGAAGATGAAGATGAAGATGAAGATGAAGATGAAGATGAAGATGAAGATGAAGATATTGATATTTTATTTCACTGATTTTATTTCCAAGTTAAATTTATGTTAGCTCTTTTTTGGCATTTTTTAAAGTAATTTAGCATTTTTCCCATCACTCTATTTCTCAACAAATACTAAGTTAAATTTATGTTGGCTTTTTTTTAGGCATTTTTTAAAGGAATTTAGCATATTTCTGGAATATTTTTCCCATCACTCTAGCATATTTTGAAGTAGTTGAGTTGGCAACACTGGTGCCGCTAGAAGGCGCTAGGGTTGGGTACATAAATAAACCACTCTCTGGTTGGGTAGCATGCTGTTATCCAGGGGTGTATAACACATTCTGCAAAAAAAATCGTGCTGAATTGATACAGCGTCCTGGCCTTGGTATAACCGGTAAATTTATTTATAAAATACATTAAAAACATTTATTTATATATGATACAATATAATCTGATAGTATTATTACGCTAGCGTCTGGACGATCTAGGCCCTCTGATTGGTCGAATTTAAATCGTCTGTTTCGGGTAAATCCCGAAAACGGGGTGTTCCGTAACGCCGATTGCTTTGACAGGCGGTGTAATAACCAATCGTATCGTCAGAATTTAGACTGTATAGTTTAAGTTCGCACAAGTCAGCTAAAACGACGGAGAGCCGGGAGCCGAGCCAGTTGAAAAAAGACCGTTCGTCCCGTCAAATCTCGATCGCCGGTTGTCTAATCGGAATAATCCTAAGACGTATTTTTATCGCAATTTACTTTAAAACAACAAGTGCTAAAGAACCACAATTCCGTTCCAGTGCTGACAGATGAGGCTGATCGGTAAGTTGCTTGTGAAGTAACGTTACGCATTGTGTTTCCGCATTCGCCTGTCAAAAACCATATAATTAATTTATTTGTTATCTGTGTGGAATAGCCCTTGAGTCGGCTATTCCAACCCCTGTTCGTTCTTCGAACATTTTTGGTGCCGAAACTAGGGAACTTTAAGATTATAATCTATCTATGCCAAAACGGATAGTGCTGTGGAATGGTTCTTAAATTTTGAATAATAATCAATTCGAACAGTAATTAGGTAGGTACCTAGCTCTTGAGTATTTACGACCTACCGCGCATATAATTATAATAGATTAAATTATTATCATTTATTTCGTTTCGTTTTTGGGTACGTTTCCAATCGCGTTTATTCAACATGGCCCCAGCCATTCAAACATTGCGCCGGAAACGGACATTAGCGAATAATAGGTTAGTCAAGACACATGAGATAGCAAAAAGCGCTTTGCACCATGCAACTAAGTGCAACTTATTGTTAGCGCATTATACGACTCTGGAAAAGATAGTTCTTGAATTTGAAACGTCTCACGCGGAAATATTAGCTTTAGATGACACAAACGAAATTGATGAGGATAAAATTCGCGAAACCTTTGACGAGATGTATTATCAAATTGTCGAAATTTACCAGGAGTTAACCAGTCAGCCTCTCGATTGTAAGACCGCGAATGCGTGCACAAACGTTAAATTACCAAAAATAAACATTCCAATATTTTCTGGAAATGTCAAGCAATGGCCCGAATTTTACGACATGTTTAACGCTCTGATTCATGAAAACAAATCTTTATCCAACATCGAACGCATGCAGTATTTGTTCTCATGTTTATCTGGAGAAGCTTTAGGGTTAATTCGGACATTTCCAGTACAGGGAGCTCACTACGTTGAAGCATATCAAAGATTAATCGCGCGCTATCGTAACGCGCGTGAACTCGCCTTTACGTGTTGGCGGGAAATGCTAAATTTAAATTTTCCGCCCAACGATCCTTTTGAATTCCGTCGCGTGTTCGATATATTTAACGAGGATTTAACAATTTTAAAGGAATTGGATCTCCCAACGGACAATTGGGACTTCGTGCTTTGTTATTTAATTCTATCGAAATTAGATTCACCTACAAGATGCGCATTCGAACAATTGCAATCTCCTACCGAGCTGCCTTCATATTTGAAACTCAAAGAGTTTCTTTACAACAAATGCGAAGCTCTTGTACGAGACTTACATTTTTCGACTCGCGATAGCAGTACTATTGACAAACCTCTTGCACGGAACTTTAATCAGGCTGCCAAAAAACGCACTTCAGCGCTTCTTTGCGATCTTAAGAAAGGACAGTCTGAAACAAATAGGTCCTCGACCTCCACCACTTACCTGAAGTGCTCCTGTTGCGGGGAAGACCACTCCATTTCCAAGTGCAAGGTATTTGCACTCAAGTCAGTTCAGGATCGCCTACAGTTTGCTCAATCACACCGTTGGTGTTTCAATTGTCTTCATTCTTCTCATTATCTCAAAGATTGTAAATCTTTGTTTACATGTCAAAAATGTCAGCAAAAACACCATACTTTGCTCCATCGAGACGAAAATGCTTCTTTGGAAGATCAGCATCAACACCCCACGACGTCTACGGACCCGGAGACTTCTTCTTCCGACTCTAAAATTCAGGTCCTCACCAATTTAGGAGACAAGTCCATAGTACTATTGTCAACAGCCAATGTTGGCATTCGCGATTCTTCCGGCCGTTTCCAAACCTTTCGCGCATTGATCGATTCGGGCAGTCAAGCTCACTTCATCACCGATCGCGCTGCAGAGCTCGTAGGCATCCCTCGTCAAGCCAGTTCTCAGAGAGTTAGCGGCTTAGGCCAATCTTCCGCAACCACGTCGGGAGTCATTCAATTAGAGATCGGTGTTAAGGGGCGGGTTCTCTTCAACATCAAGGCACTTACGCTGCCTAGTATCTGCGGCAACATGCCAACTGTTCGTCTAGATAAGTCATCGTGGCATCAGTTGAGAAACTTGCCTCTTGCCGATCCTGACTGTCACAAACCGGGACCGATTGATCTTCTTCTGGGTGCTGAGGTTTTCTCTTCTCTTCTGAGACCTGGTAATGTGAATGGTGGTCCACGTCAGCCATCAGCTTTCAATTCTGCATTTGGTTGGCTTCTTCTAGGTTCAGTTGGTTCGGACACTGTTCACGAAACGAAATCTTTCATCGTTACTAACGAGGACCGGCTTCACGAAGAGGTCCAGCGACTGTGGGAGTTAGACACCATTCCCCAGTCTTCACACCTTACTCCTGAGGAACAACTTTGTGAACAAATGTACTGCACTGACCACTCACGGGACGGATCTTCGGGAAGATACATCGTATCCTTGCCTTTCCGAGAAAGGGGAAGGGATATCTCTTTCCCAGGGTCGCGTGAGATCGCTTTACGCAGATTCCATTCACTCGAGCGCAAACTCATAGCAAATCCAACCTTACGTGAACAATATTCTGCTTTCATGACTGATTATTTACACAGTGGTCACATGACTCGTGTTCCTGGAAAAGATTTGCACAAGGGAAAGTATCACATACCTCATCATTGCATTCTTCGTCCAGGCAGCGCTAGCACTAAGTTAAGAGTGGTTTTCGACGCCTCAGCGACAGATGTGAACGGATCCTCGTTAAATGATACCTTGCTTATCGGTCCAAAGCTTCAAAAGAACCTGCTGGAGCTTTTGCTGAAATTCCGTATACCATCGGTAGTGTTTACTGCTGATGTACGACAAATGTATCGCCAAATATTGGTTCAAGAACCAGATCGCGCTTTCCAAAGAATATTTTGGCGTTTTCATTCGTCGGAACCCATCCAAGAGTACCAACTAAACACTGTAACCTATGGTGTCTCCTCTGCCCCATTTTTGGCTTGTCGTACTGTCAAACAGTTGACCAAAGATGAAGGTTATGATTTACCGCTAGCGCGTCGTGTGCTAACTTCGGATATTTACATAGATGACATCGTCACCGGTTGTAACAGCTTAGAACAAGCTCAACAAACGAAAACCGAAGTTATCGAGCTGTTCAAACGAGGTCAATTCGAATTGCGGAAGTGGGCTAGTAACAAACCAGAATTACTCGCCGATCTGCCTCTGGAATACTGCCTCAATGACTTGGTGTCCATGGATGTTGATAACTCTCACATTCTCAAGGTATTGGGATTAAAGTGGGAGCCACGACATGATACATTTTCATTCGAAGTCCTGTGCCTCGATCGCGAGTGCACTAAACGCACTATCCTCAGTGAAGTAGCTCGGGTTTTTGACCCTCTCGGTTTTCTATGCCCTTTGACGTTTTTCGCCAAATCCCTAGTACAAAAGTTGTGGGTTCTAAAGGTTGGGTGGGATGACACCCCCCCTGTTGACATTGTTCGTCAATGGGATCGTTATACTAAACAATTACCGCTCTTGAAGTCGTTCAAAATCCCTCGATGGGTGTCATTCCCTCACATGGAGTCGTGTCAACTTCATGGCTTCTCAGATAGTTCGGAACTTGGATATGGCGCGGTAGTTTACTTGCGAATCACGGATGTTAACGATAGAGTCCAAATATATTTGGTTTGCGCCAAATCTCGAGTCGCCCCCACAAAAAAGATTTCGCTGCCTCGCCTTGAACTGTGTGCGGCAGTTCTTCTAGCAGATCTATTAAAATTCGTCAAAGATTTATACGTACCATTGCTTCCGATCTCCAATACCTTTGCGTGGTCGGATTCAACCATCGTGCTCGCTTGGTTACGTTCTCCTTCGTGTCGCTGGAAGACTTTCGTGGCTAACCGTGTCAGTCACATTCAAGATACCCTCGAAGGGACTTCTTGGCATCACGTGTCATCTGGAGATAATCCAGCGGATGTCGCTTCTCGTGGTCAATCTCCAGCCGATCTGATCGATAACACGTTATGGTGGGCGGGGCCTTCGTGGCTGATCCAGTCATCCGATTCTTGGCCGTCTTTCGATGGCAATTTCGACGAAATTGAACTTCACTCTGAGGAACGAGTTCGATCGTTATTTGTCCAACAGGACGAAAATCTGGTGGACCTATTACTAGTTAAATTTTCTTCGATTCGGAAGATCCAACGCATTCTCGGTTACTGTCTTAGATTCATCTACAACCTACAGAATAAAGAATCTCGTCGTTTGTATCTTCCATTAAACCGTGCCGAAATTCACACTTCACTTTTGACAGTAGTTAAACGGACTCAACATGTACATTTTAATGATGATATCATGCGCTTGAAAGAGGGCAACCTTATGTCGAAACAAATGCGGAAGCTTAATCCCTTCATTGACGACCACGGTGTGCTCAGGGTGGGTGGCAGGTTATCACGATCTGGGCTTGAATTCGAGCATAAACATCCTGCCCTACTTCCTCGCGAATCTAAGCTTACTTCTCTTGTGATAGACGCTGTACATCGAGAACATTGTCACCCAGGCATTAACACAATGCAATATTTCTTGACACAGCAGTTCTGGATTCTGTCCCCCAAGCGCGCCATCCGACATTGTCTGTCAAGGTGTATACAATGTTATCGCATAAATCCAGCACCTCTAGAACCTTTCATGAGTGACCTACCCGCCGCTCGCGTTAATCAGGTTAAACCATTCTCGATTGTGGGCATTGATTACGGTGGTCCGTTTCGTATAAAGGCCGGCAACCATCGCGGCGCTAAGATAAACAAGGCTTATCTTTGCTTATTCGTCTGTTTTACCACCAAGGCTCTACATCTTGAAGTCGCTTCTGACCTGTCTTCCGAAGCTTTTATTGCAGCGCTACGTCGATTTGTAGGTCGACGAGGTCGTGTAAACGTCATACACTCAGATTGCGGCACGAATTTCGTTGGAGCTAAGACTCAGCTCAATTCCTTTATGCAGACTGCTTCACAGTCAGAACAAATTGAGTTCCGTTTCAATCCACCATCGAGTCCCCATTTCGGTGGCGTATGGGAGATTCAGGTTAAATCGGTTAAAACTCATCTCTATCGCTTAATCGGTAACCAAACGTTAACTTTCGAGGAGCTGACGACACTATTCGTGCAGATTGAGGCCATGCTAAACTCTCGGCCTCTCTACCCGTTGAGTTCTGACCCAAACGATTTGCGCGTGTTGACTCCAGGTCATTTTTTGACTTTGGAACCCTTGACTTCCGTGCCGGACGAGGATTATACTAATCTAAAAATCAACCGTCTGAGTCGCTGGCAACTCATTCAACGTTTCCAACGGGATTTTTGGAAACGTTGGAAGTTTGAATATCTCCAATCGCTAACTCAGCGCGCCAAGTGGACCAAAAATTGCAACTCACTCTCTGTGAATGATGTAGTGATAATCCGAATCGAAAATACTGTCCCTTTGCACTGGCCTCTCGCGCGAGTCGACAAATTGCACCCAGGTCCCGACGGCGTTGTGCGTATCGCTACGGTTCGTACATCGAATGGTTCTCTTCTCACGAGACCATTAACCAAATTATGTCCATTGCCTAGTCAATGTGACTAATCATCTTCGCTTCCGCGGCGCATTCTCTCTTATCGATTTTCGTTAGTCTTATTTTCATTATTTTCTTTTCTTATCATTTTCATTATTATTATTAATATATATATATTTTTTTTTCTTCTTTTTCTTCTCTCTTTTCACTGTTCTTCATTCACGCAACGTTCCACAGCATTGCCCGTTTTGGTTTCTAAATTTTCTTTAAAATACACGTTGTTGTATTTTGGTGGGCGGAATGTTCCGTAACGCCGATTGCTTTGACAGGCTGTGTAATAACCAATCGTATCGTCAGAATTTAGACTGTATAGTTTAAGTTCGCACAAGTCAGCTAAAACGACGGAGAGCCGGGAGCCGAGCCAGTTGAAAAAAGACCGTTCGTCCCGTCAAATCTCGATCGCCGGTTGTCTAATCGGAATAATCCTAAGACGTATTTTTATCGCAATTTACTTTAAAACAACAAGTGCTAAAGAACCACAATTCCGTTCCAGTGCTGACAGATGAGGCTGATGCAGATTTCACCATCATTTCACCGGTAAGTTGCTTGTGAAGTAACGTTACGCATTGTGTTTCCGCATTCGCCTGTCAAAAACCATATAATTAATTTATTTGTTATCTGTGTGGAATAGCCCTTGAGTCGGCTATTCCAACCCCTGTTCGTTCTTCGAACACGGGGTCTGCAAGCAAAATTCGACAACTCTGCCCCTCTGGCGGTATAAGAACGAAGCAAATGACTGGCGCGAATATTTAAATATGCAGCTAACAATACGCATAGTTACGCCAAATTACTTGACTATTAACAAGCGTTTAATAAGAAGATTTATTCTGGAAGCTTATCACTTTGTGATGGTATTATTTATTTTATTACAACATATATAACTTTGTTTACATCAATTAATTACATACAACCTCTACATGTTTTATGAACGAAGTTCACCTCATCAGTCAAAAATTAAATATAGATTATAATTGGAAAGAAGAAATGGAAGGAGGGGGGGAGGGGTATGAGTGGGTGGAGTTTATCAGAATTAGGAATTACAATATCGTTAGACGGGAAAGACCAGTTGAGTGGGAAAATATTTAAAAGAGGGTTTATATATTTTTTTTACTTATTAATTATATCTGATTTTATATTGACATGTTTTCTTTTTTCTAAAATTTCAAAATTATTTATTTGCGATGCTTTATATCCTGTGTGAAGTATTTAAAGACCAGAATTTTTATTAAAAGTGTGATCATTATTGAAAACATGATCAAACTCAGATTCACTATTTCTATTTAGAGCTCCGAGACGTTCTTTAGTTCTGACTTCAAAGATTCTATTGGTTCTACCTTTGTAAAAGAAATTACAATCATCCCAATTGAGTTTATAAACTCTCGACTTTTTAATTTGATTATCGCTATCTTTATTATTAAGAATATATTTCTTCATTTTGTTATTAGTGTAAAACGCCGGATGAATAGTACCAGGAATGTTTTTATTTATAATTTTGAAAGTATCGTTATCCACAAATAGAATTCTACGCCATTGTTTATTAATATCTTTAAAAATAGGGTAAATATACCATTTTAAGAGATTATGTTTATTTTTTTATTTAGTATTTCAACTATCAATTTATTAGAATAACCGTTATTAAATGCTATTTGTTTTATGGTTATATGCTATTTGTTTCTTCAGGTATTAAAATACTTCCCACGGGTTTTAATTATTTTATATTTTTAGAAATTAGAAAGCATGTTTTCACACTCAACTGGACTTTCCCGTCTAACGATATTGTAAATCCTAATTCTGATAAACCCCGCCCACTCTAACCCCTCCCCCGTCCTTCCACTTCTTCTTTCCAATTGTAATCTATATTTCTTACTCCTGATGAGGTGAACTTCGTTCATGAAACATGTAGTGGTTGTATATAATAAAGTGATGTAAACAAAGTTATTTGTGTTTTAATGAAATAAAGTTTAGTAAGATTACATTATTTTATCTATTTCCGTTGTATATCAATGAATATGTACGCAATAAAACGTAAACATAATATTTATTTATTTATTGGACAGTTTGTATAGCGCTGCTTTTGTGAGATATCACCTCAGGGGCGCTATATTGTAATAATCTATTTACAATATATACTCACCCTCTCTCTGTGAATGACCTAATATCTACATATTAAATGAAACTGTTGTTATTTTCACTTAAACTGGGCGAAGTCTAACCAAGTGCCGCCCTCGGGGCCTAGCTGCAAAAAACCCGCGAAACGGGTTTTTAACTGCTAGTAATAATAAATACCCTAAATTGGAACTGTGTATATTGTGATGTTATATTATTGGTGACCGCGTATCTAATCAAAATGACAATTCAACACACCTTCAAAAAGTGGTATAAAGTCATGAAAAGTGATGAAACAAAAGTTTCATAGGTAACTCTATTAAACCAAGTTTTTGTTTCATCACTTTTAATGAATCTTATATTACTTTTTAAAGGTGTGTTGAATTTTCATTTTGATGAAATATCATCGAACCCATATTATTACCTAACTATATCCACCAATAAAAAACTCTGAAAGTCTACGGAATAAACATTCAGAGTTTTTCATTGATGTATAGTATGATAAGTAGGCTCCGAATGAGAATTTTAATGTCTATATATTGGCAAATGTATATTTTAGGACCAATTTGTTTCATACAAAAGCCCGAAGATATCGATCTAGTGAGTGGTTTATTTATGCTGCCATTAGAATGTGTGGGAAATGTCAGAAGTTGTAAGTATAACTATTCTACAGCATTTGGTTCAAGTAATAAAGATAAACTGAGTAAAACGTCTTTTTAAATATCGTAAATGTAGTCATTGTTGTGGAAGGTACCTGAATCACCATTTAAAACTTTCTCCGTTAATTTATTTGTCAAAGCAGAGATATTCTTAGAAGAAACAAAGACTTGACTATTTTAAGAGGGAAAGTTTTTCCTTTATTGTCCGAGTTAAAAGCATCCAGCGATCGTACGACTAATTGTTGTAACATTAATGAACACGGGTATCCAGGAAATTAAATAAGTTTTAAACAAAACAAACACAAATTTTAGCAGATTGGCTTGGATGGGGTGCTTATTTGTAATTTGTATTATTATTAGTCAATATGGTCGGTCAAGAAAGTTTGGGAATTTAAAAAAATGGAACGAATTTTTTTGCTACAATCCAGTGTCAAATTCGACTTTGGGACAAATTATTTTGGTAGGTACTTACTTACATTCAAATGTTAGAATTCTCGGCTCCCATAACTTTATTCAATATTGGATACAAAATCACCGATACAAAATTTGTATTTACAATTTTATCCTTGGCGCCCTCTATTTTGTTTTTCTTTACCTTCTGTGCAAAAATGAAATGCAGCATAACATTTGACACAAAATACACAAAGTCACCTCCATCCTCTGTTGGTGATTTGAGGAAACTTTTGGTTTGGGTTCGGACCCTGGATCAAATAAGGAATCCACTAACTGTGGGAGTCTGACAGAAGAATAGATGTCACACTATCGACCGTAGAAAGTGGAATTTTACTGTCGCATTTTATGCGTGTAATAATTGCGAAGGAGTTTGGTTTCAACAAAGACTTGTAATTTTTTAAACTGTCCGTTTGTAAATATTGAAATGGTGCATTCTTACAAATATACCGCTAATTTTCGTTCTGCTATTTATAATTTATTTATACCGCTTTAAATACACTGTGTCTGGAAACTTGTAGTACAAGCGGGAAAATGGGGAATCTACATCACATAGAGAACTCCAAAAAACTTATATCATTAGATTTGAGCATTTTGATTTTGTAAAACTTTTGGAACCGAGTATACACTGCGACGCCTTTTACACTGAAACGTTTGTGTGGCGCAAACCTTGTCACAAAAGAATGCAAGACTGACGTAAGGGTAATGAACAGGATTAAAAAAGAAACGCTTAGATAATCGGGGCACGTAAAGCAGATGAACGAATCAAGAGTGTAAGGAGAATAATATATGACACGAATGTGAATGTTAGAGGAAGACAGGGACGCCCGAGGAAGACATGGCACGATCAAACGAACCAAATTCGTCGGGCATTTCAAGAGTCAGAATAATAGAAGAGGATTTATGAATGTGAATGAAATAAGGAGAGTGTGCCAATGTCGAGTTGTTTGGCGGTCCGTCCTCTCTGCCGACCCCTGCGGAGAAATGGCGTGATGTGATGGTTAGCTAGTTACAATAATAACCTATTTTGCATGAAAGAGAGAACAACGCAAACAGAAAGAGGCGGGGCCATAACCACTGAATACATAATGCGTAGAAGTGTGATCCATAATACCAATTTGATAGTTAATTAATAATTTCCACTACCAGGCCCCACACGGAGAAAAATTAGTATTTGCTAATATATTAAGGATGATTTGTTTCACAGAATTAGAACAATTTATCAATTTTCAAGGTTGATTTTTAAGTTCTGTGAAGGTTCTATTCAAGTTCTGTAATTATTTCTGTTTTTTGACACAACTGGCCAATAATGATATAATAACAGAATATGAATAGAACCTTCACAGAACTTGAAAATTGACTTTATGAATTGTTCAAATTCTGTGAAAAAACCATCCTTAGAAAATAAGAATCTCTTCAAATTATTGGTAATCCGGTTGAAAACGGGATTGCAGGCCTTTGACGAATGAATTAACAGGTTTCCTGCTAAACTTTGAGTTAATTTCGTATATATTATCACGATATTGGAACACGTGTTCGAATACTGTGCAGGCAGGCCATTGAACTTGATTGCTGTTCAAGAAAAAAAATGATGTTCGAAAAACATCCACCATATTTAAGAGGAAATTGATCTAAGTCAGGCACGCCACTCGCTAGACATGCTAACTGTTCGGTTACACAGTATAACACACCTCTTTCGGGTTATTTCATCAGTGGTCACAACAGAAAATCAAACAGTCAAACTATAACGATAAAAAATGACTCTCTCTTGAATGGTGTCTGTTTGTTAGACCTGCCAGTATTGGTTGACAAACACAATGGATAATGCATATTATGCAAATCAGGAGTGCTTACCCGTGTACCCTTGTCGCTCGATCCTCGCTCCGTCTTGCTGCAAATTGCTTTAACCAAGAGCTCCAGGGGCGTGCGGACCCTTTCGAAATTTTAATAATAGGTATATGACTTGGTCCTTGGATTTAACTAATTAATCTGCCGTCGTATCTCGTTGTCACAAAATACAACATTACCTTAAATTCCACAGCAATATTTTAAGATTGGAATAAAATATATTTTTTTTATTTTTATTTTATTTTTTTAATACGCTCGAGCGATTGTTGGCATATTATGGCAAGTTTTCAAAAACGTTTTGAGCGTTTGCTTGTCATAATGTGACAAATTTATAAAACCTCGTAATATGGGATAGGCGGCGAAATCTATGTAGATTAATTGGCTTTTGACAGCAGTAAGTTGTTCATATGTTCCATAATAATATTTTGAGGAAGGGTATTAATTAAATAGTATGTTAAATGTATATATATACAATCAATCGCTCGTACTTGCAATTACATTTTCGAACTCTTTCAAATAATTTATTTTTATTTAAAGAAAATATACTTTTTACAGCGGAGATTGTCGTTAGTGAAATCTATGAATAAATATAATCTACGCAAAAATAATATAATTCAAAATTAAAAAGAAAATCTGAAAGCACAGTTTCAGGATATACTAGCCGCGTAAATTATTAATTAATAATTTAGTTTCTCAGAGTTTTATTTAGTTAATTACACTAAGAATTCCTTTATGATATCATTCTCAATGAATACACTTTAAAAATATCGTGGATGTTTGATGTTTCTCCTTCAAAATGAATTACATCTGGCAGAAATTTCCATTCCAATTAAAAAGTTGTTTGATTTTCAATTAATGATCTATCATGACGAAAGCTCATTTATTATTAGCTTTTATTTTAATGGCATTATAAAAAAAACGTTAATTAATATTTTTCCCATGCTCAATTACATTAAGCATTTTTTAAAAATAGGTTTATAAAGTGACACCTCGAAAGCGAAAGAGATCCCCAACCTTTACGTAGCTATCCAATTGGTTGAAGTTGAGATGCGGGTTAAGGCAGGGGAATGGATTTTGTTAATGCGGAGGCTCAAAATGTATGAAAGGAGTAAAAACAAGCATTCGAGTCGTTTCTCAAAAGAACGAGTCTAAGGAAATGCATGGCCTCCCCTGCCGACATCAACTACCATGAATGGGTATTTCCTTCCTGTTTACTGAATACGAATCGTTGATGTACCAATTCACAGAGATCGATGCGATAATAGAACAACCTCCTCAATAATTCGTACTGAAATTTGCCACATTAATAATAATAATAATAATAATAATTGGATAATTTGTATAGCGCCGTTTTTGTGAAAAATCACCTCAAGGGCGCTGTACAATTTATTTCCTAGGATCTACATTTGTTATTTTGACCAACTGTGCCAGCACGAGGTTCGTCATCCGTTCAGGCATGTGTCTGCCGCCAATATAGCGCTGACATGTGTCTGCTGCCAATAAAGAGCGCTGACACAACATCCTCACATAGACAACAAACCTTGGCAGCACCGCTGTGACGCTCGACGAAGACAGCAGATGGAGACTCTGCTGCAAGAGTCCTAGGTAGCGAAGGAACTGTACCAGCTGCTGCAGGGAGAGAGAGTACCCCGTCCACCAAATGTGCCAGCACGAGGCTCGTCATCCGTTCAGGCATGTGTCCGCCGCTAATATAGCGCTGACATGTGTCTGCTGCCAATAAAGAGCGCCGACACAACATCCTCACATAGATAACAGACCTTGGCAGCATCGCTGTGCAAAATCACCTCATCCTAGTTTACCTTAGTCTCTCCAGTCACCTCCCAGCCTTTCATGCCACCTAGTGCATCCTCTCGACCCTTTCAGACTCCTTCCTGGCTCCAATACATTCTTTCTATTGTCGTGATCCGACGATTTCACACCTCTGTCTCAGACCCTTAGGGCTCGCTTATCGCAGGCTATCATAAGCAAAATCTTGAACCAAAGTCAAAGTGAAGTTTATGTGTGTCATTTTGGTGAACATTATAATCCATGCACACCATATTTGTTTTCCGTCAAACCAAACATTTGTTTGAATTTTTTTTTTTTTGTTTAAATTATTTATTAACCAATAAATTAACATACATTTTTTTTGGTATAATCCACCTCACTAGGCTGAGCCTGTTCCGAGGTGGCGGGAGTTTGATCTAATTTTAGATAATGCGAATTTATATAGAATCACAGATATAAAAAAAAGATATATAGAAAAAATAAATAATAAAAGATAAATAATTAGATAGATAAAAATTAAAAATAAAACATAAGAAATAATGCAGATACAAAGAAATGAATGAGAACAATAGAGAATATTTCAGGCGTGGAGTGTGCTATAATTTATGTTATTGTAGATGTTATCTGTCCGCAGTATACAATGCCTTTGTTGACTATCCATGTGTGGATTTTGTGTCTTATATTTACACTTGTTGCCAGGTCTTTAATATCTTTTTCCATTAAGTTGAAAATTTTTGGGGCCAGATTATGAAAATGTCTTTGTCCATAGGTGGTATTTGTCTTCGGGGTCATGTGTTGATGTCTGTTTCTTGTTTCGTAATTGTGTTGTATAGTATGATGGTTAAGTTTGTCTTTTTGGTAATATAGAGTTATAATTTTTATGTATAGTTGCTGTATGTTCAGTACGGTGAAGTCCTTAAATAACTGTATTGTCGAGAATCTGTAAGGTTTTTTCGTGATAACTTTAATTAAGGCTTTTTGCGCTTTGACAAGAGGGTCCATATTAGTTTTAGCAGCACCACCCCAACCAATCATACCGTGAGTGATAATTGATTGGGCTAGTGCGTAATATATTGTTTTTAGAGTCTTCGTTTGCATTATGTTTCGTATGTTCTTAAAGAAATATATCAGTTTTCTAACTTTACCCGCTGTTTTATTTATTTGTTCTGTCCATCTAAAATAGTTGTCAATGTAAATGCCTAGGTATTTAATTACCTGGGTTCGTGTTAATGGGTTGCATAGGCAGTTATTTTTAGATGTGCAGTCACGAATGGTTAAGTTTTCATCGAGTCTTGGTTGTCGTCTGGGATCTATGCTAAATGTCATGTACTTTGTTTTATCTATATTTAGTGTCAGCAGATTATTGTCTGACCAATATTTAATCTTGTTTATTCCTTCAGTTGCATTTTTATATACACTTGTCCAAGAATCCGAAGTAAAAACAAGAACAGTGTCATCCGCAAAGCAAATAACATCTCCACTTATGTCAAGCTGACATAAGGAATTAATATATAGTAAGAACAGGATGGGTCCTAATGTACTTCCTTGGGGAACTCCGTAAGTTATGTATCTATTCGGGCTTGTTATATTGTCTACTTTTAGTGAGTGGCTGCGGTCAGTTATATATGATTTGAACCAGTTATAAGCTGAATTTTTAATACCTATGTTTTCCAGTTTTTTAAGGAGGATTTTGTGGGACACTGTATCAAAAGCTTTGCTCAGATCCAGAAATACCGGAAAGGAATTTTTTTTTTTGATCAACATTTTTTAGAATGGTCTCGGTTACTTTTAATATTGCATCTTGTGGTCCCATATTCTTTCGAAAACCATACTGGTTTTCTGATAAGATTTTATGTGTGTCTAAGTAGTTTACAAATTAGATTTTTACTAGATTCTCGAGTACTTTAGTGAGCACATTTAAAAGAGAGATTGGCCTGTAGTTTGTGGGATTATTTTTGTCTCCAGATTTATAAATTGGCACTATGTTTGCACTTTTAAAATGGTTGGGGAAATAACCGCTAGTGATACTGAGATTACAGATGTGTGTGAAGGGAAGAGAAATTTGATATTTTATTTCTTTTATAAGTTTGGTGTCAAGTTTGTCGAGTCCAGTCGCACAATCGTTTCTCAGTTTGTTTATGTGATGTATTATGTCTTTGGTTTGGAAAGTTTTAATTCTAAATGTATTGGTATCTTGGGAATTCGTGTTGTATTTGTCAGCAAGTGTATGTTCATCAGTGTTCATTTTATTCAATAGTTTTCGGGCTAATGTTTGACCAATGTCTGCAAAGTAATTATTTAATGTGTTAGCAATATAAGTCTGGTCATTTATTATTGTATCATTAAGTTCTATTTGTTTGATTTGTTCTGCTGGTTTCCTATTTATGTTGTTAATTTCCTTTACTGCGTTCCATAATACCTTCGGGTCTTCTTTGTTTTATTCAATTTTTTGTCTATAATGTTCTTCTTTAGTTCGTTTTACTATCGATCGGCAGATATTCCTATATTTTTTGTAGTAATTTTGGAGCATTATGTTATTCGGCGAGTTTGAGGCCTGTTTATGTAGCTTATCGCGCTTATGTAAACATTTCACCAAGTTGTCGTTGATCCAAGGTTTAATTTTTTTATTTTTGTGAACCAGCGTTCGGAAGGTTGTGTATTTTATCACATTCATATTTATTTGTTCGGTGAAAATCTTCATTGCTGCATTAACATCTGTTTCATTCAAAATATTTGCCCAAGTTATGGAATCAAGAGATGATCTAATAGAGTCATAATCTGTGTATTTCAGTTGCGTTTTTTTTTTTGATTGTCGTTTTTGTCGTTATTTTTCTTGGAAAAGGCTATCATTGTAGCAAAGTGGTCAGTTACTGTCGTATTTATTGTAGTTGCAGAGACATTCCAAGTTATCCAATTTATCCAAGTAATTATCCATGACATGGTATCCATTGTGTAAATTAGAATTGGGTGAAGTCAACAATGTCTCGAAATGGGGTATTTTCACAAACTATGAATACCGTTAAAAATAGTGGAAGATTGAGGATTTACTAAATCTTCCACAATGTCCCGAAATGGGGTATTTTCACAAACTATGAATACCGTCAAAAATTGTGGAAGATTTAGGATTTGCGGGTTGTCTTGAAATTTGAACCATTTAAAAAGTTCTATTCAAGCTCCGTTTTTATTTCAAAACGGGCCGGTTATTTCACAGTACCTACTTGGATAATAACAGAACTTGAATAGGACCAAACAACCCATCCTCAGAGTTTATTTTTGTGATTATGATTATCGTACTAAATATATGTAATTTTAATATTTTCATCCATAATTATTGATTTGAAAAACTAATTGATCTAAAACCGCACATTCCGAAACGGTTCCAACTGGCTATAACGTCACTATTACATAGAAAATGCCAATGCCTGGTTAGACAGACGCCGGGCGGCGTGACCTTATCACGAATAAAAACCAACATGTCGTTTTGGCGGTAAATCGAAAATGGCACATTTTAAATCGTTATAGAAAATTTATTCGCAAACACAAAAAAATAACTGTTCACTATCGTAATTTTTTTTCATCATTTGTATCGAGCATAGAATTAAAAGTGAAACCCTTTGAGTGAGAAAGTTTTCTGTTACATCCTCAAGAATTAAAATAAGACTAGCACGTCACTGATCAACGACTGCCTATGTGAACAGATGTACAGACTTTAGGATATGGAAATAAGCGACTAATGCATAGAAGAAAGTTAAAAGTGAAATTGAAATTTTCCTCACTTTTGTTTAGTCGTTTTCTGATCAGTTTCTTCCGAGACTTGGCCCGAGGTAATCGCTTTTCAATTTAGCACGTTTTTCCATACCGCGCCATAAAGGTTTACGAAATAAAAAAAGTAATTGTATTTTAAAAGAATTTCGAGTGTCAGTTTCCACGATGGAAGTTTTGATAGCTTTTCAAATTATTGTGGTAAGGCTTTCAAATCGTTTTAAAAGTTTATTTTTATAAAATGTTCGAGAAAAGAGTGCAAAAAAAATCTTTTTCGTCTCTCAAGTTTATTTTTTATACAGGTGTTCTATCAATTTTGACAATGAAGGACGCTGACCGGTTTCGGACAAACCCTCCCATCGTTGATGAAGGAAGGGTTAAGTGAAAGAAATTTGTTAAATAAAAAAGTAATATTACGGTATAAATATGCAACACGTCATCAAAAATACTAATTTTAGTTGTCTTTTCAAAGTACTCAAATTTGATGTAAATTTTTTAGAGTCATTTTCAAAATGTAAATTGATTGTCTGAAGAATTCAGACGAGCGAAAAAGTTCCTACCTATGATAATAAAATATTTTAACAGAAAATTATTTTTTTCCAAATCTGACTGTCCCGTGTTTTTCACGGGTAATTAATATAATATAAAAATCTTGCAAATTCATTTCTCGGACATCTAGAATTATAATTTTTCGGTGGGGATGAAGCGAACAAAGTAATTAAATATTGTAGCATTTTTTTCTTACTTAAGCGATTAAGATTTTCCAATATTTAAAAAAATAACTTCATCGAGAATCCAGGTATTCAGTTTTCAAATCCTCGCATCCTAACAATAAGCATAGTTAACATTAATTAGAAGAATTATTGTAGACTTAAATTAATATTATTTTTCAGCTTACCTACATTTGGAGTAGTGTTATTGCTCAGCCCAACTTTTTGGGTTCAATTTTACTTCCACCGATCATAGAACCATCGATTTTCAATCAAATCTCCTATATACCTTCACAAGTTCAGCGAAATACCAATTCAAACAAAATTCATCAAAAGTTCTACCATAAACACGGTTTGCAAAATCCTAATTATCCATTAATTAGTCAAAATGATTGGACACCTATAAACGATCCACGAATATTTGATAAAATAGATTTGAGATCGGACTATGCTCAGAACAGAATTGTATTTGTTGGAAGTCAAAATCAGAATACCAATAAATATCCAGAGAGTCAAACTACACACAGAGTTATTCCACGAATCGAATCGAAGACATTGGTACTTCCCTTCATTCAAGGTGAGAATCCTTCGAACGAAAAGAGTGTAGTTGTAAGAAGCTTTTATACTTTGAATCCGCAGAAATCAGAAAATATTTCTAAAATTAGAGTTGTATCTGAAAGACCACAAAGCAAAGTTAATCAATTCCAGACATCTTCACCTGTAAAATCTGCTACGTCAGTGTCTGAACTTGATAATAAACAGAGTTTTGAAAGTCATACAAAACTACAAAAGAAGCTAGAGGCAAATTTAGCAAACGTTTTGAAGGAGTTTGAAGGGAATTTAAGCAGAATATTGGAAACTGCCGTTGGTAATGCTAGCACACAGACACGCGAATTATCTTCGAGACAACTAATTGGACATTATATAACAACAGAAGCTGTCAACAAGGAAACAGGTGAATATGACGTATGTTTCATTTGAACTCAAATTAATGCAGTTTTGGTTTAATAATATTACGCATAATAAATATTGTATATATTTTTAGTGTTGGCAATATTATTGGTCGCTTTCTTAGTGAAATCCATAATTAATAACGTGTGCGGTCTTGCGAATGGATTTGAAAATTCATCGAAAAGCGCATGGAAAGGGAAAGAAGAAAGATGGGATTTAATAATTCAAGGAAAAAAAGAAAAGTGGGAATAAATTTCATATTTGAGGAAAAAACCTTTCGGGGGTTGTATGGAATCTAAATCAGTTAAGCTTTGGGAGCCAAGTGATACAGTGGGTGTAAGCGGATATATTATAAAGGCCACATTACGTAGGCGTGATGTGAGATTTTCGCAATCCTTAGCTTCCATAAAGCGCCCCCGGCTTGGGCAAATAATTGATTCATGCATTATTCATGATATGATCAGATAATGTTGCAAGCTGGCCGATATTGTCAGATGATCGGCTGCCATAAACAAGTACAAGACGAGCGCCTTAAGTGGACCATCACTCAAATTGATTTATAGGCCATACAGAATACCATTCCGTTTTTGAATCGGCCGATAAATCGATTTTTTATTGAATTTGGAATGGGTTTTATATTGATACAAATAACTTATTATTTATGGCTTCGAAGGGAGCTTGTTCTATTATAATTCAATTACGGGAATCGCTTTTTGATTTCATAATGGTTATCTGGCTATCCCTTAGTTTATGTGTGTTCTGAATACTATAGCTCAATCCTTTAATTATGATTTCAGGGACTCATCAGACGACAGGAGAGATTTATCCACTTCCGCGGCCAATACAATCCAATCCATCTATTTCCGGTCCCCCGTCCTTCGCACTGATTGGCCGCCTAGTTCCTCCCCTCGCAGATACAGGATACATCAGTCCCCCAATTCTAAATTTGAATTCAAATGGGCATGGTAACGGAACTTTCCATTACAGCGCGGAGGATGGATATGCCGCACAGGGCACGCCGGAAGCAGTTACTGGGGCAGGGGTCATATTCCAGGGTCCACGCGGTTCAATTGCGGGCTCAGGACAATCTAACGTATCCAACATTGCTAGCAAACCAAGCATTTATAATCCAGGAAAAGCGAAATTAAGCTCACAGATACTGGTAGACACTTTGAGATATAGAAATGTTCTCACAACTACTGAAAGAAACGAACCTTATAAAAGAGAGTTAAGAGCATCGTCGAATAACAATTCCAATAGTTTGAATGATCGTGATATGTCCAAAAGCGTTGAAAATACTTTAACAAAGCTGGAGAACGCGTTACTCAATGCAAAATTTGATTCAGAAAGGATAAATGCCGCCGACTTTAATTCAAAACCCAAAGAGAATGGAATTGAATTTGACATCGTAAAAAGGACACCCAATCCGCACTTCGAAGAAATCCAAATCGAACATGAAGATAAAAAGACAACGAAACGAGACTACGAAGTAAAAGAAGATAACAGAGCAGAGGCAGAATGGAGGATCAGAAATAACAGAGTTGCGAAAGGGCTACCAATCCAAATCCAACACGAAAATAAAAAGACGACGAAAACAAAACGAGACTATGAAGTAGAAGAAGTAGATAAAGCAGAGGCAGAATCCACCATCAGAAATAACAGAGTTGCGAAAGGGCTACCGATCCGTCACACGTCAATAGACTTCAAGGGGTTAAGTAGTTTTAACCCCGGTTACAATTCGTTGGATCACTTGCCGCCGGACCCGTACGTCGCGTTGCTGTTGTCGCATTACGGCCGGTACCTGCCCGCGCGGAACATACTGACAACCCAGTACAGGAACCTCTACAGCTACCTGGCCGCCAACAACATTCACAACAATAAGCCCTTCGGAGCATACAAGATTTACGAGGATGCTGATGGCTAGCGGATGCGGACAATTTGTCCGGGTGAAGGGAAAAGAGAAGAAATAAGACCAGACAATGGGAAGCAGTTATCGACTTATCGAACCACTTATTTGGGAATAATTTGATGGGGATTCGGGCAATCCAATATTTCATCTTATAGCACTACCACTCAAATGTTGTTTTTATTTATTTATTGCACTTAAAATAGATCCACTCATGTGGTCCAATATAAGTATTTACATTTAAATTTACACTTCTAATACTTGTTACATACATCATTTTCTTTAAATTCGCTTAATCTACGTATATTTTTAATTTCTCTAGGAACCAAGCTGGATTCCTTCAAACAGTAAAAAATTCTGTGTTTTAGTTTTTTTTTAATTTTTTTTTATAAGATTCTTCTAACATTTTTTCCAATTTGTAAGATTTGGAATCTAATGCAATTATTTGTAGAAATTCTGATAATAGAAAAAATCATTTCGTCGTCAGTATCTATTTTTAATCGAGGTTTTTTTACTTCACTAAACTATATTTTATTATGTACGTACTATTATGGGCGCTAACTAATAATTGATCTTACTATTATAGCATAACTTGCAAGAAGTGTGGTTTCCTAAAATAATTAAATTTCACCATCTATGAAAGAGCAGATTATAAATTACAAAGTACATCCTTAAATGTGAAACAGCACATATTCTTTAATTTATTTATCTCTAGCAAGGCCGAACCTTCGAACTGATAAATGATATCTCCCAATTAGATATAAACGGTGAATTTTTTTTAAATGCAGATGATACCACAATTTTCTACTGGAGTAAAAATTTAGACATCTTACTAGAAAATGCATAAAGAGACGTAGAAAAAATTAACAGTTGGCTCCAATTAAATATCTTAGCTATGAATGTAATAAAAACCAGGATAATTGATTTTAAGTTCAACTCGTAAAATCATTCCTCCTCGTGTATCCTTAAAAATTGAAAATAACAACCTGTAAATCATAATACAGGAGAAATATCTTGATAAACACTTTTAACAGCATATTCAAGATAAGAAAAAATCACCCCTTTAACTAGCGTATTTATCCGGTTGTAATATTTGTTTCCAAATAAAATTAAAAAGTTCTACATTATGGCCTCGTATGTTTAAACTACAGGGTTTTCCAATAAGAGGTGTTATTTTGATATTCAATCGTAAAAGATCAATGGTTTCGTTGCTTGTGTGGCACGTAGCGCCGTCTTGTTGAAAGTAAACGTTGTCCAGATCAATACCATCCAATTCCGGCCATAAAAAATCATTAATCATCTCTCAATAGCGCAATCCATTCACCGTAATTGTTGCTCCAGCCTCATTTTCGAAAAATTAAGGTCCAATGACTCCGCCGGACCATAAACCGCACCAAAAAATTACACGTTGAAGATAGAGAGGCATTTCAACAATAACTCTTGGGTTTTCCGAGCCCCAGATGCGACAATTTTGTTTGTTGACGAAGCCACCGAGGTGGAAATGGGCCTCATCACTCAAGATGATTTGCATTCGATTCACTCAAGTGAATTTTAATAATTTCAATGCCTTGTTGAAGCGTGTATCGTTCCATTTTTATTAATGACGTAGTTTTTACTTGTCAAATATCAAAAAATGACACCTTCAAAAGTAACATCTACCGAAATAGCGGGCTATTCAAAATAACACCTCTTATTGGAAAACCCTTTACTTGATTGAAATTTGGGAAACGTACATAAATGAACTACAGGTAACACAAAACAAAGTAATCAAAAAGCTATTTCACTTCAAACCCATAACATCCACAAAAAATATATATATGGAAACAAAACTGTTAACATTAAGAAAACGATATAAATATAATGGATGTCTCCTTAAATACAAAATAAATAATAAACTCATACATACAAATACAGAATTCATTAAAACGTCACAAGTACACACACACTTTACACAGAAACAAGATAACATAAATTTAAACACCATAAATACTCACTATGGCAAGCAATCCATTGGTTCCGAGGAGGCAACATGCATAATTGCCTTCCAGACAACATTAAAAATGAAAAAAAAGTGTAGGTACATTTAAAAAAAAAAGTTTATTTTTATGTTCAATCAGCAAAACACTGAAAGTGAATATTATTGTTATGTTTTGTGGTTATGCGTAAAGTAATTAAAAATGGATTTATTTTAGTTATTTCTAGTTAAATAAGTGAAAATGTAATTATATTATTATTTTTTTGGAATAACTTAGCGAGTAAAACCTTAAATTGTTGTATTTAATTATTGAAGGCAATATTAGCGATTTCTAAACGAAAATCTGAAACAGAAAAATCAGAAAAGATACGGTCACATCTAGGACTCGAACCCAGGACCCTTGCCTTGCCGGGGCAAGGGCAAAAAAAACTTTAGAAAAACCTCTGGATTTGTGGTCGAAGATCTTTACCGCCCAAATATGGAGATGATCTACAGTTCTACAGTGATGATATTTTTTAAAACCAATGTTCTGTTTATTATAAATAAATTAGTGGTGAACTGTTAACTGTGAAAAAATCAAAAGGTCGTAACTTTGGAACCCTTATTTACTATTTGTGTTATTGAATTTTGCAATAATTTTACAACACACAATTTAGTTTTAACGTAAACGAATTGGATTAATCTATTGTAAAGGTAATTGATAACAAAATAAATATGTTAAGTAAATAAACATTTTCCAGTTTTTTGTTTATGTTGTATGTTAATTACTGCGGACATGCAAGCAGCTTGTTAATTAGGCAAAAGCAGTCCAAATCTAAATTATATCATGTTCAACGTGCGAATTGTTAACTCTGATGAATCGCAAATATGATTAATTGCGTGTTTATCAAATTCAAAATCCAAACGTCACCCTCTACAACGCAAATGTTTTATTTTAATTTCAGAATCTCTGATTAGATTATTCGGGAATAATCCAAAATCACGAATAATTAAGAAGTGTGATTGATGAAATGTTGATATTTGAAGTATTAATTGAATTTAATGTTTGCACCATATACACGGTGTCCGTAAATTCGTAGTACAAGCGTAAAACTGTACAATACATAGAAAAGATTTATTATCTATCTAAGCAATACAATTTTTAGCAACTAAGGGTTAAAAAAACACAGAAAGCCGGGTCTCCGCCTGTTAAAAGACATTAAACAGCTGATATTAACCCCGTATCGACAGATTTTATTCAAATTTCAAACTTCGAACTCGAAATCAAAAAGTTACACCACAAAATCAACTCAAAATATGATTTTATACATTTTATTTATATTTTGATATAATATAAATCAGTTCTGATAACGAGCATACAAATAGTGTTATTTTCAAATAATTCCTATGCTTATAAGAGAAAGTCATTTGGTAATAGTTTTCTTTTAATTTCGTTTAAAATACGTAGGCTGGGCACCTTCATTATTTTTTTTTGTAACACAGTGCAATTTATAACGTGAAAGAATTTCATTGCGGTATCCCTTAGTAAAATATGTTTATTGTAGAAACGAAATAGCTATTGTCTCTAAAGCCCATAAATGGGGTTAATATTTTTGATAAACCTCCGCCGCAGTGCACTCGAAACTGCAATAAACTGTCTGGGAATGTTTTTCATCGTTGAAGTATTATTTTACGGATAACTACTGGATTTCTTTACTGTATACCTTTACAGTAAGTACAGTAGGTAAGTACTGATGCATGCTAAATGACTCACGTCGTCAATTACTAATTACTTTGTATTACCCCTTTTATTGATTTCAAAATAATATATTATTTTTTTTGTTTTTCTTGGAAATATTTATATACAGGGTGACCCCGTAAAAAGCACAAATTTTGGGAGGTGATTCTACATAATAGTAAAAGTGCAAAATAATGTTAAGGCGATGCACTACGTCGTGTAATATTTTAAATTGAGCCGCTATCAATAACAACCCTTACGTAGATGGCGATATGGTTTAAATTGCCGCTTAACACCATCCGCCTGTTTTGATTTATGCAAGAAAAAAACATGGCCAAAAAGTGCCTTTTATTTTATTTTGTGGATGTTCAGGCATAAATATTTAATTTTTTTCTGATCATTTTATAAATAACTTAATTTTCCACAATATACAATAAAATTATAACCGAAAATAGGTTCGTAAGTAGGAGATTTTGAACTTTAAAGCAGTTTTCATAGGCCTTATACATTATTTTTTTCTGGGCTTATAAAAAGACTTGTATAAAAAATACTCGATCATTTCAAAGGTCAAGATGTATTCTACTCGCAGTATTTAATTAAAGCATCAAAAACATTTCTAGGCGACCAAATTTTCAAACCAAAAACACATGATTTTGCATTACTACGTATGGCATCGCCTTAACATTTTTTTAAAAATCTCGTACAAATATATTTTAGAATAAAATATTACGTTCTCCATGCAAACAATTCATCTTTTGTGCCGGAAAACTACCTCAAAACATTGAAATTACGAAAAATGCCGCTTACATTTTTTACTTGTACAATCACGTGGAATAACCTGTTTATGCACTTCATCCCTGGACAGTCTGTGTAACCTGCCACCTGAAACCTAATGATAGTTTACTAAATACTAAATCTAGCATATGTTCTGCTTTTTCTAATGTATTGTTAAAAAAAAAAAAAAAATAATAATGCTTTCTATTGAACATACACTGTTAATTTTGTTCATGCCTATAACATATTAAATAACAGAACAAAATGTATTTTTAATAATATTCGGAACTTACTTTGTGATTTTTTCATATCGAGGGAATTTCATACAATAATGTTTCGACAAATATTATCTTCAAAAATCACTTTTTTTATTGGAACTTATAAAGTTAACGAGAAACTTGTTATAAATCAGTAGAAATTATTTGTGCGGGGGCTTAAACTTTAGGGAGCACCCGCGCTATATGTACTAATAATATTAAATTTGTATTTTACAATGAAATTAACCCTAAACTACATAATGTATATGCAAAAAACAAAAAAAAAATATATGACATTTTAACTGTTTTTATTTTTTTTCAAAAAAATTTAGGATAATGAAGGTATTTTCATTATATTTTTATGTCGAGGAATATATTTTCTATAAAATATACTATTTTCGATTTGCTGTCAAAACAACATATTCGTTTTTATTCGTGAATTCCGGCGACGTTGGTGACAGCCGTCTTTCCAGACATCAACGTTTTCTATGTCATAATGACGTTGTAGCCAGAGGAAACCGTTTTGGAATGTGCAGTTTTAGATCGTTTTTGAAATCAGTAATTATAAATGAAAATATTTAAATTATTATTTGTACGATATTCATGATCAGAAAAAAATACTTTTAATCATCTACACATTTTTATCGGTATTCATAGTTTGTAAAAATACCCCATCTTCAACTAATGATGTACAGGTACAGTAATAAGGAAATAATATAAAGTATCTATAGATACCTATTATGCACTTAGTTATAAATGATAGATATGTAGGTAGGTTTATTAACACTAAGAACGGGTTGTTCCACAGAATTAGAAGTTCTTTTTTATGTTCTGTGTAGGTTCTATTCAAGTTTTGTCAAACAACTGACCAATAATTATATAATAACATATTTTGAATGTATCCTTCACAGAACTTGAATATCAACTTTGAAATTTGATGAATTGTTCAAATTCTGTGAAACAACCCGTCCTAAGAAATAATTTCCAAAGAACAGCTGAAAACTTTTTTGATGAACACATATTTATTTGTATTTAATTTATTTTTGACTGAGCGAAGCGAAGTCCTGTATTATCTCAACCGTTTTGCATTTTGTCTGTCTGTAAATTTGTTTGTACGTTGTAGTAAAGATTTTTCAAATGTGAAATCGTGTTTGATTGGACTTTTTCATATTTGCACTTAAATTTTTTTTTTATTATTATGTTTTTCGTTATTATTCTGCTTGAAGAAAGTTTTATACAATTGTCATCAATATGGGGAAGTTTCTTTGGACAAATTGTATAATTCTTTATTTGAAATTATATTTTTACGTAAAATATGTGGTTTAAAATTATGTAGGTAGGTTTCAGAGAGAATTTTGGTTTTGTTTTATTAAATGAGAGAAAATTAGATAAACACATTTTGGTACTCGAGGTTTAATGTTAATTATTTAAATTAATTAATTAATTAATGTATATCAGTTTACCATGGTATGTTAGGTTTATTGTTTTAGAGATATTCAGGTTTGACGTAGTTACCTAAAACTAACAATATATCGGAATGTATTAGGCACGTATGCATAAAAGCTATATACCCAAAACCTAACTTGCCCTGAAGGTTAACACCACCAAAAGCATTTTCAATTGAATGGCACGTCATTACGAATTCATGATCTTTTGACCTCCGAGGCTGCTCGGATTTGCACTCGCGACCTTTCAGATTCCCAGTTTCTCCTTTTGCCACTCTTAGTCATAAAAATGCTGTGCATCTGTCTCCGGCTGCAGCTCGCGCCATTGCATACAAATTGCTCCCGAAACACCTAACCGCTGAGGCCGGATTTACTGAGAGTACACGGTGAGTTAAAAGTCTTACAGTCTTGAAATATTTATGATTTTTTTCAATTTGGGAGGCGGGTATGGATACCACCGCCCTGGGAACCATACATTGGAAAACCAACACTTCTGCCTTTGCTTGGTCACCCCAAGTGGTTCGCTACGTTTGGTTACTTAGCAGGGGTTCCCGGGTTCATGGGGTGAGGATTGTCTAGGATTTGGCGCCGGATGTGTCTGGCCACCTACTGTGTAGCGGGTTGTATTTAGAGAGACCAAAGATATTAGAAGAACGAGATGTGCTACCAGCAGTTCATACTGTGTGGAATTGCTTTGCCGAGTGTCGCCGGTTTTATTCACCAATACTACTGCACACCTTCGCTTACGCTAAGGCATCGCTAAGGTATCCGCACTAATACATAGAACAGATTTCTGTGCGTACACGTCCCGATACCGTTCAAAGTACCCTAATTAGTTAGTACTCCGCCTACGGTCCGGCGGACAACATAGCATATCTCGTTCTTCTAATATCTTTGAGAGAGACTGATTAAGGGAGATCTTTTTACCTCTCCAGCAGGACTCCCGACCCATCGCCAAAAATTATCCTGTTTAATAAGCGATAGCATGTCAATTTCCTGATAAAATATTGGTCAATAAGAAAATATCGAAAACACGTGTTCTTTTCATAATAAATATCTTGAAGGAATGCGACAGTATCAGTATATCAATAACAGTATTTGTATAAGTACGTGTTCCGCCGTCGTAATAAAGTCCTCGCTTTTAACTGATGCTTTCGTTAAAAGCCTCTAGTCCCGTTTTTAAAAGGAAAACTAATAATTTAACAAGATTTTAACTAATGAAAAAAGGGAAGCTTAGGCACACCGAACAAAACCTCAAAAAACACCGTAGAGTAAAGAAGAAAAGTAGAAGTATCCTACATACAAATTTGAATGGAAACAAATGTTATATTTAGTTCAATAAACCAGCGCTCTGTCTCACTTTCACTAGCCTGACATCGTAGATCTTCATCCCATTTGAATTTGGTAAACACAGTTTTATATTTTTTGACCGGTCGGTGGCCGAATTGACATCGCGTTTGGGTCCCACCCAGGCGTAGTGTGTTCAATTCCTCGGCTGGCTAAGTCCTCCATCACAACACAAGCAAAATTTTCAGCTTACTGTGGTGGTAGTAGGAGATTTTCAAATATTGTCAGGTTATTCGTAACCTGGGAATGTTTGACTTTCTTTTTAAAAACAAAAAAAAAATGTCTCCATTAGGAAAATATTTGAATCACGAAACACGCCCACAAGTTAATTCTTGTTTTATTCTTTATTCTATGGTTCACACAAACTTGTAATCTAACATAACCCAAGTCAACCTAACCTGATCTAACTTAACCTTACCCAACAAAATTTAATAATTTATAATTTTTACCAATATTTTGAACAACGTTACAGTTTTCAGTAATCATTAGGACAGATGAAGGGCACTGTCCATCATAATCTGCCCTGATGATGGACAGTAGGAGGAAGCGCATCACGACATAACCCAAAAAGAAATCTCGACATTTGGCCGTGAAAATCTCAAATTATATACTTTATTTGATTTATACACGATGTATTAAAAGCATTGGGACTCAGACCCAGAACTGTGTTAATTGCAATGTTAGATGGGAAACTTAACTTTTAATACATCCGCTAAACTTGATAGGTATTCCTCAATGTTTAAACGGCTTCTGGAACATAAAACAAGCCCAGATTGGAGTATAGGATGATCGGAACTCACCCGTTGTAGTTGGGGCAACAGTCTACTAAATTCTGGATGCACTCGAAATATAATTTATTAAAATATAATTCAGAATTTTTATTCCGTGGTTGTGGTTATGTTGTACGTCAATCCTCCCTCTCGGAGGTATTATTTTACGCTGAGCTCTGAAGAGATCCAAATAAGCATAATATCACTATATTGACATCTTGCAATAATTAAACCGGTCATGGTGACATTTTGGGATGGGTTCATTGGGTAGGTTGGACAATTGCAGAAGATTTGAGATTTCCTATCCACCAAGTCTTCAAAAATGCATACCTACCAATCCCATATATATTGTGTGAACCGTGTTTACGTATTTCTTTATAAATAAGAGCATTTTGTCTAACATTTTGACCGCCTCTGTGGTCAATATTATTTAATTTTTTGTGTTTTATAGAATTTATTAATTAAAGATAATATAATAATAATAATAATGATAAGTGTTTTATTATCTTTTTTTGTAACAAATTGTAGTAGATAATTCTTTCAGTAATTCACCTTGTATAAATGAAACGTTGCTTGATATAATTTTAGCCGTGTTTGGTGACCAGATTCAAATGGTCAGGCATTTTCTCACTTTCTTCTTCCACATCTTCATCCCTCCTAGTACTTTCAGCCCCATAACATGACCCAGTTGGAGATGAAATAGTCTCACTGGCTGCAGATGGTAGGAAGCAGTTAAGGCTATTGTGCGTAATTCATGTTATAAAAAAGGTTCTTTTCTCTTTTATGAAATAATTTATATACTTAATAATCTCTTGTATGTAATACATCCCACGATTCCACAAAGTAACATGAGAGTATTATCATTCCCCGGGGAAGCTTTAACTTTGTCACATGTGAGGTAACATTTCTTCACCCTCGATATGTAGATACGATGAAGAACCCACACCCAACACGTATGAAAATATTTCCAGAATATTCGATTTTACGGGGTATAAAAATAAATTAGACGCCAGGAAAAGGGTTCGTGTAGTTCGAGTTCCTTTGGCTTGAGCGTGATTTTTGAAGAGGAAATAATATTATGCCTTTTTATATTACAACATTAAAGATTCACGCTTTCCAGAAGTATTCCGTGGTTAACATCATATTTATTTGTGTTTTTTTTCTTCAGTTTCTTAGATTATCTACCTACAAACAAGTACTTTTCTTTTAAGATATAAACATGGCTCATATAAAGTTGTATCAATCAATTTTATAATTTATAATTCATACCTTATATATGGTCTCTCATATTATAACACCGCGTGTCTCAAAAAATTCGAAATGACTTTTTTTCATCTGTGTTTTAGTTTTTTTATACTTTTAATTTTTAATTCTCAAATACGCATTGTTACCAAAATTTGTACGAAAGGAGCGGTGATTGGTCAAATATTTGTTTAGTCGGTTCAACCATAGCGCAAAAAAGTAATTTAGTATTTTTTAATTACTTAATAACCCATAATCACGGCACTCCAAAAGTGCCACCTACCAAAAGTCACAACAAAAACAACATCTACCGATGTTAAAAAAAGGAAAAATCATTACGACGGTTGACTTTTATTCAACTTCTTGATTTGCTTTCCTTGCTCACTATCAAAATCACTCTATCTCCATTCCTTTAAAAAATCTATTCAGAAAACGGAACACAGAAGAAGAAATAAATTCGTTGTTCGATGAAGATTATAAGACTTTGAAAAGATTTGCACATTTTTATAAAGCTTCAATTTTTACTAGAAAATCGGATTTTTCTTTCACTTCTTACGGAATATATAAAGTACGTGAGGCGTTTAACAATTTCCCCAAAGCTGGCGTCTTACCAACGGAAAGTTGAGAGAGCACCGAATTACAACGATATTTCCAACTAGATGGAAAACAGTGGTGGCAAAGTTCGATAATATTATATATCTGTGTATTTGTGGCAGTAAAAATTTATCGTAGCGTGCGTAACGTAATTCTACAAACGCGATGGGAAGCTTCCGACCGCATATCAAGTATTCAAGTAGCTACTATTACTATTACCTACTTGACAAATATTTTGATGAATATCTTGTATTTCTTGTGCATTAACTATGTAACAATTTCTAGACATTTGTATTTTATTGAGTTTTATTTTCCAATGTATCGAATTTCGTTTTCTTTGCTACCGGTTTCGACACAACCGTGTCATTAACTAGCAATCTTAAAACAGTTAGCAGTTAATGAGACGGTTGTGTCGAAACCGGTAGCAAAGTAAATGAAATTTAAGTAATTACTTTAAGTATTACAGTAAGATTACAGTAAGTACATTGATGAATTACATTTAGATTTGGAATAGTTTTGACTATTCTATATTCTATAGCTTGATATGGCTAACTTTGCAGTCGGTGGGTTGATAGTGTAGATTTTGTGGATAATGACAATCTATGAATTTAAAAAAAGTTTATTCGTTTGGTTCGTTAGTTCCTCTCTTGGCCGTCTGCAAAGTTTATCTTGTCTGCTTTTATCATACGGGCTTGAAATTTGGTCATATACGAGTATTATTATTTATTTATTGGTGAATTAATGTTTACAAGGTTAAGCACAAATTGCACATTTATAGCACAAAGGATAAGCAATAATTAAAAAAATCTAATAAGCAATAATTGTTACATATTGCATTATTTGGCGGGTTTAAAATAAGCCGCCGTAGTGTAGTCGTTAACGCAGCTGACCGGCAATCAGAAGGCTGGGGGTTCGATTCCCGTCGGCGGCATTTATTTTTATTCGAAAGATTTTTTCAGTTTGTATGAGTATTTCAGGCTAATATTTTTATAAGAATAATTCTGAATCCATAATGATGCGTCTGCACAAACCTTGTGGCATCTGGTAGATCATGTGGATGGTGAAATTTTGTCCATAAAAATCATGCTAATGTGGTGAAATTTTCCTGAATGTACGATTATCTAAATGTTTATCACGGGCGTCCATTGCTTTGTTCTTAGGAATAAGCACTTAAATTCAGAGCGGCCATCATGGTTGTCTGTTCAGGCATTTACGTAGGAAAATTTTGGTTCAGTAGAAACTAGTTTCGTTCACAGATGGCGTTGATATCCAAGTATTTCTTATCTGCTTGTTTTTAATTCCACGGAAATTCCACTAGATTTTGCTTGCTGTCGTAAATGTCAAAATTAAAACAAAAAAGGCGTTTCCGTTAATGCTGGACTTCTAATAAATAACTCGCCGATAAGATTAGCAGCTTGACTTGATGTGCCTGTGAGATAAAGAGATGAAGAATTCGCGTGACACACGCAACGACAACTCGACACATTGCGTCTGTTGGTAAGCCTCATTCACATACGAGGTCTTTTAAATCGTCCCTTTTCGGATAATATAAGAAACCTTACAGCAGAGTTTACCTTTAAATTGTTAATAAATGTCTTCATGTGTTTATTGGGAAACATATCAAAGATTTATAGTAATTAATTAAAACAATTTGTACCATTGTAGTAAGAAGAATCAAAATATTTTATGATTAGTAACACAAATAATAATTAAGTAAACATCTGCAGTTTATATATTTTTTACAGAGAGGATTTTGCCAAGGGGGCTGCTAAAAAATTAGAGTAGGTACTCTGCCGTAGTAATTAAAAACACAGTATGTTCCTTGAGACTCTAAAAGAAGCCACTGTGTTTTTACTAAACCTATGTTTTTTATGTAGCCAGGTTCAGTTTCAAAAACTCTCAGCATTCAACTCTGAACAAGAAATACAAATTTAAATTATAATGTAATTACACGAACAAAGCTTATGGAATTATCGTATTAATAGATATTTCATTGAAATAACAAAAACGCTAAATTCCATTGACAATCTAGCACGCAGGCGTCAACCGTCACCAAGCTTCCAAACAAAACACCTTTAAATTGGTATAAATAACCGAGCGTCATTCGGCACGCCAAAAGTTTCAGCGCTTAATATTTCACCCTTAAGTGAATGGGGCTCAAAATTTAAAAAATTATTGTTTTGACCAAAAGCTTTGGATAGGGTTGTCAGTTGATATCTGTTGAAAATAATTCATTTAAACTGGATCCACAACAGTAGAATAAATTGTAGGAAGATTTGTATAGGGACTTGTAGTTATGTGAACAGTAGATCTCGCGTCCAAAAAAGGATGATTCTAGAAGAGGAGTGAGCATCATGATGATTAATATCATTTTAATCTATAAATAAGTGTTTTAGGAAATGTGAAAATTTAGATTATTTTTACGAATTTAGAAGATATTTTAATAATTTTTGTAGAATGTTAATTTATAAAAAATCAAGTAAGTAACCACAGACATAGGAATTAATAGACGAGAAGATAAGGGCGAGGGGTAAAATCAACTGTTGAAGAACGAAGGGAGTAAGGCTGACTGTGATTCGTCAATAAATCAATCTGACAGTAAATAGGCATCTCGCATTATAATATCACCATTTAGTTCTTAAAAGTAAAATCTGCTTTTGAATGAATAGACATTTCTACATGGGAGCGCAAATTACTCGCCACGTTATGAACTAATTTGCGAAGTCCAAATTCGGCAAAGTAAGGCAGCTTCTATTTTCAGAGTCGTAGTTAGTTTCAGAGTATTTAGTTAAGACACTTTTACAAATGTCTCATAATTTACTTACCCCAGTAAACAACGATGAGCACACTTGAGAATCGCTACATTGTGATGTGATAGTATATGTTTCAAAAACTGATCCATATAATACGGTGTGAATAAGCTTAAAATAAAGTAAAATAATGCTTACTTATGGAATGTAATACGACAATTGGGTTTATTCTCTTTTTCACATCTATTTTTACAAGTTTTCATATCAAAAGTCAACATTTTGCCGTGTTATTTCGTAAAATGAACCGATGATGCCTCGACCATAGTTCGCACAAGAATGATGACGTCACGTTTTCAAATTTCACTTGAGGCCAATATGCGAGCCCAGCCGGCTCAATGGAACCGGTATGGGGAGTGGGGATAATACGCTTTTAATCACTTAGGGCAGGTCTACTAATATTCATATGTCTATGTAAGTAACCCTATTTGCTAATTTCAGTTCGGTGTTTGTGATTGTAACCCTGGTTCAATGAACTCGTATTTGCTTTGAATGTAAATGTCAATTTCAAAATTGGAACTGATTGTGTGAAGAATTTAGTGATAAAGTACCTACCGAAAATATAATATTTTAACAAAAGTTATTTTCATTGTCCTTTTCAAAATTGTTTCGTCCAATTTACATAATTAGTAACAGGAAGTAACGAGGAAGTAACAAAATTAGTAACAGGACTAATTTCAGTTCGGTGTCTGTGATTGTAACCATGGTTCAATGAACTCGTATTTGCTTTTAATGTAAGTGTCATATTCAAAATTGGAACTGATTGTGTGAAGAATTCAGTGATAGAGTACCTACCGAAAATATAATATTTTAACAAAAGTTATTTTCATTGTCCTTTTCAAAATTGTTTCGTCCAATTTACAAAATTAGTAACAGGCATTTTGAAATAATAAGAGTAAAAAATGGTAACATAAGAACATAGAAGTGACAAGCTAAGTCAAGACCTCGCTAGAAGTGATAATATTTCTTCACTTGCACACACAAAAATCATTTAAACTTACCCCAGATAGGGCTAACACCTCTCTCGTAGTTCTAGAATATCTTTTCTCGCTGTTATAGAAACATTAAAAAAGTGCTGTTTCTTAATAATTTATAACTGTATTGTTTTGTGTTGGAGAACGCATTTTCCAGAAAATTTTTCAAATATTATTTTTACAAAACTATTCTTCGCTTATTTCTCCAACCACTCATTTACACTACCCGCCATTTCGCGGACAATCTCCGCCGACATAACCAACCCTGAGGACGCATAAAAAGTTATCAGTTACCCATCTCTTTGAGGCTTGTAACAAAGAGAAGCAAAGGTGTTATTATTTAACGTGTTTGCAGGAACACTCCCTCTTGTCTCTGAAAGATGTAAATTAATGTCATTGGGCTCACTTTATGAAAACTGATTGTATCGTCTGCTCGGGGAGAATATAATAGGAAGTCGTACAAGGAATAGAAGCACGCCAGACAGTGTTTTTCAAAGTGGCACTGTTGTTCTAAAAGAAGTATTTAATCGTGTCTGTGTTGTTAAGAGTGTGTCTGCAAGATTAGATACAATATTAACTTTGAACTTCC
This sequence comes from Hesperophylax magnus, assembly GCA_026573805.1. Lineage (NCBI taxonomy): Eukaryota > Metazoa > Arthropoda > Insecta > Trichoptera > Limnephilidae > Hesperophylax > Hesperophylax magnus. Next base: position 15,460,854 of record JAIUSX010000084.1, read on the forward strand.
TACCCAGATTTATGTAAGTTATTTTCTTCTTGTTTTTTTCACATCATGCCAATACAAATGAAAATTCAACAAAGTAAACTAGCTTAACACAACAATTGGTTTGTTCTTAATTAGGACAGATGCGATGGAAGTTGCGAGGCTGTTTGAAATATTGCGTAGACCCGAGAAGCAGGAAAAAGCAATACACCAACCAATAAAATAGTTGAACAATATAAAATATTTTAAAGCGAATTCTTTTATAGAATAGTTATCGTTTGAAGGTAGTGGAGTAGAAGATGTGGGAGAGGAAGGTGTAGGAGTACCTGGCTATTCAGATCTGGTCACCAATAACGGCTAAAGCCATTTAAAGCAAACATTAAAATCTGAATGGTGGTCTTCCACCAGGGCGATACTGAGAGTTACATTATTTAATAATGGTACGTTATATTATTTTAAATGATTAAATTGTAAAATTATACAAATACATTTTATTTGGGATTCGAACCCGCGACCTCCGATTTGCTAGTCGAGAGCTTTACCCCTCGACCACGAAGGTTATTATGTATTTTAAAAAAAGTTTTGTTTTTTAATTGTTATTCAAAGTACAATCCCATTAAACTGCAATTAAGCAGTTTGTCAAGAAGATTAAATTCAATTCAATTCAATTACAATATAACACTACTAATTACATAGTATTAAAATTGACCACTACAACACGGGCATGTGCCTAGTGTGGTGGCCAAAAATTTACCCGTTTACTGTAATGTATAAACTTTACTGAATAAAGAACATATAAAAAAATAAAAAAAAGTATCATTTTTTTTTTTTTTTTTTAAATTTATTTATTAACTTTCAAATTACATTTTTTACAATTAAGTCCCGTTAAACTGATTGATATCAGTTTGTCAACGGGTTCTTTTAACAATTACTTTTTAAATATATATAAAATTTTAACAAGTACATAAAATATACACATAATTACATTAGTACAAAAAAATTCTTTCACATAACCATTTTTTTAACATACATTTCCTTCTGTGAGTAAATTCACAGCTTTTTATTGAGTTTGGTAACATGTTGTAAATTATTGGAACGAGGTATTCTAGAGTTCTTTGACCATATTTATTCAGGTATCTGGGAACTACAAGTCCATCGTTTGCAATTAGTCTTGTATTATGAACATGTGTCACTATTTTATTATGTTCAGATTGAGATGTATGCTGACTCGCAATTTTAAGCCACAATAAAGCACGAACAGATAATACATTTACAGAATTGTATAGTAATGACTTTGGTACGTCATTTCTTTGTTCGTATTTAGTTTTGTTTAATAATAATTTTACCAAAGAATATTGTACATTTTGGACAGAAAGAAGATTTTTTTTTGTTGAATGTCCCCATGAAGTTATTCCGTATCTTATTAGGGATTCCGCCAATGACAGGTATACTATTTTAAGGGTATTTGGTGGAACAAAAAACTTCAATCTATAAAGTTTGCTCACTATAGCTCTAAGCCGTGTGCACACTTTTTGTATATGTATATCCCATTTAAAATTACAATCAATTGTTAAGCCTAGATATACGTATTTTGAAACAAGTTCAATATTTTTGCATGAGCATGGTTGTATTACAAAGTTATGGATGCAATTAAAGTCATGAGAAATAATTTTAGGAGTTATGGTGATGTTATTATGAGGAGATCTGATGTGCATAAGCTTCGTTTTTTTAGCATTGATTATTAAACCTACATCATGTGACCATTTTTGAAGAGTAACAAAGTCAATTTGCAGTAAAGTACTCTCTATTAATAAATCCTCATGTGAAATAACTAATGCAGTGTCGTCAGCATAAACGTAATGTTTTACATGAGAAAAAATAAATTTCATTGCAGTAACATATATTATATACAAGGTAGGGCCTAGTATGGACCCTTGTGGTACGCCTGCGAAAACAATATTTTTTTTGCTTAAATGATCAAAAATTTTTACACAAATCTTTCTATTTTGAAAGTAGTTAACAAATAATTTATGTAGGTTTCCTGTAATTCCAATGTTTTCTAGAGTTTTAAGTAATTTACTATGATCAATCGTATCAAAAGCCTTTGAATTATCAATAAATAATACGAGTACATGTTTTCTTTTGTTAAGATCATTATTAATTTTATTTGAAAATTCTTGAAGTAGTAGATCTGTGCTTTTATTTTTTTGGAAACCATATTGATGGGTATCAATAATAGAAAATTTTTCAAGGTACTTTATTAGTTTTACAGATATATATTTTTCTAGGATCTTTTCAATTGCAGGTAAAATACTGATCGGTCTATAGTTTTCAATTTCACTGTGTTTACCACCTTTGTAGATGGGTCGGATTATGCTACATTTAAGATCTTCAGGTATAATTGCCTCCGATAAAATCATATTAATTAATAGAGTTAAAATAGGTCCTAAGATATTAAAGTGTTTTTTAATGTCAGACATTCTAATTTTATCTATCCCCGGCGATTGACAATTTTTAAACTTCTGACTACTTTTTCAATATCACAAAGTTTTGCTTGTGTTAAGAGCATGCTGTGTGGAAGTCTATGTGTTTGAATATGAAAAGCTTTTTTGTCACATTTATGTAATAGTTGCTTAACATTGTCAGAAAAAAATTTTGCAAAATTGTTAGATGTTTATTGAGTTGTTTGTTCTTTTTTTAAAAAAATAGTTTGATATTACTTGGTCGCAATTACTTTTGCTCTTCCTTCCTAACAATCTGTTTATTTCGTCCCACGTTTTTTTAGAGTCGGCAAAGTAATTTTTAAATTTTGAGTTGAAAAATTTTAATTTGCATGCTCTGATTAATTTTGTAACTTTGTTTCGATTACATTTGTAATCTCTTTCATAAAATTTATTTGTAGGATTATTTTTCCATCTTTTGTAAAGTGTATCTTTTAATTTGATTTTTTATAATAAATCTTCATTTATCCATTCATTTATGGCATTAGGTCTGATTTGAGGTTTATAAGACTTTACTACACTACTTTTTTCATAGATTTCATTAAATTTATTTTTAATTTTATTATACAGAGTAACGCAATCCACTTCTTTCAAAAGAATATTCCAATTATATTTTTTTTATTTCTTTATCAACACGTTTTTGAGACAGAATTGTGATTTTTTCATTTTGTTCAATATTTTTGACGTCATGGTATTGTAAATTAAGTCCCGTCATAAAATGATCAGCGATTCTCGAATCAATTACACACGCGGACAAGTTATATTTATTAGATCTAACATATATGTGGTCAATACAGGATTTAGTTATTTGACCAGCAACGATTGCTTCTCTAGTGGTATCATTAATACATTTTGTTAAGTAATTACTGGTTAGTATATTTTCATAAGCTATTATATTTGAATCACTTTTATTTAGTATGTTAAGATTAATATCCCCAAAAAATATTATATTATCATTAAAGTTTACATTATTGCAAAAAAAACAAGAAATTTCATTTAAGAATCCCTTTTTATTGAGATTAGGTGGTCTATAAATTGCTAAAATATAAAAATTACATTTATTAGGTAATGTCAATATTCCAAACACATTTTCAAAGTGAATGGTTTCAACTATTTTTTGTTTAAAATGTAAATGTTCCCTTATATACAGCGATATTCCGCCTCCTTGTTTATTTCTTCTGCAATAATAATACGATTTATATCCTGGAATATCATATAATTTAATAAGTTCCTCGTTAATTGCAGTTTCGCAAAGCATAATTACATCTATGTCTTACAAACAGTTTTTCAAATAGGCATGAAGAATATCCCAATACTTGTTTAGTGATCTTATATTTATTTGGACACAGGTTAGGTTAGTATTGCATTTATTAATATTTTGTGCGTGAATCCAACATTATAAATTGCTTGCACGGGTAAATTCTACATCAGTATCATTGTCAATATAGTTGAAAGCCATTTAAAAATATAATATAATATAATATTATACTCGTAACATTCAGTATAATGGTTGGAAGTTGAAATATAGCATCTATTAATAATGTACAAAATAATAATGATGTACAAAATATACTTGAATATTGTAGGCTTGTAAAAAATAAATTGAAAAATAGATTTTAATTTTGTGCATCTTATAAAAAAAAATATCGAACTGTTTTTAATAATAGTATTATCCTCGTATATTTTAATATTATGGTTGTTGGGTTTAGTATTATTTGATACTATTTCCTGAGGAGCTATGTACAACCCAGTATTGAGTAATGCAAAACAAACTTGAAGAATATCGGCGTGTAAGTAGAATATATAAAAAGAGATATGTTTCAATAATAATACGAGAGAATACTGCTGTAGAGTTATGTGCAAAATACTACTATAGAGTACAAAATAAACTTCAAGAATATGGATTTGTAAAACGTAGTTAGAAATGTCAATTTTATGACATCCTGATGAAGAAAACATTAAAACATTACGATTTTCAATAATCGATTTTTTGGTGTGCAATTTCAAGCATTTTTTTATAAAACTTACAATTAGTCTTGTCATTTGCTCGGTGATTTGATGGAAATGTCAGTTTATTTTTTAGGTTATGTTGTTCACAGTTCTATTTATTTTATGTTGTTCACAGTTCATTACTAATTACAATGCAACTTATACATAATATTTATCACTAACCACTGTCATAATCAATAGTATTACTAATACAGAGTATCTCTGCTTAGTAGCCATGTTTTCAGCATATATCTGAATCTCTGAGGAAAATCGCATTTTTTATATTGCTTGGTAACATGTTGAATATTTTGGGCACGTTGTATTCCAGGGTTCGCTGTCCGTATTTATTGTTATATTTTGGTACAAACGTTCCTTCATTTTTGTGAACCTAGTATTATGTTCATGTTCCACTTTCGTCTTATATTCGGAAGCAAACAATGGTCAGGAACCTCGATATTATACATGACAAAAAACGATGAAAAATGAAAAAAAATAATAAACAACATCATAAAAAATGCTTTTATTTTTCTACGACTATCGAATTGTAATAAAAAACGAAGCACATGAAAAATTGTGTTTATTTATGCATGTACAAACATCAGCAGAGGTAATTTTTGCAAATAGGTAAAACGAATAGGTAGCCATACTGTTTTTATTGGATACATGCTTATTTTCCTTTGGATTTGGCTAATTTTTTCTGGAATTTATTAAAATTATTTTTTTAGGTAACCTAATAAATACACTGTTATTATCAGTGTATTTTAGCACATATTTTATAATTAGATATCAAGAATAATAATTCAATTTAAACTAAAATATACCTACTCAGTGCAAAGTCATATTTTATATGAACATACGTTAATGTTCAATATACAGACGCACTTATCAGAATAATTTAATGTTTTAATTTGATTTGAATCTACCCTTGAAAGCACACCCCCTAAACAGGATTTAAGGACAATGAAACTTGTAGCAATCTCCCGTGCGCAATGTCTCACCTCGCTGCAACTTTATCCGGCAGAATTCCTGTTAAACCCTCCCCCATATCCCACACACCCCATACACTATACAGTATATACACCATACACAGTCGCACTACACGTAGTGCTGCCGGATTTATGGTGAAGCGATGCCTTTTACTGACCCCACTAGCTACTGATTATATTGCCGCTTCCTTCTATCAAACCCACACCCGCACCCGTCTAGAACAAAGTCACCCCCTTTATCTGGGTGGGTAGGGGTGCCACGGTGTGGGAAAAACAACGATATTATAATTTTGACTTCGATTTATTTATTGTTATCAAGTTTAATTTGTAGCACTTCATTTTAATTTCAAGTTTATCTTTTATATATTAAATTAGATTATACCTACTATACTGTATACTACATACTGTTCGTATTCGTGTTTATTGTTAAATGATTTTTTTTATTTTTATTTTATTTATTGTTTGAAACATTTACAGAGTGTTAACAATTATTACATTTATATTATTTCGGTGGGAATGTGCACAGATATTAACACCCCAATTAAAAATGTTCACAGCATGCGTAAACAAGGTTTAGTTGATATTAGGCGGAGATGCTAGTAGTGAAAGAAAAAAAATACAAATATAATAATAATTAAAAAGAAATATAAAACATGAATATTAGTTATCGATTCTGTAATTCTAAAACAGATTCAAACTCGAAAACGTAATTTACATACTTGCTATATAGACTACCAAAAGGCTTTCGATAGTGTCCCGCACTCGTGGCTGATCAAAGTATTAAATATATATAAAATTAACCCCATTATTATTAGCTTTTTGGAAAATATTATGTCCTTTTGGAATACCAATTTACTTATCAATTTAAAAGGTAAGAAAATAGTAATACCGGGAATTTCAATTAAAAGAGGGATTTTTCAAGGAGACTCATTGAGTCCTCTTTGGTTTTGCTTAGCATTGAATCCTCTATCTAAAATGTTAATTAGAAGCAAGTTTGGAATAAAAGTTAAGGGTAATACAAGGGAGAGTAGTACAATTTCGCATTTATTATTTATGGATGATATAAAATTATTTTCGAATTCTGAACAAAATTTAGAGAAAATGATCGAGGTAGTTAAAAACTTTTCAGATGCTATCAAAATGACTTTTGGTTTAGATAAATGTAGAACGATCCATATAGAGAAAGGCAAAATTGTAGATGGGGACGAGAGTATATTTAGAAATTTCCAAATTACTAGTATGAAAAGGGATGAGGTTTATAAGTATTTAGGATACCCACAATCAAATAGATTAGACCATACTAGTATTAAAAATGATATTAGGATTAAATTTCAAACTAGGATCAGGAAAATTTTAAAATGCAATCTATCTGCTAAAAATTTAGTAAAAGCAATAAATACTTGGGCAATACCTCTATTAACGTACTCATTTGGCATAATTAAATGGTCTAATACAGATTTAGATAACTTAGAGAGATTAGTTAGAACTACGCTAACCAAATTTAATTGCCATCATCCAAATTCAGCTATAGAACGAGTTAATTTACCTAGAAATTTAGGAGGTAGAGGCATAGTCAAAATAACTTCTTTGAAACATAATCAGGTAGAAATGCTAAGAACTTTTTTCCATAGGAAAGCTCATAGCTCAGAAATGCACAAAATAATTTGCAAGGCAGATAGAAATATTACAGCTTTAAATTTATACGATGAGAATGCCAACATTTTTATAAATCCCAACCAGGAACTATTAGATTCCTGGTCAAATAAAATTTTACACGCAAAACACTTCAATTATCTCAACCAAACGTATGTTGACAAATTTTCGTCAAACAAATGGTTGAGTATTGGAGAGTTGAGCGCAGAAATAGAAGGATTTATGCTTGCTATTCAGGATAGAGTCATTAATACTAAAAATTATAGAAAGCATATAATCAAAGATACAAATCAAATTGATGATTTGTGTAGAAAATGTTTGGCTTTTCCGGAAACTATAGAACATATTATATCGGGATGTTCTATATTAGCACCGTCCGAGTATACATTTAGGCACAATCAAGTTTTAAAAATAATTCACCAAAATTTGGTAATTAAACATAACTTGATTGACTGCCGTAATGTAGTACCATATTATGAATACGAACCAAATTCATTTTTAGAAAACGAATTTTATAAAATATATTATGATAAAACTATACTAACAGACCGAACGATTAGTCATAATAGACCCGATATAGTTTTACATGACAAAATTAAAAAAATAACTTATATCATTGATGTCGCTATTCCAAATTCCTGTAACATTCAAAAATCTGTTAATGAAAAAATAAGAAAATACACAGATTTAGGAAACGAAATAAAAAGAATTTGGCATTCTCAGACTATAAAAATATTACCATTCGTTATTTCGGCTACTGGCATTATACCTAGCTCTCTCATTAAAAATTTAGGCGTATTAGATCTATCAAAAAATTTATATATAAAGATGCAAAAGTCGGTCATTTTGAATACATGTAGGATAACGAAAGATTTTTTAAATATTTATGTTGAGGGATCAGTAGGATTTATAGGCCCTGTTAGAAGTTCTACCGAGCCGAACCCTCTGATATGAAAATATCTGGAGTCGGTGAATTTTTTTTTCCCATTTGATCTCTGGTGAGTTGACGTGTTGTTGTTCTTGTATTGTTTTGTATTTATTTTACTTATATACTTGCATAGTGTTGATTGACTAGCTGATCATTTGTGGAAAAGTGAGTGGAAGGGTTTAGTTTTTCCTATGGGGAAGATTTAACCCGGACAACAAAATCGGAAGCATAAAAAATAAAATAGTATGAAATATAAAATATAGTAAATGTACAGAGAAAGGATAAGGAAGAAAAGTAAAGAAAATAATAAATCAATTATATCTCTTAACTGTTCTCCATAACATATCATGGTAGAAGATGGTTGATTTGTTTTTTAAAATATGCGAGACTGTTTGCGAATATATCTATAAGGTCACATTCAACTGTATTGTACAGACGACACATTCTAGATAGTGCATTGAAATATGCAATATTGTTATTAAATATATCAATATGGAATATATTTTGGCTCCTTAAATTATGTCTATTAGGGACTTTAATATGAATATTGCTCAGACAATTAGTGGTAAGAAGTTTATCATGAATTATTTTATATAAACATATTAAGTCCGCAAATTGTCTTCTTTTTTCCAATGTCGTAAATTTGAAGTTTAGTAGACGTTCTTCATAAGATTTGAGTGAGGCATTTAATCCAAGTTTATATGATAACAGTCTTAGGAATTTTTTTTGCACAGATTCAATTCTTTTAGAATATTTTATATAATGTGGGTTCCAGATAACACTCCCATATTCCAATTTGCTTCTGACCAACGAGTTGTATAATGTTATAATGGATTGGGGGTATTTAAATGGTTTCGATATTCTATGAATGAATCCAATCATTTTCATTGATTTACTTATAATATCATTTATGTGTACATCAAACAAAAACTTTGAATCAAGAGTGATTCCTAGATCTCTTATAGTGGTGACTGCATTTAATGGTACATTATTAATGGAATATGCAAAATCCTTTCGTTTTCTGTTGCGAGTAAAAGTAGTAATGTAACATTTTTCAATATTTAAAAACATATCGTTTTGAATGCACCAGCTATTTAGTGTGTAAAGGTCTTCTTGAAGCTTAACATGATCAGAATCAGTGGAAATTTTGCGGTAAATCTTGAGATCATCGGCAAATAGAACAAAATCACAGCGTAACATGGGGCCAAGGTCGTTAATAAAGATTAAGAAAAGCAGTGGGCCAAGATTGGACCCCTGGGGTACGCCTGATGTTACAATTATGGGAGGTGATTCGTACCCATTAATAAGTACTAATTGTGTTCTATTTTCTAAGTAAGACTTGAGCCATCTAAAAAGATCACCGTAAATACCTATTCGATCAAGCTTCTGTAGTGGAATAGAATGGTTAACTTTATCAAATGCCTTTTGAAAATCTGTGTAAATGGCATCTACTTGAGTTCTTTCATTGAAAGCATTACAAACATAATCACAAAAGTCAAGAAGATTTGAATTTGTAGATCTGTTGGGAACAAACCCATGTTGATTGATGCATAATTGGGGTTTAAAGTGTGAAAATACAGAAATATATATTATAGATTCAAAGACTTTCGCAAAACAAGATAAAATGCTGATTGGTCGGTAATTTTTCACAAAAGATTTATCACCAGATTTATGTATTGAAACAATATGTGCATTTTTCCACAAGTCTGGGAAAGTTCCTGAAGATAATGATTCATTATATATTAAAAGAAGTGGGTTAATCAACGCGCTGGAACAACATCTTACAAACAAGGGAGGTATTTTATCAGGTCCTGGGCCTTTGGATGTATCGATTTTTTCTAAACAAGATTTAATGGTTTCCTTGCTAACATTGATTTTTCCAAGATGATGAGATGAGATGATGAGTTCTTATATCTTTCAAGTTTTGCTGTTTTCTGTCAATTGTGTAATTAAGGTTTCCTCAAACCGTTTCCACCTTTCTCAAAAGCAAGAGTGTATAGAACACAATGTATTTACCATCCTCAAATATACATCAATGCTTCTATTATACTTTCATTATGTACCTACGCTATTATACTTCCATTATGTACACTATAATACCTTCATTATGTGCACTATTATACTTTAATTATGTACACTATTACACTTTAATTATGTATAAAATTATAATTTCATTATGTATACTATTATACTTTCATTAATCTTGCAATTAAAGAAGTCTATATTATTTTTACGCCTAATTGAACATCCGTAACATTTATATCGATAGTTAGTGATTTAAGGCAGAATTACACCTGCCGAGTGCTCGGACGAGTCACTCGCTTTGTTACTCGGCCGAGCAACTTGTTGTAGAGTAGAGGTGTTCACATGTAAAAGAGACGGTGGGCGAGTCAGTACATTGGGAATTAATTTAATTACAAGGAATTATCGGATAGCAATGCCTTTACAGCCATTCAAGTAGGACCGGAGTAAAAAGTAAAATTACCCTTACCGCCAGAAGTGTAATTACATCAACTTATAACTTAAGGCGATGCACTACGTCGTGTAATATTTTAAATTGAGCCGCTATCAATAACAACCCTTACGTAGACGGCGATAAGGTTTAAATTCCCGCTTAACACCTTCCGCCTGTTTTGATTTATGCAAGAAAAAAACATGGCCAAAAAGTGCCTTTTATTTTATTTTGTGGATTTTCAGGCAAAAATATATATATTTTTTCGATCATTTTATAAGTAACTTAATTTGCCACATTATACAATAAAATCATAACCGAAAATGGGTTCGTAAGTAGGAGATTTCGAACTTTAAAGCAGTTTTCATAGACCTTTACATTATTTTTTTCTGGGCTTATAAAAAGACTAAAAAAATACTCGATTATTTCAAAGGCCAAGATGTATTCTACTCGCAGTATTTAATTAAAGCATCTGAAACATTTCTAGGCGACCAAATTTTCAAACCAAAAACACATGATTTTGCATTACTACGTCTGGAATCGCCTTAAGGCAAACAGGCAAAAATGTTGCATCCATCAGCTACTCAGCAAATGAAATTAAAAAAAAAACTATATTCAACGAGGAAAACGATAAAAATTAAAGACACTCCAAAAAATTCTAAAAGTAAATTTTTTTAATAATTTTTTTTATTTTTCTTTCACTGTCTGACTCGGCTGATCACACTGGCCGAATGGAGAGCGAGTGAAGCGCCGAGTTGATTATGCAGGTGGAGGAGGACTTGGGCCTTGCTTCTATCCTATGTCTCGCCTGAATCACTCGCCCGATACTAGGCCAATTCTAGACTGTATTGATCACGTCAGCCGAACACTCGGCAGGTGTAATTCAGACATTAGTCACTTTGCCAGAATTATCGTTCGACATTCAATAATCAGAAAAATGAGATATTACCTGCAACTAGCGCGTGAGTCGATGTCAGATTAATACATCGATGTTTCCGTCACAAATTCTAACCCTTCTTCCACCCTTAACACTATTTTCTTCATCTCATCTAACGCCTGGCTGAGCTTAACTTTTGAAGCTTAGCAGCTGGGCGGAGAAAATTAGCTCAATATTGCAAAAATACGTCAACTTTTTTCAAGAACCCTAAAATTTTTTCGCAATCTCTTTTTCTCACTCGGACGCGTTTCGATACCCCAAACTATCATAAAACAAAAACGATTTATGCTCGTTTACACAAAACTTTAAAAACTAATTAAAGTATTTCTTTATTGCGTTAGACGTCATTAGGTATCTACTTACATAAGATAAGATTGTATAAATGGTAGGTATAATTTTTTTTCTTGAAAAACTTTTTCTTTTAAACTTATTTTTAAGGTTATACCCATCAATGTAATATATCATCATTGAAGAAGAAGATAATACTAATAAATCTAAACGACACATGAAACAGAACAAGACATAGAAAAATAAAAAGATAACGGTCAAAACTAGGAATTGAACCCAGGATGTATTGTCTTATCGGGACAGGCATTTTAAATCACTCGACCATTGGGACCTATTTATAAATAAAAATTTGTAATGTTTATCCGAGACACTGTCTAGGTTACATGTTTTTTGCTTACTGTTTGCATGTGTTGCCGGTAGTTAACGCTCTTGTCCAAAGTAACTTCCAGAGACCGGGGGTGGGAGTCATGGTAAATGATTTTTTCCATCAAACTGAATACAGAGTTTGATATACGCCTGTGTGTAATTGCTAATACGGAAAACTGTCGTGACTGTTTTAGATCCATTTGGCTTTAGTCGCCAATTGAAAAATTATTCTTGTATAGCCTTTAAATCAGAATTAAGGGTCTCTTCTGTTACGTTAAGGGTTTTGGTTTGTGCTGTGACGGCGATGGTATCTGCGTAGGCAAATTTCTGCCTTAAGTGTGAGGAAGGTCTCTGGTGTAAATTTCAAAAAGAAGTGCAGAGCCTTGGGCAAAGCGGCCAATATCGAGAGGTTTTTTGGCTCTTTTTTCCAGAAAGTGCAACAAGTTAATTGTTCAATAATTTATACTGTGTTACCATCCACCATCGTGTCGTAGTTTAATAAGGAGGCTTTTATGTCACACCGTGTCGTAGGCCGCAGATGGTTCAATGAACGCTGTCAAAGTCTTAAACCTTTTCTAGAAACCAGATTCAATGAGTGTCGTCAGTGCCAACACCTGGTTGCAGTAGTTACGGCCTGGTCTGAAGCCAATTTGTTCTTGTGGGACCATGCCGTCCAGAATTAGAGCAATAGTTTTGTTCGTGGACCAGCATGTTTCAGAAAGTTTGGGAGAACACCGTTATATCCAGCTGCTTTCTTAGCTTTTGTTGAAGTGAGGATCATCATCAGCTGTGACGGCCACCACAGTGTTAGGGTTACAGGCCATTTTAGCCGCGCCGCCTTCAAGTTTTTTTGACCTGGTGGCTAATGTTACACCTTATTGTCGTTTTTGAACTACTGAATAGTTGGTAAGCAACATCATTTGGTGACACTTTGGGCGTTGTTTTAGTTGGCTGGTTTACAGTGCCAATCGCTTTTCTGCTCGAGTGTTCAAAACTCATTTCGTCCATTCATCCAGAGACTTGAGAAGATCAGGAGCAATGTCTGTGTCGTTTGTCCTCTCGAATTCAACCAAAAGACGTTCACTTTCTGAGCTCTATGTCGGGATATGCACTTTTTTGTAGCTTCTAGTTATGAATTTCTTCGCGGCTATAAACAAAAGGTTTGAAAATCGATCGAAATAATTCGGCTAGTAATAGTGTTATTCACAACCCTGTCAATATATTCCGAAAAATCTCGCATACTTAACGGAACCGCACCTGCCACCTCCGTAGCCGATCGGGTAGAATCCTGAAGTACCATACCCCTAGTCCAGAGGATAGGGGTATTTATTTATTAAGAATACAGTAAATTATATTTGCGACATGGTCCAGAGTGATGACTAGATACTCTCAGCCAGTGGTGGCCGGTGGTCAAAATATGTGGGGGTTCACATACCTATTTATAAAGACTCTCCATACTACGCTCCTTTTGTTTAGCGATAAACTCTATGTCTCTCTTGTTGAGATATGGCCACCAAACTTAATATATGTTATTGCTCAAAATTCCCTGGATTTCTTACCTAGAAAAAACTCTCACTTAATTTGGCTTTGTATAATACTCTTGGCAGAGATCTGCGTAGTAATACATGTGTTTTTCATTTGAACATTTGATCGCTTAGAAATACTTTACGCGTAGAACATATCTTGGCCTTTTGACATAAAAGAGCGAATTTTTGAGCCCAGAAAACCAGGCCTATAAAACCTGCTTTAAAGTACAAAATCTACTACTACGAACCCACTTTCGGTAATGGTTTCTAATGTGGCAAATTAAGTTCTTTAGAAAATGAGGAATCTAGGAAAACACTTCAATATTTGTGTATGAACTTCGAAAAATAAAATAAAACACATTTTTGGTGTAGTTTTTTTCCTGCATAGATTAAAACAGGCGGCGCACAATGGGGCCGATGACCCCGAAAGTTGGCATCAAATCAGTGGTTGCAATGACATCAAATCTTTTTCGATTTTTAGTTCAGTATAGACATGTTGATAAAAATAAGTGAAAAAAAATGTTCGAAAAGTCACGCATACTTAGTACAAAAATATAAAATTGAATAATATAAGATAAATTAAATCAGTCAAAATGCTCACTTTATTTCTCGTGCTATTTATTGACAGTTATACACATAATAAATCGTCTCCATCATCTTGTGACAATATACTATCGTCATCACTACTTGATTCAACTATCGAATCATTCCTGGTAGTCGTATTAGGGTCTGGTGTCTTTAGCATTTTCAGTACTTCTTTTGAAATTGTCTTCATTGTCCGGCTGCTGAACTTGTATTAAACGCTCAGCAGTGTGATCCAGCAATTGTTGCAAATTCACTTCCGCTGAAGATTCCGTGACCGTTATGAATTCACTTAACGGGTAACATTTTTTCTTAGCTCCTTGTACAATTTTGTAAGAAGGAAATACCTCTTTATCCTTTTCTCTTATTAAATTGTATTGGTAGCGACTAAGTTTGGCATCTACAATCAAAGCGAGTGCTTCATCACCACTCAATACCTTTTTGTTTTGGGTTTTATCGGTAAAAGCTTTTCTGTACTTATTTGCTCTGGTCGGCGTACTTAACGTGATGTCTTTGACTACTAGTCGATGCTGCTGCTTTACCTGCCAACCGAAAACTCATGTGGGTAGCAAAGGCTAACTCAGTACTAGATGTTTTAGATCGCAATAGTATAGTTTTATGACGTTTCGTACGCTCAGACGACATATCAAATGACAGTGTGGGTCGACCTCTTTTCGTTTTTACTATTTCTGGTAAAGGTTTATAATTCTTAAACATAAGGAGGCTTTCGAGTCATTCTTTTAATAAAAATTATTATTTAATAAAAAGAAATCATGGATTCTGTGACATTTCAACCATTTGGTTTTCAATTTAGAACAGAATGAAGCTATTTCATTAAAAAGTTATTTTTGATTAAAGAGTTGACAATGAGTAAGTTCTAAGAGGTGTTTTTTCAGGAATTTTACTTTTTCGTCAAATTTCTTGACGCCAGAATTCTTCATAATCATGTATAATTCGAATCTCGTAAGAACCACGTCAGAAATTGTATCTAAAACTAAACACATTGATTATTAGACTACAACTGTTTTTTTATGAAAACTGATAGTCCTCACTTTCAAGTACTATAATTAAAAAAATTGTGCATACTTGCAACTACTTATAATTAAATCTTGTAGCTAAGATACTAAACTATATAAAAACAATTAAAATATGATGGGATCTCGTGGAACTCTAAACTATATACCTTTATGTTTAATATATTTACAAGAAAATATTTCATTCAAATAGGTGTTTGTTTTAATTTAAATTTATGACATATAGTATGAGGGTATCAATAACTACTATAATATAATTAAAGTACATACCATAAGACATCGTATCCATATTGAATTGGATCTGTACACTTGATAGATTTTGCTTTTTATAAACTTGAAAAGTATTGAAATTTACGCGCTTTCGAAAACTGACAGTCACCCGCACAAAGGTCAAGTTCAAACTGATCTCTTCCCGTCAGTATCACGATTAGGGCGAAACGCTTTGGGGTAATTATGCAACACTTAATGAACTTCAAAACTAGCATACTTGCTTTATTGTAAAGAACATTTGATTTTCTGAATTTCAGCCAACGCGTTACATGAAGTCGCCCCAATGTGCGGCGAGTGTGAAGCGGGAATTTAAAACTTATCGCCATCTACTAAAGGAGTGTTATCGTTAGCAGCTCGATTCCAAATGTCACACGATGTGGCGCATAACCTGAAATTAGTTTTCAAGAACCGTCGGAGTTTTACCACTATTGTGTTTCCTTAACGGAAACAAGTTGTACTTGCCTAATAATACTAATCTAATTGTAAATGTGGGTATATTCTTCTCTCTTTATATATTTCTTTCTTTACAAGTTAGTCCTTGTCGTCTGCATTCGAGCGTTTAGAAAAGTTTCTAGTTTATGTCTCCAGTTAATCCTGGACTTATATACGGGTAGCGTTATTAAATCCCCGGATAATTCATCACTTCGGGACTTCATTTCATATTGAGAAGGATACAGATTTCAGAGTTCTTGTAATGATATCTTTGAGAGAAGATCGAGAAAGGATTTGGATAATATTAATAATTTGCTTGTGACAGTTCAGCAAAGTATTTGATTAATTTGTGTTTTATAACCGAAACGTTACTTTAAATGGTTTTAGCCGTGTTTCGGGACCAACCCCGAATATCCAGGTACTTTCAAACCTTTCTCTTCCCCACCTCCTCCCCCCCGCGCTTCCTTTAGCGTCACATCATACCCCAATCGGGGATGCGATAGTCTCATTGGTTCCACATAAAAAATAAAAAGAGACCACGTTGACTTATTTATATGTACAGTATTTTGTTCCGGTAATAAAATAATATGGGCGAAACCGGGTAGTAAAATCAAAATAACCGGGAGTCGAAAACTGCTCTTCATGATATTTTTTTACATTAGCTCCACACAACTCTAAAAAAAAAAATTCCAACAGGGCCTATGTCATCTTTTGGGATGCTTTGTGGAGGGTGTTTTAGGGAAAGAAAGGAGAGATTTATCTGGGAAGGTAAAAGGTATGAGGGGTAGGTTGGGTGGGACGTGTGCTAGGCGATGGGTCAGGAATGAGTCTGGATGGAGATGTCAAAACATCTCCCTGAACCAGTCTCTTTCGATCCAACCCGCCACGCAGTAGATGGGCAAACGCATCCGCCGCCAAGACCTAGACAAACCTCACACCATGAACCCGGGCACCTCTGCTAAGTCACCCAACGTAGTAAACCAATTGAGGTTACCCATGGAAAAAGTGTTAAGTATCCATTAAATGGTTCCCGGGACGGCGGTACTCATACCCGCATATCGAATAGTTAAATGATGAAGACACGGGCCATTCACAAAAATAAAATAATTACAGTTGATGTTTTCAAGAATGTTCGTGTAGCAAGTTCATATTTTTCACACGGATCCCCAATGAATTTTCTCCGCCTCGCCTTCTCAAGGGTTTCCTGTCACACGCTTCAGAATATACCGCAGGACTAAATAGTCCCATGGGAATAATCCTATGAATAATCACCCCCGTATCACAATGGGGATTATAGTAACAATCCTGAATATTGCTGTGAGACACATAGCTGTTCTATTGTATGGAATTAAGTAACAAACTTGGTGTCGGGATAGTTACACGATATGGGTAGATTACGAAGATATGTACCTATTATTAAAAATCACGGGATATTTGGTTAGTATATCTAGTTAGTTAGTAAATTACACTTATAAGTAAATAGAAAAATCAAAATCTGACTTTGTCAAGATTTAATATTCATCAAATTACAAAGTTCATTTTCAAGTAATGTAAAGTTTCTTTGTAAGTTCTGTTATTATATCTGTTGTTCAAAATAACTGATCAATAATGATATAGTTACAGAACTTGAATAGAACCTTTACAGAAATTGATTTAATGACTTTATATCACTTTTTAAAAGTGTGTTGAGTTATCATGGAACCGGTTGAAATATGGATACCAACTACTATTTACATATATAATATGGTATACATATCTTAGCTAGAGAAATCTCTGTCAAAAAATTCGCCAGATTTTTTTCAAAAATCCGTATTTCGGTTAGGGGCGAGTCGTCCCAAGTCAAAAGACGTCCAAGACTGATAGTTGATTCAAAGTACTTAGAAACTTACGCGGGTTGGCCACCCTTGTGCTAGGCAGAGATGTGCTTTATTTCAAATAAATCCATTTCAAATGGAAATGCAAAATGCAAAATGGGTATTTTCCATTTTAAATGCTTTTTTGCAACATTCTTCCTACTATCTCCACTCATCTTTTTTTCATAAGCCCCAAATATCAGTCGGTCCTCAACCTCGCTATGAGAGATAATTTACATTTGTCAAGTTGCTCCCTGGTAGGAGCCATGGCAATTGAGTGATACCATTACAAAAAATACTGAACATGGGGCCATGACGTTGTAATATTAAATGTTAGATAGAAGTTTCTATGTTTTTACGTTGGCAACATTAGTGTTGCCAACGTAAAACGCGGGACTAATCCCGCGCAAATTTTTTGTGGTTTCATAATCTGTAGTCGTGGTGTTTTTGGATTTACCATCATGTAATGTGATGTAAGGTGATTTTTCACAAAAACGGCGCTCTACAAATTATCCAATTATTATTATTATTATTATTAGTAATATGTTTGTTCTACATTGATGTCCATTATTAAATGACAAAATTGTTTAAAAATTCTATAATTATTCTAATTGTTTGACCTGAGAAACCATTTTGCATTTTCAAAGCAATATGAAAATGGGTATTTTGCATTTGAAATGCTTTTCTAAAAACCATTTTGCATTTTGCATTTTCGAATGGAAAAGTTTTGACCCATTTCCATTTTGCATTTCAAATGGTTTTGGGTACCCATTTAGCACATCTCTGGTGCTAGGGAATGATTTGAGTTAAAGATAAAGACAACGATTTATACAAAATTTGAGTGTATGTGTCTGAATTGTGTTATGCAGTGGAGAATTGTGAGTGCGCCTTCATTAAGTAATGTTTTTATTTAATAAATGACGACATGGAGTCAAAAATATATCAAGAATTGAGTTGAGAGAGATACAAATTGTATTTACAAAGGATGGATTAAAAGTTGAAAATAACAGTACATATACACAATCACGTAGCAATTAATATTTTATGAAGGATCGGTCAAACATTGAGAAAGTTTCACTTTAATGAGGGTCCATAAAGGATAATGCGTGCATGAAAGATAAAACATCCCATGGTCCTGCCGCCGAGAACTCCGTCATTACCTCTCTTTCAATTTCATAGTTCGTTTACGAAGAAAAGGGAGAGGTTACAACGGAGCTATCAGAGGTATGGATTTTTAATATTATACTGGTCCATATTGTATTTAGGCATTTAGCCGATATTAAGGACGTGCCGATACATTCATATTGTCTTAATGCTTTAAAACGAGCGAGTCGTAAATTCATATATGCTTTATCCTTTTGAGAAGGAGAAAATATACGGTGATATTGATGGTATTGAAAGGTTAAAACCTAATTTTCAACTGTTAATACGTTATGGAACTCCATAGTACTAATACAGTAACAGTATCACAAAGTAAATACAAAAAATTGTTTTATATTGATCTCAATAATTAGGAAATAAACTAATAATACTTTAGGGAAATTAACAGTTTACAATATGTTTGGTTTACACATCATGTGCAATTTACTTAACTAATAAATTAATTATAGATTTTTTTTTTTTTTTTTTTGTATTAGGCAATTCACCCTAAAGAGAGTGCTATGTGCCGTTAAAGTTAAGGGAGATGGTTATAATTTTATAGGAAATCTATACGGGAATAGGAAATCTCAAATATTGAAGTCATTCAAGTCTATGAACTTGTATAGAACTGAGAAAATGCGAGAATTGTTGAGAGAAAGTAAATAAGGAATACTAAGGGGAGATTGGTGGGTGATTTTTATAAGTAAACGATAAATGCCTTTGAAGGATGAATGATTTTTACAATTAAAGAAAACGTGATCAAGAGTCTCATTTTCCATGCCGCACTGGCAGAGTGGACTATCTAGGACCCGGATTTTAAACAAATGGGATGCAATGGAGCAATGACCAATTCTCATTCTCGAGATACAGGATATAAATCTTTTGGATTTTTTCTTGCCGTGGAACCAAGGTTTACTTGGAATATGATTTTGTATCCCAGCATAAAAAGCACCAGTTCGGGTTTTCGTATTAGTCCAATTTTCTTCCCAGGAGCGGATCATGTTGGATTTAAGAATTGGGATGACGTCAGAGATAGGAATTCTAAAATCTAAAGGATTAGAGCCAGAAATTGTTCCAAGTTTTGCTAGAGAATCGGCTTTCTCGTTACCCTCAATTCCTAAATGGCCAGGGACCCAAACCAATATTGTCTCGAAATTTAATTCATTTAAAGATTTAAGGGAGTTTCTGATATTATAAATAATATAGTCTTCTGGTTTATGGATATTTGAGGAAATTTTCAACACTGCGCTTAGTGAGTCAGTGCACAGTAAGGCTCGTCGAATATTGAAAAGCTGGATTTGGATCAAAGCTTGTTCAATTGCGAAGCATTCTGCAGTAAATATGGAAATTTCTTTAGGCAATTTATAAGACAAATCTAAATCGAATTCGGGAATGTGTACCGCAGCTCCACAATCTTTGTTATCAGACTTAGAACCATCTGTGTAAATGAGAGAAAATTCTGGAAACTTAGAAGATGTAATGTTTTTAAATTTTTCCTCAACATTTTGATTAGATGGGGTTAAAATATCAGTTCGGAAATCTGAAGTTATAACGTTGGGGATATAATTGATAGAATCAAATGGGATGGTGAAAATAGGAAGGATAGGATCTTTTTGTAGATTTTGGAGGGAAGAAGACAGAGATTTGAATGAAAGAAAACTTTTTAGAAGGAGAGGAAGTCGATTATTATCTGTCGATCTTTTTTCGTTATTTAAGTAATTGAACAAATAATCAAGGCTTTGTTCTAAAGGGTGACGCGATATAGAAAAAGATTTAAAAATATATTTATCAGCTAGGAATTGTCTCCTTAAAATTAAGGGGGGATCAACACATTCTACCTGGAGAGAATTAATTGGAGAAGATTTCATCGCTCCAATAATTATTCTGAGCGCTTTGGACTGAATTCTTTCAAGTTTTTTGTCCAAATATTTAGGAAGAGGATCAAAAAGAAATGTTCCATAATCCAAATGGCTTCGCACTAGAGCACCATACATTAATTTAAGAGTAGTAGGATGAGATCCCCACCACACTCTGGAAACAGCTCGCATAATATTTAGCCCCTTTTCACACTTTGCCGAAATGTTCTGAATATGCGGGAGCCAGGAAAGTTTATGATCCAAAAGTAGTCCAAGAAATTTAATTTGCTTAACGATTTGAAGAGGGACATTATCAAAGCAGACAGAAAAGGGGGGTATTTTTCTTTTGCGCGTAAAAGCCACTACTTTGGTTTTAGAGGTAGCTAAATTCATCCCATTTGTCAACAACCAAACTTTAATATTATGTAAAGCCAAATTCAATTCCTTCGCAGCGCGCGATAGATTTTTGTGTGATAAATATAAAAGGAAATCATCAGCAAAATAAAGTCGCTTGATAGATGAAGGAATTACACAGTCTAAATCACTTATATATATATTAAATAATAATGGACTGATTACGGACCCCTGAGGTAATCCCTTCCATAGTTTGCGATTTATAGTTTTTGAGGAAAAGTGGATAATAATGGATCTGTCTGTTAGTAAATTAATAATAAATTGAACTAGTTTTAAGGGAATTTTTATTTTAATTAATTTTTCTTTCAAAATGTTAATTAATACATCGTCGTAAGCTGACGAAAGATCAAGAAATGTGGCCAGAGTGCAAGAATTAAGGGACTGAGATATACGGATGTCTGTTGTTAACACACTTAAATTATCTATGGTTGATTTCTTTTTCCGGAAGCCATATTGATTAGGAGAGATAATTCTGTGATTTTCAACAAACCATTCCAATCTGTTCTTTATCAAGTGTTCTGCTACTTTCATTAAACATGACGAAAGAGCAATAGGACGATAGGATGAGATTTCAGATGGATTTTTGCCAGGTTTTAAAATCGGAAGGATTTTTTGAACTTTCCAGACTTCCGGAATAAATCCCGTTTCGAACATGTAATTAATTAGGGATAAAAAATATTCAACCGACATGTCTGAGAATGCTTTAATGAAACTATATAAGATTCCATCAGGGCCAGGAGAAGAGTCTGGAAGGGAATTGATTACTCGATTTAATTCACTTATTGAGAAAGGAGAGTCCAGCCAGCTAGAGTGAGATGGATAAGAAATAAATGAAGGCATTTCCTCACATCTGGCAACTGACGGAGGAGCTATCTTATCAGCAAAACCTATAATAATTTCTTCGGGAATATGTTTAGAACGCTGCGGAGTAAATGACGAACCGAATTTTTTTAAATTGGACCATACGGATGACTGGGGAGATTCAGGAGACAAGCGTTCACAGAATTTTCGCCATCCAGACCGCTTTTTGTTTTTCAAAACGCGTTTCGCTTCTGCCTGGGCGCGTTTCACAGAAAGGTAATTTTCGAAAGACATACATTTACGGAAAATGGAAATTGCTTCTCTTCTGGATTTAACGACACTAGTGCATTCTTCATCCCACCATGGGGTGGAATGTTTTATCTTAATGTTAACATTACGTTTTTTAAGTGTTTTTTCTGCAGCTTTTATTATCATGTTAGGAAATAATTCACATTGTAAACTAGTGTTGACAAGGGAAGACTTAGATGCTTGAACAATGGAGTCTAATTCTGAAGAAAAATTTCTCCAATTCGCGTCTTTCGTTTTAAATTTAAAACTATTGTTTATCGAAAAGGAATGCGTGGAAGATAGATGGTGGAAGGTAATTATTATAGGAAAATGGTCACTGGAAAGGGGATCTTTAAGAATGTTCCAAGAACATATGGGAATCACCGAAGATGAGCAAAGAGATAAATCGACTGCACTTTTCCGATGTTGAGGGGCAGTGAAACGAGTTGGAGATCCATCATTTAGTATACATAAATTATAGGTATCCATAAAATCTAATAGATTATGGCCAGAACGGTTTGTTAACTCACTGCCCCAAGAAGGAGAATGAGCATTGAAGTCCCCAAGTATCATATACGGGGGACGAATCTGGGATATAAATGTTGACCATTCGTTTTCAACAAAAATTGTAGAGGGAGGGATATATATTGATAGTAATGTAATATCAGATATAACAGCAGCTACTATCTGAAAATTATTGGAGAGAGTGTGGAAAATAATTTGTTTAAAAGGAATAGAATTATGTATAATAAGAGCAGTGCCACCTTTGCCATCCAGTCTATCATGTCTTAGACAATGATATCCAGGAATATTAAATTGGTATGAGGGTTTTAACCACGTTTCGGAGATGGCAGCAACTGAAATATTATGTTCATCAAGTAACTGTACAAGATCAATTTTGTTGGCGAATAGACTTCTACTATTCCATTGAAGTATTTTGCTCATTTGCGGATACATCGGGAAGGCTAGAGAGTAAAGATTTCATATAATCGGCAGCGTTGGACGGTACTTTATTGTTATTTGAAAGGATCGTAATTAATAGGGTAATTAAAGTTTGAATAAAAGAAGAATTTTCAATCGTGACTTTAGGGAAGATATCGGAAGTGGAACAGTTTTTTAAGGCAGTCCCATTGGGAGCCTGGGATTTATTATTCCCATTCGGGTTAAGTAAAAGTTCATTATGTAGTTTTTTATCGAAAGAAGGAATAAATTTTGGATTAGATTTTATCGGTTTGAAAATTGTTTCTTTGTGGGAAGATGATAGAGGAGATTTAGGGGAAGAAAAATTAAAGAGAGAAGCGTTAGACGTTATCTCTGCAAAAGATTTTTTTGTAGGAGGGAATAATTTAGAGGCCTGAAAGTAGGAAATATTGTCTGCAGCCATTGACTGTTTGATATTTCTCTGTCTAGATAACTCTGGACAGGCCACACTAACAGCAGTATGGTTGCCCTTACAATTAATACAAATAGGGTTATTCGTTGTATTTAGACACTGTTCAAAGGGATGATCCTCTCCACAATGGAAGCAACGAGGAGGGGAACGACAAATAGGTTTTGAATGGCCAAAACGGCAACAGTTGAAACATTGGATAGTCGGGAATCTGTATATTTCAACGGGAAGAGCGTTATAATAAATAAATATACGGGATGGTAATGTTTGACCTTCGAAAGTAATAACAACGGATTGGGAAGGTTTCCATATAGTGGTGCCGGTGGAAGTATCCTTAAAATTCAAACGACGTGCTTTTAAAACTTTTGGAGTTAATTGAGAGTCATTAAGAGCATCTACTATTTCTGTTTCTGATAGATCGGTTGGGATACCTCTTACTCTGCCCATTCTGGTTAAATTGAATGTAGGTATGAAAGATTTAAATTTATTATTTGAAAGAGAACCTATTTTTTTAACAAAATCATTAGCTAATGTGGCTGATTTAAATTCTATGGATAGTTTGTATCGACCTTCCGGTTTTATTGATCCATTTATAATACCGAGGTTATTGAGTTTTGAGCTAAAAATAAATTTACCAAAATCCAGGGGATGAATTATTTTCCCCTGTTCAGTCCTTTGGACATTGACAATAAATGGAGCTGAAGATGAAATAGAATACATAAGCTCAATGGCTTTTGCTTCTGGGGGAATGGTATCATTATAACTTCCATGAGAGATTGGGGCTTCGTTTGATTGTGAAAGAGATTTAATTTTAGGAGGTACATTAAGGCAAAGCGGAGGACGTCGTTTTCGTGAAGGAAGGGTTACAGAAGTCTGGGTATCATCAGTATCGTAGTCGTCTACAATATTAGAAATGGGTTCAGGGTCCGGAGGTCGATTTTCATCTTCCTCCATTTCAACAAATTAAAAAAAAAAATTAAACAATAATTATTATTTTAGAAATAATAAATGATAGAAATAATACACGCAACTTCGTCGCAAACCAATAACACAAACAAAAATAATGAATACGAAAAGGTAACAATAAATAAATCTTATCTGTACGCCGCGCCGCCGTCAAAGTAAGCCGTCAAACACAGAGCACTGGTAAACACGACTGCACACTACCGAGGTTCGGTGACTAATCAATTATAGATTTCCTCACTGTACTAATACATTGTATTTAACAAAACGGCCAACTAAACTATAATTAATTATAATATACACAAAATTCGACTACCATAATACGGACCCAGTGTGAGAGTCAAAAAGGAAGTAAAAAAATATTTATATGATGGAAAAAGAAGAACAAGTTATAACAATGGATTAGAAATAAAATATCGCATTTAAAATTATTTAAACGCATTGGACACCATTTTGCTGGACTTGCAATAGTTAACGATGCACAAAGAAAACTTACTGATATGAAATATTGTTAATTTATTAAAAATCAGGTTAAATTATTCGTTTCCCGTTAAAAACGGAACTGGAAGCCTATAACGAATTATTTGAAAAAAATAATAACAAACTATTCAGTAAAGCACGAATATGTTACGAAGAAGTCGGAACACGTGTTCTGAAAAATAATAATATTGTCGCATCTCGTCCATTACATTTATTCGGACAAGGAAACCTGCGTGAACACTTGTTCAGATATATTCTGAATGACTAATAATTTATTAGGAAATGGTCATGCAGTCACAGTTTTAACAGTATCTTGATGATAAAAAAGCCGTACTAATTTTTCTCCATGTAAGGCAGGCACCTTGTCGCGTGAACAGGCTCTTTTCTAGCTTTCATTTCTGAAGGAAGTATTGCTGCAATATATTTATTTACTTGCCGACAGGGATTTCAATCTTGAAAGAGCTTTTTAAAGGTTTTTACAGATTTTTTAGGTTATATTCATTACACATCCCATATTCGTCCACTCCTCCTTCTAACATCATTAGTGAAGTTTTATAACTAGCGCAAAAGGGTTCAATCCGAACTATGTGATTTAATAATTTGTTGTTGTTAAAGTAAAATTGAGTCAGACATAAGAAAAACATCAGAAGAAATCTTTTTATTCCATATCAGAGTCCGGTAGTTATTTTTTGTATCTGGGAAAATAAAACATTTATTATGGAACATTAATTAATAAAACTCTGTAACATCGTGCCTGTCTTATTATTTAAAACACGCCAACCGGTTTCGGCACAACTGCACACACAATTTGTCACAATAAAATGTCGAGCATTCATTTATTATGTTAGTCAGATACCTAATACCCATATTCAAGCACCATAAGAATTTTTCTGTTACATCATGAAGTCAAGTTCGTGGCCGACTAGAATACAGACCTGGGCGCGCAACCGCCAAATTTAGTAGTCGGTGCTGTCGCTAAGTAAACTTCACAGTTTAAAATAATCTAATCACTCGGTAAAACGATTTACAAATCAATAGTAACAACGAGTATCAACAGCAATCGGCGCGATTTACAAATTGTCGCTGCTCGATGGCACTGACTTGATCACGTGACACTTCAAATTACCAAATTACGACTATGCCTGTACTAACTGTCAAACTGTTATAATAATTCATTACGTACCTACATTTAACCTTTTGTAACATGTAAGTTACATAAGGTAATTTGCTTATTATTAAATTTTTACTTATTTCATATTCCACAAAAAATATTTTTCTAATCTATATTTCCGTTCTTTCAACAAGTAAAGTTACCTACTTATTTTTATTTTAATTAAGGGAAATTAAGAGTTTTCAATAAGCTGGTTTATAAATGAGCCATTTACAACTGAAAAACCAATTATAGATTTCCTCATTATCCTAACATATTTATTTAACAAAACAGTATATTTAACAAGTATTACATCTGTTGTGTTCCCACAAATAGTTCTCCAACAAGTCGTGGAAGGAGATTTTAGAGAATAAATCCTTTATATTAAATCAAAGATTTATTCAATACTTCGAGTATTACAAGAGTGACTTCGATGGTCGACCTAACTAGGAGCTGGCTAAATGAGATCTGCAAACACCATGTTTGTTTGGAAGCAGCCTAACTGGCCCTAGCGATTACTGACTACTAGCTGCCATCTTGCGGACTTCCAAGCAAGCTCTTTGCACTGCCCTCTATGAGTGCATCTATGAAGCTCTTAGCTAACCCACTTCCCAACAACATCTATATAATTGCGTCCACAAATTTCGACCACCATTAATACGGGCATGTGAATAGTGTGGTAATCAAAAAGCTTGTAAAAACTTATGTACATGAATTAATTTTGGAGAAAATAAGAGTTTAAGCATGAAAACTGTAAAGATGTGGCTTATAAATGAAAAATCTATATATTTATAAAAAATAGAGTAAACAAAGAAGAAAAGGGAAGACATTATTTGAAAGTTTTCATTCTAATATAAATGAATGTATTTATTTTTTTTTTTCACTTGCAAGCTTTTTATTTCCAGAAAAAAAAAATTAAAATAACATTTTTCACTTAGTTAACTAGAATTTTAGTTCTATTGCATTGTGCTACAGTACGATGTTATTCACTTTCAATGTGTGTTATTGTATTTTCTTACTTTTGAATGTGTGTTATCTGTGTGCAATATTGTCTTGTACTTTTGAATGTACGTTATCGTATTGTCATTCAAAGTGTTAGTGTACTTGGGACGCTTTAGTGAGTTCCATGATTGTATGTAAGAGTCTGTTATTTATTTTATATAACGGGAGATTTATATTGTATTATAATTGTATGTTGAGATAGAACCTGAAGACAAGCAGCCATGTGGCAGCTTCGTGGGACTATCTAAACATTGTCAAAAAAAGTGTAATTTTCAGTCAATAAAAGTAAGCTTAGTAAAAAAAAAAAGAAAAAAGGTTAAAATTATAACTTTCGATTGTCAATTTTCTCATTTTTCTTCATCATGTCTGGCTTCCAGTTTTGAACATAGGCCTTCCTCAGATGTAGTCAGTTTTGCCGATTTTTGTGAATCCTCATCCCATCTTATGTTTGGATGACCTGTGTTGATTTTCCCAACCAAGGACGCTATTCAAATGCTATTGATTCTCCAACGTCTTTGAGAGGAGGTAGTTATCTTAAGGCGAATCATAATATGAAATCACTATTTTCGTTTAATCTTTACTACGAATCGGTTTATATAATGAACATAAAATAAATTGCTTTGGATAAATTGAAGCTTTTTCTATAGTTTCGCTGAAGTAAAACAGAAATAATAACGTCAATTAATTTACAAAAAATGTAAGCGTAAACTACTAAAAAATGTATTTTTTCATTTGAAATGTATGCACGCAAATAAGAAACAAATTTAAAGAAATACAGTTGTATGTTTAAGATTATCTGTGACATCTATTATCTATTGATTGAACTTTTTCTTTTCTTATAAAATTATTCACAAAATAAATAAATTTCACTTTTGCGCTAAAATCGTTCGTTTCTATACTACGTTTGCTTAGCAATTTTTATACCTATTTTCTGTATTTGTGGTTATGTAAGGGTGCGTATAAACATTACAAAATTTAAGCAAGCTGAGCCATGAATTACGGTAAAGGAAAAAAGCAACCGCAAGCGAGTTGCTTCGGTCCCCATTATTCGCGGCTCGGCTAGCGGAAATTTAGTCCTGTGTATTTTCGATTCAGTTATTTCTTTTTTTAAATACTCCAAACTAGTATCATGGTGGTAACGTAAAAAAAAAACATATGACATATATAATAATACAATGATATGCATACTTGAAGTAAAACTAATAATATAAAAAAACAGTAATAATATAAACTAGCAGATAAAAACCCGCTCCGCGGGTTTATATCTGCTAGGCCCTGGGGGCGGCTCTTAGTTGAGCTTCGCCCATTTTAAGTGATATTAACAACAGTTACATTTAATAGATAGATATTAGGACATTCAAAGAGAGAGGGTGAGTATATATATTGTTAAAACACGGAACAGGAAGGAGTTAATTAATAATAACATGCTAAATTTACGCATAATAAGAATGACAGTTGTTTGAATAAATGAAATTTTACGTATTTGTGATGGATTATTTCAAATGAAACACTATTATTGACTACATGTCTACAACTGATATTAACTGTTATCGTACCTAATATAATTAGCTCATAGGAGACTTGCAGTGCTTAAATATGTGTTACAACCGTCAATGTCTATAAGTTGAATCA
The DNA here is from genome assembly GCA_026573805.1 of Hesperophylax magnus. Taxonomy (NCBI): domain Eukaryota; kingdom Metazoa; phylum Arthropoda; class Insecta; order Trichoptera; family Limnephilidae; genus Hesperophylax; species Hesperophylax magnus. The sequence goes on from JAIUSX010000084.1 coordinate 15,489,743, forward strand.
ATATCGTATAGTTTGTCACAATTAAAGATAGTTATAACAAAGTTGACTAAAATAATAGATTATTATATATTGATTAATTGTATCCGTGTTTATGAATAAAAGGAGGGTAATCATTTTCGGTAATCATTTGGTAATTCTTTACCTACAACTGTTACGGCCGCTGTTCCCAATCCTAATAATCAAATTCTAAGCGAATTACCACTGCACTACGTAATTCCAACACACAATAATTGCTTAAGCAAGCCGCTCAGTCTAAGCCAGCCGGACAGTTGGATTAGCCATAAGCATTACTGTATCTAATAAAGTTTAAAGTTAGATTATATATACACCTTCATCAGGAGAGTAAAAATCTATATATAAAGGTAGATTATTACAATATAGCGCCCCTGAGGTGATATCTCACAAAAGCGGCGCTATGCAAATTGTCCAATAAATAAATAAATATAATGTTTACATTTTATTGTGTATACACCGAAGTCAAAAATTAAATATAGATTGCAATTGGGAAAGAAGAAGTGGAAGGGGGGGGGGGGGGAAGGGTAAGAGTAGGCTGGGTTTATAATAATTAGGAATTACAATATCTTTAGACGGGAAAGACCAGTTAAGTGGGAAAATATTTAAAAGAGAGTTTATAAAAAAATTCTTGTTAATTATATCTGCTTTTATATTAACATCTTTCCTCATTTCTAAAATTTCAAAATTATTTATAGTGAAGTATTTTAAGACCTGAAAAAAACAAATAGAATATAACCATAAAACAATATATTCATAAGACAAATAGCATTTAATAACGGTTATTCTAATAAATTGATAGTTGAAATACTAAATAAAAAAAAATTAAACATATTCTCTTCAAACGGTCTTTCTAAAGATAGAAATAAACAATGGCGCAGAATTCTGCTTGTGGATAACGATACTTCTAAAATTATATATAAAAACAATTCTGGTACTATTCAACTGGCGTTTTACACTAATTACAATGAAGAAATATATTCTTAATAATAAAGATAGCGAAATTCAAACAAAAAAATCAGGAGTTTAAAAACTCATTTGGGATGATTGTAATTTCTTTTACAAAGGTAAAACCAATAGAAAATTTGAAGTCAGAACTAAAGAATATCGCAGGGCTCTAAATGGAAATAGTGAATTTGAGTTTGCAAATCATCTTTTGAATAATGATCACCCTTTCGATAAAAATTCTGGTCTTAAAATACTTCACTCAGGATATAAAGCATCGCAAATAAATAATTTTGAAATTTTACAAATTAGAAAACATGTCAATATAAAATCAGATATAATTAATAAGCAAAAAAAAAATAAATAATAATGAAAAATGCCATTACAAAGCGATAAGCTTCCAGAAGAAATCTTCTTATTAAATGCTTGTTAATCGTAAGTAGTCAAATATTGTGAGCTGCATATTTAAATATTCGCGCCATTCATTTGGTTCGTTTTTAAACCGCCAGAGGTGCGCTCTGTCGGCTATCTATAGCTGTGCGTATCGGCCATATTGAATAAGGAACGCGTGATTTTTTATAAACGTCAAACATCATCACGTAACTGTGGATAATTTTCATTGTAATGTAATTAATCCAATGGATTATGAACTTTCTAAAACATATTTTCTTCGATATTATCCAAAAATTATATGAGCAGAAACGATGCTTTTGAAGAAAACTCGTATTATTATGAGGCGATCCTATTTTAGTATGAAATCGTGTCTTAATTTTCAAGTTAGCTGAATTTACCCGAAACAGACAATTTTAATTCGACCAATCAGAGGGCATAGATCGTCCAGACGCTGGCGTAATAATACTATCAGATAAACGAAAATAATAATATAAAAAAACAAATATAATAATGTAAAAACAAAATGAATATTAAAAAAAACAAGGATTTCAAGGATTTGGGTGCTTCGATGTTGATAGGCAAATTCGGAGACGTCATGTTGTATAATAGCAGACTCTAAGGACGGGTTGTTTCAGAGGGTCAGGGCCGCCGAGAGGGCACGTTAGCCAAGTCCGAAACTTGGGGCCCGGGCCTAAGGGGGGCCCGGGACGGGGCCCGGATATTTTACTAAAAAATGCCAATGACACTAGGAACCGACGTGGGCCGGGCGCCCAGGCCCGCACGCTCCGTAGGCCCAACTGTCAGAGCGTGTTCACACACAGCACACAGCTATAATATGCGAGGGATAGCGTATTTCGGCATAACGTTCGCCGTACATTCCAAATTGGAATATATGGCGAGCGATATGCTGAATTACGTCATCCCACGCATGTGTGTGAACACGCTCTCAGAGCGTGCCACTCACAGCTCAAGCTACAAGCACGCCATGCCGGCCGGCCCGCTGTGGGAGGGGCGAAGCAGCCGCCCGCCGCGCCCCCGCTCATACTCACCCCCGGGCCCTACCGACCCGATCGGCAGACCGTCGCGTCGGCAATCCGTCGGCGACAGTCATAGCGGAATCGCTGCGCGCTGAGTTTGGTATGGTTTTATGGTTTAGTCAGGTTAATTAGTGTTTCGTTTGAACTGTTTGAAGTAAAGTGATCGTTGTGGCGTTGTGTCATTGTGAAGTTTTAAGTGAAGAACGAAGCGATTCATTCATATAACACTAATAATGAGCTATCGCTATCAGCACAAGTCAGGGGCCTTGAAAAGAAAGGATATGGAGAAACGAGAAACGTTGTCAAGAAAAGGTCAGAAAACATGTGATAGTTTTTTATTAAAAGTTCTTCCTGTTCTAGTTCTAGCACAAGCCAATCGTTTACAAATTCTAACGCCCAGCTGGAGCCTGATAACATACTCAGTTGTGTTTCAGACGAAACTCTCCCATCTTCTTGCCATGAAAATTTAATTATTGATAAATCTGATGTAGATGAATTTGAACTGAATATCTCACAAAACCCTGACAACGACAAGCCTTCGCCTCTATTGTATGATATTGGCGAAAATTTGAATTTTCAAATACAAGATGTGAATGAAGCTATTCTCAATGGCACATTTTTTAAACTCCCAATCTGTTTTCCTACTGACTTTGATGGGAACTATTTCCCTCCCTCAGCTTTATATTGCAAATTAAAGAATGGGGAACACGTAAAAAGAGATTGGTTGGCTTGGAGTGAAATTAAAAATGCTTTGTATTGCTTTCCATGCCGTTTATTTAGTAAGTTGCCATTGGCAATGAGATCTGTATTGGCATGCCCTGAGGGATATAGTGGAGATAAATACTCTCGGAAGAGGGTTCATGACAAACTGAACCCCCACGAAAAAAGTGCAAATCACAAATCATGCTACATTCAGTGGCGAAACTTAGAAAATAGCTTACTTAAGAACAAACCAGATGTAAAAACTCACCTCACAGAAGCTATTGAAAAAGAAGCTGCCCGCTGGCGGGCTATTTTAAAAAGGATTCTGCATGTAATTTTATTTCTGGGCGAAAGAGGGCTGCCTTTAAGAGGAGACTTAAATTTGGTTGGTGACCCTAGAAATGGAAACTTTCTAGGAATATTAGAGCTTATCGCCCACTACGATTCTATTTTGCAAGATCATTTGACAAAAGTACAACAATCGCAGGCAGAAAAAAAACGACTCCAAGTTCATTACCTTTCAATGGAAATTCAAAATGAGTTTATTTTGAGCTGTGCAAACAAAGTTGTCCAGACAATTGTAAAGGAAATCAATGAGGCAAAATACTTCTCTGTCATAGTTGACTCAACTCCTGACTCGGCACATATTGAACAAACCGTGTTTATTTTCCGATATGTTACTCGTTACCTTGAAGGAGAAGAAAACGTTCACAAAATTAACGAGACGTTCTTCAAGTTTGTCGACTGCAGTAAGAAGACAGGAGAAGCAATCGCAGATTTAATACAGTCTACACTTAAAGAGCACGATATTCTACTTAAGAACTGCAGGGGACAAGGATACGACAATGCGTCTAATATGAGTGGGATATACAAAGGTGTGCAGAGCAGAATCTTAGCTGATAACCCACTAGCATTATATTCGCCATGTGCTGCGCATAGTCTCAACTTATGCGGAGAAGAGGCGGCTCAATCTTGTGCAGAGGCTATCACGTTCTTCGGAATCGTCCAAAAGTGCTACAATGTATTCAGTTCAAGTCCACAAAGGTGGGAAATTCTCCAAGAAAACATTGGGTGTTCGCTTCATTCTCATTCTTTTTTTTTTTTTTTTTTTTTTATTGAATACCTCACAAGAGTCCCAACTGCTCCCGTCTGGAGCCAGTGAGACTATGGCATCCCCAATTGGGGGATGTTGTGAGGCTGAAGGTAAGTGGGGAAGGGAAAGAGGAAGGTGGGGAAGTACCTGGCTATTCAGATCTAGTCACTAAACACGGCTAAAGCCATTTGGAGCAACGTTTCAATTCTGAATGGTGGTCTTACACCAGGGCGATACTGGTAGTATCTTCCACTCTGGAACGTGCCGCAAATATACTATATATTATTTTAAATAATTAATTGTGAAATAACACAAATCAATCAAATAAAATTTATTTGCGCACGCCGGGTTCGAACCCGCGACCTTCGGAATGGCAGTCCAATGCGTTACCACTGGACTATGCCGGCCGTCTAGTCTAAAACAAGATGGTCTGCAAGAGTTGATAGCGTGCGGCCTTTTGCTGCTCATATTCCTGGACTGAAAGTTGCTCTTAGTAAGATTAAAGAGCTTTATCTCACTCCTCAAACTTTGGCCGAAATTAAGGGCATTGAACAGTATATGAATACATTTGAATGTCTACTTATGTCTACGACATGGTTTAAAGTGTTGTCTGAAATAAACTCCTGGAGTGTAGTTTTGCAAGCGAGACAAGCAACTCTGGACGTGGAAGTTGACAATTTGCAACACTTAGTTGAAAACCTATCTACCCTTCGTTCTAAGTGGACTAGAATATTAGAAGAGTGTAAACTTGTAGCTGAAAATATTGGAATTTCACAAGAACTCCCAAAAAAAAGAAAAAAGACAAAAGTTTTGGCTGATAAAAGTCATGAAAAACAGATTGATTGCCCAGAAGAGAACTTTAAAATTAATGTTTTTTATGTGTTGTTTGACAGTGTCATTGGAAACTTGACCCGAAGATACAAAGCTGTCAACAATATTAATGAATTGTTTAAGTTTCTTTGGCAATACCCAAGTATGACTCAAGAAGAACTAAAAGAAAGGGTGAAAAACTGGTGTGATCTCTATAAAACTGATGTATCTGAAGAAGAAACGCTTTTGGAAATTGAACACTTAAAAACTATTCAACCAGGAAACTTTTCAGAACATTTAAATCCACTGCAGTTACTAAATACTCTTTCAAACCAAAAACTGTCAAATCTCTTCCCTAATGTAGTAATTGCCATTCGAATTTTCTGTACTCTGCCTGTAACAGTTGCGGAAGCAGAAAGATCTTTTAGTTTGTTGTCTAGAGTGAAAAACTTTTTGCGTTCCACAATGGGTCAAGAACGTTTAACTAGTTTGGGAATGTTATCTTTAGAAAATGGTCTGGCCAGAAACTTGGATTTTGATGATGTTATAACTAGCTTTGCAAACAAGAAAAGTAGAAAAGCAAAATTTTAGATGACAATTTTTATTTGCCTATATTATTTTTTTATAGTTTGTGGAGTTTTTACTATAATTTTAAAAATATTCCAATTTAGTATTCCATTACTAACGTATCTGTGTTGTTATAATATATTTTTTTTATTTGAATTTTATTTTAGTAATTTGTACATTTAAGGTTACCAATTTCTAATTAATTATAATATTTCATATTGCAGTTAATTAATTATAATATTTCAAATTCACTATATTTTTTTCTTGTTTTATGTAGCTCCTACAATACATCTTGAACTTTTCAATTGGTGAGGACTTTAGAGTTTCTGGTAGTGTGTTATATAACTTAATTCCTTTGTACAGCAAACTGTTTTGCGTATTCGTTTTGTCCTTTTTGTTTAATCTTATTTCCTTGCTAGTCCTTGTGTAATGTCTGTGAATGTCCTTAATGTATACGATTTTATTTGAGAAGTATTTTGGTAACATGTTGTTTAATATTTTGTGAATAAATATCAACGTGTTCAAGGTCAGTATTTGTTTCACGGTTAACCAATTAAGTTCCTTTAACATTTTAATTATTTTTAAAAATCTATTTCTTTGGAGTTTTATTCTCATTACTCTGTTTTGGACATAGACATATGAATATTAGTAGACCTGCCCTAAGTGATTAAAAGCGTATTATCCCCACTCCCCATACCGGTTCCATTGGAGCCGGCTGTGCTCGCGTATGGCCTCAAGTGAAATTTGAAAACGTGACGTCATTATTCTTGTGCGAACTATGGTCGAGGCATCATCGGTTCATTTTACGAAATAACACGGCAAAATGTTGACTTGTACTATGAAAACTTGTAAAAATAGATGTGAAAAAGAGAATAAACCCAATATCGTATTACATTCCATATATAAGCATTATTTTACTTTATTTTAAGCATATTCACATCGTATAATATGTATCAGTTTTAGAAACATATACTATCACATCGAGAAACGTCTGGACGCGAAACACAAAGCTGGTTGGTTGCTGGGAAGTAAATTATGAACATTTATAAAAGTGTCCTAACTAAATACTTAAACGAAATATTCGACTCTGAAAATGAAACCGAATTTTTTTGCCGAATTTGGACTTCGCAAATTTGTTCATAACGTGGCGAGTACTTTGCGCTCCCATGTAAAAATGTCTATTCATTCAAAAGCAGATTTTACTTTTAAGAAGTAAATGGTGATATTATAATGCGAGATGCCTATTTACTGTCAGATTGATTTATTGACGAATCACAGTCAGCCTTACTCCCTTCGTTCTTCAACAGTTGATTTTACCCCTCGCCATTATCTTCTCGTCTATTAATTCCTATGTCTGTGGTTTTGGAGAATTTGAAACTTTTTCTGTTCTCTTTCATGTCAGAGGAAAAGGATACTTGATCAGTAGTTGAAGTGTGGAGCAATTAAATGGTGATGGCGATTTTTCTGGAAATTTTAGGCCGGATTCTTCCCAAAAAAGATATCTTTTTGCCAATTTTCTTTTGGGTATATTCGGCATGTCTATTGAAGTTTTGTTTGGAATCTAATATAACTCCTAAGTATTTTTCAGTAACATTTTCAATAATTTCACCATCAATTTTAATTTTGCTTTCACTGAATGTCTTCTTATTTCCAATCACCATACATTTTGTTTTTAATTTAAGCTTATTTATTTTTAGCCATCTTGATACATCATCTAGTTCATTATTTAAAATATTTATTAGTTCTTTATAGTTATCTCCAATTAAGTATATAAGTATATCATCGGCAAATAGTCGTACTTTGCATTTTGAAAATATTTTCACCATGTCATTAATATAGACTTATAGAGTATGAACAATAGGGGTCCAAGGATCGATCACTGCGGTACTCCTAATTTATTTTCCATTGGTTTTGAAAATTGATTATATATTTTTGTTACCTGTTTTCTGTCTTTCAAATATAATAATTTAATTTAGCCTCAAGATATCTTGATTAACGAAGAATATGTAAATACACACAAACAAGAAACACAAGTATGTTATTTTGAGTATTCACCATAACTTTTTAAACATTTCCATTGAATAATTATGCTAAATTCGAATGATTGGTATAATGGTATAAGAAAAGGTAATGAAGTAGTATTCCTAGCAGTAGCAGGTAAGCATGAACTTATTAATTGTTATCTCACCCCCCCCCCCCGGTAAGTTGTGGGGAGGGGGCCCGGTATAGTCTACTAGACTTGGGGCCCAGATTAGCTGTCGGCGGCCCTGCAGAGGGTTCCATGATAAATCAACACATCGACAATTCAACACACCTTCAAAAAGTGATATAAAGTCATTAGATACGATGAAAAAAAAAATTAAACCAAACTTAACCTAACCTAACCTAACCTACTTAATTCAGTTAATAAAGTTTTTGTTTCATCACTTTCCATGACTTTATATAACTTATTAGAGATGTGATGAATTATCATTTTGATGATTTATCCGGGCACCGTTTCAGAGAATTTCAGCAATTCTTCAAATATCAAAGTTATTTTTCAAATTCTGTGAAAGTTGTTTACAGATTCAATTATTATTTTAGATCTATCGAGTAACTGGACTATAATGATACAAAAACATAACTTGAATAGGACTTTCACGGAACCCGAAAATGAACGTTGAAATTTGATGAATTGTTAAAATTCTATGAAACAACCCACCCTTGATCTGTTTCTCCAGTCCTCGAGTCCAGTCCAATCCAGTCCAGTCATCAGTCCAGTCCTGTTCAGTCCAGTTTTCAATTCAGTCAGACCATGATTTGATTCAGGAAGCCATACTGTATTAGGGTATGTTTTATATTGCTGTTTGAATCCATTATAAACGCAGCATAAGACACACTAAGCATATACACACAATGGGAATGCCTATTTCCATATTTACCTAGTTTATGCTATATCAATGGAAAGCATGAATATTGATGAAAGATAGGAACAAGTTACAAGGCAACACCGGAGTGATTTGCATAAAGTAACATCATTACTAACCTGCCAGTTCAAAACTCATCAAGTAACAAGAAGTTAGGTTCCGTATGGCAAGAGTAGGAACCCTGTCACGTAAGCAACATATACAGCGTATTGGCACATTTCTAAATCATATATACAAGCTTTGTAGGAAAATTGCTACAACTAGTAATTCTGAAAAACAAGATGTTTTTAATTTTCTCTTTAATAAATCAAAACCAAAATTTTCTCATGAAACTAAGGACGGGTTGTTTCGGAGAATTTGAACAATTCATCAAATTTCAACGTTCATTTTCAAGCTCTGTGAAAGATTTTTTCAAGTTCTGTTTTTATTTCAGTTTTGTCAAGCAACTAGCCTACAATGATATAATAACAGAACTTGAATAGGACTTTCACAGAACCCGAAAATGAACGTTGAAATTTGATGAATTGTTCAAATTCTCCGAAACAACCCGTCCTTAGATTTGTAAGTAGGTACTTAAATACCTATTTAATTAATTCCAAACAATATAGGTAATATTTTATTTAACATATATTTTTATTTCAAATCAAGAATTAAATAATTTGGATATGATTTGAGACTTTCACGGCCAAAAGTATTATGGCAATTTATTTTTGGGGTATTATGCCATGTTGCGCTACTTTCTTCTTTTGCCAACTTTTTCGGACCGCATTACAGTTTTCATCATCGGGGCAGGTTGTAGTTTACGCATCTGCCCTGACGATGGACCCTGTAATGCTCTCTGAAACGTTGGCTAAAGAAGGAAAGGATACCCAAAAATAAATCACTATAATTGAACAATTTTTCCGAAGAAACGTCACTATCTCAAATAAGAATTATTTTTTCAAACTTTCTTCAGATTCAACACAAATATATAAAAAAAATCTCTTTGCCTAAATGAATCTAAAAAAGAAACATGAACATGTGTTATCAAAAACACGCATTTAGGTTGGCAAATGCTAATTTTTGGTGGGCGAAATTTTTCGTTCAATGTACTTATATTTGCTTTGAATTTAAGCGTCAATTTCAAAATTGGAAGTGATTATTTAGACAAGCGACAAAGTAGTTACCTACCCGTAATTAATTGTTTTTAGTAATTTTTAAAACAGATTTCATGGTTTTTCATTCAGTTAAAACATTTTTCGAATTTGTCAACAAAAAAAATATAACAATGAAAATCTATTGGTTTTTGAGATGTATTAATAAATGTATATTATTATATAAACACTTCCAGCTTCGCAAATCCCACAATTATAATATCCCATGATTTTCACTGGTAAAACACACGTCTGCAAAACAGTTGGAAATAACCTAAAAATATAATTTCTTATCTAAAATTAACTTTTTTCACAACCATTCGCTTTGTCTTTTGTTGTTCAGCAAACACTCATCAATTATTTCCGTCGCGTATTTTTACAACAATTTGTACATTTTGTTCAGAACTAATTGGGACAGCTTTAGTACAGTAAATTTATTTAATTGCCAGTCGCCAAAGAACAAATAGAAAAGCGCCCTGGAATGTAAATTGGAAAGAAAACAACAGTCTGTTCTTTCACAAATTAGGGTTTCTTTTGGCTTTATTAAAATTCCCCATTTGTTCGACAAACTTGGAAACACTTTTAATTTGCAAATACCTTTTCAACAATTTGTGATTATTTTTTTTAATAAGACTGAGAAGATATTTTAGAAGGATCCAAATCAATGCGAATTTAATTAGGTTTGTATTAATTCTTCCCTGTTTTCTAGTTAAATCATTACTATTGCCATTGTTCATCCGTTCGTCGTACACAAAGATATTAGAAGAACGAGATATGCAATGTTGGCCGCCGGACCGTAGGCGGAGTACTACCTAATTAGGGTACTTTGGACGGTATCGGGACGTGTACGCACAGAAATCTGTTCTATGTATTAGTGCGGATACCTTAGCGTAAGCGAAGGTGTGCAGTAGTATTTATTTATTTATTTTATTTATTAATCTTAAGTTAGCTCACATCTTCGTGTGTGCTAATAGTTTTATAAACATATAAACATGTACATTGTTTGGCAAACATAATCTTTCTTTAAATATTTCAATAAAGTCACAAAAAAAGAAACATTAATAATTGAGATAGACATATTTTCTTAATTCATTTTTGAACTTATTAATATTTTCTATCACAGCAATTTCCTTCGGGATTTTGTTATAGAGTTGAACGGCCTGGTACATCAGAGATTTTTGGGTGCTTGTTTTTTTTCTTGTTGGCAATCTAATTTGCTTAGAATTTCTCGTCCCGTGTCCGTGTATCTCGTTATTGTAATTTATTTTTCTTTTCAGTTCCTTAGACATCATCCCTAAGTTAATTTTATGTATAAAAATAAGTACATTCAAATACACAGTTTGCTTCACCGTCAAAATATTCAGCTCCTTTAACATGTCTCTTATCCGTGTGTATATGTTGCGCTTAAGTATTATTCGCATTGCTTTATTTTGCAGTATTTGCATTTTTTTCATTTTCTCTTTATTGCAGAGAAAAAGAATACTTGAACAGTAATTAAAGTGTAGTGATATAATTGTATTGTATATTATCTGGCATGTTTCTTTATTTACTTTGTTTCTGATTCTACCAAGAAATGATATTTTTTTTGCAATTTTTTTAATTGTATAGTCTGCATTTTTTGAGAAGTTCAATTTTGAGTCTATAATAACACCTAGATATTTAATTTCTTCCACTTTTTTTATGATTTCTCCATTTATAGAAACCTTTGGTTCCTCATGCGTATTTGTTCTGCCTATATGCATGTATTTTGTCTTATTTACATTTAGTTTTAATTTATTTAGTTTGAGCCATTTTGACAATGTTTCTAAGTCACTATTTATCTTTTTGATTGCTTTCTCATAATTATCTTCTGCAATATAAATTAGTGCGTCGTCTGCAAACAGTCTTATTTTGCAATGTTTTAATATTTTTACCATATCATTTATGTAGAGTATAAACAATATCGTACCCAATACAGATCCTTGCGGTACACCCAGCTTATTTTCAATCGGATTTGATATATTGTTTCTTATCTTTGATGTTTGTTGTCTGTTGCTTAAGTAGTTTTTAAACCATTCCAGTTCTTTCCCTTTTATTCCATATTTTTTTAATTTTTTAATAACTCTTTTTCTATCTATTGTTTCAAAAGCTCTCTGAAAATCTAAAAACACCGCAACAATATGCAAGTTTTTATCTATATCTTCCTTCCAATCATCAATTACTAAATTTAACAATTATTATTTATTAATTATTTATTGGTGAACAAAACCGGCGACACTCGGTAAAACAATTCCACACAGTATGAACTGCTCATAGCACATCTCGTTCTTCTAATATCTTTGGTCGTACACGATATTTAAAAACAAAACTTATATTACCTTAGATTAAAACACTAATCCAAATAAGTAAAGTAGGCATATACTTCCTATCGACCACCATTCAGAATCTAAACATTGGTTTTGCCATGTTTGGTGACCAGATCTGGTTCATCCTCTCCAATTAGAGATGCACTGGTTCCGCACAACTACTCGGAGAAAAACGAGTAAAGCTAATTTATTAAGAATCTCTTCAAATTATTAGTAATCCGATTAAAGACGGAATTGCAGGCCGTTTTCTGATAAACTTGTAGTAAATTCATAATGATATCGGACTTAATATCACTTTTCAAAAGTGATATTAAAAAGTCATTAAAAGTTATGTAACACAGCAGCCTCTTTTTCATTGGAATCCAATTTAGCTCTTTTTTTAAAATTAATTTTGGCATATTAGTATAGTATTAATCTCATAGCTCTCTGTGTATAATTTCCAGTTTGTTCAAGTTTCGTTCGTTGACCAAATATAATAAAGTTAATTATTTGATCTACAATTATGTTTTTGATTTAAAAATTTAGTTTTTTTTCGGACTTGATCAGCCCAAATACTTTTTTCACTAATTAAATTAACAATTTTATTTAGCTCATGTTTTCATAGATATTCGAGATTCAAAAATTTCCTTACAATTTGTATTTATTGATTTTTCGAGTCACCCGAATAAATAATGCCATGGTTTTAACCTTGGTTTACCACAAAAACCTATTATTTTCTTAACAGTCTCGCAATGGTCTGGCCGCTTTCGGTTTGCATTTCACACTTCGAAGAACGCAAAATTTTGGTCAGAGAATAGACCACCCGACGTAACGTAACTTCAGCCAAAGCACAGCTACTACAACTGGGAAAACGTTATAAACACGTAACACGTACACGTAGTAGGTATATTTTCCAGTACTGTGGGCACTAAGTATTTAAGCGAGTCACCATTACACTGAATATTATATACATTTAGGGGATCCAGAGTGGAAGATACCCTCAGTATGGCATTGGTGAAAGACCAACATTTAGAATGGCAACGTGGCTTGAAATGGCTTTAACTGTGTTTGATGACAGATTTCTCTTATTGGGGATGTCATGGTCTGACTGGTTCCAGAGGGTTGGGAGCAGTTGCAAATATTGTGTGGACAAGGGGAAAGAATACGTATTTAATATTTTTTATGCAGCATTTTTGTGCTTTAGTACGTCACCTCATTGGCTCGGTAAAAGGTAATGAATCGACAAAAACCGAAGACCTTGCGCTAATAGCGAATTTTTACTGTTAGAAATTTACGGTTTACATGATAGAGATTTTGCGTTATACAAACATGGGTTTTAATTTCAAGGATGGTCAAAATTAAAACTTTATACATAGTTTTTAATCACAGTAAGTAACTATAAAATATTATTTGTGACTAGTGTAATATCTACTTATCACAAAGGAATTTTCCTCGAATTGAAATGTGATAAGTTTTTTTTAATGTGAAACTGCGCAAGAGTTTTAACTGATCCCAACTATCCAGAACTGGTGAGACTATGGTATCCCCAATTGGGGTATGCTGTAAGGCTGAACGTGGAGGAGAGGGGAAGAAGATGGGAAACAGGAAGGTGGGAAAATACCTGGCTATTCAGATATGGTCACCAAACACGGTCAAAGCCATTTCAAGCAACGTTTCAATTCGGAAGGTTGGTCTTACGCCGACGCGATACTGAAAGTATCTTCCACTCTGGAACGTGCGGCAAATATACTATTTATTATTTTGAATGAGTTATTTTTAAAATAACACAAATTAATGAAATAAAATTTACTTGAGCACGCCAGGAATTGAACTCCCGACCTCCAGATTGCTAGTCGAGAGCCTTACCCCTCGACCACGGAGGCCGTCAGTTGCACATTGCCTTTAAATTTTTTAATCTTTGAATCAACATTATCTCAGAGAAGAAGACAATTTAATTTCCTCCATTGCCAATTGCCCGTTCCGCTAAGCTAAAGTTCCTAAATTGCATTTTAATTGCACTTCAGATAACAATTGAAAATGCATCGCAAATGGGACGCTGGCGATTTGAGAATGGATCTATGAGCGGGAAAGGGAGTGCAATTGACAGTGAATTTATAAAGTTATCCGGAAAACAAACAATCTTTATCTCTTTCGAACGTTTTACCAATTTTAGAGGGTATTAAACAGTTCACATTACTGCAGTTCAATTGTATTGTCACAAAGTTTGCCTTTATGAAAATACTTGTTCAAAGTGTAAGTGTATGTATGTGTGTATACATGTATGCATGTAGGTGCATACATGTACATTATTCTTTACTTTTTATTTTTTTTTTATTTTTTTTTTTATTTTAGCGACTATATAAAATAATTGTTACATACAAAATATAATGGTGAAATTAAGTATAAAATATTGTATTTCTTAGTCCTCCTCACTAGGGGGTCCTGTGCCGAGGCGGACTAAAGTTATTTAAATATGGTTTATTTGTCTTCTATGTCGTTTTTAGTGTCTTCTATGTCGTTTTTAGTGTCTTCTATATCGTTTTTAGTGTTTTCATTAGGGTTTTTTCATTGACCTCTTTCAGCCATATTTTTATTAATGATTTGTATTCATTAGAATTTTTTATTAGTTTTATGTCTTGGGGAAGGATGTTATGGAGTTTTGTTGCAAAGTATGTATAGTTTCTTTGTCCGAATGTGGTTTTATAACTTGGAATATTTTTTATATCATTTTTGTTCGATCTAGTGTTATGCATACACAGTCTAGTAGAGGATTTGTTATTTTTGAAGAGCTTCAATAATATATTTTTGGCATATATTTGCTGTACATTTGGTACGTCAAAGGAATTGAATATTTCAATTGAAGGCGTTCTAATTGGTACTTTCAATATGGTCTTTATGATTCCTTTTTGAATCGTATTCAGGTTGTGTAGGTACGTATGTGTAGCAGATCCCCATCCTATGATTCCATATTCAATTCGAGAATGACATAATGCGTAGTAGACCTTTTTCATATCCTTTTTATTTAATACGTTTCTTAGATTTTTAAAAAAATATATAAGGCTTGTGAGTTTTTCCGTAATACTAATAATGTGTAGGTCCGTAATACTATAATAGGTAATACTCCGGTAATAGGTAATATTCCGTAATACTAATAATGTGTAGGTCCGTAATACTATAATAGGTTCCGTAATACTATAATAATAATGTGTAGGTCCCATCTAAGATTTTCGTCGATTATTAATCCGAGATATTTTATGTTTTGTGTTTTTTCGATGACGGGGCAGTAACATTGTATATTATTTCCATGGCATTCGTGTAGTTTTAGTTCTAGTGATTTTATTGGTTGGCTCCTTGCGTTTATTGAAAATGTTATATATTTTGTTTTGCTTATATTAAGGGTAAGCGAGTTGATTTTAAGCCAATTTTGAAGTGCACTAAGCCCCTTTTCAGCCTCATTAAATGTATCCGTCCAATTTTCTTCTTGAAATAATAAAACAGTATCATCAGCAAAACTGATTATGTTTCCTTTAATGTTAAGGTTAGTTAAATCGTTGATATAGATAATGAATAGGATCGGTCCCAGTACACTTCCTTGAGGGACGCCATAGTTTAAAGATAGTAGTTTGCTCTTTTGTTTGCCAATTTGTACTTGTTGTTCTCGCCCTGTTATATATGACTCTAATAAGTTCATTGTTGTTTCGGCTATTCCTATTTTTTTTAGCTTAGTTAGTAATATTTTATGGTCTATTGTGTCAAAAGCTTTTTGAAGATCTATGAATAAAGCCAAACACTTTTTCCCTTCATCTATGTTTTTTATGGCTATGCTTGTTAGATTTTCTATGGCATCATTGGTGCTTAGATTTTCCCTAAAGCCATATTGGGATGGTGATAATAATTTGTTTTGTTCAAGAAAATGAACAATTTGCTTCTTCATTACAGTTTCCAAGATTTTTGAAAAGGAGCTTAAGAGACTTATGAGTCGGTAGTTATATATATCCTTTTTGTTACCACTTTTATGTATAGGTATAACTGTTGCTTTTTTAAGGCATGAGGGGAATACATTTGTAGATATAGACAGATTGACCAAGTATGTCAAAGGGAAGGTCAGTTCATTTTGGAGTTGTTTTATTGTTTTATTTGAGATTATATCATTTCCCGATGATTTATTAACATTGAGGGATACACTTGCGTTTCTGATTTCAGTATTGGTTACATTAGTTAACTTTAATTTATCTATCTGGTTCATACTTTCCTTTTCTTCTGGTAAAGTGCTAGTTTTTGGATGTCTGATTTGCTTTGCCAATTTTGACCCTATATTTGTAAAAAATTCGTTTACGTATTCGAGAATTTTGTCCGGATGCTTTTCGAAAGAGATTTGGGTATTTTCAATTGTTAGTTCATCTATGCTTTTGTTATGGGATGATTTTGCACTTGTAATTTCATTAATGATCTTCCATAATTTGCGTGGGTCATTGTTACATTCGTCTATTTTTTTCTTATAATAATTTTCTTTGACATTGCGTACAACATTTTTGCAAATATTTCTGTATCTTTTATAATATCGTTGTATAAAAATATCACAAGGATTTAAACTAACTTTCCTGTGTAGTTCATCTCTTTTTCTAATGCAATTTATAACGCTTTGGGTTATCCATGGTTTAAGATGTTGATTTTTATGTGAAATCTTTTTTTCTATTGATTTGGTATTTGACATGATGGTATGAGTTATATATTCAATGAATTTACTCCAGGCACTATTTGTATCAAGGTTCTCCAGTAGGTTTATCCAGTTTGTATTTAGTAATTGTTGTTTTACTTCATTCCATATGGTTTCTGTCTTCTGCACGATAATTGGGTAGGGCTGCGATCTTTGTATTTTCTTTTTTGTAATAGATAAAATTGTTGTATAGTGGTCGGTTATAGTAGAGGTGAATATGATAGAGTTGGTTGGTTTAACAGTCTTACTGAATATGTGGTCGATGCAAGATTTGCTGTCATTTGTAACACGCGTAGGTTTATTTATCAAACTTTTAAGTCCGTGGGCGGCCAGTGTTTGCAGATAATCAGTTCTATTTGGATGACCGTTTTCTAGTATGTCAATATTTATATCTCCGATGAGGAAGACATTTTTTTTGTTTTTTAGAAGATTGAGTTCATTAGAAAGCGTTTCAAGAAACTGATTAATATTAGTTGTAGCTGGTGATCGATACAGAGCTAATATAGTGGTTTCATCACCCACTTTGATTTTCAAACAGTTTGCATTTGGGAATTTTATTTCATTGACTTCAGTTTTAGTGTCATCTTTAATGTACACTATCACACCATCATTTTTTGTGTAATTCAAATTGGTTGCATATGAGGTGTAATTATTAATATGTAAGGGTGAATATTTATCCTTTATCCAGCACTCAGTGAGGATAATTATATCAAGATTAATTTTTAGATTCTTAATTAGTATTTGAAGTTCATCGAAGTTTTTGTTGATACTTCGTATATTTTTATTTAATATATTAAAATTGTTTTTAAGAGTTAGCAGTTCATCTGGTTTGTTTGTAGTTATTGTTTCCTTATCCATGTTTTCAGTAGGTATTTCAGTTTGGTGTGTTCAAGTAAGTGATTTGTTATATTAATTTATCGAGGTCGTCCAGATGATTTACGTACAAAATTTTTTGATCATGACCTTTACGAACCATTATTTTCCCATTTTTGATCCAAACAAATTCATAATTTTTTTCTTTGGCTAGTTGCTTTGTTTTCCAAAGCAACTCTTTTTTGTAGGGACTTATTACTTCACCTATGTACACTTTTTCGTTTGTCAAATCCTTTAGTAAATTAAGGTCCATTTCTCTTTTTTTAGATAGAAGGATTTCTTTTAGTTTAATTTCTGTAAATTTTACTAGGATTTTTGGCGGAGCATTAAGTCTTCGGTCTGTAGTTCTGGTCACATTGTTTATATCAGCGTGTTTGATTTGAACTCCAGCTGCAGATGCGATTTTTTTATAATTTCCTCCAGTTGTTCACCATTTTTTTGTGGAATTCCTGCAATTTCTAGGTAGTGCAGATTTGATGTATATTCAATTTCATCTAGTCTTAGTTCCATTTTTTTTTATTGTAGCGTTTTTTCCCACTTGCTCTTTTTTTATATTTTCAAGTTCGTTTTGGATTGATTTATTTTGGTTATTATTTGTATCCAATTTTTTAATAATTTCGTCATATTGAGCACTTATGTACTCAATACTTTTTATAGATTCCGTATTCTGACATTCAATTTTTTGAATTATATCCCTTTTTAAAGAATCAAACTTTTTGTCGATATAATCAAAAATTTTATCCATAGTTTGTTTGTCCTCTTTATCAAGGTTTGATTAATTGCTACGTGTTTGAGTATTAGACATTTTGTTCACAGCTTACAAGAAAGTTGGGTTCAAAAATGCCCCCACTTCAATTCAAATTCAAAATATTGTCTCTGGTTTCAGTGACAGCCAGAACAATATTTCATTAGGTTTATGTCTATGGCTTTAAATGTCACTTGTCACGCAAATAAGATTTTGTTTTTAGAATCACTGTTATAGTAGATGTGTTCACACTTTGATTATTTAATAATCGGAAAACGATCCACTTTTTGAATGTGATACAATTAGTTTTTGTATGAAAATCACAATGTAGATAACGATTTTTAAAAATTTTTGTAGGACGAAAAATTTGCTTGCTTAATTGAAAACTTCATAGAAGGTGTGCGTTCATCAATGTGCGTTCTTACAGTGTTGTGTTCATCAATGTTGTGTTTGTCTGTAATTAGTGATAGTATCAACCAAGTTTAATTAATGTAATTGTATTTCGAGAGCTTTGATATGAATCACTGTTGACAAACCTAAGAAAAAAAAAAGTTAGGCGATGAGAAGGACTAACTAAAATAGAAGATATAGCGTCATTGATCCCTTGGCACCTTCGCAAAATACGCCAAATACAGGTGTTTTAACGATACGTTTGTCTTGTATGGGAGATATTTTCAATTTGTATTTCGGATGACTAATTATTACTTATAATTATTTGTTATCCTTTATGCTATGCATAAAACCTTGTCTTATAAACATTAGTTTATCATTAAAAAAATAATAATATTTGACAAGTCAAAAATATTTCACCAATACATGAAGATATCATATGTCTCGACGCCATCTAGTGACAAATTTAGCACTAACAAAGCCTTTCCTACAAAAATAAAGTTGGTTGTTTACAGGTGAAAAAATATAATAAGCAGTAATTGTTGATTGAGGTACTAGTACATATTGAATCATTTGGCGGATTGGAAATAAGCCGACATAGCTCAGTGGATACAGAACACCTGACCGGACATCAGAAGGCACGAGTTTAATTCCCGTTGGCGGCATTTATTTTTATTCGGGAGATATTTTCAATTTGTATTAGTATTTCGGATGACTAATTATTGCCTATAAATAAAAATATTTATTTACTTATTGCAAAATGTTATGTGTGCATTAAACAAAGTTATATATGGTATTATAATATACCATAGATATCTTTATATATAATATACCATAGACCGGTCGGTGGCCGAGTTGACATCGCGCTTGGGTCTCACTCGGGCGTAGTGTGTGGGTTTAATTCCTCGGCTGGCTAAGTCCTCCATCACAACACAAGCAACATTTTCAGCTTACTGTGGTGGTAGTAGGAGATTTTCAAATATTGTCAGGTTATTCGTAACCCGGGAATGTTTGTCTTTCTTTAAAAAAATATAAAAATAAATAATAATATCTTTGGTATTATAATATCTATCTTTGGTATGATAGTAAATTTGGTATTATAATATCTTTTGTATTGTATTGAAAAATGCGTAAAAGATTTGGCGTTTATTTATTTATTTAAGGAGAAAACACAGATACAGACAGTAATTAAAAGATAATTTTGTAAAACAATAACTTGAGAATTCGCCTGCATCCTAACTATTTCTCACAGATTGACTGGTAGATAATAATTTTAAATATTTTTTTACATGTAAATAAGGAAAAAGTATAAAAGAAAATTATTTTGTATATAGATAATGCTCAGTGTCAAATAAAAGTTAACAAATATATTTTATTCAAGTTTAGAGATAAATCATAAAAAAGTTCTTAAAGAATGAAATAAGTAAACATTTTCTTTTTTTTATAGGAAAACAGACTTCAATTTCCTTCCAAAAGTATCAAAAAATATGTCGGAATCCTTCAGGTTTTAGTTTTTATTTTTTGTCATTGTTATTATCGTAACCAACCGCACATTCCGAACGGTCCCAATTGGCTACAACGTAATTATGACATAGAAAACGCAAATGTCTGGTAAGATGGCTCTCATTAACGTCGCCCGAGGTGACGTCAATGCCGTCGAATTCACGAATAAAAACGAACTTGTCGTTTTAGCGGCAAATCGAAAATGGCAAGTTTTAAATCGTTATAGAAAATTTATTCTTCAACATAAAAATACCTTCACCATCCCAATTTTTTTCGAGAATAAAAATAACAATTGTGAACAGAGTAATAGTTCATATTTAGTAACACTTCAATATTACAATTATTTTTCGTTATTTTTATTTAAAATGTGTATAAGCTTCGTGTTTTCTTTGTCCTATAATATGGATCTCTTCAAAGCCTTATTTAACTCGCTCCTTTCGCATTAAAATACCCTGAACAGACAAACAGCATCCTCAGAGATGATTCTTTCTCCGAGCGAAACCACAAGCCGCCTGAATTAAATGAGTACCTATTAAAATATACACAAATTTGCAGTTTTAGAAAGCCCTAAAAAGACAACGCTCACTTGAAAATGTGATTACTCGAGATGAAATCTAATACCAGAACCAGATAGAAAAATAAATATATCATTAGATCGAGACTCGGAAATGAAATCTATAAAAATGGATTCCTTTATATTCAAAGAGAGTAAAATGAAGTCGTTTTGAGCTAGATTTGCAAGGAGCATTTCCAGTTATGATTATCCCCTCATTGCAGCTTGAACCCGGAACAGAGCTAAAGCCTGATTTATTGCTAAATTCGAAGCAGGCGACATCTTGTAATGTAACCTTGTGCTTTACGCCTTAACTACAAAATCCTACAAAACAACACTGAAATGCATAAATTCCTTTTTGCATACAGATTTTTAATTTTCAAGTTTTGAAGTTTGGTGATGGAGTTGTCAGGGGGGTTTTGTCGTTGGTATAATTTTCATTAGGTCATGATTGGATATCGGTATCGTAGCTATGTAGTCTGGTTATAAGTAGATATGTTGTTTGTATTTGAGATTCAACCGTGTGCTGTATGAGTCGCGGTGTAGTAAGAATGTAAAGTATCTATAATGCATAGTTGTTTTTTTGATTGACTTGAACTCTGGCATGATGTTCAAATATTGTTTTTTCGATCTACACTATGTGATATTTATCATGATATTATTGTTTATACCGTATTCCAACAAGTAGTGTTATTAGGTTATTATTCTAAAAGGGTTGAAGTATTGAATCTAAGAATATTTTATAAAATATATTACGTACTCATTTCTTCATGACGACCTTTGCCCAAAAGTAACGTTTTAGTATTACGAGTATTATTACTTTTTGTTTTATTTGATTTTCTAGAGAATTATTGCCGTCATGAAAAAGTTACAAAACGTATAATACGCTGAACCTACTCTCATCGACATTGATTCTCAAACTTTTCAAGGAAAGACAAACTTTTAACAAATAAAAGCAATTTTCATTTTTTTAATCTTAATTATCTATGCACATAGAAGTAATATAAATATAAATAGATCGTCTTTGAAATAGTTTGTTAATACCGTCGGAAGGTGAAAAAGCTGTTTTTTATTAATTAAATGATAATATTGTTGGAAATGAAAAAGTTGTTTTTAATTAGTTAAATAATAATATTATATTCAAAAATCTGCTAATGAAAAAATAAGAAAATACACAGATTTAGGAAATGAAATAAAAATAATTTGGCATTCTCAGACTATAAAAATATTACCATTCGTTATTTCGGCTACTGGCATTATACCTAGTTCTCTCATTAAAAATTAAGGCGTATTAGATCTATCAAAAAATTTATATATAAAGATGCAAAAGTCGGTTATTTTGAATACGTGTAGGATAACGAAAGATTTTTTAAATATTTATGTTGAAGGATCAGTAGGATTTATAGGCCCTGTTAGAAGTTCTACCGAGCCGAACCCTCTGATATGAAAATATCTGGAGTCGGTGAATTATTTTCCCATTTGATCTCTGGTGAGTTGACGTGTTGTTCTCGTATTGTTTTGTATTTATTTTGCTTATATAATGCACTTGCATAGTGTTGATTGACTAGATGATCATTTGTGGAAAAGTGAGTGGAAGGGTTTAGTTTTTCCTATGGGGAAGATTTAACCCGGACATAAAATCGGAAGTATATAAAAAAAAAAAACTTTGAAATTAAGATGGAATTTTACAAATTAAAATTGATGACAATATAATATACTTATAAAAAGTATTCTCAAATATTTATTTATCTTACTTGATCAAAAGTTTCCCGAAAATGACGTGATATATATATCAAAAATTGTAGTGAAGGAACACATAATTAATTTTCCCCTGATAGCAATTTCATTCGCCCGGCCAGCACTTTAAATCTCAATCTCATGTTGACAATTTCTATAGAAATATCTTTGTATTCACATTGCGAATGAGGTAACAAACATACTCTGAGTTATTTGTGGTATAATTTTGAGAATAGCCCAACAGTTCTTGTGTTATTACTATATAACTGACATAATGCCGCAATTACAGTTGGGAAGTTTAGGGTCGGCCAAAGTTTTGCCGAAATAATATTATCATTTCGTGCTTGGCTGTTCGAAAGAAAATGACCGCCCTTAGTTATATTCTCGGAATAAAAATATAACTTTGATAAAATTTCCAAAATTGAATTTAAATCCACACAAATCGCTCCATACTAATGTCCGTTATCTATATGTTTTGCACGTCGCGTCGTAATAATCAAACTTTTAATATGAAACCGAATTTAAACTTTTGTCAACCGAGTCTAGAGCCAGTGAGACTATGGCATCCCCAATTGTGATAGTGAGAGGGGAAGGAGATGGGATAGAAGAAGGTGGAGAAGTACCTGGCTATTCAGATCTGGTCTCCAAACAAGGCTAAAGCCATTTAAAACAAAGTTTTTATTAATTTATTATTATTTATATTTCTTGCTAGAGCAATCCCGATGAGTTACAAAACACATTGTAGGACGAGAGGAACTTACAATACATAGGTGGGAGTTAACAGGAACAATTTTACATTGGTATTTTGATATCAAAATTATAAGTTTCACATAAAATACAGTACAAAAATAGAAAAAGGGACGTTAAGTAGAACAAACAAGAAGAAACAAAAAAGGAAATAGTTCAGATAATTACACATTAGTTTATTAATTGACACATAGCACAAAGCCAAAATAGGAATTTATAAGAAGGTACTTACCCACGAATACATTGGTAAAAATAGATAATGCTCGATTACAAATACAGGGGATAGGAAAGGAGAGGGAAAGAAACAAGACAAAATACAACACGACAGGAATTACGTATTTTCGTTTTTATATGTTTAAAAAAAAAGTTCTTTTAAAGGCTTACTTTGGTGTTTTCGTAAATGCTGGCTGTTCTTATACGTATCTGGAAAAGAGTTATAGAGTGCGTAGGCAATATAGTTAATAAAGTTAATATAGTTTTAATGTGGTCTTTCGCCAGGGCGATACTTCAAGAATCTTCCCTTTTCTAATGTTCCGCAAATAGACTATTTTATTTTATTTTTACATGATTAATTGGGACATAACACAAACTCGACTACGAAGGCCTACTAAACCGTTACTAACTTCAATCAAGAAATATGATTTACCTTCTTCTTTTGAAATGTTGTAAGTTTTGGAAATTGTAAATGGGAAATAATAATAACATTTAGCATCATTAACCCATGAAGGATATTATACCCTCGTTAGTACGTGGAAGTTATTATGAGTAAATTTTACTCACACAGTAGATTTTTTTGATAAACCAAGATAGATATATTTTATTAAGAATAATGCATACCTGCTAAACAACTTAGGTATTTTGTCATGCTTCATTAACGTTTATTAATTACCAAATTATAATCTTACATTAATTACCCGTATATTATATGGTTACGAACGAATAAAACAATAATAATTTTAAGAATTTAAAAAAAAATGAAAAATCCTTTTTTATTGAACGAAGAAGGAAAATAATTATTTATTATTTACTTATATAGCATAGAGGTAAAATTTCTGCAAATGCATTGCATTTTTTGCGATAGATTGTGGTGTACTGATGTTTTGTATTGAGTATTCGTATAAGTTCATTGATTTTAGTGAGTGAAATGCTCAACGAGTCGCCCTGGTACGGTTGGGAAGTCTCCCACCAAGATGTTAATCACAACCGAGGGAAGGAGGCACAGCAGGAGCGTGGGATTTAGAAGTTAGTAAATTTTACTCACTAGTACCTTTCTAGGGTTAACCCAGTTTCTGAACACTGAACGTGTACGATGACGATGTCAATTTCGGCATTGACGTTCATCCGACCTTTGTTGAACACTCGTCTTAGCGTAATAAGCTCTGCTTATAACTTAAAACATGGAGCGTAACAGGAACCGCACTACTCAGTGTATACTCGTATGTATAGATATAATGGGTGAGGCACAAATGTAGCAACTAAGAAGTGAATTTCTGTTTTTTATGCCTTTATTACATTTATAAATTAATATTTAAAATTAATGATTAATTTATGATTAAAACCACTCGGTTCACGCTGTGCTATATATGTCACCAAATGACACGTCCTATTTTTTTATCTCCTTTTCTATTATGGTCAGACATATATTGTTAACAGATTTAAAAAAAATAGAATATTTTTTAAAATTATCATATTGCCAATTTTAGTGAGAATAGAAGCAAATTTACCGCACAGGGTTTTGGCGGCCAGGCGAGTCACGAGATTGGCCCAATGAAGAGTCGTTCAGTGCAAAAGCGTCGTCCCGTCTTGCCACGCTTGTAACGCAAGAGTCGGTTGTCTGTGTCCCCTGTGCGCGCCAAATAATGTATCTCATCAAATTTTTTAATTGCATATGGCCGTTTGTAATATTTAAGTCTGACAAAGTATTACATTTTGGGATTCGTTCAAAAATACAATATCCATTTGAAATTGAATTTCTAGTAAGAATATTATATGAAATGTTTTTGTCTATACTCGAGGGGTTAGCAATTGTATGTTATCCTCGAATATAGAAGTAGTAAGATAATAAATAACGAGTGCAAAATAATGGCATTCTTTATATTATACATATTATATATCGTTTTAAGCCATCATAGTGTTTGCTGGAGTCGCTTATTAACATATTGGTCCACCAGCTGATATCAAGGCGATTTGTGTCCTTAAAATGCCCCCTGGACAAATGCCGACGACTTTAACTCACGACTCATTTGTACCAACTTATTCGGTATTCTTCTTACTAAGAAACGTGTATCACTGATTATTCATTATTTCGGTGGCAACATTCGTGCCCCACACTGTACATGCAAATACACGACAAAGTTGGAACTCCGTCTGCTTGCATTTGGCTGATGAAGTGAGTGGAATCGAAATTAAAACAGGAGCGAATTGTTAATTCCGCTAGATAATACTATTGATAAATATGACATTTAAAAAAAACTCCACCCTTTAAAAAAAAACTAACTGTACCCCGCCACGCGTTACTGTGGCTCAGTCTGTGTGTGCAGATAGAGAAACAATGGCCCGTTTTGCTTTTACGTCCAACAGATTTCGCTGTTTTTCAATGTTGTTTTTGCATGTTTTTACCTATGGAAAGTGACACTGATATAATATATAGGTACACAAAAACACACGCTTATTCGAATTCCATGTTGTGTCAAAATTTCAAAGCAATCGGTGAAGAACTTTCGGAGATTTAAGATTTTGAACAAGCTAACATTTACATTTTAATTTATATAGATAGATTTACATTAACAGTTAGCATAACCAATAATAAACAGACGTTATAATATTTAGTTGATAATGATGATTTTTTAAATTTAACAGCTTTTCTAAAGAAATATCGTTTCACGACCGTTAAACGGTGTTTTTGTTACACATCGTGCAAAGACCGTGCGGTTTCTTTTTAGAATTTTAACCAATAAAAATGACTCGCTACATTACAATTTTCAGACTAACGCGCATGCGCTCCTTTGCGCGCATGCGCGTAATGAACGCCAGTTTCCCCACGAATGACATTGTCGGTTTGTTATGTGTGAATAAAATCATGTTTCTAATAGTAATTTCTATTCCAATGACCAATTCACCATTATATTAGTACTAGCAGTTAAAAACCCGCTCCGCGGGTTTTTTTCTGCTAGGCCCTGCGGGCGGCACTTAGTTGGGCTTCGCCCAGTTTAAGTGATACTAACAACAGTTACATTTAATAGGTAGATATTAGGTCATACACAGAGAGAGGGTGAGTATATATTGTTAAAAAACGGAACAGGAAGGCGTTTAGGCATAATAATAATGACAGTTGTTCAGGTAAAACTTTACCTTTCCCGAATAATTGCCTAAATGGCTAAAGGTAAATTAATATAGGTAAATATTCGGAATCGCTGGACACGGAAAATAGGAAATATTTTTAAATAATACCTTCTGATTTACCTTAATTACTATAAAAGGAATCGAACAGCATTTGGGAAAATTTTAATTTTAGCTTTTTAATTTTTAATTACGTAAAATGAAAATTCGCTTTCGCTGTATGGGATGACAGCCTGAATAATTTCTGTTGATAACATTTTCTTTTGTCGGTATTCCTGAAATGAGCGGCTAGAGACAATTGAAAAACGTAAATTAAAAAAATATAATGTAATACAATATTCCGGCAAAATAGTGCCTACTTAGCACAAATGATTTATTTAGCTATTATTTTATTTAACCTCACCTATAATAACCTAACCTAACCTATAATAATCCAGCCTAACCTATAATAATCCAACCTAACCTATGTCCTAACCTAACCTAAAATAATCCAACCTAACCTATAATAATCTAACCTTACCTAAGCTTACCTCACCTATAATAATCCAACCTAACCTAACCTATATCCTAACCTAACCTATAATAATCCAATCTAGCCTAACCTAACCTAACCGAACCAATCCTAACCTAACCTATCCTAACCTAACCTAACCTATACAAATCCAACCTAACCTATAATAACCCAACCTAACCTAACCCATAAAAACCCAAGCTAACGTTACCTAACCTAACATAACCTGACTTATCCTAAGCCATAATAATCCAACTTAATCTAACCTTACCTATAAACTAACTTGAACTATACTAATCCAACCCAATCTAACCTAATCTAGCATAACCCAACCTAACCTATCCTAACCTATAATAACTTTTTTTTAATATTTCCTTACTTGTAAAAGAAACCAAAATACCAAAATAATATTTGCATAGAGTAAATTATGGTAAAAATTCTAGACACTCATATCAGGAATACCAAAAAAAGAAAATGTCATCAATAGAAATTATTCCGGCTGTCATCCAATACAACGAAAGCAAATTTTAATTTTACGTGATTAATCACGTAAAAAAAATAAAAAAATAATGAATTAATTAATTAATAATTAATAATTAATTAATTCACGTAATTAAAATGCTAAAATTAAAAAATTCCCGAATGCATTCAGATTCCTTCTATATTAATTAAGGTAAATCCGAAGGTTTTACTTAAAAATATTTCGTATTATCCTTGTCCAGCGTTTCCGAATAATACCTTAATATATATTATATAAATATTTATACCTGGCAAAATGATTGTTTTATTATACATTTAAGTACATGTCAGATTAGAGATTTGTTGGCTAATTTTACAATCAACGAAGCGTTTCTATCTTCCGATTGTCTTTCATGTTATTTTATTGGGTTGGCAGTGCCTATACTTTCGCGTATATCATATCGGTGTTCTGTCAAAATAATGCGAAATTATTATTTACGTAAATAATATTAAATATCAATATTTTTCAAAATCGTACATGGAAAGAGTTGTTGTTTATTGTCATTAAGTTGAATCAAATGTTTGTTTTAGAAACGATGCCATTGCAAAGCTTAAATAAACTTCCAGAAGAAATCTTTTTATAAAACGCTTGTTAATTAATGGTCAAGTAATTTTGCATATTTAAATATTCGCGCCAGCCACTTTCGGTTCGTTCTTTCACCGCCAGAGGAGCGCTTTGTCGGCTATCTATTGACACGGTGCGTATCGGCCATGTTGAATGAACGCGTGCTTTTTTCGTCAAACGTCAAACGTAATCACGTAATTGTGGATATTTTTCACTCTAATGTAATTAATCCAATGGATCATGAACTTTCTAAAACATATTTTCTTCGATATTATCCAAAAATTGTATGAGCAGAAACGATATTTTTGAATAAATATCGTATTACATGTGGCGATTCTATTTCAGTATGAAATCGTGTCTTAATCTTTAAAGTCTTATTTATACACAATTTGAATTTGACCAATCACAGGGCCTACACCGTCCAGACGCTGGAGTATTAATAATATCAGATTATTCAATATATTTACTAATATTTGTGTTATTTTTGTCAGTATTTTTTATCCATTAATAATGTCATATTGTGAATAATATAGTTTCATATTAACGGAAAAAACGAGGTTATTTACTACAAATTATTTTTTAATTGACTTTTTCAATTTAGAATTTGTTTTTACGATATCTTAAAAATTAAGAAAAAATAAAACATTTAATATGCCATTAAAATATTCCGATATTCGATGAGAAATTAATATTATTTGAAGTTTAATTTTATTATTATGTTTCAATTAGTAAGGTTTTCTCATGTTTATTTACCGTGTGGTCGTTTATTAATTGTATAAAATTTTCATCACGTTTTTTAGTACGACCGTATGTTCAGTTAAAAAAATATCTATGTCAGGGGATAATTTATTTAAAAGCAGACTCATTTTTCCGAGCGGCATTTCCAATAATAGGTTAGTTCTGCATCTTGGAAAAACAAAAGTCCCGTGCCGGCGGGTTCTTGTGAAGTTCTCGGGAATATAAAACTCCATTTTTTGTATAATATCAGGAATACAGATATGACCGTTCAGAAGATTATGTGCTGTTTAGAGGAGAGGCGTATTTATCGTACCCAGTAAAAGTACCGGGTATATTCATGCCGTACTTTGTACTTGTGACAAATCTCCAAAATACCTGGTTCCAAAATATTTGGTTTAATATTTGTATCACAGGTCTTGAAGTACTTCGTACTTTAAAATATTACTGACTTCTCACTCTCGTCGGTTAGAAAGTTATATGAGGAAAAGGGACAAAGAAATATTTTTGCTTTCGTCACTGTAAAATACAGATGCCTTTTCGCTCTTTCCTATTAGAAAGGTGTACGAGGAAAAAGGACAGTTATGAGTATTTAGCCACGATAATCTCCATTGTCTGATGGTGAATGTCTATGGTAAAACGGTTGACAGCTGAGTGTCTAATGTCTATGGTAAAACTGTTGACAGCTGAGTGTCTAATGTCTATGGCATGGTGTTTGATAGAATTGTTTATTTATGTTGTTTGACATCTTCACAACTTTGTGTACTTACTGCGCCGTTGTAGAGATTTTAATAAATTGTTTATCCGATATTAGCGAGACGGCTTTTTACCACTGGGATCTTCCACATCCGCTACAAGATAGTGGAGGGTGGCCGAACTCCACTATTGAAAAATACTTCGCAGATTAACGGTTTGCTTTCAGCGCATTCGAAGATAAAGTCACGAAATAGTTGACTTTTAATGAACCTAAACATGAACATAAACATTCAATAACAAGAATCTTATGTCTTGAAAATAAAATACAGATCTTTGTGAGGTTATGATGTGTTAAAAAATTCTGGTAATTTCCTAGGTATTGCTGACTACTTGTGCGCACTTACTCTGATCAAATCCCACATCAGGGTCTACCATCTTTACGAAGATGTATTCAGGGCAACGCAAAATGGTTAGTAGAAGAGAAGACTTGTTATTTTACATGTAATTCATCAACAATGTCACCGGCCAAATGACTGTTGAAAAAGTGTCATATTCATATCGATCAATTGAAACGAAAACATTGGCAAAACCAATAAATATATTAATCCACTGCTTTAATGCTTTCAGGAAGAATAGGAATGAGTATTAGCGTTGATTGGAATGAACCAGAAAATCCAAATTCTGCTGCCGATGTCGAGGCGTTTTAAACAGGTAAGTTACCTTTAGAGATGATATTACAGACAGCAATGTTGGAAAACGTGTTAATTTAATTTCATGACCATATAATATACTGTTTCAGGCTTAATAAATAATTTCTAGGCAGTGTAATACGCCTTACAACATTACGCTACGAATGTACAAAAAATAAAAATCATATAAAAAACTCTCAATCATTATTTATTTTGAACACCTCTGAGTAATGTTATTCCTTCTTGTTCCTCCCCTCCCTTCCCCTCAACTTCCCTTCTCAGTGCCCAGCACGCCTAAGGTCCCCGTGACTCGCCGTCCCCAGATACCCATGGTAGGTATAAAATATTTAAGAATATTTTGTACCTCCGCACGCCTCGGGTCCCCGTCAATCTCCGTCCTCAGTACCCAGATACTCAAAGTAGGTATAAAATATTTGGAAGTACTTTGTACCGGGTATTTTTACCAGGTATTTTTTTGTACGTGTACTCATTGTACCTAATATCGGAAAGTACTCACCGGACTCACCTCTAGTGCTGTTATCAGGTAAGAAGTTTTCCTTCTATCGGTGACGCTATTTATACCTAGCGTAAAGAAAGGCTAATGGATATAACCAGGGATAGTAAATAACTTCTTATATACTTTCTCTACCGTTAAATAGTGAGTAAAATCCACTGGTCCCCATATTATTGAGCTATTTTTCCAAAATTCTGCGTAGTAAATTGTATAGCACAGCAATCAGGGCTGAAATGAAGGAGAACAAGTTCTCGGGGGAAAAAGGTATAAGGGTTGGGTAAGAATCTGGGGGTCAGTAATAATAATAATAATTGTATAACTTGCAGATTGATAGCGCCGTTTTTGTGAAAAATCACCTCAAGGGCGCTGTACAATTTATTACGAATTCCTAATCTCTATCTAATTTTTTTAATTACAAAAAAAAACAAAAAAAAAACATTTTTATGTGTCCAGGAGTGACGGACGTATGAATCCATCCCTCTCCAAAAGTCTCCCTCAACCAGTTTCTTCCGATCCGACCCGCCACGCAGTAGGTGGGCAAACGAATCCACCGTCACGAACTAGACCTCACCTGAAGTCACCAAACGTAGCGAACCACTTGGAGTAACCTATAACAGGGGTGTTGGTTATCCAATTAATGGTTCACGGGCGGCGGTACTCATACCAACCTTTTAAAATAAAATAAAAATATTCCCGGTATAAACGAATTAAAGTTCGCAGCTTCCTTACTGTAAGTTGATTTGAAATAGTTTGAAAATGCTTTTGAAGTATCAGCTCCCGAGAAAGACTGATCATTCCAAGTAACGTCAACAAACCCGCCATCACTTCTTTTGGACGAGATATATTTCCAGCAAGCATCGCATTTAATATGTTTTTCAATTAATACATTACAGATGTTCTAATCGAATACTGCGTTTAACTAAATATCCATTAATATTATAGGGTATTTGGTTTAGCTTTTGTCCTAAGTAAGACTTATCGCGTTCATTTACCATCCCAGTTTTCTTCCACTTTCTGTAATGTTTGAATTTGAGATTTATGTCGCTAACAACCTCACCAGAAAACCATTTCAGATATTTTCTAACCCTTCCTCGGCAAACGTTTAGTTATAAAACACATATAACTTATACAGGGTTTTCCAATAAGAGGTGTTATTTTGAATAGCCCGCTATTTCGGTAGATGTTACTTTTGAAGCTATCATTTTTTAACATTTGAAAAGTAAAAACTACGCCATTAATAAAAAGACACGTTTCAACAACGCATTGAAATTATTAAATTTCACTTGAGTGAATCAAATGCAAATCATCTTGAGTGATGAGGCCCATTTCCATCTCGGTGGCTTCGTCAACACGCAAAATTGTCGCATCTGGGGCTCGGAAAACCCAAGAATTATTTTTGAAAAGCCTCTTTATCTTCAACGTGTAACTGTTTGGTGCGGTTTATGGTCCGGCGGAGTCATTGGACCTTACTTTTTTGAAAATGAGACTGGAGCAACAGTTACGGTGAATGGATTGCGATATCGAGAGATGATTAATGATTTTTTATGGCTGGAATTGGATGGTATTGATCTGAACTACGTTTAGTTTCAACAAAACGACGTTACGTGCCACACAAGCAACGAATCCATTGATCTTTTACGATTGAATATCAAATTAACACCTCTTATTGGAAAACCTGTAGAATTGCAAAGTCGCTAAATTAACAACATTTATGTCTTTGAAAGGTTGCAAATCACTAGATTGTAAATAGCAATATAGTGCTTTAAAATCACCATGTTCTCAGTTCCACGTCGCTTAACACATTTTCAATATTATTCAAAAAGTTTCGTGTTTCGACTATATGCTGTCTTTTTGTTGGGTGAATTTCCTATGGGAGTCTTCTCTGACCAGTGAATAAATAGATTTGTATACTTTTAAATCAAAGTTGCTAATAATAATGTCTAGTGTACTTTCCTTCACATTTGAAACACTGTTTTTATGCTGCATTTGAAAGAGATTCATAAAATGTAAGATATCCATTTGGATGACTTTATTGTTATTTTCCGTAACCTTACCAAAAAAATCCGTGAAAGTTTTATTTGGTGACGCCGGTGGAATATATTTAACGCAAATGTCAATAAAACTAGAGTGATTTATGCAAGTCTTTATCCACGTATTCTCGTCTTTACTTTCTAGATTGGTGAGCCTCTGGGTTTGGGTGGCGCGATTGCGTCGCATGGCTAAGAGTACGCATGGCCATGTGTACGCTTGGCCAAGAGTACGCGTGGCCAAGAGTATGTGTCTACTATTTTTCCTGATGACGTCGTATCTGTCGTCAAAGAGCTGGGCGTTGTTGAAGCTGTTGTTGAGCTATCTCTCCGATAGTACAATTGTCACTTTCCTGATTCATCATTCTGTGCATGAATTTCTCCGTCTTTGATCTTAGTAGCAGATATCACGCGAGTAGCCGTGCGCGGGGACCGGATTTGGTAGTTTACGGTCGTTCAGCGTTGGAGCGTTGGAAGCATTGGAGGCCAAAATAGACTAATTGAAGGTAAAAACCGAAACCAAATTTTTCGCTCTGTGCCTTATGTACATGTACAAATACATAATCACATTCATACATATACATGTCTATGGAGATCTCTGACTAAGAGTCTGAATTCTCGACAAATGAGATCAAATTGATAAAATGGCCAGTAAATTGATTTTATGTTAAAATACTGTATTTTAGGTAGTTACTTTATAAGTTCTCTGAATTCTCCAAACAAACACATTCTATTTTGTAAATTCTGATACTTAAATTCAAAGCAAAAGTTCTAGAGTTCATTGAACGGAGTTGCAGACAGTCACAACCAATTTTTTAATTTTTTTTAAACCTACATAGAAATCTTAAGTGTTATCTTTGAATAAAAAGGTTGTTTGGCATGACAGAAAACAACTGTGCTCGATGTACGTACTATCAAAACGATGTACATTGAATAAGAAATTGCATTACTTTCTAGTGCGATTGGATCACGTGTTATGATATCTCTGGATGGTATTGTATAATATGTTCTAGTAAAGTGGTACCTACACAAGTTAAAATAAATTTTAAAATCAAAGTACTTTACATTACGAGGAATACTGAGAAATTAAAGCTTTGAGGACAAAAAAACTTTGTTAATAAATTTATTGTTGCCCTTGCCACAAGCCGTCCCTGGTTTTCTCCAGGTGAAGTTAATCCCCGTGATGAGATCAGCACCCCCGTGTGATGTGATGTGTTTCGCCACTGCGATTGTTCTGGAACGACGGCGCCATAGCAGAAAACAGAGATCCAGAACAGAACAGTGTCATATTTGTTGCTATTCGTACCTGCTACTTGCCTGCAAAGTGGAAAATCTCTGAGGAATTGCATAAAATTATTGAAGGAAAATGTGTTTATTTTAATCATGTTTCCACGTAGAGCTGTGTTCTTACGCGTACATAGTCAAAATGTAAAGAAGACAAAAATTTGTGAAGATGAGTTCACAATTTAGAAAAAATAGATTGGCTTTATTGATAATTGAAATAATAATGATAAGATTCGCATAGCGCCGTTTTAGTTAAAAAATCACCTCAATGGCGCTTAACAACTTAATTTATACATTTAATCTATTCTTATCACTTATTACTAGTGGCTTATAACTAAGATTAATTAGAATTGACATCTGTGCCTCTACACTCCTTAGCTGCCTTTCGTTTTCCAATTTAACACAGTATAATGAAATTTATAATACTCACGGACGAATTTTAGACCTCGTGCTTTGTAATACTACAGTCATCGTCTCCGCGGCTGACTCGCCAATAGTAATCGAAGATGCACATCATAAATCTATTATAGTTGAACTAAATATTCCTCTCCCTGCTACCATTCTAAAACCCCAGAAAGTCAAAATGTTCAATAAAGTTAACTATGAAGTAGTTAATGATGCTCTCAGAAAGAGTGATTGGTCCTCTGTCGTTAATGCACAGGACGTAGATGCTGCGGTACATCATTTTTATGGTATTATTGATGCCCTGACAGATGATCTGGTTCCGAAAATGTAACCAAATCAACCAAATTCCCAACATGATATTCGGCGGCTTTAATTAACATAACTAAAGAAAAAATAAAGTTTTTTCGTGCCCGAAAACGGTACAAAAATCCTCTAGATTACAATCTTTCTCAATACTTCGCAAAAGACAAAAGAAAATTTCTAGTCATACTCATAACGCCTACATTGCTCGATTGGAATCAGATATACAAAATAATGTAAAAAAATATGGAATTATGTTAAGACGCAAAGAAAATCTTGAAATTATATCAGAACATAAGACATATCATTTGACGACGGCACACGACAGCAAAGAAGTTACAGACTTATTCGCTGATTACTTCTCAACGGTCTTTAGAAAATAATTTCCAACACTCAATGTTAGTAATAAGGAAGATCCTCTGAACAACACATTAATATCCTCAAATAAAATAAATGAAGAAATCACCTTGAAATACCTTCAAAGCATAGATATTAAAAAAAGGAATTGATAGGCTACCCGGAGTTTTTAAAAGCAACTGTAGTAAGTATATCTGTCTTCCGTCTTGCGCCATCTATAAAAAATCACTGACAAAAGGAACGTTTCCCCTAAACATGACGTTAAAACTACTGTCCAATTTCCCAACTTACTATTTTAAGCAAATTTCTAGAAAAAATTGTCTTTGATCAATTATACTCGGCTATTTCCACAATCATTACACCAAATCAGCGCGGATTCATGAGAGGTCGGTCTACGACATCCAACCTGGCCCTTTTAATTAACTTCTTGCATAGCAAGATGGATGACAAAGAGCAGGTTGATACTATGTATACATACTTCTCTAAGGCTTTCGATCGCGTAATACACTCAATTCTTTTGAAAAATCTCGTCCTACTTGGTATATACGGTGACCTGTTTAGATGGATCAAATGTTATATTAGTAACCGTAATCAAGTAATCATAATCAACGGTGTCTTCTCAAAATCTATCGAGGAAAAATCTGGTGTCCCCCAAGGGTCTCACTTAGGTCCGCTAATGTTCAACATTTATATAAATGACATTGGATAATGTTTTCAAAATTTCAAATATGAACTTTATGCCGATGACATGAAAATATTCAAAGTTATTCGTTTTCTTTCTGACTGCGAAGCGTTACAGAGTGACCTAGATAGGCTTTGCAAGTATTGCAAAGTTAACTGTCTAGATATAAACGTTTCTAAATGTCACTAAGTACTCATATTCACTCAACAATGAACCTGTCACCTTTAAAACGGAATGTAAGGACCTCGGCGTTTCCCTTGATAGCAAATACATATATTAATACTCAGTTTCTTTGTTTTTTTTTGCGCGGGGAAAATTAGGCGAAAAGCGACCGCTCTCCCCCTCAATTCGATACGACTCGAGGTTCGTTTTGGCGTGCCAGAAAAAAAGTCCCATTCAATTGTTTTTTTGCCGAATTCCTGGCGAGCGAAAATCGACCGCCGCTCTCACGGAGCCGCTTCGACTCGAGGTTCACTATGGCGGGACGCGTTTTGGGCGAAATTCAACCAGAGTTTGTATGGAAATAATTACCGGAAACTCGAGAGGATTCGTTCGGGCATCAATGTCGTCAAAATCGTCCGGGAACTCTGGCGGCGGAAACTGGAAGCGCTCGAGGCACGCCATACGAGAGCGCTGATTTTCTCGCTCTTCGGCGGCCGGGACGGCAACACTCCAATAAGTTAATTCGCGGCCGGTCAATCGGCAGAGCTTCCCGGCGACAAATCAACTTTTCCCCGCGAGTGTTGCAACACGCACGGTTTCGAAACGGCCAAATTTTGGTGCATTTTCTCAATGTTTCGTTTTCCTCGATCGCCACCGATCTGTAAAACTTTTTCTCCTCCACCGTTTATATTTTTATTCAATTTCGAACGCACCCCGAACGCAAAATCATTAAAAAAAAAATCCTGCGCCTTTTTGCTTGAAAATGTTTCGTTTTAAGCATTACTCTAACGCAAATTAAAAAGACGATTGATTTTGATCGAGCGTCGTGTCTGATTTAATCAGGTATCGCTGATTTTTTTTTTTAAATTTCACGAAAAAAAAAATTTAATTTCACGATAAATATTACGACTTTCCTCATTTATCGGGAAAGATTTTTAATTTAAGTGGAATTGTTTTTCTTTGCATAATGGTATAATTGGACAAAAATTAGTCACGTGGTCAACACGAAACCACGTGGTATGCCTTTTTATAAAATCAACACGGTCAACCTAATGATAGAATTCCGTCAAAAAGGCACAGTCTACGGTTAAAATTATCGAAAAAATTCATCCTCCAAAGGTTTAGGAACGTTAATCGGCCGTTCTATATATGGCGCTCGGTTCAAAATGTCTCACAATAACCGGCTAAAGTTTTGACATTTGCTATTTTAACAAAAAATGCCAACAGTCGGGCTTTTGGTCAATCAGAAATCAGCCAATCATAGACAAGCACCGAAGAGATGTTTTATTACATAGTGATGTTACTTCAAAGAAACGATAACATCTGTGTAGGTACTTACTTTGACGGCTAATCTTTTGAAAATCGATAATGCTTTTGAACGAAATAAAATTTATTAATTATTAACGAAATAAAGTTTGGGAAAAATAATTTGGCACGGGTACCGTCGCCCCGTAGTGAAAAACTACATCAATAGCGTCACGCAAATTTAAAATTTGTACCAAGAGCGCAGAAATTATATAGGGTGAAGCGGTGTTAATTGTTTTGTAAAATAAACATTTTTTAATCAAATTTTTTTCCAGTTTGAGTGTTTGTAATAAATTTGAGAGGCGGGCATGGGTACCGTCGCCCCGGGAGCCATTCATATTTTAAGTTTTTATCTTTTTATTTTTTAACGAGTAGGTACCTAATTGCGTTATGAATATATTTTTTTGGTAATTTTTTTTTTAAATATATTAAGTTTGAAGATTTTTTTTTTATATAATTTTTTCCAATAAAAGTTTTTACATTTTACATGTTTGTAGAGCGATGTTTTTTTTCCAAAATAAAACTCGCTGGGACTTTTGAAGAATGTCGGTGACAAAAACCGTACATCGGATATGGGTATCAAATTACGCGTCTCGACTTACAGAATCCGAACGGCTCGGTGAAAAAATGATCAGTAAGCTCCTTGGCACTTTTTTTTCTCAAAATATTCATTTCTCTCTAAAAAACATATATTTTAATACATTTGTGGTCACACATTCATTGCTTCATTCACATGCAAACATACATATTACATTTTTAAAATTTTTTAAATTTTGCGTGTTAATTGATCAATTCTTTTTTCAAAATTACAACTTTTGAAGAATGTCGGTGACAAAATCCGTATACACGATATGGGTATCAAATTACGCGTCTTGACCTTTTCAACCCGAACGGCTCGGTGAAAAAATGATCAGTAAGCTCCTTGGCTCTTTTTTTTCTCAAAATATTAATTTCTTTTTAAAAATTTTGTAGTACCACACTCCTGGCTTTATTCACATTCAAACATTACATCACGCACCAAATATTTACCCATTAGTTTCGGGCAAAAAGCAAAATTGTCGAAACACACTCTTTGCTTCATCCACATTAAACACCAAAAAAATATTATTTTTTATTTTTTACATCCACTTACTCGAATAATTTTTACCCATTAGTTGCCTGCAACGGGAAAAAGCTAGTTTATATTTAATAAGCATATTGACTCAATCGTTATTAGGTCGGATGAATGCTTGATTTCGTGCTACGTGTAAGTAAAATATTCAGTAATTCGCGTACAATTGTAATGTTATATTTCGCATTAGTCAGAAGTACACTGGAATATGCATCGCCAAATGCATAATTTTAATCCACAATATAAACTTTACATAGATAGTATAGAACGTATCTAAAACAATTTTTTAAAAATATATTACATTAAAATTCAACAATAACTTTGAGAGTACATTTGAAACTTTGCAGCGAAGACAAGCAGTAGCTGACTCAATATTTATACACAGAATTTTAAACAATGACATTGACTGTACTGAACTTCTGTCCCTTATTAACTTTAATAATAATAATAATAAAATACCTTTGAGACGTACACGACATACAATGCTATACCACACGATTAATTATAAAACAAATGCAGCATCTATTTCGACAATTAACCGAGCTCTTCATACTCTAAATAATATTTGTCTTAACTCTATCATTGATATTTTTTTTTAGGATCCGCTGCCCAAATTCAAACGTGGCATCATGTCAATAATTTAAACTATTCAATGCGCATACATACAGACACACACAAACAAACACTCACACATACATTACACACGTCACACACACACCTATAAACTACACACGTCACCTGGTAATTAAGGAATAAACATACCACTTAGCAGACATTACAAGGAAACATATCATTGGTATCCAACATGAAATATCTTATTCCTGTATATTGTTTCATCTCTGTAAATCATGTACTGTTTGTTTCTATAATACAAAATATAAATAAACAAAACAAGTCTAATTTACAACTAATACCTTTAACTAGTGCCTTAAAACTATACATATTTTTATGAACGAGTAGGTATTTACACAATACTGCTATAATAGTACGGCTTAAACTAGAGATTTACGACTAACATACAAATTTACGTTTACAAATACAGATTGTTATGATTTCTGCCCGTGATGTCTGTGGTAAGATATGAAAATATTATGAAAAAAGTTTACGCATAATAAATGGTTATTACATTAAAGTGGGTAGTCGAGGAGAAGGAGAAAGACTGAGCATTGAAATTCTACTGGAAAAAATGCTGTCATTATTCTGGATATGACAAGTCGAAAAGGTGAGTCTTTAGTTTTGATGAGATGAGCTGTTGATATTTAGTAAATTTAATAGAAAATGTTTTTGTTTGAAATCTGAAAGAACAAAACTCTTCAACGCCTGTACATGGGTATTTTCGTAAAATAATATTATTATTATTTTTATACACATGTTTTGTATGTAATGTTTCTTTTCACATTTTATTGCAGAAAATCTGGGACTAACTACCTTAATATGTACTCCTCATTGCTCAGAATACTAATGGAGGGTGAAATAATGTGAATTTTTCAGTGGTTTCAATTATTTATCACGTATATTACCTTTGTAAATTTGTAATGTTGCATGGTAGAAGTATAATGTATTTATTTTTCTGACTTTAAATTCTTTAAACAAATTATGTATGTTTTTATGGTTTCAATAGAATTGTTTTTAATATTAATTTTTGTGCCATCTAA
The DNA here is from genome assembly GCA_026573805.1 of Hesperophylax magnus. Taxonomy (NCBI): domain Eukaryota; kingdom Metazoa; phylum Arthropoda; class Insecta; order Trichoptera; family Limnephilidae; genus Hesperophylax; species Hesperophylax magnus. The sequence continues at coordinate 15,529,786 of JAIUSX010000084.1, forward strand.
AGCGGTTGTGTGTGTTTTTTATAAGTTCCACCCTATTCTATAATTCCATACTGATGAATATATATTTATATTGATTATTATTTATATCACAAAGTTAATAATGATGATTTTCCCATCCCTGCTGTGTGTTTGTAGATCTTTAAATTATTTTATTTATTTTTTCTCATCTTCATTGTGATTATATAATTTTTTCTTTTATTTCGCACGTATTTATCATTTGTTTTGCATTATTTTTATGAACTTTGACTTAACGTTATCTATTCATGACTTTAAAAACTTTCGCTGCAAGGTCTATGCTTCGAACCATTAGCGATAATTTTTTGAAAATTTGAAAAATTCCAACTTTGGACTTGATTTACTATAAAACGAAAGCTCAATTAAACAATATATACTACCAAATTGAAAAGAGATGTAGATTCACCAGTTTCCCGCTTGCAGAACGAGTTTCCGGACACCATGTAAAAAACAAAGATCAAATAAATATCAATAGAATTGAAAAATTATTATAGTTATTTGTAAAAATTTAAAAACAAAAGGTTTATAATTTTTTGTTTGTACTTTTAAGCCCGATAACCTTGGACCACTCAGCCATGGGAGTCGTAACAATAAAATAAATCTACTTCGTTAATTGAATAGAGAACAAATCTTTTTTTGCTATTTGTTTTTGGGGTGTTATGCCGTGTTGCGCTAACTCCTTATTTAGCCAACGTTTCGGACAGCATTGCAGTGTCCATCATCAGGGCAGATGTGTTATCCGCTATGTGTTATCAGATAACACATCTGCCCTGATGATATACACTGCAATGCTGTCCGAAACGTTGGCTTAAGAAGGAGTTAGCGCAACACGGCATAACACCCCAAAAACAAATAACAAAAATACTTTTGGCCGCGAAAATCATATTTAATGAACAAATCGCTCGTATGTATGTGTATAAGCCAGTACTAAAATAAATTTTAAAAGAACTTGAATTCACTGATCTTTTTACAACTATCATTAACTTATATTTATATGTATATAATTTTTTTTTGTCCTGTACGCGTTTCCTATACCATTCATATGAATTAAATAATTATTTGTTTTGAAAGAAGTGTAAGGAGAATGTAAGACTTGGAAGTGAATCATTTATAAGTCCCCGAGCAACGCCGGGTACACGTCAGCACAGTATAAAAATAAGTATTTTTATTGTGTGTTGATATCTGTTACCAAAATTGGCAGTAATTCTTTTATAGCAGGCAAACGTAGAAACAATCCTCTAAGAGTCATTCCGATCTTACCAGCTGCACGGCCGCTGCACGGAAACTCTCCTTTAGTCCCAGATCACGTATGGTACAGATCGACCTATCAAACAGTACCGCCACGAAGCTGTCATTTTTTGACATTTGACAAGTAGAAACTACGTCATTAATAAAAATGGAACGATACGCGCTTCAATAATGCATTGAAATTATTAAATTTCTCTTGAGTGAATCAAATGCAAATCATCTTGAGTGATGAGGCCCATTTCCACCTCGGTGGCTTCGTCAACAAGCAAAATTGTCGCATCTGGGGCTCGGAAAACCCAAGATTTATTGTTGAAAAGTGTCTTTTTCCTCAACGTGTGACTGTTTGGTGCGGTTTACGGTCCAGCGGAGTCATTGGACCTTACTTTTTAGAAAATGAGGCTGGAGCAACAGTTGCGGTGAATGGATTGCGCTATTGAGAGATGATTAATGATTTTTTATGGCTGGAATTGGATGGTATTGATCTGGACAGCGTTTGCTTTCAACAAAACGGCGCTACGTGCCACACAAGCAACGAAACCATTGATCTTTTACGATTGAATATCAAAATAGCACCTCTTATTGGAAAATCCTGTACATCTGAAAATACATGTAGATACATGATAAGAATATAAAATTTTCAGTTTATATTCTTTGTAACTAGCAGGGGTAAGCAGTTCACTATCATACATCGTAGCATACATTTCAGGCGCCCAGTAAACAAGAATTCACTTTAAAAAGTAAATTGACCACCAAATTAGATAAATAAATAAAAATAAGCGAATCACACGACCCTTGTTCATTAATCGTTTTAAAACATTAATCCTAAGCTGCTTAGCGGTGTTATTTCTTCAAAATACAGCTATAAAAAAGGTTCATTAAATGTGAGTATGAAGAATCAAAGCGACGATTTGACGAAGTATTTATTAACATAATCCTTCTAATCCAACTTAATCAAGGGCCTTTCGTTTTATGAATCTGAACAAATGATTTTGCATTTAATTTTTCTATTTAATTATCTGTAAACATTAATTAATTAGGTATGATTTGAGATTTTCAGGGCCAAAATTATTATTTTATTTATACGCCCATAGGGCTTTTACCTATAATAATGTACATCTTTAATTTTTTAGTTATATAGATTACATTAAAAAAATCAGTGTTAACAAAATATAGGTTACATAAAAAAATATCAGATTTAACAAAATATGTTATACAAAATATAAGATTATTGAAGACAATATTAGCGATTTCTAAACGAAAATCTGACCCTCAGGGCCCGTTCCCACTTCCGTTTTCAAATCGGAGGCGGGTCCCGTTTTAAAAACGGATGCCCTAGTGGCTGTAGTGGATGTATGGAGCTGTTCACACTTGTCCGACACGATTTGAAAACGGATCCGACATTTTTTGTCGGATGGCTCGCCAGCGCAGCGCGTCCGTTTTCAAATCGTGTCGGAACACGCTCGCTCATAGTGTTGTATGGAGCTGTTCACACTTGTCGTCTAGTTGTTCCGGCAGAGTCCCCGCCACACCCCAACCCCTCCCCGCCCGCTCACAGTCGCAAGGAAGCAGGCACGCTGCGTGCTTGTATTTGGTTATTTTGTTAAGTAAATAAATCAAAACTACAATAATGGATAAGGAAATAAATTCCGAAAATTTAATACTACTGGTTGAAGAAAGAGTATAGTAATATTTTATCTTTAACTAAATAAAAACAAAACACTTGGTGTACACAACTTTTGTATATCAAAATTTTAATTTTAATTTTTTAAAGTTTACTTTTTTTAAATTTTAAAGCTTTAATGAGATGCACGGAAGAGCGTATTAGTTTAATAAACACATAATAAAAAATATTTGAGTTGTTATTGTTTTCTTACTTTAAAATATTGATAGCCTTTCTTCAGGACAAATGCACTCTCTCAATTTTGTATTTTGATATGTTAAGCTCTCTGAAACTCATTCCAGTAGATGGTTAAAGGAAGTGATACACATTCTCTTAAGCCATTAAGCGCCCTTGAGGTGATTTTCTCACGGTGAAAACGGCGCTATATAAATAATCCAATCATTATTATTCTAAAATAATTAAAGAACTTTAGTTCATCACTTCTCAACTCACCAATTAACACTTGGAAAATTCCTACAGAAAATCATTCGGCTATGATTGGGTGTACCCAAAATTTTCTTTTTACTTTTTTCCTTCTTTTTAATAAGTACCACATGACAACAAGAGCTTCATCGTCGTCCATTGCGCACCATTACTGAAGAATGAGCAAATAACATGTTTTTGTTGAATCGAAAATTTTTTTTTTTCGTAGAGTATCGTCCGTTTTTAAAACGGATCCGTTTTTAAAACGGAAGTGTGAACAGGGCCATTGGCCATCCGTTTTTAAAACGGGACCCGCGAAAAATAGAAAATCTGCCAAAATCCTCCAAATCAACCATAATGATAATAAGAAAGTATAACAATGGTTTACAAATTAGGTAAAAATAGTTCGCACATACTCCGTTTAAAGTTTGCCAAGTTCAAATTATTGTCAAATACATTTATATTTTTTAAGTATTTTTTTTTTTTTTTTTTTTTATTCAGTGAGTTTTATGAATTACAATTTTTGTGTACTTAATAACTCCCACACTAGGCTAATGCCCGTGTTGTGGTAGTCATAATGCTATAAATTACAATAAAACCATATGTTGTAGTAAGAAAAAATAAAACATAATATGGAAGGAAAAAAAAGAAAATAAACATATTTAAGGAAAATATAAAACAAAATATATGTTTTTCATACATGCAAACATACATACATACACATATATATATGCTCAGATATATATACATATACATACATATATAGACATACATAGATGCATACATAAATACATTCATACACATCTATATATGAACACACACAAATGTAATGTGTATTCACATATAAACATAAGTACACAGATACATGGTTAATTTTATTATAATGGTTTAAAAGTTAGGAACTCATGTATTCTTTAAAAAAGGCTCGTCCCCTTTCAAATATCCAGTTTTGGACACGTATAATAAAAAGGGATATAGTATTAGTTGATTTTATGTCCCTGTCCAACGCGTTGTATATTTTAGGGGCGATAGACCAGAATTGTCGCTGAGCGAATGTGGTTCTAGTTTTTGGCACCACGCATCCCAGATTTGATGAAAAGCGGGTGTTTACTTGGTGTTGAGGAGCCACTATCAAGTCATTTTTTCGTATGTAGCATAAGCTTGTCTTAATGAATAGCTGGCGAATATCTAAGACCTTAATTTTAGTAAATAGTATTTTGGAGGGATAGGTAGGATGACATTTAAATATAATTCTGAGAATTAGTTTTTGTACTGTAATTATTGGATTAATGACGGATTCTGCACAGCCACCCCATCCCAGAATACCATATGTTGCTATCGATTGAAAAAGGGCAAAATATACGCATTTTAGAGTCGTTAGGTCTAAGATGGATCTAAGAGAGCAGAATATGTGGGAGAGTTTACGAAGTCTTTTTGTTGTTTCTTTTATATGGGTTTCCCAGCGTAGTTGGTCATCGATTATTATTCCCAAGTATTTAACTTCCTTTGAAAATTTAAGAGTTGAACACGTGCATTGAATGTTAGGTGAGGTTTCAGGAGTCTGTATGTTGAGTGAACACGAGTGGATGGTAGGTTTGGGGCAGTTATTGGGAAAGCTATGTTTGGGTATGGAAAACGTCATGTATTGTGTCTTGTCGATATTAAGTGTGAGGAGGTTTGTGTCTAGCCAATGTTTAACTTTTGTTAGGCCAATATTAGTTTTGTTTGTAACTGATTCCCATGTTTCATCATCAAATATTAGGACTGTATCATCGGCAAATGAAATTATCTTGCCTCCAATATTCATAGTGCATAGTGTGTTGATATATATGAGAAATAGAATTGGCCCTAGTACACTACCTTGAGGGACCCCATAGGACATGGATAATTTTTTGCTCATATATATTTTGTCAGAGTGGATAAGGGTTTGTTGTGTACGATTTGCTAAGTAGTTTTTAAACCATGTGTAGGCTATCCCTGTAATGCCGATCTGTTGAAGTTTTTTAAGTAGTAAGGGATGGGAAACCGTATCAAATGCTTTTGCGAGGTCAAGGAAAACAGCAAGTGGTTTGCGACCTTTGTCAAGATTTTGGGAAACAATTTTTGTGAGAGCAGCTATTGCATCAGAGGTATTCCTCCCTTTGCGGAAGCCATATTGGTTATCCGATATTATTTTATTATTTTCAAGGAACTTACAGAGTCTATGTTTCACCGCCTTTTCTATAATTTTAGAAATTGTGCTGAGTAATGATATCGGTCGATAATTATTAACAGATAATTTATCACCTGTTTTGAAGATAGGGATTATTGTGGCCTGTTTTAAAGAGTTAGGGAATATTCCAGTTTTAAAGCTTAAGTTGATAATGTGTTTAAGAGGTGGGGCTATAAATTTTTGAATGTGTTTAATAATTTTTGTTGAAATTTGATCTTTCCCTGCAGAGTTACTGTTTTTAAGAGATGAGATAAGTTCTATTATTTCTAGTTCAGTGGTGGGAGTGAAGTGAAAAGGGTTATAGCTGAGATTATTGACATGTATATTTTTTGCGCAGCACTAGAATGGGTTCTTCTTTAATGTATCAGCCGGTGTATACCAGAACATCCTTCGGACAAAGGAGTTTTTCATATAAAGCTCCGTTGCTATATAATATGCTTGGAGAAAATATAAAAACTATAGGTACGTTAAATTCATTCAAGAAAATGGTCAAAATCTCCGTACTAGCTGAGAGTGATGATTTTGGATCACCCATAATAATAATAATAATAATAATAATAATTGGATAATTTGTAGAGCGCCGTTTTTGTGAAAAATCACCTCAAGGGCGCTGTACAATTTATTTCCTAGGATCTACATTTATTATTTAGAAAAGATACCAAAACATACTTACCTGGCAAGTCACTTCTAACAAACACACTTATATTAAAAAGTTACCCATGTTGTCGCTTATATCATAATTCCTTGTGGAAGCTCTGTTTCGATACAATCCTTATTTACTTACTGCGCATGTACTTATTTACTTCTAAAATAACTTTTGGTTATATATTATTATGTTACTTATTATTATTATTATCTACTTAATTATCGTATTAATATTTACTTTAATTATTGTCCAGCTAAATTATTTCCTTACTTACTTTTTATTATAATATTATCTACTTACCTATCGGTTATTATTTACCTATTTTTATTTGGTTATTTTTATTTTTTCTTATAATCTATTATTCATACTATCCATGTTGTAATTGTTAGTATGGTTACCCTATGCTTGTGTCTGATAAGCCAATACAGGTACCTTGTACTTTAGTTAACAGAAGAATATTATTGTTGCCAACTTACTTACTAATGCTTCTTTTGTTGACATTTTGTTTTTATTTTTTCATACATATGTTACTAAAATTTTGTTTATTTTTGTCTACCGGTCTCGAAACGTCCGTGTCATAAACTTTTCTTTTTTGGTGTAAATTTAATTTAATGTTTTTATTATTTTAAATTTACATATATGTATTTTTTTAAATGATATTATTGTAAAGCTGCACATCTTGATACAGGAATGCCCTAGTGAGATGTGCAGAGCATGCTTTTTATGTAAAAACTGTTTTTTGAATGAAATAAATAAATAAATAAATAGTACTTATAACATAAAAATAGGTATCGCATATTTATTTATTTATTTATTTATTATTATTATTATTATTTTTTTTTTTTTTTTTTTTTATTTTTTTTTTTTTTATTTACGCCCTAATGGGCTTTTACATGAAAATATACATTTACATTGATTACAATAATTGAACATAAGAAGATAAATGGAGTTAATTGTAAGAAAGCAACACATATAATAAAATTTTGTGCAAATTAGCAAAACACTAATAAGATGGATTCAATATAAAATATACCCAAGCATGAAATAGTAAGTAAAAGAAAGTTCAACATAAAAAGTAAGTAAGTGGGTGTGTTTAAACCCAGTATTAATTGTGTGTTTAACAAATCGATAAACCAATATAAATTAGAGTGTAACTTACTCGTGAGGTAAAGAACATTATAACAGAGATTTAAAAAAAAAAAAAAAATAACAAAATAAGAGTTGCACCTGTAAAAAGCAAAAACTAATAGAATTTAGCAATATCGACATGAATAAGAAATAATAAGATCTGAGATGGAACATAGTGTTATGTATAAAAAGTAGTTAGTAGGTATAAGCATACAATTATAAGTGTATAGTAGAGCAAATAAAAAACAATCAAATATGGATATAATTTACTTGAAAGGTTTCGAATGGGAGAAGATGTAATAAAATTATTAAAGCTATAAAAGTTAATTATTAGCCGATAGAATCGAAATAAGTTGCCTTTTAAAGCTCACAAAATTGTCAAAACCAAATATATCTATAAGTTCACAGTATTTATTCGCAAGGTTGTGAATTCTAGGAATTGGTGAAAAAATAGAATAATTAGTGTTGAGGTTCTTGTTAAATTTAAAAGTATCTTTACTGCGAGTTTGCCTAGCAGGAACATTAATGCAAATAAGTTCCAACAAATTAGGGCTGTCAATTAAAGATTTAATAATTTTGAATAAAAATAGCAAATCAATTAACACTCTTCTATCAGATAATTTAAGAAGTTTAGTTTCAGCAAGCAAGTTATTGTAATTTATAAATTCGATTGGAATTTTCATTTTAAAATTAATGTACCGAAGGAATTTATTTTGTACCTTTTCTAATGATTGAGAATGGACCTTGTAGTACGGTGACCATACGGTGGAATTGTATTCTAATTTGCTTCGTACTAACGAGCAATACAGATGTTTTAATGTTGACATACTTTTAAAATTTGCTCCCATTCTCAAAATAAAACCTAGTATTCTCATCGCATCGCTTGTTATTTCATCGATGTTCGTTAAACTGTAGACTCTCGTGGAATATAACACCAAGATCACGAATCTGTGATACACGAAGAAGATTAGCACCATTCATAAAATAGGAAAAATTAAGTGGATTTTTGCCTTTGTAAAAACTGATAATCTGGCATTTACCTAAATTTAGTTGCAAATCATTGACAGAACACCACGCACATAGTTTATTAAGGTTCAACTGCAAAATTGCGCGATCGTCATCGTCTTTGATTATTCTGTATATCTTCAGATCGTCGGCAAATAACAGGACTTTAACATTAGTAAAAATATTAACAATATCATTGATAAACAAACAAAATAATATTGGGCCCAAGTGAGATCCCTGTGGTACTCCGCTCGAGGCAGCAAATGTATAAGAAGTAAACGAATCTATCTTGACTGCTAAGTACCTTCCTAATAGATAACTCTTAAACCATTCCAACATACTCCCTCTTATTCCCAACAATTTTAGTTTACGTAATAATATTTTGTGGTTTACTTTATCAAATGCCTTACTGAAGTCAGTATATATGGAATCAGTTTGATGTGATGCATTAAGGGCATTAACAATATCATTCGTGTACAATATCAAATTGGTAAGAGTAGATCTACCTTTAATGAATCCATGTTGAAGGGGAGAGATGGTTCGATTGATTCGGGATATCAACTTATCTAGTACTAGGCTTTCAAAAAGTTTGGGTAAAGTAGACATTATACATATTGGCCTATAATTTGTTACTTCGCTCTTATTACCTTTTTTGAAAATGGGCGTTAAAAGACTAAACTTCCAAAGGTCCGGGAATACACCTGATGAGAGTGACTTTGTAAATAACTTATGAATAGGATATGACAATGTATGCATACAATTTACTAAAAATCTGGGCGGAACATTATCAGGTCCTGCGGATTTTCGGGAATCAAGACTCTTCAGCTTAGATATAATATCGTCTATGGTTACATTACAGTCAGATATATCAAGAGTTTCAACCAAATCAAAGCACGAAATATTGCTGTCTTCACTTGCATTAATGTAAACGCCGCTAAAAAAATCAGCAAAAAGATTAACAGTTTCCTGAAGATTTTGGGATAATTTAGAATCGAATGACACACTACTAGGTATGTAAGTACCATTTTCTTTTTGGGATTTAACATATTTCCAAAAGAAATTTGAGTCGTCCATGATAGAGCCTTCGACATCACTAATGTAATTTTTGTAACATTTTGCGGAGAGCTTATTGCACTCTGCCCTCAATTTTTGAAACGCAGTATAATCGATGGCCAGGCGACTTTGTTTGAATCTCTTATGAGATAATTTTTTAAGGTAAATTAAGTCTATCAGGTCTTTTGAGAACCATTTTGGGTATAGAGTTTCTCTGTAAGTCGTTAAAGGAACAAATTGTTCAATTGCAGAATTAACGATGAAGTAAAATTTTTTAAGGTGTACATTAATATCATCGTCGCTATCAAAGAATGACCAGTCAGTCTGTTTAAGGAAATTTGAAATTTTAACATAGTCAGCTTTTTTGAAATTTCGAGTTTCTACTACCTTTTTTACGATAGGAATTGGTTTAAGATTAGACATGCATATTTCTAGTGGTGGATGGTAAACATCGACAGGTAATAGAATTTCGGTACTTCTCACAACACAGATGTCAGACACATTTGACAGTGCCAAATCCAACGTACGACCTCCTATATTATGAACATTATTACACTGTGTTAGACCTAAGAACAGTGCCATATCTCTAATAACACGAATATTAACATTAGAACAAGAATTGACAGAATTCATATTACACCAATCATATTGTGGCAGATTGTAATCACCAACTAGAAGTAGTTTAGTATTAGGATATTTAGCACAAATTGATTCAACCTCGTCGCAGTGATTGCTGTAGCTTTGGACATCAGAATTCGGAGGTAAGTATGCACATCCCACTATTATTTTACCTCTAGAAGTGTTCACATTGACAAATAGTTGCTCGATGGATGTGTTTTTTGTGGATATTTTTGAAGAACTGAGATTTTTTGAGATAGCAATGGCTACACCACCTCCTCTCGTTTTGGCACTTGTTTTAGAATTCCTATCCATACGGTAGATGTTGAAATTAGGGAAGCCTAATTCGGCAGAATTGATTCCTGAGTCGAGCCATGTTTCGGTTAAAATGAAGATATCACTGCTGATAGTTGCCGCCGAAGTCAGCAACATGGGAAGTTTAGTGCGGATCCCTCTCACATTTTGGTAGTAGCATTTTATTTTTTGTTGTTTCAGTTTTTTGGCGCACATTCAATAATTTTAGGTACAGAGTTCACATATTTGATAGTTATATTGGTTTCACCGTTGTTCTTCGTCGTCTCGAGTTGTTGGCGTAAATCTAGAAGTTGAGTCCTCTGCAATGGTGTTTGGTCGTTACTGGCCTTTATACCGTTTTTCAGTTTTGCGTTCCTGGTCAAAACCTCACGAGCCGAGACAGAGTCATTGAATTCGACCTTAATCGGTCTAATTTTGTTGGACTTTTTTACACCAAGTCTGTACGACTTAACCACACTCGGTATTAATTCATTATTTATATCACTAATCGCTGAAACTACTTTATCGCTGTCCATTTTAATAATTGTTGTTGTTGATTCTGAAATACTTTCGGGAACATTAAATAAAATAATGTTCTTTGACCGGGTTTTTCTTTCCTCGGCCTCTGTGAGCAAATCATTTATTGAAGATGAAGTATTTGTCGGGTTAGTAACAATAGACTGAGTATCCGTTACACTTTGTAATGTTGACAATTCTCCTTCCAACATTCCCATACGAACAGCCATCAATCCTGTGGTTCCTAACAGATCCGTTGTTATCGGGGTAATTTTACCCATTTGCTCCTTCGTAAATTTGTTGCCGGGGTCATTAATAATTTTTATCAGCGAACAGAGTAGATCCTTGGCCTTGGTCATATAGTTAAGAGAGTTCTCGTTTAAATCCATATTAAAATTTATTTAAAAAGAGTTAAAAATATGTTAACTTTATTCGTAATTAGTTTATACACAAACGCCTGTTTCCCGCAAACTGTTTAGCACTATTCAAAAGTGACGACACTTTCGACCAATGGCGATAGTAATGACGGACTGATAATGCGCCTGCGCGTTTGGTATGTTTACCAGTTGAAAATTGTTATTTTAATATTTTTAAAACACAGCACTGCACAGCACACACGATAATTTAAAAATCTAACTGATTGAATATTTCGAAGATGAAGTGATTTAACTACTTCGACACTTTATGTTGTGTTTACTTGCAATTTACTAATGTTTTGGAAGTTTTAATGTGGAGCGTATTCACTATCTGTGTAATCAATGACGGTAGGTATTATGCTGTGTGAGATATATACCTCAATGTGTGTATAGCAAAGGAAAAATTCTAGAAACTCTGATGAAAATTTAAAAGAAAATACGCAGTTGAAACTCCAATTTTTACTCAAACTTACAACGTATAATATAGGTTCAATCTACACAAAAAAAATAGATCACCTACATTAAACTATTGTATTTGCACCAAAATAATCCCAGGAACAAAATTCATTTGATCTAAGATAAAGAATCACTTTTCTATAGTTAGTTTGATGGTGTCAAACCATTTCTTTCGTAGTTAATCAGTTTTTTAAACACCGGTAAATTGTTTATCTTATTTAAATTATCTATGGGTCTATTTTTGCATTTTGGTTTGATACAATAACATTAGTGATCAGAAGATAAAAAGAGCGGGCAATCTTAAGAATAATAAACGTCTCGACTCCCTACGAAATACAACGCCGGTTGAAAAAATAACGTAGGCTTTTTGAGACTGGTGAAGTCACACGTCACGTCCATATATATTTGGTGCGATTTTGGGAGACTCGAAAAATTAAAACTTTCAAAACTTACTATAACATTAAAAAATATCCTAATGGTATTTAAAATAGAAGGTCATTATTGATGAAAAAAGAAAAAAAAGGACTATAGTACCTTATTGTAGGATTTGTGAAGCTTAAAATATAAAAGAAAAATAATTCAAAAGACGATCAAAAATTAACCCTTTGAATGAACACCGTTAGTAAACTTGAAAAATTACGACATCCGACAAAAAATTAAACGTAAAAAATACACATATAAATACAGACATATTAAATAAATAAAATCATTTTTGTGCCTAATTTATCGCTTGTTTGATCGTTCCCATAATCAGTACTCCAATTTTGAAAAACAAACAAATCCCGGTTCTATAGTTCATTGAACCCGAGTTACAGAAAAACACCACCGAAATGATTATTTTACATAATTTTCAGTGTTGATATCACAATGGAAGCTCATAAAGCTCATAAATTATCTTAAAATATTTTTCAGACTATACAAAAATCAAAGATAATCAGCAAAAAAATAATTATTTATCCTTTACAAATTTATTTGTAGTTTATTTACCTTTTGTATGGCAACTAATGGATGCCACTAGATGACACTAGATGACACTAGATGACACTAGATGACACTAGATGACACTAGATGACACTAGATGACATTAGATGACACTAGATGACACTAGATGACACTAGATGACACTAGATGACACTAGATGACACTAGATGACACTAGATGACACTAGATGGCACTGACGGCCGGCGTGGTCTAGTGGTATACGCTTTTGACTACAGATCCGAAGGTCGCGGGTTCGAACCCGGCGTGCGCAAATAAATTTTATTTGATTAATTTGTGTTATTTCACAATTAATTAATTTAAAATAATATATAGTATATTTGCGGCACGTTCCAGAGTGGAAGATACTCTCAGTATCGCCCTGGTGTAAGACCACCATTCAGAATTGAAACGTTGCTTGAAATGGCTTTAGCCGTGTTTGGTGACCAGATCTGAATAGCCAGGTACTTCCCCACCTTCCTCTTCCCCATCTCCCTCCCCTCCCCAATATACCCTCAGCCTCACAACATACTTCAATTGGGGATGTCATAGTCTCACTGGCTCCAGACGGGAGCAGTTGGGACTCTTGTGCGGTATTACTGTAAAAAAAAAAAAAAAAAAAGATGACACTAGATGACACTAGATGACACTAGATGCCACAAGATGCCACTAGATGCCACTAGATGACACTAGATGACACTAGATGACACTAGATGACACTAGATGACACAAGATGCCACTAGATGACACTAGATGACACTAGATGACATTAGATGACACTCATGAAAATTTATTATTTTCCAGAAAAAAATATGATGTTGTTAAGATTGACTGTGGTGTAATTCGCAGCAGGATAAAGGTTCGGGTTCGAGTATCGGTTATCTTTTTTATTTCCCTGAACATAAATTTGTCTTAATAGTCAGTAAGTAAAATTAAGTAAGTACTAATTTTACGTGATTACAGCATAAGAGTCCCCAAGGAAATTTGTGAAGCTGGATGAAGTGAATGAAGGAGATTGGGGAGAGGAAGGTTGATAAGTACCTGCTTTTCAGATTTGGTCACCGAACACGGGTATGATGATGAAAATGAGTTCCTTCAGGGCCTATCTTTGGGGATGCTGTGTGGAGAGTGAGTTGAGGAAATGATGAAGAGGAGGTTCTGGGAAGGATAAAGGCATGAAGAGTGGGTAAGAATCTGATGGCAGTGTGTCCAAGAGTGACACACGTATGAATCCAATCCTCCTACTGCGTTGCAAGGCGATGAGTCGTGAGATGATGAGAGATAGATTTCAAGCAATAATGTTCAGATTTTGAATGGTGGTCTTTCACCAGGGTGATACTGAGAGTATCCACTACTATTGCATGAGAAAGACGTAATAATTGAGTCAATTTATTTACCTACCTATTAAATAAATAATATCATTTTAAGTGTTTTTAGTTTATTGGTGTGTTGGAATCGTCAAAATTGGAACCCTTCTAACAAAATGTCTATTTTTGGAAGGATTGGACCACTTACCCGTTTTTGGCCGGTCTGAAAAATTCCAGTGGCGTACACTCCCAAGGGGCGAGGGAGAGGGTCATCAACTTCCGGTTCGTGAGCGCTAACGAGACCCCCTAATCCGTCTGGCCCATCACCATTGTTGGCCTCCCCACAGGTAATCTTTATAACGTGTAAATTGAAATTATTTCCGCGTGATACTCGGGGGCGCAAACGCGAAAAACAAGCGATTAAAATGATTGGTAAAATATTAATTGGAAGATGAATACGTGAGAATACATAAAAAAAAACAGAAAACATTGTAGTTGTAAAAGTTTTTCGTGTGTTAAAAAGGTTTTTATTTGTTAACGGCCTAGCAGACTTTAACGGGTGATTACATAAATATCAATTTAATAAATAAACCAATTAATTTCAATATAAAAACACTGATATAAATAGAAGTAAAAAAAATGTGTTTTTTGCAGAAAAATATTGTGTCTATAATTTTTATGAAACTCTTTTCTTCTGAAATGAACATTGACCAGTCTTATTTTATTACGTTTTAGTAAGTATTTCAAATGGCCATAGCTTATAAAAGAAGTGACACAATAATTTCCATTGATCTAGCTAGATAATCCAGATTTAAAAGCAGTGGAAAATTCATAACAACAAAATTAAACTTTCGATAGTTTTTCGTAGGAAAAATTAGCTGAATTTTTGATTTTTTTAAAAGTAAGACAAACATTCCCGGGTTACGAATAACCTGACAATATTTGAAAATCCCCTACTACCACCACAGTAAGCTGAAAATGTTGCTTGTGTTGTGATGGAGGACTTAGCCAGCCGAGGAATTGAACACACTACGCCTGAGTGGGACCCAAGTGCGATGTTAACTCGGCCACCGACCGGTCATTTATTTATAGTTGTGATTATAAAAGTAAAGTATTATTATTAAAGTAAAGTATTATTAAAGTAAAGTAGAATTATTTTTAAGATATTCTTGCTTGTGCAGTGTCTTAGGACTACGGCAGGGTAAGATGATCTTAAATTCTTTATTTGTTTTGCCTTTATGTAATACTGAACGCATTTCAGTGACATGTATTTTACCTACAGATTTCCGAACAGCTTGTTGGTCGTTACTCATTACTTATAATTTGTGGATATTGAGAGATTTAACTCGTCGAACCAGCTGTTTGTAATAGCAGAATAGATCAAGCGTATAAAGATTCTACATGTTAGATATCGTTCACTATTGTACGTTGTTTCTCGTAATACGCCCACTAGATTCCAGTGAACTCCAGATCGGTCTCACATTTCATGTGTTTTGCAGCGCACGCCTATGGACCGAACGGTCGATGGTTCGGGTATCAGCGTCGGCGGATATCATGTTAGATCTATCTTTATGGTATTTGTATGTGGGTGATATGACTTAGCCTTTTGTATTGTGGGAACAATATATTGTTGTTATATGTTTGAAGGCAATACGCTGTGCTGAGACAAATGCAATTAATTTTTTAAAATAACGAAAAATTGACAAATTAGAAACTCAACGGTTAAATTTACGGATATAAGTTTTCCTTCGAGGTTTTAAATGGAAAATTCCAATAATGGCTCAAGGTTGCCTGTATTGACCCCGGAGCATATGTTTCAAGTCCTGATAAATCAGTGTACTCCTGGTTGAGGCGGTACATTCGTATGGTATCGCCGTATTAAAGACATATAATTTGGAACAATATTTCTAAACGTTATGAGAATATACTCACTCCTTACTAATAAACCCTTTTTAATTTTATATCACTGATTAACAACCATTTACCATGCATTACTGGTTGTTTATCATTTAATGAATATTCCATTTATAAACGGTAAGAACATATTTGTATTGAAATGCGAATGTGCGTTATATGTATTTTATTTATTTATTTAGTACAGTGTAATATACATATTTATAGATTTGTAAAATGTTTTAACTATCCAACTAGTGATTCCCGTTTTAGGACAGTTAAAATGTGGATGAATTATGTATAATAGGTAGGAGTATAGTTTTAAGTCACTTGTTAAAAGTCTTGTTTTTAAATCACTAGACATTGATCTTAGTTATAAGCCACAAGTAATAAGTTATAAGTTTAAAAAATATTAATAGATTAAATGCATAAATGAAGTTGTTAAGCGCCCTAGAGGTGATTTTCTCACGAAAACGGTGCTATACAAATAATCCAATCATATAAATATAAAGAGGGATCAAAAATTGCAGTTATTGTTTTGTTTCTATTTTCTGTTTTATTAGGTTTTGTTTATGTTTATTTTTGTTCCTTTTTCCTTTGTTTTTGTTTGTTGGTTTTTTGTTTTTTTGTTACTTGTATATTGTTCATCTCTTGAAACTATTTTAAAAATAATCTTTTAGATGAAAAAAATATCTGTGTTATTTGATGATAAAAGTATTTAACTATGATAAGTTATTTACACTTACTTATGGAAAAAAAAACCTCTTGAATTCGTTTTTTAATCCCAGTTGGCAAATAATCGAACCATGGGGGGGGGGGGGGAAGTGTCACATCACTATGTTAATGCCATCACTATTATTATTGTCGTCTATTGTAAAACAGTGTGTGTATTGTCAGCCATCAAGCATCAAGCTAAAATGTCTCCTGTATATCAAGTCGAAATAAACTAATTAAACAGTGACAAGTGTTTAATATAAAGACCCAAAGATCAAACGAAGTGTGTAGTTTTTTTAGTAAAACAATAACAGCATCCGAGTTTCGCTAATATGCATTGTCAAATAATCGAACCGTAGAGGGAGATATGCAAATGGCGTCCGGTGTCACATGGCAGCATTTCGGCAGCTTTGGCGGGAAAACCGCATTAATAGAGAATAACGCTCCATCGACACAACATAATAGGATTATGGTATCAGGGAAGTTTAGAGCCCATGGCTGATATACACAAGTGTACGGTCGCATTGCCCAGTGTTCTGGCACGCCACTGGATAAACCTTTTGAGCACATTATTGCACGTACAGGATCAGGATGAAAATACGGAATATTTTTTTAATTTTATTTATATTATGTTAAATATGATATGTATAGAAATAAAAAAATAAATTCATTCTGTAGCATCATAGAATAATAGCGTATTTACAGATCGCTCCAGAACGGAAAAATTCTAGTAAAATCATTGACATTCAAATTAATATTGACATGCCCATATTTTTAGCACAAGGAGGGTTCGAGAATGCTTTGATTAACTAATAATATAATAATTGACATCAGTCGTACATTGACCACCGAAGGGCGCACATTAAAATAAACAGACTACGCTCAGAAGAGTAAATTTCTCTAAAGCAAGGCAAAGGTTTGCAGCGCTGTTCATTGTGGAACTTTTCTACGCATGATCTGAATGTTCGTTTTTAAACGAATCGCCTTGCGTAGCTACACAAAATTGAGTGAGGTTGCTAAATTATAACACATTTGTAAAAGTTTTTAACTAAATAATGTAAAAAAAAATATTACATTTCTAAGTTAAGTTTAGTTAAGTAAGTTAAGTTAAATTTTCAAATTGAGATATGCAGATAAGGCAGCCAGCAATTTTCTTGAAATAGATTTAGCTCTGTTAGATAACCCAATCTGAAAAGCAAAATAATAACAATTATCAACCTTAATCTTCCCTTTCTTATTTCCTCCCGCTTCAATTAGTATCACAATTCTTAAATTTGGATGCCATAGTCTCACCAGATCCGGGCACGAAGCTGGGATTTTGTCATTAAAAATCATGGTTTGATCAAAGACTGTTTTCACAAAATTGTTTGTAAAAATAAAGATAGATCGGTAACAAGCCAACCCACGGAAAACAAACTACCACTGTTAATAATCTCACTGCAAAATAAATCTTTTATTTTAACATGAAATGGCATAAATATTTCAAATATATTACTTGACTCTTTTTTTCTCTTGTATCTCTATTTGTGTCTATTTTATGTCCTTCTATTTTGTACTATTTGCCTTTCATATAATTTTAAAATGTTGTATTTTTTTTCTTTATTTAGATCTATGAAAATTAATGTATCATATGTCTGAGTAGATTTTTGTATTTGTTGTACCTATTTATGTATTATTGAGATTGTCTATAAAAACCCAGTATAAATAAAAAATGACTTGTTATTTCTTAATCATCCTGTTAAAGCAAAGTATCACGTAATTTCATCTTGTTAGTAATAATAATAAATTTATTTCACATAAAAATCATACAATAAAACATGCGGAAACTTTGACTAGCCAACTAGGAATGGATCCTGTTTTAGGCCAGTCAAATTGACAAGTTTAGTTCATATTATAATTTAGAACTTAATATAAAACAAAACCGGTAAAGTAAATAACAGCCAGATAGTAGTAATAAAAAGACAGATCACCACAGGAGTTGTAAGGTAGAAAAAATGGGAAGGGTAGTTTATAAGTTTATAATATAGTTGGATGATTAGAAAATAATCGATAGCATTGATAAATAAAGTACAGATTAATACAGAATTGACAATTGTGTTCATAGGTGATGAATATGTGTTTTTTTATTGTATGGACTTTAAAAAATTATGTATCAGTGTTTTGACAATAATGTACATATATATTTTTTATAATTTTTTAGAATGAGATTATCTATTGATCAACATATCTTCACTTTTTACCCTCCCTAAATCAAGGAACCAGTCGTTGACCAATTTGCGCAAAACATTTGTACTTTTCGTTTTCCAAGCATTAGGAATGATATTAAATAATTTAGGTCCTAAGTAAGAGAATTGCCGTTGCCCAAGGGACGTCGTGGTTTTTATTGGGACTATTGGATTATTCCTTGAAAGTCGGGTGTGGTGAAGATGGTCGATGGAAGGGAAGTGCTGACGTTGTTTTTGTGCAAGTAATATAATCTTTCTAATATACAGTTGTCTAACATCGAGAACATAATCATGTATAATCATAACATAATCTTGTATACTTATTAACCAATTTTACAAAACAACACCGATTATATTAATACATAGAAATATTGCTAATCATCCGAAATTGGTAAATGCATTATTAATCTTTGTTTAATTTTTGTTCAAGTCACACTTAAAACTATTGTTTTGAAAAATGACCGGGTATCTCATCAAAATGACAGTTCAACACACCTACAAAAAGTGATATAAAGCATGACTTTATATTTCAGTGATGAAATACAAATTTGGTTAAATACGTTACATAGATAACTATTTAACCTAGTTTTTGTTTCAACACTTCTGATTCTAGTGACTCTTTATCACTTTTTAACGGTGTGTTTAATTGTCTTTTGATGAAATATCATGGAACCGTTTCGAAACTGTTCGTAATGTTTAACAGAAGTATGGGTTTAATTACTGTTAGAACCGAGTAAAAAATATCATTTTTGGTTAAATGTAATTTCAACTAAATTACAGCATTAGAATTAAACAACGCGGCCTAAGTAACGGAAGGGGTTGAGTTCAGGGCCCTTATTCTCCATGAACGATCAAAAGTTATTCGTTATGCGCCATACACGAACAAAAAATTACCGGTCGTGTCGACTAAATTTGTTGAATATTGCATTAATACGTATTCTAAGTATGTATCTTCGAAGAGACTCAAGAATAAGAATGTCGACCAATGTATGTACTGTATGTACTTTCGACGGCGATTGCGAGGGGCGAGGATCGGAGAATCGCTACCCAGATCGCTGTTGAAGAATACGTTTATATGGCTTGGCACATGTTTAAGAGTGTGAACATTATCTTGAAAACATATTGTTAATGAGATTGTCTGAAAGAAAGCTTTTGCGGAGGATACATATTGATTTCCTCTCGAAATCATTCATGGTGAAAAAATCCCATTACTTATTTTTATTTTTATAATTATTCATCTAAACTTATTGTTTAGGTACAGTAAGAGATCACCTACAATGTGGAGGGCATGTTTAAAGGGTAATTTGCTTCAGTATAGTAGAAGACTTTAAGATAATGATATAATTTTTTTTTAAATATTTGGGGATCTGGTGAGGAGGCACGAAGTGAAAGATGTTGTGAAGGTCACAGTGTTTTATTTGAGTCAGGTTGCCGTATGTGAGATGACTTGAGGACCGATGATGAAGACTCCGGATGCAGGCGGTGAAGTGCTGGTCAATGTGCGGGTCAGTGAGTCGACGCCGCTGCTGGTGACCGGATTCGTTGACGTATCAGGTACTGGAGAAGAGCGTGGGTCTTCCGGGTGCTCCAGTGCTGAACAGGGTAGCCGAAAGGTGCGGTGGACCTGGTTGGCAGATGTGCGGGAGATGGCTTAGACCGGCGAGGATGCCGCGTGATCTAGGTGCGTGGATGTAGCGCTGGTCAGATGTGCTGGAACCAGAGTGCTGTGATCCGGTGTAGCGCTGGCCAGGGACGATGGCCGGGGCGAGGGCGCTGTGATTATCCCGATAGAGTCCATGATTGAACCGTGCAAAGCTGGGTGTAATCGTCCCGCGCGCAGCGGAGGGGCGCGGGTTGTCTCTCGCGAAGTCTTGCTAATTGTTGAACGACTGATGGCTGACTGACTGACGAGTTCCTTCATGCTGTCGCATTTATAAGGTGTAGAACATAAATGTGTAGAATCTTGTCGAACATTTTAGTTGCTATGTAGATATTGCCAAACAAAGATTAAAAAATAAAAGAACATCCAAGAAGCTTGTTTGGAAGAAAATCGAAACTTCTAAAATGACGTTCGAATCAAGCAGTGGCGTACCACTACAAATATATTTAAGAACAGTGCAATTTTATCACAATATAATTTATATATTTCAAAATTAAATTTATTTAAAAGAATACTTAACAATAATTATATAATATTAAAATGTTGGGTTAAAATATAAAAAAAATATTATACGACAAATTAATCATCCATTTAAAGTACAAGATTTCTTATTTTAACATTCTTCATTTGGGAAGATAGATATACAAAAAAAGTTTTAAGGTTATTTAAATGGTAATTAAATATACTGTTTTACAATTTCATATGATAGCACAAATCTTCTTGTCATGCTCTGCTGTACTAGAACATCTGTTCTGCCGTGCGTATCTTGAACAAGTCATGGTGACGAATGTGAACAAAGTTTTCAATCACGTATAACTAATGGAATGGCATTCCAAGATAAATGGGCTATTTGAGTAGAAACACTTAATGAACATTTGTTATTACCGCATTTTTCCGTATTGTCAATACAGACTTTGAAACACGCGTACCTACTCGACTTGTATCTATTCATGTTTATACCACTTCTTACAACTCGTACAAGATTGTTGCTTGCAGCTTTAAACACGAGCGAACAAAAACATAATCATAATTAATTGCGTTGACATTTTACCGGAACCTGATATACACACACGCACTATACGTATAAAACACTGTCATTTTGTAATTGCAAATTAACTTTGATTGATAATCTGAAATTATCGCTCTTTCATGCACCTTAGGTAGATTCATACCTAACCTCCACCCCTCTTATATAGACTACAGCATGTTAAATAAAAATAGATATGTATTAACAAATTTCAAATTCTCTAATGACCTAATAAAGAACTACAGTGAAAAGTATTTGGACTCTAAAAATATATTCATAAAGACACAGATCAACAAACACTGATTCTGAATACATAAGCTTTATTATGTATTATTATACGTAGAATTTATAAATTGTCTTAAACACGAATATAACACCACCTCATTAAAACACACGATTTGGTTGGTTCGTTTGAGTAATATGTCTATGGTATACAAAATCCACATCAACGTTGCCAGTTTGTGGAGAATTCCCCAAATTGCAAGGAATTTCCAAGATTTGTCAAGATATGGGTTTTCGGCGGGGATAACCTTTTTGTGGGGAAAATGTGGGGATTCTGGTCATTTTTTGATATCAACTATATTGAAAATAACATTTTTCAACAATTGAGAGAACAAATTTTGAAAAGTATAATTATGCTAATTTCAAAAGATTTTTTTTTTAATTTTAGAGGTAAAGGAACTTGCGGAGATTTTGTGGGGAATTTAATAATCTCTTCATCTCTAATGGATATTTTAGAACGTATGCATTTGCAACTCCAAGCAGGTTTTTAAATGCCGGTAAATTACATACATACATACACTTTTGGATTTTGATTCAATGCGATAACATCAGTAACGAGATGCTAACTTTTTATCTAGTGTTCTTCGATGTTAAAAGCGGGTAATCTTGAGTCAGTCCATAGATTTGATGCGTTTTCGGGAGAACGGAAAATGAAAACTTTGTAAATTATTTTCACCATTAAAACAAACTTTAACAGTCAAAAAATAAACGTGTTCTTAAGTAAGAAGGCCATTATTGATAAAAAAATAGTTTGCATTTCCTAATTTTAACTTTAAATAAATGTATTGGAAATTATGATGCATGTCCTGGTAGACTTAAGACGATGCCATACGTAGTAATGCAAAATCATGTGTTTTTGGTTTGAAAATTTGGTCGCCTAGAAATGTTTCAGATACTTTAATTGAATACTGTGAGTAGAATACATCTTGGCCTTTGAAATAATCGAGTATTTTTTAGATATGTCTTTTTATAAGCCCAGAAAAAAATAATGTAAAGGCCTATGAAAACTGATTTAAAGTTCAAAATCTCCTACTTACGAACCCATTTTCGGTTATGATTTTATTGTATAATGTGGGAAATTAAACTATTTATAAAATGATCGAAAAAAAATTAAATATTTATGCCTGAACATCCACAAAATAAAATAAAAGGCACTTTTTGGCCATGTTTTTTTCTTGCATAAATCAAAACAGGCGGATGGTGTTAAGCGGGAATTTAAACCTTATCGCCACCTACGTAAGGGTTGTTATTGATAGCGGCTCAATTAAAAATATTACACAACGTAGTGCATCGCCTTAACCATAATTACTGTATTCGTGGGGCGTTGAGGATCGCTGTCAGTGCAGTTGTCGTCAAATGAATGCAATTAATGTCAGAATGTTGAAGAGAATTTCAAATTGGTTTATAATTACGTGAGGAATGAGAGTGCACCGGCAACTGAGAAGGATTATTACTGTTAAATGGTACAATTGAATGACGGACATTACAATAAATGTAAGAATGCATTTAAATATCTTAAAGCTTTTTATTGATAATGCTATAAAACAGGTACCTACATACATAATAAGTCGCCCCGGTAAGAGATCACTATTCGGAAATGAAACGTTGCGTCGCTGAAATGATTTTAGTTATGTTTAGCAACAAGATCTGAAAAGCTTGGTTTTTTCCCTAAATCCGTATTCAAAAAAACAGTCTCCAAACGGGAATGTCATAATTCCACTAGCTCAAGGCAGAAAACAATTTTGTGCGTTTAAAAAAATATACATTATTTTTCTTTCATGTTACAATTTTTGTTTTGTAACTTATGTAATTTTCAGGAAACACTTCCACCATTTCAAAACAAATTAAATAAGTTATTTGTTTTAGAAGCCTTTATAAATTTTAATCAATTTATGAGTTAACGTAGTTGAAGTGTATTACTTGTTAATAAACAAGCCATATTCTTTATCGAGTTTGGATTTCAAAGAAATAATTAATTATATCGATACTTCATTTCCCACGTCCCTTAAATCGAAATTTTAGCTTCTACTGAAGAGCGATAAATGTATTAAGTATCAATTATTTATGTAAAATGAGAACATGAGTTTATATGTATAGTACAAAGGTTAAACTTGTGTGTTGTATCACTTAAAATCACACCGAGTTATCAGATAGAGAAAACCATACAGATAAATCACAGACCAAAAATTAGACAAGTTAAATACCTATTACACAAATTGCACAACAAAAAAAAATTACAAACATTAACATTAAAATTCAAATTCATAATAGCTTATAGGTTACATCCTATTTCTTACAGCTAACCCAACAAATACACATTATATTACATAACCCAACAATTACATGTTAACAAATGTATGTAAATAAAAAAACAGAGGTATTTAATTTATGTAAGGTATTCATTTAAAGTGTAGTGACATATGATAAGGTTAAACGCGACGTCTGTTTCAATCTACGTATTCATAGATGGCGGTAATTTAACTATTTTATTAAAATATGCTTTTTGAAATTTATGCTTTCAAATTTAATATTAAGACGATTTATTTGTTTGCGCCCATACCTAAGAAATATGAATAAATAGTTTTTTTTTATTTATTTAATATTTGTATGTTTTTTACAATAATTATATACAATTTATACATATTATACAGTGTTACAAAGGTAAATAATAATAGCTTTTCCTCACCATTAAGAGACGAGGCTCTTGTGTTTGGTGAGTGAATCCTAGCTCAATTATATGGGATCATGTAAGTAAGAAAATAATATATTTGCAAAACCAAAGGGATAAGTGAGAAATAGGCAAGATTTATCAATAATACAGTTTCAAGATTTGAAGACAATAATAATAAGAGTAAGATATGGACTTTTATAGTAGTTTTAGGTAATTTTTTAATTTAATTTTAAATTCCTGAATATCTTCAATATTTTTTAGATATAATGGAAGGATGTTAAAATATGTTATACCTAGATAGAGATAGGTATTTTGTGTGTGCTTTGTATTAAGTTTTGGGATTTTGATAGTTTTTTGATATCTTGCTGATGAATTGAATTGTAAGTTATTTAACTGTATTTCTTTATAAATTTGTAGAATTGAATATTTTTTATATATATTGTCTATTGTGGGTACACTGAATATTGAAAAGAGAAATTAATTAGATAATAAATTAATTACGCCCGTACATACGCTATATGAATATGAATAAATATTTTTGTGCGTATAAATCTCAATTCTAGCAAGAAAGGCATACAAATTCAATATTGTATTCATGATTCAATCCAATATTGTATTTGTATGCCTTTCTTGAAAGAATTGAGATTGTATACGGACAAAAATATTTCTTCATATTCATATAGCGTATGTACGGGCGCAAAAAAATAATTCGAATTAATATTGTAAAGAATAACTTGCAAAAAGCATATTTTAATAAAATAATAGAATCTCCCTTTCAAACCATTTTTGAACGCTTACTACGGGGCCTTGAAAGAATTTATTTAAAATTTATTTCGTGGATATTTTTTATTTTTTCTTCGTGATATAATTTCATCGTGTCACCCATATATGTATTTTGATGTCTGTGATGTCACCCCATTTAATGTAAGAAGTTTCTAGAACATTTTATAGCTCCATGACTCATGGTGTAAACGGTCTAAAAGTATCAAAAGTCTTTCATCTTTCCCGTATTTATTCGAGATTTTATAAGATTTTTCCGCGCACGACGAAAGTAAAAGTTTTAGATTTTTATCGCCGCGCTGCAATTGTAAAAGTTGCAAACTAACCCCTATGCAATTTCAACTATGAGACAATATCTCCACATCCGGCGGATTACCGAGTCTGCCGAGGCCATTAGAGGCTTTATAAATAAACTGGCGGAAACGGAACAAGGAGTTGGATACGATAATTACGTAGTGAATTCCTGGAGATCTAACCAATTACTACAGTCTGGAGGGCGAATAAACTAGTTTATTAGAAATGTCACGAAGGACGGTGTGATGATATAAACTAGGGTTAATGACCGTTGCACTCTTTTTGACGATATACCTGCATCTAAAATTCTTCTTATGGGCGAATGCTGCTGATAGCTCCGTCGTGACCACTCTTTTTTACTCTTATCTGACGCATGTAACAGAAATCGAGTACTATAAATGTAGTGACTTTGATTTATTTTAAAATTATATAAATTCTCTATAAAACTAAATAATGATTTTATATAAACATAAGTGTCGGTCACATGTATGGCTCATGTTTAAAACATTGAAACATACCTACTTTAAAAAAATATACATGTGCTTGGGGAATCAAAAAACATGATGATAAATTCGCTTTTCCCAGTGGGGGACTTTGATTATACCCCAATTACGTTACAATTATATCCCAATCCCAAACATTTTCGTTAAAAAATACTTATTCGAATATGCGACAAGTTGTGGAATGTATCGATAGAGGCTTATATATATTTTACATAATAATAAAATAAAATAAAATACTTTTTGTTTTAAAACCACGAGTTTTTAATATTTTTTATAACCGACCGGTTTCGCTTTACTCAAGCATCTTCAGGGTACAAATTATTAATGTAAATATTTTATTTTAAGTATTACTAGTATTAAGTACAAAGTATTTTATTTTATTTTATTAAATATGTCAAACCACAACGTGATTGCTTTCTACAATAATATATATTTTACAATTTAAATGTCATGAAATTATTAAGAATCTTATAATTTTTGAGGAATTCATAAAATGTTCATTTATTTTTCTCTGTCAATAAAAAAATAAAAAAATAAAACATCTCTACGAATGTTCGAATACAACTAGAAATCAACTAATTTGGTACTTAATTTTTGATGCGACGTTGTATCCACGTTGCTCGAAAATATATCATTAAAAGTCGAGAATAATTTCTGAGTAATAGCAAAAATTATTTCAGATGTCCGCATTGATCAAAGTTGCCCCCTGATTCAAAAATCACCCCATATTATGATATGCATAATGGGAATAGAGGATGGAAAGTGATATGGTATTGGAACACACTTCATATTTATACTTCGACTAATATATACTCATCTGTTATTGCGTTATTATTTTTATTTAACGTTATATTACTTGACTCACGGTGATCTATTCACTTGTCTGAATTCAGAATGTTGGTCTTTGCGAACTTAAACATAGTTATCAATACTTTTTATCCATCTTAATTAAATCGAATTCTACAAATATTTCATCAATGACAACAGATATAACAATTATAAATTCCCACTCTCCATAAGGATAAGGGAATTCTGTTTTCCACTGGTACCCGACTGCTAACAATGTATAAATGTCATTTAGTAACTAGGTATATTTTTTAATTTTTTATTTTTTTATTTATATATATAAAGTAAATACACGATTATACATATATTATACATGATATTCATTGAACATTTCAATTACCCAGTTAGTAGAGAAATCTCGGGTCTAGCTGGGGAGTTAGTCTATTTACTAATTAAATACATAATATTTATAAATAGTTAAGGTGCTCATAAATAGTAGGCATCATTATTAGTACAAAAATACAGTATCTAAGTATTAAAAAGACAAAAGTAAAAAAAAAATAATAACAGTACATAAATAATTGCAACAATGTATGTATATATATCTGAAAATTATCGATAATTGTGTAGGTTTTCTGCAAAAAAAAGTAATGTCAGTTGTTTTTTAAATTTCAAATAGTTTTTTTCACTTTTTATTATATCAGGTAAATCGTTGAATAGCTTAGGGCTTAAGTATTGATAATGGTGTTGTGCAGCTGTCGTGTTGCATCTAGGTACATATATCTTTGTGTATGCAGCACCCTTGCAGCATGTTATCATCTCTACGGACTGCAATACATGAATGCAGTTCTTGACTACATTTAAAACATTTTAGAGCTATCAAATGAAACTCATCTCATTACATGCCAATAAATATATTATGTTTGTAAAAACGACTTATTTTGAATTTTAATACAGATGTGAATAACCTTATTTCATTTATATTTCATAATTTTTGGGGAATTAAGTTTTTGCAATATTTACGTTACATCAAAAAAACAAACAATAATATTGTTTCTTTTGATTTTATCTTTTTTTACGTTAGAATTTTCAACCTCACTAGGACAAGCCTGTGTTGAGGTTAATAATTTTACAAAAAATAAAAATAACACAAGGATTATATATTAAGAGAACAATATTGTTACATTAACGTTTCTACGAAACGGGTACCTACATGGTACCTCTTAATCTAATTCCAGCCAATGCATTATAGTACAATGTAGTAAACATGTAGGGTGACCATGATATATATTGATATTTAATTACAAAAAAAATTATTTATATACTATCATTTTAAAAAGGAGAGTAGAAAGAAACTACATTATAAACGGAAAAAGATGAAAAAATATACATATACAACATATTATGCTAAAATTTAAAAAGACGAAGATAAAAAAAATGGAAATCATCGACGAGCATAAATAATTTAACATTCTTTTTAAATGTACACGAGGTATTTTCTGTTTATTTTTTACCACAATATTTCCATCTTGTGATAAGAAATTAACAGAATTTACAGAACATTATTGTTATATAACTTAAGAACCCGCATTCTGAATTTATATTATATTTTCTTTGAACATCTTAAGTGTTCGAGCTCGTAAAATATAAAATTTAAAGTTAAGTAATAGTTTTTTTAAAAGATCATTTTTATACATTTGCCTAGCTGAAAAAGTATTATATGAAATTCGCTATGCTCCAAATAATATAAAAACACATCTGGTTCTGTTATTTAATAAGTTATGGGTATTAAAAAATTCTCAATGTTTCTTTAAATGCTACTTAAGATATTTACCGAGAGATATTAGCTCTATTTTAAATAATTCATGCTTAATTAAATATTATCGATTATATTTATACTTTATAATTGTTTTATTAGCGTGCTCCCTCTGACATTAGTATTTAAAAATCCCCATTTCAAATCATCTTCATTTTCTTTTCATAAACAATATATATATATAAACAACAGCAGAATTATATAAACAATAACAGAAAAGTTATTCGTGACAAAGATTAAAAATTCCTTTAAGATGTTATTTTTTTATACTTATTTATTTGTTTATTATTCATTAAGGCTCTATCGGGCTTTTACAGAGGAAATCGACAGTTTATGTATGTAAGTATAAAAAAATACATGGATAATAGCTAAACCATATACAAACAAAAAAATCAAACGCTTATACCAAGATTAACATCAAATCCAATTAGTAACACCTGATGTTGTAAATAGAGCAAAGTTTCAATAAATCAAATTATATTTATTTATTTATTAACGCCGATTATAACGGCTTTTACAAAAGAATAACAATTGTTTTACATATGAATACAGAATATACATTGATAAAAAAAAATAGAAATATAAAATACATAAAAGAGAACAATAGAAATAGTAGTATCAACATAAAAAAGTACAATGAGTAGGTTATTATAAATACAATCCAACATATTATAAATCCGGATATTATGTAATGAGTGTTAAGAAATTAATACTTTAAAACTGTATTTGATTATAGTCAATCTGAGAAGCGCTGACAGACAGTTTTAATTAAGTAGTGTTTGTATGAGGTTAACTAGCAATGTTTATAGGTTCATCCAAAACATATTTATTTCCAAGTACATGTAGGCGATTCATTATGGAATTGAGTTCAGCGTTAGATCCTGTATTGTTGCAATGATAGGGTAATTTGAAACGAACTGATCGACTAGGTACATTGAAACATATTAACGAAAGAAGTTCAGGGGAGTTCAAAAGGTTGGTAACGATTTTAAATAAATAAAATAGGTCAAAACAAATTCTTCTTTCTTTTAATGTATCGAGTCCCAATAATTGTAACAGAGAGGGGTAATTAATGTTTTCGATGAATATTCCCAATATAAAATTAATATAACGTAAAAATTTATGTTGGACTCGCTCAAGGGAATTCTCATGTACACTGTAGTAAGGACTCCAAATGGTGGTGTCAAATTCTAGTTGGCTTCTAACAAGTGAAGTGTAAAGTAATTTGACAGTTTTTAAATTTTTAAAATCCTTTGAAATCCTTAAGACAAATCCTAACATTTGCATTGCTTTAATTTTATTATACATATCAAGTATGCATACAGTCATTAACAAGCGTGTAAATAAAACAAATAAACTTAAGAGAGAGTTTTTAATTTAAGTATACATTTATATTTAATGAATTTTAACATGGATATAATGTTTATGTAATTATTACGTACTCTGTTTAAACAAAAAATATTTACAGTTTGTTTTATATTTATTCACCTAGACAGAAGAGCTTGTGGAGCGCGCAGTTTCATTAAACTGAATCTGATTTAGCAACTCCAGGCATTGAATATTATTGTTAAATAATTTATACAAGGTATCTACTTTAAACAAACTTTCTTTTACTTTTAATTGTCATTATTTTCTCGTTCGGAACAATCGTAATCATAGAAATAAAAGCAAGCATCGTTGCAAATTAGATACAATATTAGGTATAACACCTCTCCAGATCGTTGTAAAATATTTTCCAACTTTCTCTTCACTAATTTGTAAGTTGTAAGGCGGATTAGATTACGAAGGAAATTTATTTGTTGTACCTGCTTGTTATTTGCTCAACACTTCGAGTGTTGAGCAAATAACAAGCTTCACTGTTAAGGCGTCAGCCTCTTCAATACGATACTCAAAGCTATGCAAAATTGCGAAAAAGATAAGAACTTAGGGAGCGCTGAGCTGACGAGAAAAGTTGCTGGTTTAACATTTAAATGAAGATGGTAATGTAAAACTTAGTTAAAAAAGGTTTCCTTTCTTTGGCATTGATATAAATTATTCAAAATTACAGTCGCACTTGATACTGAAATGCCTATTGTACAACTAATATAGGTTGTTATGAGTTATGACTCGAAGCGAAGAGTTTTCTTTGTAGTGATTACGTGAAATAACACCACATCACTCAGAGTAACAAAGTTTAAAGTGTACAAATTTTAGTTACCCCATTACACGTACTTATACATCCGCCGCAACATTTTTTTTGAGTTACCTCTATGTAATATACGCATATAGTTTTTGTTGAACATGAGTGTTTTGTAAAGTGTGGGACCACCATAGATGAGATTTGGGGATGGGAATGGGTGTGAAAAGGATATCTCTACTTTTCTTAAAATTTTGTGTTGTCTGCCTGTTTTATACTTGTTCAGAATGAGTCCTGGAATTAGTTCACTTAAGTTATAAGTGCAAATCGATGCTGCATAATAATATTATGATATATAGGTATCTCTGGAACTATACATGATCTACCTATTTTGAAATTAGTTAGTTTGTATGTGCCTAACGGTGACCGGATAAATCATCACAATGATAATTCATCACATATTTAAAAAGTTATATAAAGTCATGGAAAGTGATGAAACAAAAACTTTATTAACTGGGTTAAGTAGGTTAGGTAAGGTTAGGTTAAAAAAATTTTTTTTTTCATGGTTTCTAATGACTTTTTAAAAGTGTGTTGAATTGTCACTGTGTTGAGTTATCAGGGAACCGTGCCTAACAAGTGCACTTTTTTATGCTCCGAAAGCGAGGACTTCTGCCTATCAAAAGCGAGAACTGCTTCTGCATTGACCATCGAAATCTTCAACGTCACTTACATACAGTTCAGCAACTATCTTTTCATGTAAGTCAAAAAATAGTAAAACTACCTCCACGACATTTTAATACTTACTCAAATTTGTAAACTTCTCCGCAATATATCGGTGTATATCCGTGTTATGTAGAAAATCAAGCAATAAATTAAATACATACACACGAACACAGAATTCACTAAAATGTCACAAGTACACACACACACACACTTTACACGACAACATGATAACATTTACTATACAGGGTGTCCGGGGGTAAAGTGCAGTAACTTCGTGGGGGGATTCTACATGATCGTAGGAGTAAAAAAGATAAATAACTTTTTCCGAAATTCCAATTTTTTCTTTTTCATACAAAAAGACATACCTGCTAAAATGCCATAGTGTAGGTGCAAACTTACCCGATAAATTCGCAAGTGTGAACGTGGCAACGTTGCATATTGTGAGTGGCGCGTATCCATGGAAACCGCATGTGAATTGTAAACAATAACAACACAGAGTTCGCCGTA
The DNA here is from genome assembly GCA_026573805.1 of Hesperophylax magnus. Lineage (NCBI taxonomy): Eukaryota > Metazoa > Arthropoda > Insecta > Trichoptera > Limnephilidae > Hesperophylax > Hesperophylax magnus. Next base: position 15,561,758 of record JAIUSX010000084.1, read on the forward strand.
TGTTTTGATATTTTACCAAATTCAAAAGAGAACTGCACTAAGATCACGTTACACTTTTTATTATAAAAAATATTAATAACTCATTGAACACTTAACTAATTTCATCGCTTTTTACTAATTTAAAATATTTTCAAAATGTCCACCTTCTGCTTGTAGGCAAGTATGTAAACGTACAGTAATATTATTTATAATTCGTACATTGTGGCGTATTTCATCTGCGGCTTCGTGAATACGTAACCGGAGATCTTCGACGTTATTTACTTCTTTGGCGTAAACTTTATCCTTCATCGCACCCCAAAAGAAAAAATCTAACGGTGTCAAGTCTGGAGAACGCGCCGGCCATGGCGAAGTACTCCCTCGTCCAATCCAACGATCTGGGAATTGTTCGTCTAGGTAGCGACGAACGGCAAGTCCGAAATGTGGTGGAGCTCCATCCTGTTGAAACCACATTTCACGTCTTCTATTTAAATCAACTTCTTCCAAAAGAACGGGAAGGTCATTCTTCAAGAAATCCAGGTAATTTATTGAATTAAGCCTAGGTGGCAACACATGCGGTCCTATAATTTGATTGTTAATAATTCCAGCCCAAACGTTAACGGAGAATTGAACTTGATGGTGCAACTGCCTTACGGAGCGCGGGTTTTCTTCCGCCCATTCATGCAAGTTATGCAGGTTTATCACACCAGTTCTGTTGAACTGGGCCTCGTCCGTCCAAAGGATGTTCCCAATGAAGTTCGGGTTATTAAGTTGCTTACGAAGTAGCCACTGACAATATGCAATCCTTGATACGGGGTCACGTTCCAGAAGGCCTTGCACGCACCGATAATGGAACGGGTGCATTCCGTACGTCTTGAAGAGATCCCAGATAGAACTCTTAGGAACACCAGTCATTGCGGAAATTCTACGAAGCGACAATGTAGGATCATTTACAATTGTAGCCATGATGAAGTCTTCGTCCGCTATTGGTAAATTAATAGCATTGTTGCTTCGGGGTCTTCGGACAATTCCTTGTTCGCGAATAAGTGCATGCGTTTGAACAAAAACACGAGCGTTGGGCACATTACGATTCGGAAAACGACGTGCATATTCCCGGCGCGCCGCTTCGGAATTTCCACCATGTAGTCCATAAAAATAATGAATATCTGCCCGTTCTTCGTTGGTAAAGCGAGGCATTGTCACAATAATTCTGTATTAAAATTACGCACAAAAGAAACACATTTTTAACAGTTAGGTTACTCTTAAACTAAATAAAACTCGATGTTTAAGGAAAACACGCACCGAATAAAGATGTACTTTTTAGTAAGACTTAAACACTAGATAAAGACACTAAATTAACAAGTTTTTATTTAAATGAGACTTTTAACACTAGATAAATTAAATTTTCAAAGTTGTTTACTCCGCGCGTCAAATACATTACATTCAAAGCACAGACGTTTTCTTACTGAAGGGGCGCGGGATGTAGATTTGGCAACGACGAAAAAAAGAATGCCGTCTAGGCACGTCGGAGAAATTTTTCGTTATTAGCTTAAAAGTACATCTAAAAGTTGGAATTTCAGAAAAAGTTATTTTTCTTTTTTACTCCTACGATCACGTAGAATCACCTCCCGAAGTTACTGCACTTTACCACCGGACACCCTGTATACATGATGAAATACATTTAAACACCATAAACGATGTGAAAAGCAATCCATTGGCTACGAGGGGGGGTATTTATATAATTGCTTTCCAAACGATATTAAAAATAAGAACTTTGGGTACCTGTATTTAAAAAATACATATATTTTCCTAAAATTAAATGAACAAAATATTCAGTACCAAAATATTATATTTAGGTTACCATACTAATTAAATAGTTGAAAATGTAATTTTCTTAATTCTGGAATTAAAAATAATGTAAAAAGAAATAGAGTTTTTGGCAAAGTATGTGGCGATTTTGTCCAGTACTTCGCATAAACATTTAAATCATTTTTCAATGTTAATATTGTTTTATCTTCTATTATAAAATCGTTTCAATTATTCTTGCAATATTTAAACAGGTAGCGGATTTTTTTTAAGGATTTCACGTAGGTTAAGGGGATTATGATTTACCTAATATCTTAAAAAACAATCCAAAGTTCCGAAACGTGTGTAATTTCGGACTGCAGCCTCAGGGTGAAGATTTCGTTGACGATAGACCTCCGATAGGAGAGGGCACCAGAAGAAGAAGACGTACGTAGTTTTTGTTAGAAACTAAACGTTTACAGCTTTTTACCGTTCTTAATAGCTTTTTTACTGTCAGGTTTCATGACAGAGGAGATGGCTTGCAGCTTGCTACCTGCCTCACGTATGGGAAATACATTATTCTGAACGTCACTTAAACAGTATAAAATGTTGTCTCTCTTGTCTAACATATTCTTACATCCGAGTCGCTGGCGGCATCGGAGGAGCTGCATTGGACAAGTGACGTGTGTCAGAGAACCTGCTACTCAATGATGTAGAAATAAGACAAGATTTGCATAATATACTGAAAAAGGTAATACGCGAGACGGTTAGATGATAAAATACAAATTAATTTGAAACGTTAGTTGCAACTTGTAACTATATCCTCGTATTTGGTTTTATTGAATAGATTAGCATCGATGTTATTTTTTTAATGTTTTCAATGTCATAGCATAAAGGATAACAAATTATTATGAGCAATAATTAGTTGCCTGAAATATTCATCCAAATTGAAAATATCTCCCGAGTAAAAATAAATGACGCCGACGGGAGTTGAAGAAGTTGAATTGAAGTCAAAAAATTTCAGCAACAAATGTAGATATAATATGTCTAGACGCCATCTAGTGGGAAATTTAACAGTAACAAACCTTTCCTACAAAAATAAGTTTACAGGTGCAAAAATGTAATAAACAGTAATTGTTGATTGAAGTATTAGTACATATTGACTTATTTGACGGGTTGGGAATAAGCCGACCTAGCTCAGTGGTCCAGAGCACCTGACCGGACATCAGAAGGAGTGGGTTCAATACCATATTATATTTCAGGCGACTAATTATTGCTTATAATAATTTAGCACAGATATATCTGGTCGATGTTGGTTATTTAACTTAATTCCTAATAATTATTGTAAAAAGGTGTTAAGGTTAATTATCACATATATAATAGCTGAAGCACCCGGCGTTGCCCGGATTTACTCTGCTTTAAGGGGTGGAAAAGTGGATGGGGTCATTTTTAAATATTTCATGTAGACTTGATCTTGTTTTTTATTTTTATATTTATAAATTTTACAAGTTACATTTTTTGTGATTTTCTCAACTAACATACTAGGCTCATACCCATATGAGCAATTATATATTAGTATATAAATTAGCAATACTCATACCATAATGAGTATTGTTAATTTATTTATTGCAGGCTTGTAACAAATGAATTAACAGTTAAATGGGAATATACAGGGTTTTCCAATAAGAGGTGTTATTTTGATATTCAATCGTAACAGATCAATGGTTTCGTTGCTTCAAAGTAAACGTTGTCCAGATCAATACCATCTAATTCCGGCCATAAAAAATCATTAATCATCTCTCGATAGCGCAATCCATTCACCGTAACTGTTGCTCCAGCCTCATTTTCGAAAAAGTAAGGTCCAATGACTCCGCTGGACCATAAACCGCACCAAACAGTCACACATTGCGACAATTTTACTTGTTGACGAAGCCACCGAGGTGGAAATGGGCCTCATCACTCAAGATGATTTGCATTTGATTCATTCAAGTGAATTTTAATAACTTCTAATAAAAACACATAAATTTGTTTTTGACCACTATAGTTTTATTTTCACTCTACCGGTTTCGGAAGAACCCTTCCTTCGTCAGGAGAATATTTCATACTGATCTACTACACAAAATAATAATAATTTGTCTTAGAGTCCTATTCTAGACATATTTCCAGTTAACCGCTCTGTTCTTCCTGGAATTCCCGTAATTACCCCTTCCACTTTGTCCACCCCTCCCTCAAACACTTAATATTTTTGTATTTATATGTCAATATTTTGTGTAATAGATCAGTTTTAAATATTCTCCTGACGAAGGAAGGGTTCTTCCGAAACCGGTAGAATGAAAATAAAACTATAGTGGTCAAAAACAAATTTATGTGTTTTTATTATAAATTATGATGAGCCACAAAGTGAATGCTTTTTACAATTACGTTTAATAACTTCAATGCGTTGTTAAAGCGTGTATCATTCCATTTTTATTAATGACGTAGTTTCAACTTGTCAAATGTCAAAAAATGACAGCTTCAAAAGTAACATATACCGAAATAGCGGGCTATTCAAAATAACACCTCTTATCGGAAAATCGTGTATTATCATGTTCGAATACGTGTACCGACATCGAATATATTCGCAGTTTATTAAAAGTTTATCGAAAAACCTGTTAATTTGTTCTTTAAAGGCCTGCAATCCCGTTTTTAACCGTATTACTCAAGTACTGCATTGACTCAATCGTTGATAGGTCGTTTAAAATGCTTAGCTTCGTGCTACGTGTAAGTAAGTAAGTATTCAGTAATCTGCGTACAATCGTGATCTTATATTTCGCATTAGTCCGAAGTAGACTGGAATATGCATCGCCAATTTGGAATCCACAATAGAAAATTTAGATAGATAGTATAGAACGTATCCAAAACAAATTTATACAATATATTTATCAACAATATCTTTGAATATTCATTTAAAACTTTGCAGCAAAGGCAAGTAGTAGCTGACGCAATGTTTATTTATAGAATTTTAAATAATAAAATCGACCGTACCGAACTTCTGTCCCTTATTAATTTCAACATACCTTTGAGACGTACACGAATACAGCCTCGTACACAAATGCAGCCTCTAATTCGCCAATTAACCGAGCTCTTCATACTCTAAATAATATTTGTCTAAACTCAAACATTGACATTTTTTCGGATTCACTGCCCAAATTCAAACGTGGCATCATGTCAATAATTTAAACGGTTCAATGCGCATACATATAGACACACACACCTATATACTACACACGTCACCTGGTAATTAAGGAATAAACATACCACTTAGCAGACATTACAAGGAAACATATCATAGGTACCCAAAATGAAGTGTCTTATCCCTATATATATATATATTATTTTTTTTTAATTATATTTATTCAATAAAAAAATTTACAATGTGTGATATACATATATATATTTCACTAGTAATAAGATGAAAGATATTATGATATGATTAATATTTATTATTTTTCAATGTTCTCTCATAATAAGCAATTGCTTGTGTGTATGGGATGAGGTATTATTTGTTTAGTTTCTTAGATTTTTATTTTATTTTTTAAATTTTTGTTTTTCTTTTATTTATTTACGTTTTTTAAAATTTAGTTTAGGTTTTCAGTATATTTTTTTAATTGTGTTTTGAATTCTATGAAACTATCATTTAGTGATCTTATATTTTCTGGCAATTTATTGAAGAAATTTGTTCCTAAGCATATTGTTTCATCACTGCAAATCATGTACTGTTTGTTTCTATAAAGTAAATAAAATATAAAAAAATATCAATAATTTTAAGAGATTCTTAATAAATTAGAAATAGTCATTTTTCTCCGTGCTTACATGAAGGTTTCGTTCTGAAGGTCAAGTGTACAAAATTTCACAAATCTTGGTATAAAACTATAGATTTGTATAAAAATCTTATCCACAGGTTAATCATAAATTTTGTTTGAACCCCTTAAAAATTCAGTAAGAATTAATAGATTTTGAGAAGATCTTTTAATTTTCAGATGATTTAATTTATGAATGGATCATGTATTATTTTTTGCATTAGATCATTTTTCGGGAAAGTGCGTCGAGGGAAATGACTTAGGGAGTGAATTAAAAAGTCTTGAAGATACCTGTGATTCAGGTGGGAGGAAACACAGTGTTGGACGTCGTTCCACTTCCAAGTTGTCGAGCATACTTCACAATTCTCACGTCAAAATGTTAACCGTTTAAAAGTCCAGGAGATCGGTGTATCTATCGATTATTAAATGTATCAATGACCTTCTAAATAGTATAATATGTTGTAGATATATAAGATTTAGGGTGGTATATTCTATGGTAGAACAAACACAACATTTTCAACTGACGTAGGTATATTACATTCTAAAGATTGCAATCGGTTCATCAAGATAAAATAATTAATACGATAGCAACTTGTACCAACGTGAATCGATCATTCAGTTTCGTGCAAGAAAAAATATTTTAAATCAAGCTGATAAAACATATTATAAGAATTTTATACAAAGAACAAACACTTGTATATTTTACGCGGTGTCCAGAAACTAGTGGTAGAAGCGGGAAACTGTTGAATCTACCTCACATAGAGAACCCAAAAAACATTTTTTTTCAATCTGTGCATTTCGATTTTTTTCGGAAATTAATAAAACTTTTGAAGGCAGCTCTAGACTTCGCCGATTTTAAAAGACATTAAAGAGCATATTAACCCTCTAGCGACTGATTTTGTTGAAATTTGATTTCCACCTTCACTTTATTCATCAATCACCATTTCAATTCATCAGTTTTCTACTTGTGCTACGATTTTCTGGACACCGTGCATGGTTAAAAATAATTTAAAACATTTGATATTCAAAACGTTCCCAACTGATGTCCCCTACTAAATTTTGCATGAAAGAATCTATCAAATGGCCGGTTCGTTTTGATACATAATCAAAAGATTTTTTCAGCTATCTAGGATTTCCAAACCAGAAGCACTTAGTATTAAAAATGCTGAAAGAAAACGAAATCCACATAGCATCTTATAATAAAAGTTTTTGAACATTGCAGTAAGTAAGTACTGAACACTGAACGCTGAACACTTGTATTAATGGATGTGGTCCGGCTCTAAGGACCACATCCATTACGTGCTTCATAAGTCTTTCGAATTCGATTCGCGTACGTGTAATAAAATCTTCACAATCTTGTTTCGGTGGGAGACGTGCCTTAACTGCTGATAACATCACTGCGATTGGATCGTAAAATATTAATTAGGGTTTAATGTTATCAATCAAATTTGGCATTCCGTCAGGAGATAAAATAATAAAATCCCAGCGAGCGATTAAAGCATTCGGGCAAAAAGTGACCGATTTGTGTATTATTTATTGGGACGTATTCAATCTTACAGATGGACATCTTAGCTTTTCTTTCATACATAATTAATTCTCTGTGATGCCCGAAAGTCTATCTCAAGATGTTTTATCAAGATTTTTTTAAGCGTTCGTGTATTTATCTTTTTGAAAAATGGTTTAATTTTTTTATTTGCAGATTTTTTTCGCATTCTGGTCTTGTTGGTCACGAATTTTTTTTAGAAATAAAGAGTGTTCAGTAAGTTTTCGTGCATCTAGGTTCGTAATTTATTAATATAAAGTCCGAAGAGATAGAAGGGATAGGGATGGTATCCTGATCTTTTTCCATCGTGAATGTAGGTATAAAAGCTTGAAAAGCGAGTATTTTTCACGCGATCAGACATTTTCCGTCTTGCTTTATTATTATTATTATTGTGTCCAAATTATCGTAGTATGTCCAAGTCCAAGAGTGATCATCAGATGATGAGAGTTCATCTCAGTATCACTGAAGTGAAAGACCAATTTTCAGAATTGGAAAGATGCTCGACACACCGAAAAAAACAAGTGATATTGCTTTATTGAACATCTCTTCAAATTATTAGTCATTCTGTTAAAAATGGGACTGTAAGCCGCTTCCTGATAGAGTTTTGGTAAATTTGTAATAATATGGGAAAACGTGTTCATCCACCTGCGTTGGTCTTAATAATTTTTTTTTAAATATTTATTAACCAATAAATTAACATTATTTTTTTGGTATAATCCACCTCACTAGGCTGAGCCTGTTCCGAGGTGGCGGAAGTTTGATCTAATTTTAGATAATGCGAATTTACATAGAATCAAAGATATAAATAAAAAGATATATAGAAAATATAAAAAAGATGAAGAATTAGATAGATAAGAATTTTAAAAAGAAAAATATAAGAAATAATGAACATAAAAATAAATGCATGAGAACAAAAGAGAAAAATTCAGGCGTGGAGTGTGCTATAATTTATGGTATTGTAGATGTTATCTGTCCGCAGTATACAATGCCTTTGTTGACTATCCATGTGTGGATTTTGTGTCTTATATTTACACTTATTGCCAGGTCTTTAATATCTTTTTCCATTAAATTGAAAATTTTTGGGGCCAGATTATGAAAATGTCTTTGTCCATAGGTGGTATTTATCTTCGGGGTCACGTGTTGATGTCTGTTTCTTGTTTCGTAATTATGTTGTATAGTATTTTTTTTTATTTTTTTATTTTTTATTAATATCAATAGCAAAATTTGTACATTATGTAGGTTTAAAGTATAATATAAGTATATTTTTTGTATTTTTTTCACAGTCCTCCTCACTAGGGTTTCCTGTTCTGAGGCGGCCTGTAGTTTTTCTTAAATTTTTGTATTTAGTTTTGAATTGTCTTTACATTGTCTTCATAATGTTTGTAAGTTGATTATTACTTTGATCTCTAAGCCATGTTTTGACTTTTGTTTTAAATATATTCATTTCGTTTATTTTTTTGGTTTCATTTGGTAGAGCATTGAACAATTTTATAGCATGGAATTTATTATTTCTCTGTCCAAAGGATGTGTTCAAACTGGGAGTAATCAGGATATTTTCGCTTTTTGCCCTGGTTGTGTATTTATGTCGGGCAGTGGAGTATTCGGATATGTTTTTTTTCAGTTTAAATAAAATATTTTTTGAATATAGTTTCTGTACATTGTAAACATTGAAGTTTTTGAATATTTCTTCTGTCGGAGTTCTAAGCGGAACTTTCAGTATAGTCTTTAATACTCCTTTTTGTGCTATATTGAGCCGCTCTGTGTGAGTGCTAAAGGCAGACCCCCATCCAGTTATTCCGTACTCTATTTGTGATTGACACAAAGCATAGTATACTTTTTTAATATCGTTTATATTGAGGATATTGCGAATGTTTCTAAAGAAGTATATGTACCTGGTTAGTTTTTTTGTAATTACATCTATATGTGAGTTCCAACGGAGATTATCATCAATTTCAATTCCAAGATATTTGATGCTTTTGGAGTGTGCTATAGTGGGACAGAGGCATGATAAGCCTTGATTTTTTTGATAAATTCCTTGACATGAATGTAATTTGAGATTAAGGTCCTCTGACGGCTGCCCTCTGGCTGTTTTAGAAAATGTCAGATATTTTGTTTTATTGACATTAAGCGTCAGGGAGTTTCTTTTAAGCCAGTTTTGCAGGAGACCAAGTCCGTGTTCAGCTTCTTTGTAGGTATTTATCCAATCTTTTTCTTTAAATAAAATTACTGTGTCATCAGCAAAACTAATGATTTTTCCTCTTGTTTCTAGGTTACAGATATCATTAATGTATATTAAAAATAATATCGGACCTAGTACGCTTCCTTGTGGTACTCCATGGTTGATTAGGAGAGGTTTTTCTTTTTCTCTTATTAATTTGGACGCTCTGTGTACGCTCCGTCATATAGCTTTTTAGTAAGTTTAGTGTTGTACATGACATACCAATTTTTGAAAGTTTTGAAAAAAGTATTTTGTGATCTATTGTGTCAAAAGCCTTTTGTAAGTCTATGAAGATTGCCAAAGTTTTTTCTCCACTGTCTAAACTTTTAGTGATCATATCGGTAATTTTTTCTATGGCGTCACTAGTACTTAAGTTCTCCCTAAATCCATGCTGAGTTTTTGATAATTTTTTATTGTCTTCTAAGTAGGATAAGAGTTGTTTTTTTAGTATTCTTTCCAATATTTTTGAAAATGTATTTAGTAGGCTTATTGGTCGGTAATTGTTTATGTCATTTTTACATCCTTGTTTAAATATTGGTATAACAATCGCTTTTTTGAGGGCTGTAGGGAATATGCTATTCGTTATAGACATGTTGACTAAGTATGTAAGTGGTTCGATAAGTTCTTTACAGAGATATTTTATTGCGTTGGTTGAGATTGTGTCCTCCCCTGAAGAAATATTTGATTTTAAAGAAGAAATTGTGTTTTTGATATCGTCAGCTGTAATTTGTTTAAAATTGAGCTGATTTCCTTGCTCAGGTGGTTCGTTTATTTGTACATCTTCATTACATTTTGTAACTTGCTTTGCTAGATTTGATCCTATATTTATGAAAAAATTATTGACGTATTCAAGTATTTGGTCAGGATTATCAGCGTATGTCCTGGGAACATTGTTTATATTCAGCACGTCAATTGATGTAACGTTGGCAGATTTAGAACTGGTTATTTCATTTATTATTTGCCACATTTTCCTGGGATTTTGTTTACAATCTACAATTTTTTTCTTATAGTAGGTTTCTTTTGTACACATAATAACTTTTTTGCAAATGTTTCTGTATCTTTTGTAGTATCTTAACATGTGTATATCGTATGGAATTTTTTTAAGTTTCTTGTGTAACTCGTCTCTTTTTCTTATGCAGTTTATAACATTCTGTGTAATCCATGGTTTAATATGTACATTTTTGTGTGAGATTTTCTTATTAATTTTTGTGGTATTAGCTAGTATGTTATTCTGAAGAAGTTCTATGAAATAATTCCATGCATCATTTGTATTGTTCAAACTTTGCAGTTTTTTCCAATCGGTACATTGTAGATTATGTTTAATGATGTTCCAGTTGATTTCTGTTTTTTCTGTTGTTAATGGTTTTTTCTTCATTTTATTTGACTTGTTTATTTTTATTGAAAGCATAGTTGTATAATGATCGGTTATAGTTGAATTAAATACAACAGTTTGAGTAATGTCTTTTGTTTTACTCATTATATGGTCTATGCAACTTTCACTGTTGTCCACTTTTCGAGTAGGAACATTTATTAAGCTTTCCAGTCCATGGGATGCTAGCATCGGCAGATATTGAATTCGCTTAGGGTGTCCATTTTCTAAAATATTTAAATTAACATCTCCAATAATAAATATGTTTTTCGTTTCTTTAAGAAGGCAGAGTTCCTTGTCTACGGATTTAAGGAATGGGTCGATGTTTCTTGTTGAGGGCGATCGATAGATTGCTAATATAGCTTTTTCTTTATTGATTTTAATTTTTAAACAATTGGCATTTGTGATAATAATTTCTTCAACTTCGGCTTTTATTTCGTTTTTAATGTATATAATTACACCATCGTTTTGTTTTTTGTTATTCAAACTTGAGTAGGTTGTATATCCAGCATTTTCCAATTTCATGTATTTATGATTTATCCAACATTCAGTAAGTATTATTATTTGAAAATTAACTTTTAAATATTTCAATAAAATTTGCAATTCATCAAAAATTTTTCTTATGCTTCTTATGTTTTTGTGTAGTATATTGAAAGAGTTGTTATTTAAATTCAATAGATCATTTGGTTCCGAGGTTAATATAATGTCAGCCATTTTTATATTTTTTTTCGTAATCGTTTTTGTGCCCTTTTGTTGTACAATATTTTTTATATCATCTACATGTTTTATATAAATTATTTTTTCGGTTGGCATTCTTCGCGTCATTATTTTTCCATCTTTGAACCAAACGTATGAGTACATTTTTTCATTGGCAGATTTTTTCGTTTTCCAGAGCAGTTCCCTTTGATATGGGCTCAATTCCTCTGCAATATAGATTGGTTCGGTGGAGATATCTTTTATAGCTGCATAATTAATATTTTTCCTTTTAGAAAGAAGATTGTCTCTTGTCTTTTTTTCCGCAAATTCCACTAGCAGTTTCGGTGGCGCATTGTTCCTTCTATCATGTGTCCTTTTTATATCAATTATATCATTGTGCTGGATTTCCATTCCTGCCGCCGCCGCAACTCTTTTTACTATCTCCATCTGCTGCTCTCCATTTTTTGGGGAATGCCCGCTATTTCTAAGAAATTAGACCGAGATTTGTATTCGAGGTCTGAAATTTTTATTTCAAGTTGTTTAATAATGATATTCTTTTCCTGGTGTTCCTTTTTTATGTTTTCAAAATCATTTTCAATTTTTTTATTTTGTAGAATTGTTATTTCTAGTTTTTTTATTAGTTCGTCGTACTGACTACTCATAAAATCAATGCTTTTTTGAGTGTCCTGGGTTTGTTTTTCAATTTTTGATATAATTTCTTTTTTCATGGATTCAAATTTTTTTTCAATAATCTGTATAATTTTATCAATGTTAAATTTTTCTTCGGTTTCAGTTATAACTCCCTTTCCTCTTGTATTTGCCATTTTCAATTTCTTTTTTTTTTTTTGGTTTATTAATTATATTTTTATTAATGTTGGAACAAAAATGCCCCTAAGTATATATTAATTTATTTAAATTGTCTATGGCGAAATAGTTTTGTATTGTCTATGGTTATTGTATGTTTTCACCAAAGTTGATTTTGGGTTACAATGACAATACTCTTTTTGCACTTCAATTTACAAATGTTTAATTTCACTGCCACCGTCACAAATACTGCCACTTTGTCTAGCGTATCACTATATATTGTTTTTTTTAAGCGGGTTATGTTATTAGGTTGTTTTATTGACACTATATTGATATTATTTACGGAGCTGTCAAAAACGGCTATTGAGTCAAATCATAGACAATTATTGGTATTTATATAATTATTAGTATGATGGTTAAATTTGTCTTTTTGGTAATATAGAGTTATAATTTTTATGTATAGTTGCTGTATGTTCATTTCGGTGAAGTCCTTAAATAACTGTAATATATCTGGACGAAATGCAAAAATGTTAGGGCTTGTATAAACATGTGTTTGGACATAGGGAAAAAAACATTGGTAGTTTTTTAGGATGCCTGTCAATTCACTCATTAATGGCCTACAATCTCGTTTTTAACAGGAATACGAATAATTTGAAGAGTTTTTATGAGAAGGATTTCTCCGTGCACGGTTTAGCTATGTTTGGTAACCAGAGGTACCGCAAAGAACCCTCCATTTGAACATTGACTTTGAACTGTCATTAGTACCTATTTTTATATTTTCTTTTCTTAACATTTTTTTCTAATTATATTAAAATATAAAATTTAATCGCATAGCTAGCTATTAAATTATTTAAAATTACTAGATGTAAGATAATGCTTAAAATCAATTTTTACTAGAATTGTGTTTACATCAGATTGTTTTTAATCTATAGTTAAGGACTGTGGAGGTTCTATTCAAGTTCTGTTATTATATCGTTATTGGCCAGATGTTTCGCAAAACTGAAATGATGAAAGAACTTGAATAGAAACTTCACAGAACTTGAAAATCAATATTGACATTTGACGAATTGTTCAAATTCTGTGTAACCACCCATCCTTAGTATCTTTAATTAATATTTAGGCTTAATTTTAATCTTAATCATTTTTTTTTCGTTAAAAAGAGAGACAAACATTCCCGGGTAATGAATAACTTGACAATATTTGGAAATCTTCTACTACCATCACAGTAAGCGGAAAATATTGCTTGTGTTGTGATGGAGGACGTAGCCAGACGAGGAATTGAACACACTACGCCTGGGTGGAACCCAAACGTGATGTCAACTCAGCCACCGACCGGTTCTCGAAACATTAATTATTATAAAATACATATATTTAATTATAATTTTTACCTTACAGAAAATGAAGTAAAGTTGTAGACTACTTGCAACACGACCAAAGCTAGCGTAGCAAGTAGGGGAAATAAATTAAATGTAATAAAATAATCAAATTTAAATGCAAATAATTAAGAACACGTCACACCTGATGAGGTAAATTATATCACCTAGCAAATTATCGTAGATACTTATGATGTTATACGAAATAAAACAGTTAAAATAATATTTCAATAAACGCTAATTTATCGGCACTGAAACTGAGATCTGAATAACCAGGTATTATTTCAAAACGTACCCCATTTGGGGATGTCATAGACCCACTGGCTCCGAACAATTGGGAGGAGTTGGGAATCGGATCAGTGCGGTAAACACGTAAAAGAAATTAATAAAAAATACTCAATACGAGGAGCCTTGATGTAATGCAAAAAAACATTATAATAACAAAAATTACGAACCAAATGGTTTGTGGATTTTCATAACAAATTCTTACGAACCATAAATAATGGTAAAAACACAATAATTTATTTTGCGGTAAAGAAACACGCCTACCTGGACTATAGTTACAATGATAACACGTAATTATAACGTTATTTTCTCAACATAAAACACATGCCCCGAGGGTTAATATTATTAGAAGACCCTAAGAATAATAATATGAAGGTGGGAACCATTTGAAAATTTAATGTTTACCGAAATAAACGATTCTAGATATTATTTTTTTTTCTATGCCGGGATCACACGAGGACAATGTAGAAGACAATATAATATTGTCTTGACCCTGCTCCGTGATCGGCCTTGACCGCCGAGGCAAGACATTGGGATAATTCAACAGTTCTACAGTAGTTAGTAAATGTACAATAGTTCGTATAATGAATTCACGACAAGACGCGTTACGAGCGATTTTGCGAAAAATATCAGGTGTTTTATACCAAGATGTATTGTAGTGTTTCATTTACGCAATCTTTGAAAGCCGAAATACAATATCCGAACGCCGAGAGCTCCGAAAGTCGAGATACCATAAATAAACCTGCGAGATACGTACGCGTGGAGCGACAGGCTATTGTCCTACTGTCTTGTCCAAACGCGTTTACATGTGGACTACACAAATGGGCGCGGAGGTGGGGGTTAGGCCATGTACCTAAAAACCCTGGATGGAGATATTCGAGAACAATTTTAAGCCGCGGGTGAGGGGGAAGATGTATGAAAAATGTCAAACCTACTTCAATTATTTAATGACGTATCCTATTCATTGTCTCATCAAATACCAAAAAACTCATACGCCATTATAACTGCATTAACAGCACAAAAAAATCATAATAGTTCATTACGAGTCATAATGAACTATTATGATTTTTTTGTGCTGTTAATACAGTTATAATGGCGTATGAGTTTTTTGGTATTTGATGAGACAATAATTATGACCCACTTTGCATACAAATCATTACAAAAATTTGTCATACAAGATGGCTGCCAGGCTATTTCCCTTCTCCATATATATGGATTCAATGCCATTTGTACAAATTCGCACTAATGCTCTGTCCAGGGCTTTTTTTAAGTCCATGAGGTAAGACACTATCCTGCGAAGATAGCTTTCACGTGTATATCTGGGACAATATCTTGGTTCATTGTCATGTCCTTTAAACTACACTAGCGCAATGGGTCCGGAGCTGGGACAAGACAGTATTGTACTGTCCTCGTGTGATCCCTGCATAACTGTTGAATTGTCTGGTGTAACCTTAATCATTACCCACACAGACAAGTGCCTACTGAAGTTGTATTGTCTTCTTTGTAATGTTAGCATAAAATAATACGAAACTCAAAACCACATTATCTGAGTCATCTCCCTATCCACCTATCCACCAAAATATACAATGTTATCTTTAGGATTAAAGAACTGTGGAGGGATGCAGGGGACTGAATCTATCAATGAAAACGACAGCATTTAGATTTTATCGAGTTTCGTGATGTTGAGTGAAGTATGTAGTCAAAGTGGAGAGGTAAGAGGAAGGTTGGGAATTAGGTAGGTACTATGCTTTTCAGATCTGGTCACTAATTATAGCTAAAGCTTTAAGCAAATGTTTTTACTCGTTCTGGGGTGAACCAGCGACCTCTGATTCCAAAGGGAAAGTTTACCGCTATTAACATTTCTTTATATTCTGCATTTCGCAGAACTGTGGGTAGATTACACTGCATCCCAATGGCATAAGCTAAAAGTTGCTTACTATTCCGCCTACTGAGATAGTGAAGCGCCACAGAAATGTTCCTGGAGGGACGAGTGCACTTTTTCAGAGCGCTTCTCCGCCACCACATGGGAAGTATGGCGCAGACTACACCAATCAAATAACACAATCATCACTGCCATGGTTGCCTGGATAAAGTCCTCCCTGATGGTCCCCTGGAAACGGAAGATGTTCAAATATACTCCATAAACGGCTGTTTGCACACAATTTTGTGGTTATTTTTTCACTTAAATTCCGTATTTTTTTGCCTTTTATGTATTATTATTTTCTCTCATTCTAATTATTTTATATATTATTTCAAAATATGGAATGTATTGCATTGCACTTTCTCTGCATACATTCTGGATTAAACTCTTATTATTATTAAAGAAGACTGATTTAGAACTAATAACTTTGACCTACATCCTATGACTACTAATGCTTCCTAGACCTAGAGTTCCTAGACCAGGAGGTAAGATGATGTAATTCATTCGTGTATTCATTTTATGTCAACCACTCGAGTTAGAGCTACATCTGTCACCAAATGAGACGTCCTCAAAAAACTCGTTCCATCTCCTTTTACATTATGGTCAGATATTTAATATAAACAGATTGAGAAAGAGAGAACACCATGCTATGTCATCGCATTTAATTGGTTACCATATAGAACCACCGTATAATTTGAAAAAAATCTGTAAAACCGCCAAAAACAGTATTTTTAATTTTTACTTATATAATTTTTTTTTGTAAAGCGAAAAAGTGAAGTAATAATAAACTTTTTAATAAAATTATCTAATTAAATTTGTTATTTTAGGATTACTTTGTATAAAGTGGTGAATGTAGTTTGAAAAAACCAAGAGTAACCGATTTTGAGAACTTAAGCCATGATGCTTTCAAAATTTTAAGAGTTTAAATTTTTATTTAATGTCCGTTTATAAAATAAAATAAAAGGGCCTTTCATCTGTTTTCAAAAACAGTATTTCGTATTGGAATACGCTCAAAAACAGCGAGTCTATTTGAAATTGAAAGTAATTGGAGTATTTGATGACATGATATTATTTTGTCTAGGCCCGATGGGTTAATTTTAAAAAAAGGAGTGAGATTGCATTTAAGGCTAATATACGTAATAAATTATAAAAGAGGTGCTTAACTAACAAGAAATTGAGAAAGGTCGCTAAAAAATTATGCAAGCAAAATTTGTTTTTAGTGACTCCCTTTCCTTGTGACGAATATACAACGTCTTCTAAATGTCATTTTCCTTTGCGTTATCCTAATGATATTATTTATACGCCTCGCATTATTATATATGTCTCGTTATAAATAAGAAGCTTCTCCGTTACTGTGCCTCAGTAAAAATAAATAAAGGGCAACGGAGCCTGTAATTCGAGAGGACTGAGCAGTGAGCAGTGAGGATCGGGAGACTGGGGCAGGCTGGAAGCAGCGGGAGCCCCGCAGTTTAAAGGGTATTAAGGCGATGGACGCCGCTAGCGATTTACAGGGAGCATTTGCCAACACAACCTTACTGCTTACTGCCACTGCTTCACAGCAGAGTTATGAGCCGAGTTTCCAGTATGCATTTTACTATATATTATGGCAGAGGTGGGGAAGCTGTGGTAGTGACAAAAGTTGGTTGAGAAATGGTATGTTGTTTTATTAAGCCGCGTACTCATTAGCGAGCTATAACTGCAACACCTATTACCAAAAATCATTATAACAGTGGCCTACCGCTGTTGGTTTTTGCCGCGAATGCCTGGAAGCCTGGACGCTAATCGCAGGAGTGTCGTTGCACGTAGCTAGCCATTTGCTTATTTTCCGTTATCGATTTCGTGTGCCTCTTCAACAGTAAGCCTTCATGAGTGATTGGAAGGAAGATAAATGTATGCTGTTAAAATATGCATACAAAGAAAACCAAATTCTAAGACACACTTCAGGAACAAAAATCATTACAAGAAGCTTTTAAAGGCAGGCTGTTAATAGTATACGCGTACAATGAAAAACGAATTTGTGTAGGGGAGATGACGCTAATACACATTCTTCCATATTATACAGCATCTCTATCTTGGTATTTACTGACGGAGTCATATTCATAAATTTCTAACACCGCGTAGACACTTGGGTAAAAATTGGTATTGATGTGAACGAAAGCAGTGCGGTTAGCACACATAAAATGAATGGATATATTGTAACATATTGGAAAGGAAAAGGTAAATATATATTTATAACATCAACATTTATCAACTTTTTTTTAATGGGCTAGTTTTACGTGATATTGCTGATGTTTCAGGGAAAGACGAGGTGTATGAAAGCATGCTGGAAACGAACAGTTTTGTGGTGTGAACTTCGCGTACACATCATTAGTCTGGTTACAGTACCTATTTGCAAAGGCTAAAGTTGCTGCTCGCTAATAAGTACCCAGCTTTACGCAGGCGTCAAGAATTTGGGTGTTTAGAATTCAACTCTTCATTTTCAATACTTGAAGAAGGGGGGAAATAATATGGAGTTCTGGCTTGTTTTTGTACATTTGAAGTTTTTTCCGTCTGTAAATGGCTTCACCACAGTTTGATATTGCTTTCGGAAAGAGAAACAAAAAATTACACAACAGAACTTGTTTACAAATAAACTGTTTTTATCTATACTTGGCTCTCGACTAGCAAGCCAGAGGTCGTGGATTCAAATCCCATGTAAATTTTTATTTGATTTTGATTGTCTTATTTTACAATTTACTCATTTAAAATAATATATACTAAATTTGCGGCACGTTTTAGAGTGGAGAATACTCTTAGTATCGCTCTGGTGTAAGACCACCATTCAGAATTGAAACGTTGCTAAAATGGCTTTAGCCGTATTTGGTGACCAGATCTTAACAGCCAGATCTTAACAGGTACTCCCCCACCTTCCTCTCTCTCATCTCCACCCCCTTCCCATTACCTGCAACCTCACAACATACCCAAGTTGGGGATGTTATAGTCTCACTGGCTCAAGGCAGTTGGGAATCTTTTGCGGTTTCATATAAAAAATGCATATTATTGATGAAAATGACGTTAGGACCTAAAATAATTGTTAACATAATTTTAACTGTGAATTTCAGATAGTTAACTGAGCGCTGAGTGACCTAGTCTTGACCTCATAATAATGGGACCGTTAACTGAGCGCTGAGTGACCTAGCCTTGACTTCATAATAATGGGACCATTAACTGAGCGCTGAGTGACCTAGACCTAACCTTGACCTCATAATAATGGGACAGTTAACTGAGCGCTGAGTAACCTAGCCTTGACCTCATAATAATGGGACCGTTAACTGAGCACTGAGTGACCTAGCCTTGACCTCATAATAATGGGACAGTTAACTGAGCGCTGCGTGACCTAGCCTTGACCTCATAATAATGGGACCGGTTTATAGGTCATAATAGAGCACTTTTAAATTTATTTAATTAAAAAAGCACCATTAATAAATTAAACGCCCTTGTTAGCATCCTTATTTAAAAGTAGCATACACATATACACAACATTTTACCAACAAAAGTCTAAGATTCATACATAATTCATAATATTATGAGTACAATATATAATTATTGATTGTTTAGGAGGTTATTTTTTGACAAAAGGTTGAGGTTTCCTTTGTTAAGGATATTTTGTGTTTAGTAAATCATTTTTATATCTCTTAACTGCAGAAAACTTTTAGAATATTATGTTTCATTATTCTAGTAAGTATAATAATAAGCACGTTATGGCATAATTTTTTTCAAACCCTTTGTTCTAGCTTTTTATAATTTACTCTTTATACTTAAATTATATTTAACTTTACAATTTATATCGTATATTATTCTTTATACTTAACTTTATATTTAACCCTTACACTTTATATCGTATA
Organism: Hesperophylax magnus; assembly: GCA_026573805.1. Taxonomy (NCBI): domain Eukaryota; kingdom Metazoa; phylum Arthropoda; class Insecta; order Trichoptera; family Limnephilidae; genus Hesperophylax; species Hesperophylax magnus. The sequence continues at coordinate 15,581,451 of JAIUSX010000084.1, forward strand.
TTATACTTTATACTTAATTTTACATTTACCCTTTATACTCAACTTTATGTTTAACTTTTTCACTTTATGTCGTATATTTATGCTGTATATTTTATACCTTATACTTTTTATTTATATTTATGTTAATTGCGCATTTTTTTTTTTAATACTTTATTTTGGCTTTCACCCATTAGGGGTGATCTTGGCCATTTACAATTAACATAACGTAACATATATAAACCAAACATAACATAAACATAACATAACATACTTAACATAAACGGTATAGAGTTGGTAACAGTAGGTTATAACAAAATTATAAAAATAGGAACCTGTGTACAATTGGGCGCTTTTCGTTATTTAACCAAAGATTTTTCGAAAATTAGTATCGTTTTTTTTTTAAACAGAACTATGAAATTGGCAATCTTATAAACAAACACAGCATACGAGAGTAAACAAATGTGATTATAAAACATAAAGATAAACATAACACAAACATACCATGAACATAATATAAACATATCATAACATAACATAACATACACATAACATATCATAAACATAAACCTAAACCTACCATAAACATAACATAAACATAACATAAACATAACTTAACAAAAACAATACAGAGCTGGTAATAATAGGTAATTACAAAATTATAAAAATGGGAACCTGTGCACAATAACATGTTGTGCGGTTTGTATTTAAATAAATAAACAAATGAATGAAGCGGAATTAAAAACTCTTGGATAAACACTTTCTAAATATGAGTGAAAGAACAAATTAATGCGTGAAGCAAAAAAGTGTACACTATTAAACTATTAAAAAAGCTGTCCCCGACCCGATTAGCATATTCTGTAAATAATTAGCGGGGTAATAATTCGATAGGAAGGTGTGTAGGACTTTTTTTCACCTCTGATAGCCCCGTTGGAACATTATACCCTTTCACTTAAACCCCCGCGTACTCAATTTCTACCGATTTATAACAAGTTTTTCGTTAACTCTTTAAGTTTTTTAGTTCCAAAAAAAAAATTATTTAACACGTTTTGTTCTGTTATTTAATATGTTATGGGCATCAAGAAATTCACAGTATATCTTTAAATGCAACTAAAGAATTTGAAGCGAGGTTTTTGCTCTATTTAAAACGAGGTCTTTTTTATTAGAGGTTATTTTTATTTCACTAATTAATTTCAATACTTTCAAACCATCTTTGAACGATCACTATGGGAGCTTACAACAAATGTATGTAACAGAAAGGGAGGTTACAATTTAAAATGGAGCTCTCACCAGCAAGAGCATAACCCTTAATACCCATTTTAATTGAATAATTAGTAGTGAAAATACTTTGTGTCTGTCAGTAACTCTTGTTCAATGAACTACAGAACTCGGATTTGATTTGAATTTAACTGTAATTTTCAAAATTGGAATTGATCGTAGTAAAGCGATAAATTGATAAAGTACCTACATATGACACAATATTTTTTACCAGATTTCTTTATTGCTTTTTTAGTACTTACTTAAAGTCTATCAAAATATAATTCTTTTTTTGAAAATTATTTTAATAATAAATTCAATATTGGAAATGAGTATTTTTTCAATTTGAATTGGCAATCAAAGTCGGATTTCATGATTTTTCACGGGTCTGCGCTACTGTATTGCTAAAATAGGGCAGAAAGTCACAGATTTCCTCCAAGGTCACAGCAAACTCCTGACAGTAAAATCTTATCGACTTGAAGCACCCTCAGACGTGAGACTTTAATGGTTCGAAAAATATTGTAAAATTCAAAAAAATCTCTTGTGTGCGTAGCTTCATATATCAAAATGAATTTTTATGCCTGCAACTGTTACAACGCTGCTGTCAATGTCTCCTATCCTATCGTATCCTCCATTCATCATATCCTATCGTATCGTAAAGCCTATCGTCTGCGGTCGCCATTGAGCTATAATTATAGGCGCTTATGCGTACTAAATATCTGGTAGAAACTTGTTCCGCTAGTAGAACGCGATAAGCGGTGCGCGTAGACCGGAATCGGTAGTTTTAGTTAGAGCGTTGGGAGAGTTGGAGGTCAGTTGGAGGTCAAAAAGCGCAACCTATTTTTCCGCTTCTTGTCTTATCTAAATATAATACATCAATGGGGGACGCCAAAAGGGTTGCGTAAAGAACAACTTACATATCATATTAATTACAGTACAGTATTACCCAGGTAATTAGTATTCAGTAAAACGCAATTAAAAATCGATCAGGTTCTCATTCGATTCCTTTATCTAAATTGACTTCACCCACACATTTTCCAGTTAATCCGCGCCCCAGATAACCCGGCATAATCGAGAGCGTCCAGTAAATAAATTCAGGAACTTTGGCTCGGTTTGAAGCTTTCGACCGAAAAAAGTTTCGACCAGGTCCGCTTTTCCCAGCTTTTATTTAATGCCCTCAGTATGATATGAGTTATATGCTTTATTACGTTATTTAACTAACCCGGCACTGGGAAGTTGCTTATTAATAATATGTGAGAGGTCGGCCATATTAATAAGCCCAAAGTTGTTAAGCAATCACCCAAAAGTTTTAATGAATATTATGAGAGATTTTAATAATCATTTACATCTATTATAAAAATTATAACATATCAAAAGCGTTAATTTTTATTTTATTTTTTTTTTTTTTATTTTTTTTTTTTAGTAGTATATTTACAATCAGTTAACACTCATAATTAAATTTTGTAATTTTAACAAGAAGGTTGAGAGCAAACACGGAAGCACCACGCGAGTTGTCGTAATCTCGGAAATCAGGAACGGCTAAGCTTCACTTCCTTCCTACAAGTCCCTTATTCATATTTTAACTTTGTATTAAAATAATCTACCAAACCTACTAGGTAATAGTTTATTTTAAATTTTAATATCTTTTTTGCACTTATCAACATTCTTTACTTAATTACCACCCGGTTTCGCTTTAATTTTTTATTATTTTTTTTGCAATTCTCTATTTTATTTTAGATTTTTTTTTAACGTTAACTACAAACAGGAGGACCTGAGGAAAATAATTTCCCTCATGGCCTATGACATCTTTGGGATTGCTGTGTGGAGGGTCTTTTGAGGAGAGGAATGAGTGAAAATGGTATTTGGAGTGACCCATGTTCTAAGAAGCTGTCAAATCATTCCGCAGCCGAACTGTTGAACTAAAGAACGATTCGTAGAAACGACCCGTTCCCATGTGACGAATGTCAACCGTGTACAAATGTACTATCAGAATAGTACGAAACTAAAAAACTCAATAATAGTTTGATTGAAAAGTAAAAATGATATTTCGTAGCACCATAACTCACGATGGAAATTATTTTATGCATTACTATTACGATCTAGGAATTCGAAGTAGCAAAATCTTTGCAAGTTTTATGAATATTTTACAGGTGATTATAATTCTGTTAGACAGTTTTGAAAGTTAATGTATTCTTACTTGTAAATAATATGTGACGCATTAACGTTTCTTTATCATAGGCAACAATCGATACCGTCTATGAATATGTCCAGTAAATAAATTAAAGTGTTGTATTGCGTAGTACATTTTTGTGTTTCTTCGCCCTATCAATTTTTCCTCCATTTTGTACCAGTAGTAGTATTACCATTACAAACCCTTCAAAACGGCTCAATTCAAAAGAAAAACTACCCGCAGTAACTGAAAGTAATAATGTGTTTATTAGGTAGAAATAATAAAATAAGGGATTCATGGTGACGTCACACTCGACTAAGTCACGTGACAGAGTGACGTAATTGGCTGGCTTCCTCATGCGTTAACATTTTTGGAGTTTATTGAGTGGCATAAAGGGGTGACTGTGATTTGTTTGAAAGATAATTTATAAAACCGACCGATGAGGGTATTTTTGTCATCGGATCAAGCGGGTAGCTACCGAGTATTTTTCGAGTATTATCATTTTCAGGGCATTAGGACAGGATATGTCAATGGAACAGGGCATATTTTTGCACGGGTAGGCACAGACATGATTGAAACTTAATTTAGTCGTTTTAACATTTAACTTGTAATTTTGACAACTTCTTTCAAGATATTATCCACATTGAGAACCTACGTGGTAAAGTTTTTTTAAAGAACCATCGAATATTTCGTATTTAGAAAAAAATCAAACATTTTCAGGTGATTTTGTAAAAATATTCTTCAGTCTTATAAAAATAAATATCTATTTGTGATTTATATAAAAAGAAGAGTGTCTGTGTGTTTGTAGCGGGCAGGCGGGCAGCCGCTTGTCGAACACCGGGCGGATAGCGTGGATTTGACTTTTATAAAAATCTACAGTTTTATTCCAAAACTGATGAAATTTTGCACACTTGACTTTGAAAACAAGAGGAATAAATTGAAGCCGGGCGTCGCCGGGGACTTCAGCTAGTTTAAAATAAATATCAAATCTACTTTTGCCACTAATCTTCTAAATGCGATTTCAATATACAAAGAGGAAAAAAATGGCAACTGTAAAATCATACAATGTCCAGTGTTTTTTAATATGGTGTCTTCTGTGTGCAAAATCGTATCTTCTCCAAGCTTAATCTTTATAAAAAATTGTAAAACTGTTATCGGTGACCTGCCAGGTAAGTATGTATTCTGTGTCAGCTCTGTTTGTATATAATTAGAAGAGCGATGGCTGATGTCAACGAGTAAAGCTCTCGACTACCAATCGAGAGCTTTACCGAAGGTCGGGGGAAGTTTTATTTGATTAATTTGTGTCGTTTAACAATAATTTATTCATTTAAAAAAACATAATATTGTGTATTTTCGAGTGGAGAAACAGTCATTCCCATAGTGTAAGACCTGCATTCGGAATTGAAACGTTGCTTGAAATGGCATTAGCCGTGTTTGGTGACTAGACGAAAAGCCAGGTACTTGCTTAACTTCTTATTCTCCATCTCATTCCCCTCCCAGCTATCTTCAGTCTCACAACACACCCAATGTGGGGATGCCATAGTCTCACTGGCTCCAAACGGTGGGAATAGTATGGACACGTGGTTAAAATAAGAACCCGGGAAGTCAAATTTTTATATTGCCCTTCAGGTTATTTTTCATAACAATGACGCCATTCAAATTATTGTACTTTGTTGTAGAGCCACCTAAAGAGGATTCACAATCGGCGAAGGCAAATTAATACAATATTTGTTAATTTTACATGTAGGTACCCATAAACATGTATAAATTAAAACAATGCTTTTTTATATGCACATCCATCAAGTGAGAAAGACATTCCTGCTTTGGTAAGAGAACACCATCCACGTTTCCACATGCACTCTTACAATATCAAAGTATGTAATCATCTATCATACGGTCCACATAAAACGACTATTATGATGCATCCATTGTTTGAGAACTTTATTCCCAGTAATTCAGTTATTATATGATCGTTCGTGGTGCAGTTAACTGCTGAATCGTTTGTTTTTTTAATAACTGATATTAAAGCGGAACCCACACCGCAATGGTTAAATAATTGCTTAATAACTGGCCTGAGAGGAGATTAAGATACTACTTCAGTTCAGGCGAAGCTTGCTGAGACTAAGCTAAAGTTGTTATTATAAAGAGCAATAAATAAGGAATTATAAATATTTATTTAAGATAAAGCAGTATTTTCGAGGAATTCCACGATGAAAATATTATTGTGGTGCATACCAAAGGGAGAGTAGGAACGATCAAGTGAAGCGATGTATATTGACAGATCGCGTGAGGAGGGTAATTGGTTTTAAAGGAAGCGTGTAGTGAGAAGTTGAATATTTTTTCCAATCGGAATACTTGACTCAATTTGATGAGAATTTTACATAACCAGCCATCACCCCATTTCGCCGCTGGGGAAGGCACACCAGGTAGGTACGTATTTAACCTATTTGTAATATATTACGAATTTTCACACCATCGCGACTCAAGTATTTGATTGCTTGATTTAGCATGCCCTGATAACAATACTATAAAATAATAATTTCTATTTCTATAACAACAATAATGTAATAAATCTTTGTAGGCACATTACAAACAAACACTTAAACATTAGATATTGTAGGAACTGCTCGCATATTTAATTTTTATTTTCTGGCAAAGTCTACTAGCTTGCAACACCTAAACGACACGAAGCCCCCATCAGCTGGCACGGAGAACTCGGCCAAACCGATGAGCATTTCGTCCTGAGCACCCGTCTGCTAGAGACGTGATGTCTCAAATAATTCAGTTCCGTGTTCGCCTTCTGATAATATTTCGTGTATCTTGTGTGTGTTTTTTTTAATAAACGTAATATTTTGAACGATTGTCCATTCTTCATTGATCTTTAAAATCCGCGACCCTTATATTATTTGGGACTCATTATTCGTTAAATGATCGCATATCGCAGCGCCCTTGAGGTGATTTCTCACGAAAACGGCGCTATATAAATTAGCCAAATATTATTATTATATGGTTTTGCCACACGTAAGTCTCAATGCATGGAGAAAATGATAAGTATTGCTAATCTATTAAAAATCTCTTGTCGGAATCTCGATATCAGAACACGCGTTCAACATGATATGTTCGAAATGCACTAATAGTTTATCATGCAATATGTCAATTCAGTCGTTAAGAGGAAGCTACAAGCCAAAAAGGTGTATATTCTTGGTATACCTTACTTTGTAGGTAATAGGCATTAAAAACCCTTAGTTTGTTATTATAAGTTGATTTTAAGAATGTAAAAAATCTGTTGGTTTTCCTAAATAAATAAAATAAAATAAAATCTCTTGACAAACGGAGTCTAGAAACGTTCTATTTCAAGCACAAAACTGGTTTTTATTTATTTGGAAATAATTTTATAAGAAAGCAAAAAGTTGATCAAGTGAAACTGTCACAGATAATCTTAGCTATAATAGTGTATTTTATAAAAGTTGTTTCCTTTATGCGTTCATACATTTCTATTGAAATATATTTTTTAAGTAGCTTACATTTATATTTTTTGTTGAGTAATTTTTTTTTGTATTCTACTCAAGCGAAACGATAGGAAAACCTTCAATTTATCTGAAGCATATTTTTTGGTATTCATAATGTGCACCAATTCGTTATAAAGATTATTCAAATAGTGATTTGGCATTAAGCTTCGCCTTAAAGGTCGGTTATCTCGTTTTTTGATTAGTTTGCATAAATTATCAATAACTGTTTTTCTCCGTGTGGCTCTCACTTTTACTGTATTCAGTAAACTTTCATCCATTGTCCGTTACACTACCATACATCAGGGTTGGAATAAAAAATCCACGTGGATCACTGGCTCAATTGTGATGGCCATGTGGTGAGGTGATGGAATTGTGCCACGGAAAACAAAACTCTGACTGTTTTCTGTATATTTGTCTTTTAACAGTAATTTAAAAGGGATTGCTTTATTGGCCTTTTTAATGATTTAATTAATATGAAAAAAAAATCTTACCAAAGCAGTATGAAATATTTCATCGATAACTATCTGTTGTCAGAGTAACGCGATAAAGAAACGTATTAGAGATTGACTTGAAATAAATTTGAGCACATTGTAATTTTTTTAATAGAAATATATTTATAGGCTAAGAGGTGCAATTATAATCATTCTTTAAAATATTTATTAACTTACCTAGTATTTAAATAAAAAATAATGTTTAAAATGTTAAAGTGGTTTAATAACGTACATATTATTATTACATTTACAACAGCTGAGTGGTTGCTCATTAGTAACCATAAAAACTGTAGTATGTCTGTACTGTAGGTATTTATTCACAATCAAAACCAAAACTTCCTCAATATATTATACTACTTAGTGAATATATATTATAAAAGTAAGTGTACAATGTGCGTGCCGCTAAAACTCAGAAACGTGTCCCGGTACGATCAAGGGAGTTGATATGGTGTGGTAGTCCTCTATCCTACATCCATGAAGAAAGTTCCCGTTTTTACCTGAAGGGCGTGCTTTTGAAGATAAAAGGGCTGGAAGTTTCGCTTTCTAGAAATTTCTAGAACAGTCGAGAACATTCGAGAGTATTTGAGAGCATACATTCCAGAACATCATTCTGACTTCCTCATAACATATTCGTGCTGTCCTGTTATATTGTTATGAAATTAGTCAATTCATTCGTCATTGGCATCCAGTCCCGTTTTTAACAGAAAAACGGGACTGCAGGCGTTTAACGAATAAATCGACAGAGTTCCTAATTAATTATCAGTTAAACTCGAATGTTTTACGAGGACGGTCGAAAACGTGTATATATTCTGAATGTGTAATATTTCTCCGTGTATATAAAAAATATAAATATGTTAACACATTATCTGCTAAGACGGTATAATGTACAAAGAAATCACTTTGAAAAAACAAGTGCATGGAGTAAAATGAGTATTGGTAATTTATTATGAATCTCTTAAAAAATATTGGTAATCCGGCTAAAAACCGGATTGCAAGCCGTTTCCTGTTAAACTTTTAGAAAATTCCTAATACATCAGAACACGTTTGCATACAGCTGCGTTCGACTTAATAATATATAATGACGAAATGCGAAAATGTTATGATTTTTATGAACACGTGTTCCGACATGTGAATATAAAATCATATATGTTGTCTAATGTTTCTAAAATTACAATTTTCACATTTTTTTAAAACAATAATCATTACTGAACCATTTACACGGCCACCAACTTGAAACCGAAACGGAACGTAGAAACAAATTTACGGATAGACGAAATTAATCACAAGTTACCTACCAGGTACTGTATATTATTTTCGTATGATACATTTAAATATATGAAACATTTCTACAATGATCTATCCTATTACTAACTGTAGACTAATCAAATTATTATCAAATATATAGTTAGTAATAGCAGAAATGTATTATATATTTGTACAGCGCCCTTGAGGTGATCTTGCACAAAACGGCGCTATATAAATCATCCAAATATATTAAAACGGTCGTGTTAAATAGGACTTCGCTACACTACATCGTATTCTATTATCGGTGATTTTTTTTCTTCTGATATTTGTTTTATTTTAAGAGTTATATAATTTGTTTTAGTACAACCCTAAATTGTAGGGGGGCACAGGGGGGAAGCAAGCGGGGGGGGGGGGGTCGTGGGGAATTTTGTGAAAATATTCTCTGCAGTAGGTACTATTCACCTAAAAAATTCCGCTTTCCCCTAATTTGTCCCAGTTATGGACTATTTTTTGTAGATTGACTTGGATATAGGTACCTCTTACTTGTAGCTTTAAAATCTACGTGATGGTAAGTACTAATCAATGGCATAGCCCTGGAAACATAACACTACAATGGGACTATTTTTCTATACTCATTAGGGTTCTAACGAGCAGTTTTCACCTAATAACCAAAACAAATTATTTATTACACATCACGTTTCATTAGCGCTGCCCGCACGCAAATGATCGTTAAAATACGGTTAAACTAATCGGCCCTTACAATAGTCATTATCACCCGATTATTACAATATTTTTGACAGCTGATATTTTTATTGATTTCGAAGGATTTCAACAAAAAACATTGAAATTATTTAAATACATAATAAAATAAAGACATAATTAAAACAATATTGAGTATTCTTGATAACTTTGAAATAAAAGGTTATTTTTAAACACTTTGAATATTGAATTGTTTTCTTGAATAAACGAAAAATTAATCAGCGAATGAAATGGAATCTTGGAAGTGGAAATTAATCAGCGAATGAAATGGAATCTTGGAAGTGGAAATTAATCAGCGAATGAAATGGAATCTTGGAAGTGGAAATTAACCCACTTCCCGAAATCCGATCGAGTTGAAACTCGGCAGATAGACTCGATCTCGTTAGCACGCACGCACAAACAAGCATATTTTTCTGAAACTGGATGAAATTTAAAAAAAAAATACAGCAGTTAGTTCACGAAATTAATCTCGGTATCGTCCAATTAGGATTTGGCTGTTGTTAACGCGTTTGATTCCAGTCCCTGGGGAGGAGGGTTCAATCCCCAGCAAAACCAAAACATATATTATCTATAAATTTTAATTTATTATTTTAAATGTTCACAGTAGTCCCCGAGGAGGCAGTTTCAATCCTCGGTCAAATTAAAAAAAAAGCTCATATGTGGAATAAAACCCGCATTAATAAATACCTTCCTACAGCCCATACATTAACCCACCACACGACACTGCCCAGCCGGGTACCGATAAAGTTCCCCTGTTTTTACACTGTACTTCTTGTGAGGTGTCTTACAAGTTTAGAGAAAAACGCTTCAATCCTCAAGATTAGAGAAGGAAAAGAGATTTTCTTTCTATTTGGAAAATCAGTATGCTACAAGCAAACAAATTCTAACGAAATAATAAAAAAAGTAATATTGCTCGAGTATAAGCCTAAGGCGGATCGTGACAATGTTTTTAAATGAAAAAAACTTTACCAAACTGAACGAAAACTTATCAAGTCTAATAAAATTTATTGTGAAAATTTTAAAGCCTTTCAGGATTATTTTGTGTAAATTAATCCTTAAAAAGCTGCCGAGTAAAGTGTTTTAGCGATGAATCAAGACAAATACTGAAAAACACCAGCAAAAACGGGTATTTTGTATGAAAAAAAGAAAGATTCGTGACGTTTTTAGCGGAGCTCTTAAAATATTGACAACATTAAATGGGATATGAGTTCAGGGATGAGAATGCGGAGGAGAAAGGGTTGAAGAGGTGATATAAATGACTTGGTGACAAGAAAATGCTTCTAGGATCAGTACTAAGGCGGCTGACGTAGAATGGAGGCTGAAGAAAATGATTGGTATCCAGGGAAGGCTTTTAAGCCCGAAGAAAGTGATTCGTAAGAAAGAATACGGGATGATAAACGCCCAGAAAGAATACGCCGTAATAAATAAAGAATGATAACGATAAACAGAATTATTAGGACGTTTTTAATAAACTCTGTTGATATCTGGAATTAGAATTATGTGAATATGTTTTGTTCCACGGAAATATATTCTACGTAAAGGAATCGTGAACCTAAAATTTAGGCTTATGGTCCATGGTAGGTATGTTCTTTGAAATGATGGTTCCGTCTTGAGCTTTTTAGGTATATGGTAAGTATGTTTTTTTCAAAGAATAGTTACGTCTAGGGCTTTTTAAGTCCATGGAAGGTATTTTCTTTGAAATAATAGTTTCGTTCTGGTCTCTTTAGGTCCATGGTAGGTATGTTCTTTGATAGATTAGTTCCGTCCAGGGCTTTTTAGGTAGGTATTTTTTTTTGAAAGAATAAAATAAACCTATTTAAATTTTGTTTGATAGTAATAATGTTTGGATCATTTCTACAGATTCATTTTCGTGTAAAAATCACCTCAAGGGATCTTTAAAACTTATTTATAAATTTAACCTGCACCCTATCACTTGGACTTATAATTTCAATTCATAACTACAGGCTTAAAACTAAGGTTAATAACTATTGACTTAAAATTATACATATTTTAATGACTGAGTGGATATTTACACAATTCTGCCACAATATGACTTATAAGTAAGGCATAAAACTAAAGATTTTCTTTAAATATTTGTAGATTGTAGATGTATATTTGGAGTTTTGCTTTATATTAATAATTACTTCTGTTCTTTATTTTTGTACTGCATTGTGAACGGGAAATTTTATTTTATTAACATTTTATTTTTCATTGGTACATTTGCAGTTTTATTCAATTTTATGAGATACCAAATATGGATGTGTATGTAAAAAAAACATGTTATTATTTTATATTTCAGATAAAGTTTGTGCATGATTATGACTTAAGTGGTAAATACTGTAAGTTAATATATTTTACAGAAAGTATAATATTATTAAGGAATATTTGTAAGAAAAATGTCGCACTTTTTTGACACTACATGGTGTGGTAAAAAGGGCCATTTCTCTTTCTTAGTGAGTTTATTTAATTTGGTTGTTGGAAAAAATATATAGTTCAGAGTTTGTTAAAAATTATTGCAAAGGGGATATGTCTGCGATTTGGGAATCTTTTCACAGTTCTCCTTCTTATTACTAAGTCAACCTGTAGCAGTTTTTATATTTTTGTATTGATTGTCTAGGTGTCTTTACAATGTCTTCATAATGTTCAATCAATGATTACCAGTTGGTTGTGTTAGCCATGAACGGATTGTACTTTTAAATATATCAGTTTTTGTTATTTTTTGTTTTCTTTGATAGGGCATTATACATTTGTCCATTATAAAATTTAATTTTTCTCTGAACAAGGACGCGTTGAAATGACTTATGGCTTATTGCGCTTAAATAAAATAAAAATATTTTGAAAAACATATTTTATTAATTCCTCCACTAAATTGTTGTGTTATGTAACTCGATTGCGAATCCGGGGGTGGCGGTTTTGAATCCCCGCGTGCTCAACAAAATTTAATTTAATTTATTGAGTGGTCAGTGGTTGAGTTGAGTTCACCGCCTGAGTGTCGCGGCTGCTTTCCACTCAGGCGTTGAAAGTCTAATTCCTCAGCTGGTTAAATCCTCCATCACGACATGTGATACTCAAACATTGTCAGTTTTTTTTTGTTTCTGGGGAATGTTTGTCTTTCTTTCAAAAAACAAAAAATATAATATTCTGTTATTTCTACCCAACTTCACTTTTAACGTGGTACCTTCTTACCTTCTTGTAATAAATACATTTTTTTTTCAATTCTGAATGTTTTCTAAATGCATTTTATTTTCGTTTTCATTTTTTTTCATTCTTTCATATCTTTAATCTTAACAGCATGTTTTTTCCGCGAAATATATAAATACTTACCGTATTTATAGATTTCGTAAATTACCGTAAACGGAATAGGTCTACTAAATTAGGGCCTTGTTAATCTAAGTGAGTATGTAGTGAGAAGCTAAACATAATATTTTAATGGCAGTTTCAATTGATGATTTAAAATAGAGATTAGTATTTTTGTTAAATCGTAACACATAATTTATTTTAAATATTGAAGACAATATTAGTGATTTCTAAACGAAAATCTGAAACAGAAAAATCAGAAAAGGAAACGGTCACATCTGGGACCCGATCCGATCATACATAAAGATAGTTGCCAATAAAAATGTGCGGTGAAAAAATGAAGACAATGTTAGTAGATCTTATTCGAAGTATGATACAGTTAAAAATGACCGAGGGGAATAGGGTCCCATTAGCTCAGTCGGTAGAGCACTGTCCCGGAAAGACAAGGGTCCTGGGTTCGTGTCCCAGATGTGACCGTTTCCTTTTCTGATTTTTCTGTTTCAGATTTTCGTTTAGAAATCACTAATATTGTCTTCAATATTTAAAATATTACAATTTGAGGTTTTACTCAATAAAGTTATTCCGAAAAATAAACATAATTTATTATAAAATAGACATTAGTATTTTTGTCAAATCGTAACACATAATTTATTATAAAATACAGTTAGTTTAAAAAAAAGTCTATGGTGAAAAAAGGGTATAAAACAGATTAGGGTGCGATCAAGAATTAAACTCCTAATTTTCTATTTGCTGGACGGGTGCGTTAAGACGACACAAGACTCGTAACGGCAATCGCTCCAAACTAACATTTTAATTAATTTCAACGAATTCGTTACGGTAATATTTTTTTTTATCAGAAGATCTCTACGGAAAAAAAATATTTTTATTTAAGATCAATAAAACGGTATCTTACTTTTAAAATATTTTATGTAAAACGGTTTGAAAATTTTCTAAAACGTTTTTCAAGTACATAATTAGCGTTAAAAACTTCCCATTGAATTTTCCCAGAAAAGATTCTAATAAATCACACGTTAGCAACAATTTTGTAGTCCTGCTAGGACATATTCGGCCGTAGGTCCGTCCATTACGCCGGGTTCGAGCCGAAAATAATTTTTACACGACTTCATCACTTCGCTGTAAGTGAGATTAAGATTCCCTTTTTATTTTAGTGATTTGCTATGGCAAATTCAACTGTATATCTGTCCAATACACCAGGGCCACGCGTTGCATATTTTCGTTCATGGCTTCTTTACTTACGTCGTCAAGATTCCGACTTTATTTTTGGTATTATGTCGTCTTAATCAATTTAGCCGCCCCACTGTACTGTATTGTGGAAAAAATTGACAAATCTTTCCGGGTCAAATGACGTCAAAAGCGTTAAAAAACGCCAATTATCGTCTAAAACGGTCCAAAATCGCGAAAAACGACAATTAACATTGCGAAACGGAAAAAAACCTTAATTAATGACAAAAAAGGAAATGTAAGACAAAATCATTCAAAAACGTTAAAAACTGTCAAAAACGGTCAAATAATGTCGAATTCTCAATTTATTTGTCAAAAATCGTCTAAAACTTAAAACGTAAAATAAAAGTTCATTTCCTATTAATTAGTATCCATAAATTCCAATTCATATTTCTAAATAATGCAACGTTTTTAACTTTGAGGAATAGAGGATATTTGCATGCTTTTTAAAGGCATCCGTTACCAAATAAAAATTCTTCGACTGCATAAATGCAATAAGCATTTCACATAATTAATGATTAATTAACTTTTTTAATTAGTCTGACGTCTTAATTTCAACAACATTAATTGACGTCTTAATTTTAACATATTTTCTACCGAAATTTTTACCAATAACACTGGTTGTTTTAATCCTATGTCTAGAATGTCTCGATCATATTAACGATATTGCTAAAATAGATGCTTGCATAGATATTTTCGTAAATAATTTAAACTTGTTTCATGAGATATCTCCACAATTTCTGTAACTAAATATATATATATATATATATATATATATATATATATATATATATATATATTTATATTGTTTGTTGATTTTTGATGTTTGATATTTTGTATTAAATATCTAATTTAAACATATTTTCAAAATTATTATGAATTGTAATTTCTGTAATTTTTAAGCTTTGTATAAAAAAATATTGATATTGTTTTGATAGTGAATGTGCAAATGTGATTGCTGCAGATACATTAGTCTAGGGACATTTATATTTGTAAATAAATTAATTTTATACCATACAAGAATGCACTTTAAATTTCCTGTTTGAAATAAAAATCAAATAAAAAGAAAAAATAAAATATATAAAATAAACATCCACGATAACTATATAATACATGTTCCATTGGTCAAATAATATTAATATTTTAATAGATAGTTGCTGTTAGCTTAATTATATTTTATGCAAATAGAGATAAGGTTGTTCGAGAGACAACCAATAATAAATTAAGACAAAATTAATAGTATTAAAATTATACCAAATACATCATACGTGTGATGGAGGACACGTTTCATCAACATTTCAATGTCTTCTTCGAGATGGAGGTAAAAAGAGATCGCCTACAGATAAGTTGTGCTGACGACCCAATTGGATTATTAAGAAAATAACTTAATCTTAAGACGACGTACCTTGTACATAAGTTTATTGAGAATCCTCATTTAAATTGTTGCTCTACCGTCTTACACGTTTCTTACACGCTCGTTCAACTTTGGTGTGGTAAAGCCGGCCTTGAGCCAGGTTTAAGACCGTTTTAACCAAACGGTAAGTTTAATGGTAAGAAGTCATGTTTTTCAATGTTCTATTTACAACACGTTTTTAGTAGGACTGTTAGTGTTTTATTGTTATATTACGAAGATATACGAGTACTACAGTTTATTCAAAATAGGGGGACGAAGATGATTTTGAAATGCTATATTTTTACTAAAGTTAAAGTAATTTAAAAAAAATTAAATATGGTGACAACTTAAAGGGGACGGTTGCGCGGCCTTTTCATTCTAAACTTAAATTTGAATTTTAGGCCAAAATACAAAATCAAACTGAATAATTATATTTTTAATCGAAGGGTTTAGCAAAAATCTAGTGTGAATACAAATTATAAAAAATTTGCAATTACAGAGTCAATTTTGGCAATTATTTGTGACTTAGTGTACTTAATGGTATTTATTAAAAAAAATAATCTTGTTTTTTTTTTACTATGCAATTATAATAAAATATATTATAAAAAAACTCTCTTGATGTGTTTAAATTTGATTTTCAAACGACTGATTTACGTTGGAACACAAATTTGTCGTATATAAATTTAAAATTCCGACTCATAAACGCCTTTTTTTACCATGTTTTATTTAAAACATATATTTTATTGTATTTACGTAGTAGGTTGGATAAGATTCGTTTTTAAAAATTACCATTAATCAAAATATTTTTGTCGATGTTGCATATAAAACCGTGAAAAGTTGAGTTATTTAATGACCTATATTTTCTTATTTAAAACACGATTAAATAAAGCAGCACATATCCGTTCTAGATATTAGCTATAATTTTTGGAAAAAAAAAACTATTTAAAAAAAAAAAAAAAAAATTATTTAACAATTTTTTTATATAAGATAATGTGTCCTTACTGGGGTCCCCGTTCTAAGGTTTAGTTTGGTCAAGTATTTTGGCCTCAAATTCAAATTTAAATTTTGTATGAAGAAGGCCTTATTTGAAGTTTTGTATGAAGAAATAATAAATATTATAAGACTAATAATATTAAGACTCTAAGACTGAGTTTCTCTGGGCGGCCACAAACAAACGTCAACATTTCAGAGACGATTCACCTATTTATATTTCCGGCAGCGATATCATCCCGAAAACGACAGTCAAACTTCTCGGTGTCAATTTAGATTCAGACTTTTCGTTTACAAGTCAAATAAATAGGACTGTAAGCACCGGTTTTTTTCACCCAAGACAACTCAAGTCTATCCGAAGAAATCTTTCTACAGAAGCAACAAATCTATTAATCAACTCTTACGAAGTCTCACGTCTCGATTACTGCATCGGCATTTATGCCAACCTTCCAACATATCAAATTGACAAAATTCAATCAGTGTTTAATGTAGCAGCACGGCTAATAACCGGGTTTTCAAAATATTCGCACATTTCAGAAACCCCTTCGTAACCTGCACTGGCTCAAGTGCCTTGAAAGAATCCAGTACAAACTGTGCTGGATGGTGTTTAAATCCATCAATGAAATGGCCCCACCCTACATCTCTGAACTATGCGTCCCGGAAAACACCTGTCTGAGGCAGTCAACTCTTAGATCAGCTACATCAGCAGCTGTAGGCAGACTGATAGAACCTAAGCGCAAGCCAAATACTAAGTTTGGTGATCGCCCTTTCGGAGTATCTGCCTAACAGAATTCTAAACTAAAAACTTACCTTTTTAAGCTGTCATACCCTTAAATTAAATATACCATTCCTGAGAGAAAGTCCAATTATATCCAATTATGTCCTAAATCCTGTATCTAAATTTCGCAAACAATCAATTAGTTAATGTTAATTAAGTGTTAATCTCAAGTGACCTACCAGGTAAGTATTGTACTGTACATTATCTCCATATATATTTAGTTATAACAAAGATCATTGTAGAAATGTATTTTAAATTTGTACAGCGCCCTTGAGGTGATTTTGCACAAAAACGGCGCTATACAAATCATCCAAATATTATTATTATTATAAGTTAATAATGACGGACAAGCTAAATAACATTCTCCCTATTTTTCAGCCAACTAATATTATGTAACCATGCAAATGTTCGCAATTATCCTAAGAGAAGTTGCCAAGATTTTAGGCTTCCCAAAACTAAACTTACTTGTTTCATAAAGGACAAAACCTTTATAATAAAATAAATCTACCAAAAGCCGAGAAGGAAACCAGTTTCGGCAGTTTTCGGAAGTTATGTGCTACATATACCAACATGTAAAAAAAAAGATTTGTATACGAAGGTACTGAACAATATTACTTTAGTCACTAACCAATTTAACTGTATCTATTTAACTGCATTTCTTTTATTTTAAATTATTAATAATTTTTTTAAATTTCCTATTTTTATCTTATATGAAAAATTTGCATACATCTAAATAAATATTCAAAAACAAAACATAAAGAGAATTGGTATCTTCAAATTAGTGAAAACTACCAACTATAAGCAAAATTGATGACGGTGGAGGACTGTGATATCGAAAGCTGGACGCTAGAAGGTAAATGAAAAAAGTGTAAATTTCTCGTGACAGACACATAACTTTATCTTCTGGGGTTATTCTTCCTTATATTACATTTGATAATTTTTTGTTGTTACAAAGTATATATATATAGTGTAGGTATTTGCGGCATTCCAGATAGTTAAATAAAGCAGTCCCAGGGAGAGGTTGTACGTGAAGTTATCGTTCTACTATCTCCTATCTGTTTTGTTTTCATGCACGAGGTGTGAGAAGAAAGATGAAAATCGTCGATGACGTACGTACGACTCCTCTACACTACCTTCAGTCGATAATACAACATACACCGATTGAAGATAACATAATCTCACTGGCTTCAGGCGGTTGGGAGTAGTTGGGGCTTTTGTGCGATACTTACAACTTTGTCATGTCATTAACATCTATAAATAGCAACGGTGCAAGAATTGATCCTTGGGGCACTCTACATTACTTATGTTACTCGTCTCGATATCCAGTTCTACTGCAGAAAAGCACGTTCATAGGTAAGATGCCGCAGACTCACTGGTTGGTCGGGACTCTTGTGAGGTACTCAATAATATTTTGCAAATTGTCCACAAATGTTTGCAAAATATTCAGAAATCAGAATCACATAAAAAAACAACAACCACTTCTTCAACAGTAAAAAGCTCTTCAATAATCCACCCTTCACTCATCTTGAGTCAAACTGGGTGGCAAGACATAAGTGGCATTCTTTTGAAGCGTTACCTGTGGAGCCTGCCGCTACCGTAAGTTACAAGTTACCCAGTGGCCAGGTACCGGGGGGCGCATCGCGTGCGGAAATGATTTCAGCTTTTAGCTATTTCTGATTTGATTATCGTGACGTGCCACTCGGTACTTAGCCCGGGCTCGAGGATAGACTTATTCACAGAGGAAACCCCATGACAAGGAATATTGATGAGTGATAAATTACCAGATAGTGAAAGGTTTTGAGTTTTAGTGCGCTGTAGATAAAATATGCGAGGTTAATTTTGTTGATATCACCGGAGTTCAGGATTTATAAATAAACGATTGACCCACATATTTCTACCACGGGATCAACCCAGTAGAGTAAATAATAATACTTTCGTTCGTAATCCTTACACTAGCTGAAGTCCCCAGCGTTTTTTATTTTTATTTTTTTCTTTATTATTTTTTAAATTTGAAACCCCACTAGAGTCCCAATTGGTCTCATCCATCTGGGAGCAGTTGGGATTGAGAACCGACACTATGGCATCCTTAATTGGGGTATGTTGTGAGGTTGAAGGTAGTGTGGAAGGGAAAGTGATGGGGTAGAGGAAAGTGGGGAAGTACCTGGCTATTCAGATCTAGTCACTAAACACGGCCAAGCAACATTTCAATTCTGAATGATGGTCTTACTCCAGTGCGATAATGAAAGTATCTTCCATTCTGAAACGTGCCGCTAATATACTACATATTATTTTAAATGACTAATTTGTGAAAAAACACAAATCAATCAAATAAAATTTACTTGCGCACGCCGGGATTTGAACCCACGACATCCAGCTATGTAGTCGAGTGCTTTAGCCCTCGACCACGGAGGCTGTGTCCGGGCTTTACTTAGATATTTTTCAGTCAAAACAAAAAATATATTTTTGAAATTTTAAAAAACATTAAAAGTTCATATCAGTCTAAGAATCAGTTACGGTCATAGACATATGAATATTAGTAGACCTGCCCTAAGTGATTAAAAGCGTATTATCCCCACTCCCCATACCGGTTCCATTGAGCCGGCTGGGCTCGCGTTTGGCCTCAAATGAAATTTGAAAACGTGACGTCATCATTCTTGTGCGAACTATGGTCGAGGCATCATCGGTTCATTTTACTAAATAACACGGCAAAATTTTGACTTGTACTATGAAAACTGGTAAAAATAGATGTGAAAAAAGAGAATAAACCCAATTGTCGTATTACATTCCATATATAAGCATTATTTTACTTTATTTTAAGCATATTCACATCGTATAATATGAATCAGTTGTTACTATCACATAGAGAAACGTCTGGACGCGAAACACAAAGCTGGTTGGTTGCTGGGAAGTAAATTATGAACATTTATAAAAGTGTCTTAACTAAATACTCTGAAACTAACTACGACTCTGAAAATAAAAGCTGCCTTACTTTGCCGAATTTGGACTTCGCAAATTTGTTCATAACGTGGCGAGTAATTTGCGCTCCCATGTAAAAATGTCTATTCATTCAAAGCAGATTTTACTTTAAAGAAGTAAATGGTGATATTATAATGCGAGATGCCTATTTACTGTCAGATTGATTTATTGACGAATCACAGTCAGCTTCACTCGTTCCCTCGTTCCCTCGTTCTTCAACAGTTGATTTTACCCCTCGCCCATATCTTCTCGTCTATTAATTCCTATGTCTGTGGTTACGGTGGTTTAAACCTCAGTCAAACAATTTATATTTATTTTTAAATTCTAGCTTCTAGCAGGCACAAGAGATGGCACAACTAGGTCGAGAATTGAAAATAGATATATTGTAGTAGAAAAACTCTGGTTTTTGCGGGTTGATTTTATTTTTACTCTATAGTCGATTATTATCTAAAACATAAAATAAATAATAATAATTAAAAAAAAAAAAAAAAATAAATAAATAAATAAATAAATAAATAAAAAATAAAACATATTTATATTACATTGACACAAACAAAATTAATATCGCTTTGGTAGAAATCATATTTAAATCTACCATTAAACATTATTAAACACAATAAATTACATTTATAAACATGAGATATTTAAGTGCTAAATAATTTTATATATGGTTTTTTTCTAAAAAAAAAATACTCATTAATTTAGTTTTTAGTATGAAAAATGGAAAAATTACTTTTCCATGTTAATTTTGATCTTAAGATGGTTTGAAAGGGTAAAATGTAAGGCTTAAGCCCCCGCATTACAAATTTCTACCCGTTTATAACATATATCTCGATAACTCTTAAAGTTAAAAAAATATATGTTATTTTTTAAGATAATATTCCTCAAGTGAACAAATTGCAAAACTAAGCTCCGAAAATTATTACAAAGAGATTTTGTTGTGTTATTTAATATGTTATAGGTATGAAATAATTCTCAGTGTATCTTTAAATGCAACTAAAGCTTTTGTCGAGGTATTTTAAATGAGTCGTGTTTTATTTAATATCTTCTCCATTTTCGCATAATTATTATCGTGTTTTTTTTTTAATATGAGCGCGCTCCCTCTAACATTTGTATTTACATATCTCCATTTCAAACATCTTTGAACGCTTATTACGGGGCCTTAACATTGAAAGGTATTCTATAAGAAACCACTGAAAAGTAAAATTTGACTTGAAGTCACAAAAATACAGACAAGTAATTAAAAAAAATAAAATTTTATAATTCTGACTTCGGTCGCGATTTGAAACTTGAAAACCAAAAGCTCTATTAAAAAAAATACTAAAAAATTGATGGAGACTTACTATGTTAACGGTTGCAGCACTTGTTTCCGGACACCATGTATGTATGATCTCTAACGAACCAACTAACTAACCATTACGCTGTTTCCCACAGGTGTAGGCAGAGAGGACGGTCCGCCAAATAACTCGGTCTATTAGCACACCCTCCTTGCCTCAGTCACATTCATATATCGTCTCATACGTATTCTTCTGTTACTCCAACTGAAGTATCTGATTCACTTGGTCGTGCCATGTCTTCCTCAGGCGTCCCCCAACTTCTTCAACCATCAACATTCGCGTCATATCTTTTCCTTACACTCGTTTCTATGTTCATTCGCTCTACATGTCCAAACCATTTAAGCTGATTCGTTACGCTTACATCAACAATCAGTGTTTCTTCTGTCAGTTCCTTGACTCATTGCCATACATCAGTTTAGGTACCAGCACTCCATTGTGGACTCCTAACTATGTATGATCTCAATTAATTCAAATGATATTTAACTTATTCACAACCATAGACATATGAATATTAGTAGACCTGCCCTAAGTGATTAAAAGCGTATTATCCCCACTCCCCATACCGGTTCCATTGAGCCGGCTGGGCTCGCATATGGCTTCAAGTGAAATTTGAAAACGTGACGTCATCATTCTTGTGCGAACTATGGTCGAGGCATCATCGGTTCATTTTACGAAATAACACGGCAAAATGTTGACTTTTGATATGAAAACTTGTAAAAATAGATGTGAAAAAGAGAATAAACCCAATTGTCGTATTACATTCCATAAGTAAGCATTATTTTACTTTATTTTGAGCTTATTCACACCGTATTATATGGATCAGTTTTAGAAACATATACTATCACATCATAATGTAGCGATTCTCAAGTGTGCTCATCGTTGTTTACTGGGGTAAGTAAATTATGAGACATTTGTAAAAGTGTCTTAACTAAATACTCTGAAACTAACTACGACTCTGAAATAGAAGCTGCCTTACTTTGCCGAATTTGGACTTCGCAAATTAGTTCATAACGTGGCGAGTAATTTGCGCTCCCATGTAAAAATGTCTATTCATTCAAACGCAGATTTTACTTTTAAGAAGTAAATGGTGATATTATAATGCGAGATGCCTATTTACTGTCAGATTGATTTATTGACGAATCACAGTCAGCCTTACTCCCCTCGTTCTTCAACAGTTGATTTTACCCCTCGCCCTTATCTTCTCGTCTATTAATTCCTATGTCTGTGTTCACAACCTACTTTCAAGCTATTAACGTTCCGCAAACAATGGTCAGCAAGTTTAACTACAGATATATTAATTATCAGTCTATACTCATCTCCACTGTATTTATACGTTGTCTCTTTATATATTATTCCTATTGTATATATACTTACCTATAGCATAATGGTATTCTACTTTTATTATAATTAGTGTAACTCTCTCACCAAGCACAATAACCAGTTTCTTCATTGGTGAGATTGCGAACATAAATATATTTTGTAACAATATCTACTCATATACCATCCTGTACCCACTTATAAATATTAAATAAAAAAAATGTATAGATAATATATAAAAATATATAGATAGATCAACATTTTAAATGGAAAAAACAAATTTGTGAACTTGTCAAAAGAATTAGAAAATGTATTTATATATTTATAAGACTTAGAAATATTCTTAGACTAGAAAACCTAAAAAGAGTGTACTATGCAATTGTACAATCTATATTACAATATGGTATTATTGGCTGGGGAGGAACTTATAACAATATATTAAATCCACTTAAAATAGTTCAAAGATTGATAATTAAAGTAATATTGAAAAAACCATCCAAATTTTCTACTGAGATTCTCTTTTCAATATTCAATGTACCCACAATAGACAATATATATAAAAAATATTCAATTCTACAAATTTATAAAGAAATACAGTTAAATAACTTACAATTCAATTCATCAGCAAGATATCAAAAAAACTATCAAAATCCCAACACTTAATACAAAGCACACACAAAATACCTATCTCTATCTAGGTATAACATATTTTAACATCCTTCCATTATATCTAAAAAATATTGAAGATATTCAGGAATTTAAAATAAAATTAAAAAATTACCTAAAACTACTATAAAAGTCCATATCTTACTCTTATTATTATTTTCTTCAAATCTTGAAACTGTATTATTGATAAATCTTTCCTATTTCTTACTTATCCCTTTGGTTTTGCAAATATATTATTTACTTACTTACATGATTCCATATAATTGAGCTAGGATTCACTCACCAAACACAAGAGCCTCGTCTCTTTATGGTGAGGAAAAGCTATTATTATTTACCTTTATAACACTGTATAATATGTATATTTATTGTAAAAAATATACAAATATTAAATAAATAAATGTTCATATTAATAATCCTTACAAATCCTTTAAAGTAACAACAAGATGTGTTGACGTTTAGAGAAGTTTGGCGTTTTGCCCTCCGGGCTTACATAGGCTTTCCATCATTCCGTTTTATGTCCTCTCACGTATGTGTAATTTTTGCCCATTCGAATGGCCGTGATGATATTTTAATTGAGTCACGCGAAAGCCAAATGGGTAAATGACTTATTCTCCGCATACCCCTGCGGCACCCGTCACACAGAATGATTGAATCAATAAATCAGCATTATTTATCTTGTAGCACTCCCTCAAACTTAATGTCAATCTCAGTGACGCTTCTAAACCGCCATATTGATGTGATGGATGGGATTATTTTTAACGATAAACTAACAACATTTTCATGTTTTGCAACACGAAAAGGTATCAACGTTTATACAGCGCTCTTGAAGTGATATTTAACAAAATTTGGCCGAGCATTACTTCAGAGGAAGCTACATGCCAAAAATGTGTATATTATTGGTATACCTTATGTTGTAGGTATTAGGTTAAAATCGTATTACATTAAAATCGTTTGACAAATGGAGTCTAGAAACGTTCGATTTCAAGCACAAAACTGGTTTTTATTTATTTTGTAAATAATTTTATAAGAGATCAAAAAAGTTAATCAAATGAAACCATCACAGATAATCTTAGCTATAATACTGTATTTAAAAAGTTGTTTCCTTTACGCGTTCATACATTTTTATTGAAAAAAATTTTTTTTAGTAGTTTACATTTATATTTTTTATTGAGTAATTCATTTTTTTATTTGTGTTCTACTCAAGCGAAGCGATAGGAAAACCTTTAATTTATCTAAAGTATATTTTTTGGTATTCATAATGTACACCAATTCGTTATAAAGATTAATCAAAATAGTGATTTGGCATTAAGCTTCGCCTTAAAGTGTTATTTCATCATGCATTGAAAAATGTTAATAATCGTCAAGCATACATCTTTCGGTGGAATGTGATAATCCAAATTCCCCCGTATCATGCTCAACGAACTTTTGATTGTCAGAATTGGAACTGATTGTAGAAACCAAGCGATAAAGTCTGTAAAAAAAATATTTTTGAAAAACAAATCTATATTTGAAATGTCTGTTTCTTTTGTTTAAATCTGAATCAATCTTTGAAGTTAACTAACCGTGTTTATTCGAAAGGTTAATTTCTAATCGTATTTCTAATATTTATTTTGATGGGCAATGATCAGGCGAACATAATGGCATCTGGGCGATTGTTCTAACCACTGAGTTACAGTCGCAACTTCGCTTCGCCATGTTTGAATATGTAAAAAAATATAAAAATTTTTACTTACCAAAATATGTGTATTTATGTACTCACATTATCCTAGTGTTTAAGAAGTTTATATTGGGAATGTACCCTTCTTGCAGCAAGTCGTAATAAATAAAAACTCCTGCAAAAAAAAAACATCACAATTGACTATAAGACTTTATAAAATATATCACAGATTGAGATAACAGACTTCCCGTTTCCTATTGAATCCATTCACATAACGGTGTGAAATAATTCCCTTACAAATACTATTTCATACAATATTGAAGTATCCCCATTTAGTCCAATATTTACCTGGTCTTCTAAAAAAAGCTTTACAATCCATTGTAGTCCCCTCCCTACTTATACACCTTTTAAACTGTTTAAAAACATTGCACAATGCCGTGAAATATTCAACACATGCGGCGGTTTGAGGTATAAATACTATAAATAATGCAAGCTGACAATGCAAAGTACGTAGTGCATTTTTTCAGGCAACCCTCGGCGCAGGGAATAAGGCACGAGGGACAAGGGATAACTTTCTTGCCCCAAGTTTGGAGCCACGAGCTTTGGCGGAAACGGCCGACGTATTCCGGAGACTACGAAAGTTGTAACACGTTGTTTCCAGAATCAAAACCAGTCGAGTTTTGGCCGTCGCTGCCGCTGGCTGTCGGTCGCTCTCCTCCGGAAAGTCGTCTCAACTATCGAATCGTAAATCTCGCTTCAAGAAACTACACATAATTGTCAAATTATTTGACTTTTGACTGAGTGTCACGTGTTTTAAATCATTTCGGAATTGATCAATTTTGAACCGAGTTTTTTCAAAGTGTTTGTGCTTTTTAAAATTTTTGAATTTTTCGCACTTTTTTATGAATTGTTGCGCAAAAACAAAGTGATTAGTGTCACCCCAATAGACCTACCTCCGGTTGAATAGCCTCTCAGTGATTGATGGGAGTCTTGGGTCGGCCCGCAAGGGAGGATATGAATGTGACGTGTTTTTCAAAGGGATTATCGGGAGTTGCTGTCACAGCGCGCGCTAATCACTGCCCCGATTGGGAAATGTTCTGACCATTTTACAAAACAAATAAATACCGAAAACCTTATTTAGATTTTTTGGCGAAATCTGTTTTTTCCATTAAGTGCTTTATGATGAGGTAAAAAACGTAAGATGTATTTGAAACAAAAGTTTGTACGGTTTCTCGGGAATAAAATAAACACCTGCGGGCATAGAGGACTCACGTTGTCCTAGTGTGGCTTTACAAGAAGCAAGTAACTACCCCGCAGTGTTTTTTATATTCGTTTGCATTACGAGCGCAGATCCTCGTACCCCGTTCCACGGTAAAGAGCTCATTAAAAGCAGTCTAGGGTAGATTCGCTCCGATGTATGGCCGCAGGGTACGTGCGCCATAGCCCACCCATCCAGCCCGCCCCCGGCCCTGGGGGAACATCGGCAATTAAATTTGGTTAAACCGAGGACAGTGCATAAAGGGGAAACTACCCGATATAAAAATGGATCCTAATTCGCTGGAGGCAACCCCACCGGGGAAGAAACCCACAAAACAAAACCACAAAGAGACAATCAAAACCAAAATGCAATCATTCACTTTGGGATCCAATTATTGCGACACAACGGATAAAACCAAAACACAGTCCAACCTTTTATTATGCGGATTGTGTTTCTTTAGTGTAGCTATCAGCATCTATTCCACTTACAGAGGAAATCTTCTCGAGGGGAAGGTGTTTGACATGGAGAATAGGTTTGTGCTACTGCAGAGGTCAGTGTCTGAGCCCTCAGAGGCTCTGCTCTTGAGAATGCGGAGGGAAGTGGAGGGAAAGCTGCAGCACAGGATGACCAGGGAGGCTGTATCCACCGGAAGGAGACTTCTCGCTGCAGAGCTGGAGTCGGATCAGCCCCGGAGCGGACTGGTTTCCTTGCTGAGGAAGATCAGAGATGTGCCTGATTGCAACTGTCCCGCAGGTAAAACAAGAAGAACAAAAATATATATCACTGTGTGACCAATAAAATATTGTTGCTTACCCATATTTAAAGTCCTGATGTAGATTTGGGCATCAGCGAAACTGATAAACGGCGAATTTTCCTTTCAATTATTCATCCAATAAGTGTTTTTATTTACAAACATTTGTCTTTCAAATTCAATTATTTGAAACCACAAAGTAATTCCTTCCAATGATAACTTATTGTATTGTAGTAGGTCTTCATTGTTTTCAAACATGACAAATTGTACAAAGTCTGTCCTCATAAATAATTTATAACGTAAAGCATAATATATTCAATGGCTTTGATCAAAGCCTTGTGTGCAAATAATCCTGTTGTGAAATCGAACGGTAGTGCCTACCCAAAACGTTTGTGCATGCGTAAGTAGCCCTTTATCGCCAACTATCATCACAACTGGGTAGTTTGTGTATCTACCGACGGATTTTATATTGTGGTTACACTCAATTTATTTATTTATTTCTTGGATAATTTGTATAGCGCCGCTTTTGTGAGATATCACCAATATATCTACACTACCTAAAGTACCTACCTTCACTATCTAAGTACCTATCTATCTACACTACTAAAGAAGGTAGCTACCTTGGCTATCTAAGTACCTATCTATCAACACCACGCAAAGTACCTACCAAACATCTACACCACCTAAAATACTTTTCTATACTACCTAAAATACGTCTCTACGCTACTTAAAATACCTATCCACAGAACCTAAAATTCAGTATCTACGCTACCTAAAATATCTATATACACTACCTAAAATACCTATATACACTACCTAAAATAAGTTTCTACGCTACTGAAAATACCTATCTACACTACCTAAAATTCGTTATTTACGCTACCTAAAATACCTATATACACTACCTAAAATAAGTATCTACGCTACTTAAAATACCTATCTACACTACCTAAAATACGTATCTACACTACCTAAAACGTACTTGCCTACACAAAGTTCCTTAAACCTTAGAATGCCATCCTCCTGCGACCTAGTACTCCTCCGTGTGCCATGGTTAAAATGCCAATCGCCCACCGCCCGACGGGTACAAATCTCAGAAATCCACGGTGGGTTTTTTGGCACACTAGAGGTTAAGAGTAAAACATTATATTTTATTAAATTATTCATAAATCATATACTATGCTAAACATGTATCAACTGATTACTACCAACGTGTTGATAACAAATATGAAACGGGACACAGGATTACTGAGAATTTTATTAGGCATCTAGTATATATATTGTTTCAAGTCTCTTTAACTCCAGTCAATCTATGCTGTCGTGCGGCTTTATATTTTAATCCACAACGCGAAAGTTTGAATTAAATATCTGTTGTGACAACAAAATAGAATGCTTAAAATTCGTGACATTTTTAATACCTATCTACATAATTCAAAAGTTAGAAACTATACCTTTTATTACAAAATGCTATATCGTGGTCGAAATTGAGGCAAACCAAATTTAAATATGGTGGTATTAGATCATGGTGTTTATTACGACGCGTACAATAATTATAAACAATACTATTACCTAGCTACGACTTAGTTTTCGAGAACTTTGCCAAGTGTTTTCTGTCAATATTTTCTATGATAACCAAACTTGTTTTATCCTACAATGTAATTTCTATTAACCAAAAACTAAGTCAGGATCCTGAATTGTTTTTTTTCTTTTTCTTTCAATGTTGTTAAAAAAGAATTTCTTAAAACTCTAGAGATGTCGGATAGTGAGAGCAGAAATTTTAAAATAACATAAATTAGTAGCAACGGTGACATTAACTGTCGCGATCATCTGTGTTTTATTTGTAGAAAAATACCTCTGTATGTCAAACAAAACGGTAGAAACAAAACATGCACCAGACTTCATGCTTGTAACTATGAATTTGTTTTTAAATAAGAACATTTATAGAGAGGTAAATTCTTGAAAGTGAAACATAAGTGGGTTGCAGAGGGTTTTTATTGCTACCAACTATAAACAAAAAATGGATATACATATTTTCTTACACAGAAGCCGACAGACATTTTTTATCACAGATAAATAAATAACTCTTAGTCTAAAGAAATTACCACCGTTTCGACTTATCTTTACAATCACTTATTAAGGTGAACATTGTTCTTTTCCCAAGCCTAGTCCGAGATTTCAAAACTTCCTTTCAGAATTTTCATAACATTCAACCTTTGAAATCCAATAAACAAACAATATGAAATGTCTTATTTTTTGACAGTTAGCTGGAGTTTTTCAATGCTGTACAGCTAATATTGTGGAAATTACGCTGCAACCTCAAAATAGTTGCTTTATTAGTAATGCCGGATGAAAATAGCTGTGTGAATTTCACGACGATAATCAAATGCCACCGTTTGGAACATTTTATTGAGACAAACAAACGTATTCCTGTTTTGTAGTAGTTATCATATAGCGATGAGTCGTTCATAAACAAGCCGCACGATTGAACTAGCTCTTTTTAATGAGCCGTACTCGTACGACTCCCGGTAAACCAAACCACGGCTTATTACATACTCAGAGACGTGAACGGTGTCTGACAGTCCGACATCTGGACTTGGTCAAATGTACCCACAACTACTAACTATCAAGCATCTTATTTTTTTCGTGCGATCATTCATACGCTTACGCTGAGAGTCGTATCGGGGGAGGCGTAGTGAGGGAACCGTAGCTGGGGAGCCGTAGCGGGGGAGTCCTATCGAGCGAGCACAGTATTCAATTGAGCCGTCGTTCAATTGAGTCGACTCTCTGAGACTCTGAGTTCTTACGAACATATTTAACTGGTACCATTGCTCCATGACCCAACTATATTACCATAGACATGAGAAACAGTGTCGTCAATGGTAGTTACCTAATACCCATATCATATAACATAAAACTTGCTTGAAAAAAAAAGCTTGAACATGACGCCTTCTTTAAGGACAAATTTGGAATATAAACTTCCAATCCACATAACTGAAGTAATGTTTCAATAATTTATCTAAATAATAATAATAATTTTGTCACTGAATTAATTACCCTAACAAAAGCTCATTTTGTTGACTGTACAACTGTACACGATTTTTCCCCATCAAAGAGATTTGGATTGACTTAAGCATATTATGTTCAGTGAGGAATTTTAAGAAAAATTGAAAGTTCATCTCAGAATGGTGAAGCATTTTTCTTTTAAATTTGCCTACACAGATTTAATTAGTAATAATCTGGGCTTGATTGGAAATAATATACAATTTAATCATTTAAATTATATATGAATTATACGGACATAATATGTTTAAGTCAATCCGAAACTATTTGATGGTGAACAATCATTTACAGTTGTACAGTCAACAACGTGCGCAAATTTTGTTATAGTAATTAATTCAGCAACAATCTCATCGAGCTGACCTTTCGATTGGCTGTCGTAAACTTTCCTGTATACCAAACAACTGCCAATTATTGAGTCACAAAAACCTTTTGACGTCAGAATTTGTGAAGGAATCTTTGAGTATCACATCATATTAATTGGTCTGTATCTACATATTAATTTGTATCCTTAATTAATATTTCAAATCTCGTTTGCAGTCTCGTCCAAAATTTTTAATTCCTTCGATCTATGTTACGTAGTTATTTTTTTATATCACGACTACAGCTATTTGAACAGATTTAAACATTAATATTGATCGTTTAATTCAGTGAAGCGCAACCTTTTTAGCCGGAGGGCCAACTTGTAATTTTCGATATGTTCGAGGGGCCGCAGGGGTTGGGTACCTACAGCTTGACGAGGTGAACTTTGTGGCCGATGGCGACGCCAGTTTATAATAATTTTTTGGAAAATATAATTTTGTAAAATGGCGAACATTAAATAAAGTAATCGTGGATCGCATAAAGAGTATAAATGCTTGTCCATTTGAGCGGCTCATTCAAAATATTAAACACAAGTTTGTCGCGATACCGTTTAGTATTTTGTAAAAATAACGGAAACCTTTTTTTTTTTTTAAGTTTCTTTATTCAATAAAATTGTTAGTTACATGCATTGAGGAATTTTTCGACCACCATGCTAGGCACATGCCCGTGTTATGGTGCACGTGTATTTGAATATTTAAATCATTAAATTAGCTTAATAGGTACAATGTAGCTACCCAATTCGTAGAAACGTTAATTTAAAAATATTGTTCTCTCAAAATATAATCTTTGTGTTATTTTTATTATTATGTAAAATTATTGGTTCCATGATAAATCAACACAGTGACAATTCAATACACCAATAAAAAGTGATATAAAGTCATTAGAAACAATAAAAAAATTTAAACCTAAACTTACCTAACCTAACCTAACCTACTTAACCCAGTTAATAAAGTTTTTGTTTTATCACTTTCCATGACTTTATATAACTTTTTAAAGATGTGATGAATTATCATTTTGATGATTTATCCGGACACCAAAATTATTAACCTCATCACAGGCTTGTCCTAGTGAGGTTAATAATTCAGACGTAAAAAAATACAATGTAAAGGAACATAATGGAAATAATCCAAGGCCAAAGCATTAAGTTAAGGCCTGCAATCCCGTTTTTAACCAGATCACCAATATTTTTAAGAGTTTCTTAACAAATTAGCAATATATTCATTTTACTCCGTGTGGGCCGCTGGTTGTTCAACAATGGTTTAATTCAACTCGTTGAATATTTGCTATATGTAGTTAATAGTTTTGTTTTGATGGGCTTAGAGAAAAGTTATAAAATTAGGCTTGCCTATCATTCAAAGTTTTTAACGTTGTTTTGATTATAGTTGTTCAACTCAATGCGCCAAAATGATATTACGTTTAAGCTTATTTTTTAATATAATACATTTCTCAGAAATGTTTGTTTTTTATTAGGTATTTAATTTTTTTTATACCTATAAAACAAACCCTTTTCCATCAGAATAAATTACCAACATATTGATGAAACGATAATAATTATGGCGTGTTTTCTTATTTGGTAGAAAATGAAATGGATATTTCAAAGCTCGTGATGGAAATGACATATCGAGATCGGTGCACATGATCCCAAAGCTAACATTGTTTTCTGGGAAAAAAACAAAATTGTTAAGATTTAAAAATTTTATTTAACATTTGTAGATTTATGCTAATAAATCGAAAATATTTAATAAATTTGAGGCTGAAAAAGTTGTGTTTTTCTCAAGTTTCTTCAAACTTCTCTTCTACTTTTTATATTGGCAGGAGAGAGACTAAAAGAAAAACTTTTCGTCAAACGCTAAAGGTTCTTTATAATATTATGAATTAGTCAGTTTGTCAAGCTTTCAACTTGTTTGATTTTATCCAATACCCACTTGTATTATGCCTAGTAATAATACCCTTTTGTACCTAGAGGATACAAATTGAAATGTCTGCAGTTGAAGCGGTCTTGGCTTCGATTTGCAGATTTTTTTAAATGTAAAGTTACAATTCTTGTAAACAAAATATAAATATTCATGACTTTTAGAGTTGTTTGCCCGCGTCCACACACTCTCGTTGAATAATTGAAAACTATTAAACAAACAATAAAGTGGTTAGTCTAATGGTGAAAATACATTTGCTAGCCGAAACGATAACCGAGCCTCGCATTATGGGAAAGGTACGAAGTAACAGTAAATGTCACGAAACGCCGCATGCGGATGGTTTGTTCCTTTCCAATAATTCAAGGATCGGCTCGCGTTTCCATACATTTTGATCACGCTTTTAATGCTTCTCCAGGCTGTGTGTTGTACCTACTGTCAGATGCCATCATATATATTTTTTATTTATCTATATAATTTCCATTTTGCTTTATTTATTCGTTACTTTTCTTAAAATTTTCAAATATTTATTATTATGACTAATAGTCATATTTATTTGCATATTTTTATCTAGTAGTTGAAATTTTTTTTTCTCTTATTTAATAAATCAAAAATTTCCTTGAAATCTTAAGATTTCTAGCAGATAAACAGGGTGGACTCTCTCGCTGCAGCACCTGGTCCAGTTTCTTCACCACCTAGGATTCTTGCTGCAGAGTCTCCATCTTCTATCTTCATGTCACCTGTTCCTGTTCTTCATTTTACTTTACTTAACTTCACTTTATTTTGGTAATATTTATAATTTTTGTAATACCTGCATCAACTGTAAAGCGCCCCTGAGGTGATAACTCACAAAAGTGGCTCTATAAAAATTGTCCAATATTATTATTATTGTTATTAAGATTTCACGTACTTAGAAAAAATATACTTTATTGAATCATTAAAACGGTCACCATTTCGAAACGGAAACAGAATGTACAAACAGATTTAAAACGGTCGAGTTAAATCAGGCGGTCTTTTGGGTTACAATTTCTTCCAAGCAGACAAGTGATCAATTTATTTGAACACTGGTGTGTTATTTTCGGTGAATTTGTGAACAACGCTTCGAAGCCATTAAAATACCGATAGAAAAAACACGGCATTTCCAACTGTCGTTTACGATCTAAAGATTGCAATTAGTCTGCTATCCACTAAAGTGATTGGCGTCATATACATATATAAATTTAACAAATTATTTAATTAATACCGTTCCTCAAAATATTAATATGAAAATATATAAAACTGCTTACTGCGGTTTAAAGACAATGAATCCACCTAGATTTCACCGCTTATCCCACATTTTTAGGTTCTATAAATATGGAAAATTATGACAAGCGATCTTTCAAAACGTTTTTGCGAATTGGAAAAATATGCCAAAAAATCACTCCAGTGTTTAAGATGCCGTATAAAGTCTAATGTATTACAGATTATCAAAAAAAAATGTGTGCAGTTTTTATTGCATTATTTTATTAACAATTGATAAAATCGCTGATAGTCGGTAGAGTAGCAACATCTTAGGGAGATCTTATCTAGAACACACGTCACTCAGTTATTATAATCTGATCTTATTTCCTTTCAACGAGGCCAGACGGAATGCATTCATATTCTTACATACCTCATTATCCTCTGTGTTCGCTGTGGTTTATAGACAGAAATCTCATATATGTACTTGTAGATTAGTCTTATAGGCTGTGTACAAATTGAGATATGCAGACGTATTCTCTGTCTAGTTGAGGACTAGGAGTTGGAAATCTATAGAATTTTAAATACGAAAAGCTTTCAAAAGACAGCTTCCTTTATGATAAGCTAATTTTTCATTGAATTTTTTTTTCTTTTTTGTTTTTGAAGGTTTATTTAGATGTATGCAATTTTTCGGTTCCATGATAACTCAGCACAATGACAATTTAACACAGCTTTAAAAAGTGATATAAAGTCATTAAAATTGATGAAAAAAAAGGTTCCATGATAAATCCTCAAAATGAAAATTCAACACACCTATAAAAAGTGTTATAAAGTTATGAAAAGTGATGAAACTAAAAATATGTTAAATAGTTACATATATGTAACGTATTTTCATAACTTTTTATAAGTGTGTTGAATTGTCATTATAATGAGTTATCCGGTCACCAAAAAATAACTTACATGTAAACCTAAGCTACGTAACGTATTTAGTAAAGTTGTTGGTTCATCACTTTTAATTACTTTATATTATTTTTAAAGATGTGTTGAATTGTCATTTTAGGAAAGAGTCCATTTCATAATAAAATAACAAAATACAGTCTTGTAAAAGTATACCGAAATATTCTACTGCCGTCAGTGTACTAACTAACTAATCAATCACGCAGTTTCCCCGCAGGGGTAGGCAGAGTTACAACTCGGTATTGGCATACACTCCTTGTTTCTTTCGCATTCATACATCGTTTCATACACACTATTTTGTTATTCCGATTCTTAAGATGGCCTGACCCAAGTATCTGTTTGTATCTTCTTTCTTCGTTCATTTGAACTACATACCCAAACCTTCTACCCGTCCTTTTCTTAATCTTACTCAATACGCTACATTGGTAAGTAAATACATCATAATTTTTTTCACATATTCAGCAAATATCCAACGAAAAGTGCAAAGACTTTAGCAGATTCCTTTACGGCTTTTAGAAGGTTATTGAAAATTTGGAACAGTTGTAAAAATAAAAATACAAAGTAATATGAAACAAAACAACCTTTAAGTATGAATTAAGAATTGAATCAAATTTTTAGGTTGTCGTTTTCTTTGCAGAAAATCAATAATGTAAAATGAAGCTATAAAAAAATGATTTTAGCCGTATTTGGTGAACAGATCTGAATATTCGGGTACTTACTATTTCCCATCTCATTGCCCTCCTCATACCCTTCAGCCTTACATCATACCCCGTTTGGGGATACCATAGTCCCAATCTCTCCGGGCAGTTGGGACTCTTGTGAAGTATTCACATGAAAATAATCGCTATGTTGTTAATTAAGCATCTGACCATCTCCTTTTCCACCCAATATCTTTTCACTTTCAATCCTTTCCCAAATTTTAGGTGCAACAATAATCCACTGGTTAAGCGCAGATGAAACTAGTGCGCTAATTACCACTGCTGTGGCAATGACATAATTTATTTGTTATTGTAAGTAAATGTGATCTAACGCAGCATGTCCGCATGTGTTGTGTCGGGCATTCCAACGGTTTACGTCTATCACTCAGCCGACGACGGCTGCGCCAAATTGCGACACTCCGCAACAAAAATATGTAAAGTTTTTTCTGCGTCATTGTGTAGTATTATGACGGATGGTGACGCAAAATTACCGCAGTCCGTTTTTTCGACGATTTTATTCGGCTTTGTTCGTCGAGTCATTAATTTTATTTTTGAATGGCTCTATTTTTAAATTTAGTTTATACGTGAATTTCAATGGCGTATGTAACAATTTAAAGAAATAGGTATGTTATCAGAGCAATACCGATGAGTTAAAAAACTCATTGTAGGATGAGAAGAACTTACAATACATAGATGGGAGTTAATATGTACAATTTTACATTGGTATTTTCATATCAAAATTATAAGTTTCACATACAAAACTGTACAAAGATAGAAAAATATCAAAATTATAAGTTTCTCGTACAAAACAGTACACAAATTTAAAAAGGGAGGTTAAGTAGAACAAACAAGAAGAAACAAAAAAGGAAAGCGACAAGGATATACACATAAGCACAGAGCCAAGGTAGGAATTTAGAAGAAGGTAGGTACTTACCCACTAATACATTGGCAAAAATAGATTATGCTCGATTACAAAAACAGGGGAAAGAAAAGGAGAGAGAAAGAAACAAAACAAAGTACAACACGACAAGAATTAGATATTTTCCTTTTTATATGTTTTAAAAAAATATTCTTAAAAAGCCTAAATTTGAATTTTTGGATTATGCTGGCTGTTTTTATACATATTTGGAAGACTGTTATAGAGTGTGTAGGCATATTTTACGTGCTATGATGATTTACAGAAAAAAATATCAGTAACACCTAAGAAACACTAAGATAAAACAGGGTTATTCATTATTTATTGTTTGCGGCACGTGTCAGAGTGGAATTTACTTTCAGGATAGCTCTGATGGAAGACCATCGTGCAGAATTTAAATGTTGCTTGAAATGACTCTAGCGTGTTTGGTGACCAAATACTTCCACACATTCCTCTTCCTACCCTGCACCCCCTTCCTCGAACCACTAACTTCAGCCTCACAATATACCCCAATTGGGGATGCCATAGTATCACTGGCTTCAGATGGTTGGGAACATGATAAAGGTATTAAAATTGAAAGAAAAAAAATTGTTTTGAATTAACGACATTAAGTTTCGAAGACGTCTAGGATGGACCCAAAGATATTAGAAGAACGAGATGTGCTACGAGCAGTTCATACTGTGTGGAATTGTTTTGCCGAGTGTCGCCGGTTTTGTTCACCAATACTAGACTGCAAACCTTCGCTTACGCTAAGGTATCCGCACTAATACATAGAACAGATTTCTGTGCGTACACGTCCCGATAACGTTCAAAGTACCCTAATTAGGTAGTACTCCACCTACGGTCCGGCGGCCAACATAGCATATCTCGTTCTTCTAATATCTTTGGATGAACCGCTTTTGGCAAGCTTATTAACTTATTTTAACTTCTGGACTGGGATATTAAAGAAATGCGTAGGTACAATGAGTGACAATATGGGTTCTAACCAAGAAGCTTGTGACAAAAAGGGCAATAACATAAAGAACCTTACTTGGTATCTCCTTGTATCATATATTTAAGAGTTCTCGATAAAGTTGTAGTATCATTCTATTAGAATATAGATAAAGCATGGAATTTCTGTATTTTAAAAAAAAACAGGTAAAAATTTGGTAAGCAATTTCAGAGGCTGGTTTTTCGATAAAATCTCTTTGCAAATTTTTTTCAGTATGCTGATCATAAACACTTCAAGCCGCTGCAAATAATTAGAAGCTCGATGGTGTTATTGTAGAATGCGTGCTTTTAATAATATCGATAGTTTATAGAGAATATAGATTATATAGGTACATAGTAATCAATGTAATAGAATTAAGGCACTTAACACTTCTACGCTGTAATAACGGTAGAGCATGTTTGCACGAGTGTTTAATATTAATAAGGACAATGCGGATTTAGAAATAACCAATCATGTGAAATGGCTCTCAATGTAGTTCAGAAGAACTGGAAAAAAGATTCAGACAAAAATAAATATGTGGTCGGTTTTCCTGAACTTTAAGGAAATGTTCGAAACTATAGACCGACATGCAGTTTTAAAAAACAATTATACAAAATTCTAATTAAAGCAAAAGCGTTGAAATGGTTCAAAGATTATTTACCAAACCGCAATAGAGAGTAGGATCGTCTCCGAACCAATGAATATTACCTTGGGAGTACCACAAGGGCCTGTTCTGGGACCTTTTCTTTTGATAATGTACATTAATGAAAGGTAAAAGTTAGGAGGTATTGTAAAATAAGATTTTTTACAGATGAAGCATTGATGTAAATAACATGAATCAATATAATTAATAACTAAATAATATATAAATATGGTTGCAGAAATATAAAGTGAAATTGAATACAAATTAAAAAAAATGTATGCATATTGGAAAATGAGTAACACCGATAAAAATAAAATTATTTATAGACGGTGAAGCTTTGGAAAAAGAGTTTGAAATGAAATATTTGAGAGTAATACCTACTGGACTCCAAGCTGTCTTTTTCTCAAAACAAAATACATATTACTAAAATTTTACCAAAAAGATTTCATTGTTGAGAAGAACATGGAATATTCCTAAACAAAGTCTCCAGTAAAATGTATACAAAGCAATCACTGTACCATAAGTTAATAACTATAACAGCATTGTATTCCTAGCCAACGTTGTATTAATAAAACAAATGGCAATACTACGAAATAGAGCTATGAAAATTATACTGAAGAAAAATAGACATACGAAATTCAAGGAAATTTTGAAGGAGTTAAATATCTTCTCATTTGAACAAATTATTTACTTCAACATTTTCTTGGTTATTAATGGCCATACATCAATTGAATTTCTAAGAAAAAATGAAAACTGAAACAAAAAAATGCAACACAAACACATACACGAAACGAGAAAAATAAATGAAATAAGACTCGCCTACAGGAAAAAACCCAGAGTCAAAAGTCGTTGATGTACAGAGCAATGAAGATATTTGGCGTACGACATAAAATTAAAAGAAAACATAACTTTTTTAAAAGTAAATTACGGAAATATGTTACATTTTTATTCTAATTTATTTTTTATTTAAATTATAAATGTGTATAAGGAGTGTATTAGGACGAAAAAAACTTGGATGTTTTATTTAGAACCGTTATAGTCAAAAATTACCTCTCTATTTTCTACCGCTTAATTTCGTCATTGTCTTATTAAGCTTTAATTAAAAAACACTGAAAATTCCTGAATTTTAAATCAATGTAAACATTCTACCTAACTCCGTATTATTATGATAATTATCCACCTACGTTAGGTATAAATTTATTTTTGGTAGATATTGTGTTCCTACGCATGATGCGATCACTAAATGGAGATGCTCCATAATAATGCGTGGAGATTCCTAATAAAATCCTATACGCTTTACTCCTACATGCATACTTAGAATTAGTCAGTGGCGTTATGACCGTATCTTTAGCAGTAGCCCCGGGAACCTGTCTCCAAATCATTTATAGTAGCATTAGTTATGTCAAGACAAATGTTGAAAAAAAGAGTTAAAATTTGGAAAAAATGACCTGCTCCATCAAAGCCGCATTCTTACTTTAATAGCCGCTTGAAATCCATAAAAACCATAAGTACTAATAATGGGATAATTTTGGATAACGCCACCATTATCGCCAGAATGCACTTTCCTTCCATTGTGAACGATAAATTAATCCCCATTTATCCAATGACCACTTCTAAAAACGTCACCATTGTGACCGTTGCAGCAAAGGCGACCACTTGAACATATTTTAAAGGTATTGGCAAGAAAGAAGAAAGTCTCAATTTTGCCTGCGGCGTTAATTCTCTTCACCATCATAGGCATTACAACCCCTGGTATTTTGCACAGTCGATCGACAGAGCATTTATCGATAACGTCGATAACTTGTCATCGTTCGTGAGCAAAACTACAGATCACTAACGTCCAAACGAAATTGAGAACTCGTAGTCGCTGTGAGCTGTTATTTGTTCGTTGGCAATCTGCAGTCATGCTCGGGAACGTAAATAAGTTACCGAAATTATCGATAAAACCTTTATTGATCGACCGTGCTAGATACACAGATTCGGAGCCCTGGTCCCTCTAAGGAAATATCGTCTCCAGATTCTTCTAGTTTTTTAGCCTAGCTATCTAGCGAAAGTATGGTTTTAAAATGAACTTCTACATCCTGCAGGCTGCTTAAAATATAGAACCCTCTTCGGTGGTTGCCTATATTTTATTCTTGCGTCATTGTCTGCCGTCTGCCTTTGATATATATATAGCTCCGTTGATGTATCTCTAATATCAACGACTATTTGTAACCTTAATTCAATCGAAAATAGATTAATGTCACGAATTCAATGCCTTATTTTTTAGTAAGACGATAGATTAAATTAACATTTTGCTTGCGGCATAAATTAGGAAGTTTGTTGGAGCATCTGCAAAAATCATATTGAAATTAGCTTGTCAAAATAAAATGATGACTTATTTGTTTTCTCGTTCAAGTTTCGAATATTGCCCTGGGGCTTGAGTATTGGTCACAACGTTACGCCCTACAATATTGTTATGGTTGAATGATTAACGTAAAATAAGATTGACATATTAATAGAGACAACATTGATGGAGTGCGTTGAACTCGCAATAAAGTCCATCGCAGACTATGGGCTATTATATAGGTGATGTGACTGGTATTGTTAACTTTAGAGGATGTGTTATGTTTACTGTTAGAAGGTTAACTATTTCATAATAGATTAGAATTTATACGATTCTTTACTATGAAACTTAAATTGTTTTATTTCTCTAAAGCAGCGAAAACAATCGAAAGTGGGATCTGGTCCTGGTTTTAAATAGCAAGACGAAGCCTCAAATTTTTCGTTAGCTGTACTGTTGTTCAATAAGATGAAAAAAATATTTTTTAAATTTAGGCGGTGGTTTTTGCGCGGCGTGAAAAACTTTGTAAGTGACTATGGCGTCGAGACAAATTGTCTACATTTTTTGTGAAAATACTAGAACTTGTCAAATATTAATTATTATTTTTTAGTAAACTAATGTTTAAGACAAGATTTTTGTGAGAGAGTTAGCGCTTACAATGCCTTTCTCATATAAAATAAAGTTGGTTATTTCAGGTGAAAAAATGTAACAAGCAGTAATTGTTGAATGAAACACTAGTATATATTGAATTATTTCGCGGATAAGAGATACGCCGCCATAGCTCAGTGGTCAGAGCTGTCGACCGGAAATCGAAAGGACACGGGTTCAAGTCCCGTTGGCGTCATGTATCTTTTATCAGGAGATTTTTCAATGTGGATGAGTGTTTCAGGCTAATAATTATTGCTTATAAAATAATTGTTACCCTTTGTGCTATGCATAAAAAATCTTTTCTTAAACATTAGTTTACCAAAAAATAATAACTTATTCCTTGTTAAGACTTCAATCACCCAAGAAATGGATGATTTTGTATTGATCATGTCATCTAACGTCCAGGAACTTTCCTTTACGATCTATCCGGAAACTAGTGAATCCACTCACATTTGTTTGTTAACCCTTCAGTTGTCAAAAAATATATATGTATTGAAAAAATATCGTAGGTAACGATCATATAATAAAAAAACGTTTTTATGGATTCACGATGATGGATCACCAGTTTCCTGATGTAGTACCGTTTTCCGAACACCAAGTATAAATATGAATACATATACATCTAGTGTTCTTCAATATTAAAAGCGGTTAATCTTAATAATATAAAAACGTCTCTAATCGTAGGCTTTTTGGGATTGGTGACATCATACAGACAAACACTGATTTGGTGTGATTATAGGAGACCTGGAGAAGTGAACTTTTGAAAATTATTTTAACATAAAACTAACTATAACAAGAAATAACTAGTGTTTAAGTCATAAGGTCATTATAGATAAAAAATATTTATATAAAGAGGTTGGAGTTGTTTATTAGGTCGTCTTTGAATAAAATGATTAGTCTTGTTTTCTCCAAATCAGTATTGTACGCCCTAATATATTTGACATATAGCAGTGGCATGTATTGATCTATGACCAAAGACAGGCGTGTAGTTTTTCGAGTTTGGGTAGTATTTGATAAATTGCTGTTTTATTTTCTTATTTCGCCAATGGCCTTTTTCGCCTTTTATTATCTTGTATGGCCAGTTGAATAAATGAAAGTACCCAGTAGTTACTTACCATTTTCATGAAAAAAGACTACGATAAGTAGAAATTTGACGCCTTTTATTTTATTTTTTCTTTGTTTGCTTTTTCTCCGCAGCTTTTCAACCTCCATGGACTGCACGCCACTGACATCTCTATCAAACAACTTTTTAAAATTGTAACTTTTCTCTGACCGTCGAAACTGTTATATCAATAAAAATCCAGTATTAAGCTGCATCAACATTTGTGATATAATCCTTCGAAAGCACACATTGAAACGCTACGGATGGGCCCGACGGACGTGTGAGGTTGGTTGTGCGGCCATTGTGGTCCTCATCATCTGTCAACAGTCAATTATTGTCTATTCCACCAGGGAGAGGGGACTCCCCACTCCCCTGGTGTCGCTGGTCACCGACCACTGGAATGGTGAGCCCAATAAAACTACAGGTGTGGCGAACATTGTGATCGAGGGTTGATGAAGGATTTTATTCACAATTTCTTTAACACTTTTTCACTCAAGTGTTTCAAGGGATTCTTTTACTTACGTAAAAAAAGTGGTATAAGATTTTTTTCATTTAGATCCAATAAAGTAACAAGATTCCATCTGACACGGAGATGTTATGCGATAATGAACTCTAAAATAGCTCTTTCTCCATAGCCAAATATGGCACCAATTATTGTATCATATAGAGCTTTGGGGTCGGTCGTTGTTATAATAATATAATGTTGACTGGTGGGTCAGTAGTGGCGAGTGGCAACCATCCAAATGGCACGACACCAATTATCTGATTGTAATAGTTATTATAAGTGACAAAATATTAATAACTACAGCAGACCTGTGATAAATCTGAATTTTTGCCATATCAGTTCCGATTTCGAAAATGATACTTAAAATTATTTTCTATTAACTAATGTTTTATTATATCGCTTATCAGAATTCTTCACTCAATCACTTTAGATTTTGAAAATAGTAGTTAAATCCAAAATAAATCCGATTTCATTGAATCACAGACAGAAAGCCGAAATTATATTTTTGATTCAATCACAAATCAAATAAATCTGGTACAATCTAAAGCATTAACATTAAATTTGTACAATTTGTTACAAAAATTATAATAATTATAACTGACGTCGAAAACAAAAACTAAACAGAGAATATTTATGACCTCAAATCACTGGTTTTCGACTTCTGGTCCACTTGTTCACATATTCCCATGGCTATCATATCCCCGAGGACTGGATGAAGTCCCCACTCCCGAATACACTTTACACGTGATTAGTGTCCCGTTATATCATCACGCTTGTCAAAGATGACCAATGACGGAAAATTGTGGAAGATGTGTTTAATTTGTTAATCGATTTATAATCTTTAGGAATTACATTTTATTTTGAAAAATGATTTTCTTTTGAATTCTTGCTTTATTTAGTTTTTGGTGACTCAAACGCCATTTCGTTAACTTGGCAATGATTTAATATTTTTGTGAAACCACTTTCGCAAGGCATTCTAAGATTAGTTGCAACAGTTAATAAATCGGAATTTTGAAGTTTGATTTCTGTTCGTGTTTACATCCTCCACAAAGTGTCATTTGACTTCCATATTAATTCCTTTTCTTCCCATTCTGCTCCGAAATATGCAGTTAGTTCACTTCTTCATCAGTCTGCCTTTGGGTCCCTTCCACCATTGTACCTTTCCCTTGTACCTTTGTAAACAAATACCCTTTATTCTATCTCAAGCATTATCTAAATTCCCTCCAATCCATTAAACATTTCACCACTTAAGTCTGAACCGACTTCAATATTCCATATGTTATTTAATTATGAATTTTGCCCATATAAATAAAATAATGCGGAAATTCGCCTTTCCTCTCATCAGAATTTTAAAGTATGACCTATAACACACGTGAAGGGTGAAAGCCAGAATCTTGCAAAAAAAGTTCTGCATCGTTACTACAAAAGTAATATTTCTAGCTTACAATTATGGTTGTAAGAGTGTTTCAAATATTGTCAGGGTATATCATGAAGTCGTCCTCTGTCGTTATATAGTCTTGGACCCTTTTGTACTACGCTTGTCAAAGATGTTGATGGATAAAATACGATTACCTTTTTAATTCCATCAAGTGCCCTTCTCTTGTCGCCTCCTTCGTAAGTCTGTACCTCACCTCTTTATGGGCCAATGCGAGAAGAAAGAGACCGTTGATTCAATAAGCCATGTTAGATTAGTCATGTATGGAGATTTAGGGCACTTGTGGACTATACCATACTCCGTATGCGTAGGTATAAATTTATATATCAAGCGATAGTGATTAAGGTGATAGATTTACGGTATTGACATTAAACCCTATTGGGTTTTAGAAGAGGGGAAGTTTTTTTTTATCATCTAATTACTAAAAATAGTTCATTTTTTATGTGAATACCGCACAAATATCCCAAGTGCTTCCATCTGTCCGAAGTAAATTGAGAGTTCAGCATCCCCAATTCGGGTGATGAAAACTGAAGTGGGAAAGGAAGGAAATGGGGTAGAGGATGTATAAGAAGTACCTGGCTATTTAGATAATTTATTTTTTAATGTTAGTATTCTACAAAAGTCCTTACTGCTCCCAAACATCTGTGGCAAGTGTGACTGTTGCATCCCCAAT
The DNA here is from genome assembly GCA_026573805.1 of Hesperophylax magnus. Taxonomy (NCBI): domain Eukaryota; kingdom Metazoa; phylum Arthropoda; class Insecta; order Trichoptera; family Limnephilidae; genus Hesperophylax; species Hesperophylax magnus. The sequence continues at coordinate 15,625,938 of JAIUSX010000084.1, forward strand.
TGGGGTATATTGCGAGGCTGAAGGGGGTTGAGAAGGAAATAAAAGGAAGGTGGGAAAATAATCTAGTCGCGGATAAAGTAATTTAAAGTATTGTTTCTGAACGATGGTCTTTCATCAGGGCCATACTGAGAGTATCTACCACTCTATACTATATAGGTACTAATTCATATGAATTATATGCGACTGTTCACATATTAACTCAATAAATTTTGTTTGCGCTCGCCAGGACTCGAACCCGTTACTCCTGGATTCGTAGTCGAATTCATGTCTTATCGATCACGGAGGTTGTCTTGCTAGACCACATAGTCCGCATTATTTTAAAACAAATCATACAGTCGAAAGAAACGTGTTCGCTTTCTTTTGAATGACGGTGCATTAAAAAAATAATGCACGTATTTTATTGTAGTTCTTTATTCATAATTTATTTCCCTAGCGGCTCCTCGCCTTGTCTTCGAGTTTCTCAAGATTGTGAATCGTGGTCTGCATTATTATCACGAGGGGTCAGCCCGTCATGAGACGTTGCAGTTCTAGTCATACAAGTTCGCTTGTTTCATAGGAAAATCAACTTTCAATACAATTAATTGAATATCTCCCTATTTATTTTTTATAATATTTTGACATCTGCTAATTGTAAGTTTCATCGAATTTCTGCCGTCATTGATTACTTAATTTAAGGTGAGATATCAATATTTTCTACTCGAATTACGAATATTTTAACGCATTAAGATGTGTTCTATAATAATAACATCAGTTCAATTCACTGTTCACAGTAATTTGCCAGAATATTGTTAATGAATTTCAATGTTCATTCAAATTAACACTGGTAGTGACGGACATGTTTTCGACTAGTATGGCGAATTTTAAAAGATTTATTATCCTAGATTATTTCTGTATTTCTGAATGAATTTTAGTTAAAATGTTATTTGTTTGTACCTTAGAGATTATCAGTACATTGTAAATGTGCATTTTCGACATGAAACAATTATTTGAATTACTTTTGTGTTATGTTTATTTATCTTACTATTTAAAAAATACCCTCTGACGTCCAATGTTAATCCAAATTAACATAGAATAATTAAAAAAAAAAATTAAATACCAAAAATTTTCAAATAATTTTCTAAGGTATTATGTGATTATTATTAAGCATTACATATTTTATATATGTGAGTGTGAAAGGGTTAAATTATTTTGAATTTTAGGATGGTTATGTCGTATCGAGCAGAAATGAGTTGCGTCGCCTTCTAAAGTTCAGTGAACAAAATCCATCAAAAAATTTATCACACCAGAGCTCAACGTTCTAGCATTCATATTGTTTCAAACATACCAATATTCTGCTTTATTAGGTAACTACGTAAAACGGTTTCTCTTGATAGAGTTATTCTTTCTATACAGCCTTCAAATAAATCCAAGTATGTAGATAACATTGAAAACGAGATTTTGAATACGCCTCAAAATCTGTATTGCCGAAGACCACTGAAGTTTCCTAGAAGTGTCATCAATTCCGATTGGAAAGAAATCGTTGCCAATAGAAAATGTTCACTGTTTGTTTTTACTCTCGAAAAAAATAACGATAATGAAGTTATTTTTATGTTGATGTATACATTTTCTATAACGATTGAAAACGTGATTTTTTCTATATGCCGCCAAAAAGTTATGTTCGTTTTTACCTTTTTTTTCGACTACCATAATACGGACATGTGTCTAGTGTGGTGTCGAAAAGCATGTAAAAAACTGAATACAAATATATTTTACAAATAAAGGAAAGAAAAAAAATCGTGAATTCGGCGGCGTTGACGTCACGCCAGGCGATGTTGGTGACAACCATATTACCGAATATCGGCGTTTTCTGCGTCATAATGACGTTGCTTTTTAAGACACATTTTTAACGATATACATAGTTCGTGATAATACTCTATTTCCATTATTATTAATTATTCGACTCCTGTGCCCCTGATGAATCAGTGAAATTGATAACTTGATTTTATAAACATAAAAATACCACCCAGACTTATTCCATATTAGCCGGACGCGCACAAATGCTGGTGTCAGGGATCCAATCAGAAGAATGTGTGAATTGTATAATAAAAACCAAAACCTGATTATTCTGACATATGTTTTGATACATATGGTACTTTTGGTAGGAAATTGAAGTCTGTTTTCCCATAAAAAAAAGAAAATGTGTACTTACTTCATTCACTATACTTTTCAAGTACTTTTTTATGATTTATCTCTAAATTTGTATAATAAATATTTGTACACTTTTATTTGACATTATCTATATACAAAATAATTTTCTTTTATAATTTTTCCTTATTTACAAGTAAAAAGTATTTAAAATTGTTATCTACCAGTCAATCTGTGAGAAATTGTTTTATAAAATTATCTTTTAATTACTGTCTGTATCTGTGTTTTCTCCATAAATAAAAAGAAAGAATTTAGTTATCATTATATACAATATTATTATCATTTACCTAGTTGAAAAATTTTAATAAACTTCAACCAAAATAAGGGAAAAGTGAGATTATTTCGTATACGCCTACAACGCACTTCTTTTGGTTTATCTCTTCAGTGCCAAAGACGTAAAACTTTTGACTAACAAGAACAAGTATGGTAATAATATAATCAAATTTGTCAAATATTTATGCTCTTACGCCAATAAGTTCGAATACATTTGACGGGAATTGCTTAGGCGTACCTTGTTAAAGGTGAAAATTGCTTTTTATTGGGTTGTAAAATCAACATAAATATTGAATGTTTTTTCCAGAAAATTAAAATTGTGGTTTGTGACAAATTTTACGATTCTTAATTGATTAATTGATTCTTAATTAATATCTAATAATATGCAGGTAGTAAAGGAGTGGACCTACCTGTACGAGACTAAACTCTTGATAATTGATTTGATGACTTGATAACTAATAGCATAAAAACAACAATCAAATCAAAATATTATATTTATACATGAAATAATAAACAACCTCTACCAAAACCGTTAACAAAATACTTTTTATACAAAATTATACAACACAAGGACATTCACGGACATGACACAAGGACGTGCAACCAAACTACAAAAAGGACAAAGACAATACGCAAAACTGCTTACTTTACAAAGAGATGAAGTCATTGTCTAAGTAAGTAAGGTTACATCGATTGATGAAGTGTTATAATGTGCTGCCGAAAACTATACAATCTACACCAATTAGTAAATTCAAAAAAGATGGTAAGAACTACATTAAATACGAAAAAATGTAATAGTATTTATGTAATTTCTAATAGTCCTTTGGATAAATACATAAAATAAAATTGATAAATACATAAATAAAATAGTGCATAAAAGACAAGGTTTATGTAATTTGATCGTTAATTTCAGGTAAAAATGTAATAAAAGATAATTCCGTACGGCGTTTTCACAGCGCAAGCAAACAATTGTCACATATTTCACGTATCATCCAAGGATGTTGTTGGGTACCTACGTAAAAATTATTTTTTGAAAATGATGTAAAATCGTGTACCTACTTAAATTGATTATTTTTAAATTATGGACACAATAATGCGGTGTATTTTTTAATATTAAACCTAAAAGTTTCATAGCTCGTAATGAAAAAAAAGCTGCAAACAGAGAAAAATATCAATCAGAAAATTGCGCAGTGTGATATCAGAAGGAATATAAACTTTCGAACGACGAGTTTTGGTATCATTAATTTTTTATAAAAAGATCTTAATTCAATTAAAATTTTCTAGGCGAGGTTTACCTTCTTACATCATTTTTGTTAAATTACTCTCTTAGTAATTAAAAAAAATATATGCTCTGAATGGCGAGTAACATTTGATCATTAAGATTTCTTACATTATTTTATTATAAAACAAAATGTATTACCACAATCACTCACTCACAGTGTTATTGTAAATAATATTCACCGAAAATAATATATAATTTATCTCATCCATTCAGTGATTATTCTGAGAGGATTGGATGTTTGCCAGAATAAGCTTTTAATAATATTAGGTGCCACAACCATTCTTCGCACTGTCTGGGAAAGAGATTATATAACTGCAAAGTATGCAGACACTTGACTAAAAAATAATCAAAACTGTTAAAGCTTTTTAAAAATAAAATTGCGTAGAATAAAGAAGAACATTCGTTATTCTATGTAAAATTAAAATCTTGCGTCGTCATGAATTTTCAATGGCTGTTTCAACGATGGTCCGATTTTTTAAATTATTAAAAGTTTTCTTTGTAACTTTTTTGTGAAGCACTCGCTATTAGCTTTCACGATGAGATGATCTTGCAAAACCGATAGTAAACTTTTTTTTTCTTAAATGAAAGGCTTACAAATATATTTTCCTCGCTTTCTTATAAAATTCTTAAGCATCACTCATACAAAAGTTTAGTAGCATGACATTATTTAATTTGAAGGTATTATCAGTTACCTAATAGCTAGCAAGTTTCCGCACTATTTTTTTTCTTTTGGAACGGTTAAAATAAGGAAACAAACAAGATGCGGGTCATTCCATGGTCACTCATTCTATGGCCTCCGTGATTGAGGGGTAAGGTTCTCGACTAGCATTCCGAAGCTCGCGGGTTCAAATCCCGGCGTGCGCTAGTAAATTTTATTTGATTAATTATTGTTATTGAACAAATTACTCATTTAAAATGATAAACAGTTTATATGCGGCACTTTCCAGAGTGGAAAATACTGTCAGTATCGCCATTGTGTAAGACCAGAATTCAAAATTGAAACGTTGCTTGAATTGTCTTTACTCAAGTAATTCCCAGTAAAGGCCAGGTACTCCCCCACCTTTCTCTTTCCCATTTCCTCCCCATCCCCACAATCTTCAGCCTCGTAACATACCCCAATTGGCGATGCCATAGTCTCACTGGCTTCAGCGATTTTGAGCAGTTGCGACTCTTGTGCGGTATTCATATAAAAATAAATAAATCATTATTGATACGTTATTTGAAATAGCTTTTGTTATGTTTGGTGAACAGGTCTGAATAGCCATAATTCTTCTCCGCCTTCCTCCTCCCAACTACCTTTAGCTTCAAAACATACCCCAATTGGGGATGCCAATAATTTCACTGACTCCGGGGGTTGAGAGCAGTTGGGACTCATCATAGTAACACATCCGATAGTTATTCCTCAACTAGTCTGGCACATTACACCTAGAATAGATAATATTAATCAGACAAACGCAATTTACTCCGATGGAAAATATTCGCTAATCTACTCTGTTAGTCTGTTGGTATCTTTACGAACCCAACCAGTTTAGGACAAAATGATTATCTTCTTCGAATTATGCTCCCGGGCCATGTTGACTGGATCGATTAAGGAGCCTTTTGGATTTAATTAACTTGGTTATACCATAATATGGTTAGGAACTATTTGTTTGAACATACGTCCTTGTGATTGTGAGGCGGTTTTAATGTCTTAATTATTTTAATTACATCTGTTAATTAATGTCGAATGTTATGTAAATTTAAGATAACGAGAGATTACCGTAAAAGTTAACGACGGCCTCCGTGGTCGTGGGGTAACGCTCTCGATTAGCAAGCTGGACGCCGCGGGTTCAAATTCCGGTATGTGCAAGTAAATTTTATTTGATTAATCGGTGTTATTTCATAATTTACTCATTTGAAAACAACATACAGGGTGTCCGGGGGTAAAGTGCGCTAATTTCGGGGGGTAATTCTATATGATAGTACAAGTAAAAAAGGAAAAATCTTTTTTCGAAATTCCAACTTTTTAAAGTAGTTTTTAGGTAAAAAAGTTGAATTGTTTGTATGAAAAAATAAATAGTCATTTACCTTTATTATTTCTACCATTATGTAGAATCAGACACCCTGTATACTATATTTACGGCACGTTCTAGAGAGGAGGATATTCTTAGTATCGCCCCGGCGTAAGACCACTATTCAGAATTAAAATGTTGCTTGAAATGGCTTTGTCCGTGTTTGGTGAACTTCCTCTTACCCATCTTCTTCCCTTCCTCACTACCTTCAGCCTCACAGCATACTGGCCCCAGAAGGCTGGGAGCAGTTGGGACTTTGCAGTATCACATAAAAATAAAAATTCACTCACCATAACCTGCGTTTATTTAGCCAATATTAGCCATAACTGTTAGATCCCATTGTGACCATGGTATAATGGTATCTTTATCCCTAAAGGAACTTAAGTGAAAAATATTACGGATTAAAAATATATACTTTCCTATAGTTCAACAAACGCTGATTCTGAATTTGTAAGTTTTATAACGAACACCTAGTATTAATTAATCGTCATTTGAAAACGATTATAAACGAAAGAGACGTCAAAGCTCTGTGATTGGTCGTCGGGTTCTGACAGGGTTTTCACTGCTACCTCGTATAAAAACCACTGCAGTATACAAATTATTCCAAAATAATTAATGTTTTTTGGAAATCTTGCTAAATATTTAAGCAGCGATTGGTTGATTTCATACCGGCCCCGAGTGGTTACTGTTAACCGACAAAACCAAGGTGAGTATGACGTCACGCGTACCCTGCTAAAATTCGATCGTTTTGACAGCTTTGAAAATTGCAAACTTCGAAAATTATTTTAACCATGAAATGGGCATTTGCAAAAAAAATACTGGTAAGCAAGTTTTTTGAATTCTAATAAAACTTTTTAAATAACATATTGGTCCTATTTATCTATCCGCCTACAGTCCCGTTTGAGCTTTATTACTCTTTGTATGAACACATATTGCTACATAATTGATATCAATTGAGATCTCATTGTTGAATATTTAACACATCGGTAAAATTTCTCGTAGTGGGATATTCATAAAATATAACAATGTAAATACACATTTATGGTAATCAACATTACCCACATGCTAGTGTTACACTATGCAGCAGAAATTATAAGTAGGTACTATTAATGTTAATAACCACGACCATTTTAAACAAAGGGTACCACCTACGTTTATGAAATACGTATTACTTTTAAACAAAACACGATATAACAAATCGATCTGAGCTTCTGAGGTTGCACTTGAAATCAAATACATGCATCATAAATACCACATAATAACGCACCGCTGCATTTGCAATATAATAACGTTACCCGTTGCATCGCCCTTTACACGGCCGGACAAAAGTGCAGTGCCGTCCCATAAATACTATTTACCCCGAATTTATACCCCAAAAGGCTTTCAAAAATGCCATGCGTTATCATTCCCTGCTGGAAAAGGGATTTACACTTTTGTTGCAAATTTCTGTACTACATTATTTAAATGCGTAGGTGGGTGATGTACGGGCATGGTTTCGAGCATTGTAATGAAATAATTCTACACATAAATAATAATAATAATGTAGAAAATCTGTTCGTCTAGTGCAGCCAAACTTTTCGAACGGTGAGCTTTGGCGTCATGAATTTCACATACATTTTTCCGTCAGGAATTTAAATTCGATATATTTGAAATATTAATTGATTTGTAAAAAATAATATAAGACGCCATCTTTTTAATACAAATCATAGGACTGTATTACGAAATGATTATCTGAGAAGTTTTATGAATATATAAGACTTGAATTTGGAGACAGAATTTTAGGTAAATAAAGACATCTTAAAAGAAAAAAATAATTATCGGTTAAATTTGTATAGCGCAGTTTTTGTGAAAAATTTAGGGTCTATTTTTTTTATATTTTTTTTATAGTGAATACCTTACAAGAGTCCCAACTGCTCCCGTCTGGAGCCAGTGAGACTATGGCATCCCCAATTGGGGGATGTTGTGAGGCTGTAGGTAAGTGGGGAAGGGAAAGAGGAAGGCGGGGAAGTACCTGGCTATTCAGATCTAGTCACTAAACACGGCTAAAGCCATTTGGAGCAACGTTTCAATTCAGAATGGTGGTCTTACACCAGGGCGATACTGGTAGTATCTTCCACTCTGGAACGTGCCGCAAATATACTATATATTATTTTAATTAATTAATTGTGAAATAACACAAATTAATCAAATAAAATTTATTTGCGCACGCCGGGTTCGAACCCGCGACCTTCGGAATGGCAGTCCAATGCGTTACCACTGGACTATGCCGGCCGTTATATTTAATTTATTTAAAAAAAAGAAAAGATTCGCAACTGCTCCCAACCATCTGGAGTCAGTGAAACTATGGCATCTGGGGTATGTTGTAAGGTGATGATGGGAAAGAGGAAGTTGGAGGAGTATCTGGCTTTTCAGATCTGGTCACCAAACACAGAAAACATACAAAATAGCTAAAGACATTTCTAGTAACGTTTCAATTCTGAATGGTAGTGTTACACCAGGGTTATAATAAGGGTATCTTCCACTCTGGAACGTTCCTCACTATATATTATTATTTTAAATGTACGTATATTACATTGTGAAATAACACAAATGAATCAAAAAAAATTTACTTGCCCATGCCGGGATTTGAAACCGCAACATTCGGCTTGGTAGTCGAGAGCCTTAACCCTCAACCACGGAGGCTTTTAGATGCAAACAGATACAGAAAACATACGTCTTACCAGGCAGGTCACTTCAGATACGACTGCACGCAGAGGACACTAATGTAAACACGCAGAGGACACTAATGTAAACACACTGGACATTACATGATTTTTCATTTGCTATTTTGGCCTCTATTTCTATCGATATAGCATTTATTAGAAGGTTAATAGGAAAAGTAGAGTTTATAATAATTTTAAAAGACTGGAGAATTTAGGACTGGAGAAAATTTATGAAATGATAATTTAATTAACATAGAGCTAGTTAAAAGAAAACTAATCATCTTATTACCCTAAATATTGACAGACAAAATATTGATACCAAATTAAAACCTAATACCAACTTTGAAATGTTAATCAAATAAAATGGTAGGATAGGTCCACGTTTTAGTATAAATAAATAAAACATACCTACTGAAAAATACAACAAAATTACCATAAGAATTGAAAATACATCGTTTTATTACTAGATTTACACAAAATTATCAGTTTGCCATACGTAAGCATCGAAAATTTACAATAAACAATTTTTTTTTTAAATATTCTACGCACAGGGCCCCCCAAGGCGGGCGCAATTGGAGCAGTTCGCCCCGGGTGCCGAATTGCCAAGGCGCCAAGTCCTTTATAATACCTAACACATAACAGTCCTAACAATAATTATCATAATAATAATAATAATAATTGGATAATTTGTAGAGCGCCGTTTTTGTGAAAAATCACCTCAAGGGCGCTCTATCGCCTTGAGATTATTTTTCATAAAAACGGTCCTACACAAAAATACAGTGATCACCTACCTCGGCGTCCACTGGTTTTGACAAGGGGGGCCAAAATTTTACTCGCGTCTGAAGTTGTTTGGTTTAGGGCCGGCCCTGCCTACAATTGTGTCAAATGCCTACAATTACAACCTACAAACGAAGACTATAAATATAATATTTTTTTGTATTGGTATTCTTTTAGGTACCTTATGTTATTATTTAACATTTTGAGTTATAGCTCATTCTAGCACACCTTGAAAGTGTAGTATTACGTTTTGTGACAGCAACACTTGTAGATAGGTGTCCCGTTCAATTTTATTTTAACAAGCACTTCAAAGGTGTGGTTTTTGCAGTTGATTATCCAACCGAGTTCATAGTAAAAATACGATACCTATTATACAATATAAATGTTGACTTGTGCGTTGTACCTAACACCTCGTATATTTTATGTCCTCATAATATTATGGGTGTAATACTTGTTTATTTAACCAGCGTTGCCATTTCTGTAAATGCAGAGTGTTAGGTCCACTAATTAGGAACTATGTTGTTTGAACCATTTGACCATATGGTCTTAAACAAGTTACATGTTAGTACTCGTAGGTATGTTAGAGGATGATTAACGGCAACTTTATCATACTAGACAACGCGAGGCACAACATGACTTAAAAAAATCATCACCCTCACGAAATGTGCATTGTGTGGCAGGTTGTACGTACCATTTGTTATAAGTGTCTACTGGAATACAACTACAAAAATGTTTTTAAATATTTGTACAATGATGTTAAGCATCTTTCCTGTTCATTGTTTTTATTAACAAAAGGAAATTATATTATTATATTTCACCTATCTTTCTTTCAACAATGTCTAAGCGTTTTTATTATTTTCAAAATGCAATCGATCAGAAATAATTCCTTTGATTAGCTTTATTTTACTTAATAATATATACATATATGTCTACAACGTGAAAAAATTCCATCAGAAAATACCTGTTATCTGAAGGATACGGTACCCATAATTGGGGAAAGTTAAAATATAATGAGGAAGAGGAAGAAAAAGTACCTACGCTAAGAAGGGTTTGCAAATCCCATAACTTTCTTAAATCCCGCGGGATTGCGGGATAGAATTTAGAATTCCGCGGGATTTTTATTACGTGGTTATTAAATTGAAATAATGCCAAAATTTCAAGAACATGTTTATTATTTGATATCAATTATATTTGATATTAGTAAATTATAAAAATACTTTAAAATGTAACATATATTTGTACAGCGCCCTTTATGTGATTTTGCACAAAAACGGCGCTTTAAAAATCATCTAAATATTATTTTTAACATAGAAAGTCATTTAAGAGAACTTATAATCAATAATTACCTTTGATACTAATTACATTATTATAAGAGGATTTTGAAAAGGTAAAACAAAAAAAGACTTAAGGACAAAAAATCATACAAAATATAACTGTCACTGACAGGACTCTCCGTAGTCATTTAAGATTAATTATCTTCGGTACTACTAATATTATGCTGTAATACCACGTGATTCGCAACTCAAAAACACGTGCAAATCTAAACCGCATATTTTTGGTGTACATTTAGTATTTTTTCAATCCCGGAAATACCGCACATGAAAATCCCTCAAATCCGTGGGATCAAATATTCTCAGAAATCTCGCGGGATTGTGGGATGCTGGATTGCGGGATTGCGGGATTGCAAAGCCTAATGCCAAGTTCCTGTATAATAGATGTAGGACTAATATAAAGCTTAACTTGTTTTTTCTTCTCTGAATAATTGAATTGAATGATTTTCCATTGTTGATCGATGTGAAGACGTCTCTATATATTTATTTAAAACAATTTTGCTTTCTACTTTATCGTTTGTCTGATATGATTTATACTTGTCAGTACTAATTTTGGAATGACAAGTTTTTAAATTTTACTCATGCACCCGCAACCGAAATTAGTAAGATTTATTTATTTATTTTTTTATAATATAATATTGATTACATTTTATGATTTTGACTGTCCAACTAGGAAGGATTCTCGTTTCAGTACAGTAAAATTTACAAGTTTCAAGTTATTCTAGACGAATACAGGATTTAAGACTAGCTAAAATATAAGTATGTTAAAACTAAGATACATAAAAAAGATACATAAAAAAGATACATAGAGGCGTTCGTGATTTCAAATTACATTTTTTAGTATCATTTCGGAATCAGTCCTGCCTAGATCCAAAAACCATTTTGTCACTCTTGGACCGAATATAATAATCTCTCTTGGATTATAATATTTATTTTACTTGAATCTCTATGACGTCCTCAAAGCATTTGTGGTCAGTTACCAGTAAAAAAATTATTATATACACGCTAGTATATTATAGTATCCCACGATCCTACTCGAAAAATGAACAAATTCCAGTCAAAATTACCACAAATTCCACATTTTTGCATCCATGGGATGGGACCCTATAGACTTCAGTCATGCGTTCACCGTTACCAGACTGCACAGCCGACAGTAAGGACAATATTTCACGGCGCGCAGCAATTCAATCTCAAAATTTCAGAGTCACGAAGTAGTCTGACCACCGAAACACTTGAGAATATGTATTATATCTCCAAAATTTCCCGACTTTTTATACCAGCTTTATTATTTGTTCCTTTCTTCTTTTGTTCGGAAGTCCACCCACACAAAAGGGACTTGCGCGTACATGGATATATTAATGTTAGGTTCGTATGTGGGCGCCATTAATTCAATTCACAAGTGGAATGCAGTGAGCGCTTAATTTTTTCTAGCTCTTTTTATGTTGCATAAAAGAGGAAGTGAGCAGCACCCGTTGAATATTTTTTAATACGAAACACGTGTGTGCATTTACTGAGATTTCTTCTCGTGTAAAAAGATGTTAAATAATATAAATATGTTGTTATATAACTACTCGCAAAGAGGTGTGGAGGAAAGAGAGATTAGATACACGTTCTTATACTTCTTATAAGTCCAATAGAATTCAGGTCTAAACTAAAAACTTACCTTTTTAAGCTGTCATACCCTTAAATTAAAAATGCCATTCCTGATAGGAAGTCCAGTTATATCCAATTTTCCAATTACGTCTTAAATCCTGTATCTAACCTACCAGGTAAGTATTGTACTGTATATTATCTCCATATATAGTTAGTAATAACATAGATAATTGTAGAAATGTATTATATATTTGTACAGCGCCCTTGAGTGATTTTGCACAAAAACGGCGCTATACAAGTCATTCAAATATTATTATTCTGTCTTAAACTTTACCAGAGATTCTATCACTTATTTTTTTATGTGAAATATCTTTTGGCGCATCTAGGGAGGTAAAAGCGACTCATACATAGTGAGTTTCGTTTCACGTTTCGTTCGGCCAGCCTCGTGACTTTTCGACTATTTTCAAAACCACCATCCACCAAAATCCAATCCATGCATCAAATCCACCAAAACTCTGTGCGGGAAGGCTCATTGAAGAGTTAACTTTGCGGGATGTTTTGTTGTTCTGGAGCTAATCACAAATATTTTTCTTCATCCCGAAGTAAAGTTTGTTGTTGTGAATTAAGGCTTCCTTGAAAAGCATTAAGTGGATGAGGGTTTCAGGCGAATAATTATTGCTTGTAAAATAATTGTAAATAATTATTGGTTTACAATAAAATTGATGATACAACTAAACCGCATTGGTTAAATGTATATATTTTAAATTTGTAATATATTAATAATATATGTTTAATTATAAAAAATATATAGACTTGATTACTTCCATTTTTACTTCTTTCACATGTTTCACATCTGCCAGGCGTCCCGTCACGGCTATATATTGTTTAGCTTTAACGATTATTTGAACCGTTTGTCACCTAACCGGTTTCTGTGTGCCGTAAGAATCAAATGTAATGATGTATTTTCGCTTGACCAAATAATATAACATTACTCCATCGCATAAATGTACCTTTAAGAATTACAATTTTTAACATCAAAACTAGTTTTTCTCATTAGAACCACGTTATTGTAACCTCTTCATTATGACTATTTGTCACACAGGTGGAATGGTTCCACAGCCCAGGGAACATTATAAGACTGTTAAAAAATGTTTAAATCGTCAAATTAGTTATATAACGCTGAAAATAGTGCCACGCGTATGTCGGTCGCGTACGGTCATATTTAGGAGAATGAATGAAGAGCTGTAGTGCCACGCGCTGCGTTCGAGTATCATCGGTCCAGCTCGTCAGCGCCGCGTCTTCGGCAACGGCATTGGGTTTATATGGCTTAATTCCCAAAACGCTACTGTTTTAGCGTTGCATTGATTATGTCTTCATGTCATTTCACCACTAAAATATCTTAAAAAATTATAAATTTCTTAGCGTCCTAACTTAAGAAAACCTGTAAAATTAATTGCGATGCTGACTTGTTGCAAGAAATTTCTACTCAGTTAGTAACAGAGTAATCAATATTGTGTGAAGTGTAGCATAAATCAATCATATCTGAATGCCACATTTCAATACATTTCTCCTTTTTATATTGTGTATTGTTATAACTTAATCTGAAAACATAATTATAATTGTAGAGATCTTCAGTTTATGACTGACATTTAGTGTATACTTGAACATAAATCATTCCTTAGTGGATATCTTATTCCACTTCATTACCCACTCTAACACCTTGATTGAACATTTCACGCACGTCTTTCATAACATTACTACCAGTTCTGTATTGCCACAGCTTTTACATGCGCGATAATTTCTGCGCAATTACATATATTGTAATTTGCTTCCTTATATTTTTTCTAGATTTGCCAAGATGAAAACTGAGAAATTTTGTTAAAGCAAATTATAAAAAATTACATTTTTCAAATAAAGAATAAAAATAATTGTCTTGTAAAAGATATTATAGGTATCTACTTATTTGAAAAGATTATGAACAAAATTTGACAATTTTCACAACACACAACACATTCATTAGTTCCAATTTTAAAAATGTCTTACTCATACATACGCAAGCCAAGAAATAAACATTGTGTAAAAAATTAGGACTTGTGAACAAAAGAGTAGATTCCTCTTTTAAACTGTGGAGAAGTTGAAATTACACCGATTTATTGTTATGTTTTTACCAAAGTTTATATTGCTACCGACACTCTGTGGAGATCACTCCACCAACGGAGAGCGAAATATAATTGTCACTTTGCGTTCCTTTAGCTAGAAAATATCGAAGAGAAGTGAGTTCCCTAATTAAATTTGTACGTTAAATAACCTAGTTTCGCTGCTTTTAAAGAAGGTGTAAACTAGCGCCATCTATATTCAGTCAGTCAGTTACTCTATATTAATTATAATTGGTTTAAAACTCAGAGCAAATTCTAACACATTGTATTTAAAAATAGTTGATTATACATTGTATTATAACGATGTCAGTTGCATATCATATTGTTCGAATTTCAAATGAAACTGAAAACATATTTCAATATACCACAGCAAAACCCTTCGTGTTTCCTTCCAAAGAAATCATAAAGTAGACAGTTGATTAGAAATTTAAGTTAACATATATTTATTACTAGGTGTAGTCTAGGTGGCTCAGTCTGTCTGCGCAGATATAGAAACAATAGCGCGTATTGCTTTTACGTCCAACAGATGGTGCTGTTTTTTTTTCAAAGCATGTTTTTAGCTGTCACAAGTGACATATTTATAATATAGATATATCAAAACACACGCGTATTTGAATGCAACGTTGTGTCAAATTTTCAAAGCAATCGGTGAAGAACTTCCGGAGATTTAAGAATTTGAACAAACGAACATTCACATAAGTGACAGACCCCGCTATGAGCGCTTTATATTTTCGTTTCTTGGCCTTTTTCAGCATATTGCCCGCCATATTATATAAAAAAAAGGTATTCACTATAAATATGCGATATGCTAGAATAGGCCAAGCCATGATACGTATTGCGTAATGTGTCACCTACCTTATATAGATATATAGGATCAGAAGGCTGTTTTCTATCTATCTATAAATTATGTCAAAATGATTCCCTTTTCAAAATCGTCCAAAAATAAAGCTTCAGATTAATTACAAAGATTATTAACTTTTTTTAAATTTTGAATATTAAAATTTTATTAAAAGGTCGAAAAATTAAGTTTTGTATTATAAAGTTCGATTAACAGACGAATTTTTGACGGGACTTATAAAATATTAAAGGTTATGAAAGAATGTGAAAATGAATTTGTTCAAAATCAGATATAAAATCAAAAAATACATATTTTTTGCCAGCATTATTCAAGAACATATAAATTAAATGATAATAACGGGTTTCATTATGATTCAGAACCTGGGTGTGGGTAATATGAAAAGCTAACAAAACTAATGGATATAATTATACCAAAGTTGATAAAATACGCTTTGTCTTAACCTAAACAAACTAAATATATCACATTATATGCAGTTAAAAGCTTGCGTACTATTTCAAGTTAACAAACAAACCTTATACTATACACGGTGAATGGTTCATGAAGGGACATATTTTAAGAAAGTAGGTATTATATAGTAGGTACAATATAACAATGTAATATCCAGGACATTCTACAATTTATATTCACACAATATATACTTACGACAAAGACACATCACAGTATCACTGGTAGTTACATAGCTAATTGTACATAAATATATATTACATCGCTGCATTAATCATCTTATATCACAATTACTTTCATTAAATCGGTTTAACCGGTAATAAATCAATTTAGACATCATAGACACTGACATCGGGCGGGGGTAAATAGAATCATATAAATGAGTTGTCTCAACGTGGCCTAACCACAGTTTGAAAATTGCCTCGATTCACGAAACAGCTTTCACAAAAATAAAATACTTAAATTAATAATAATTAATATTTTAAACGAATTAATCTTAAGAATAACTCACTTCAAATAAGTTTAAAATCATTTAATTTTTAATTACTTACTTATTGTAATAAAACAATGTACACTCCTCTTCCAGCCACAAGCTAATGCTTCTATGGAAGAGGGGTCTTGAAATAGTGATCATATATTCTAATAAATAAACAAAAATGTACTTATATAATAAATAAAAAAAAAAATAAAATAAAATAAAATAAAAAATATTAAATTTGATTTACATTAAATTTAGAAAAAATCCTAAATCATGTAAAATTAATACAGTAAATATAAAATTATTATAGTAAAACATATATAGTAAAAAAAATATATAGTAATTTTTTTTTAAATATATTATTATATATAGTTTACATTTAAGAATCTAGGTAAGAATCGTGGCTCCCTTATCAGGCACAAGAGCTCCTCTTCTCTGATAAGGTATACATGACCAATTATGAACCTAAATATTATATTTTGCAAAATATGTATGTATTAATGTAACCCATATGATCTATATTAAAATAATAAATAAAAAAAAAAAAAAAATAAATGTGAAGCTCTATTCAGAGGGAATGGCAGTAGCTGCAGTATGCCATGTCTATAGAACCTGAGATTAATTTTGTATGCTATTTTAACCCTCCGATGGGCAATGCACTTTTACCCCTTTGAATGGGCAATGTGGCCTAGCCAGGCCATACAAGACGTGCGGGCTATCACACTAGTTTTACATATAAAGGCAGATGTGCAAATAGTGTGTATGAATGTGTAAAAATATTGTATATAACGGGACAAACACCCTGTTTGCTCGTACAGTACAGTGATGGCAAGTCCGTTTTTCCACCAGAATTCTGACCAAGTCAAGTGATATAAAAAGTTATCGCAGTGTACTGTTCGGCCGGTAAAGTGATACTTGTAAACTAAATCCAACACCACTCGTGTATCTTGTTTCGCTTCATGATCAGCATCTGGAAGTTTTCCAGTGTAAATTCGACCTCTGAGCGGATAGTTAATATCCGAACTGCAGACCACCTTGACATTGATACCATATACGATGCCCTGTCTAGGCTATGAGGTAGAGGCATTGAAGTTTTTGTCTTATATTTTTATTCTACCAACTAAATGCACCAATCGACGCTGCTTGCCGAGTTGTATATTGATTCAACAGTCAACGGAAAAAAAGAAAATTACTTTTGAAAATCAAAATGGCCTGGCCAGGCCACATTGTCCATCGGAGGGTTAAGTATTTTTATTTTATTTAATACTTTTCTTAATATCTTTTCGCAAATGAATGTAATATGGTGTTTAACTTTTGCAAAAGACATAATATTATGTTGAGTGTTCATTTCACATTTCGCATCAATTCCCGGTTACTCTGTGCGTAGGTACTACATGGTAACGTATGAGACAATAGAGAATGGAGCAAGCGCTCGTATCTCCCATGGAGTGATAGAATTGAGTTGTAGGAACATAAATATCCTTCACCCAACAAACAACACATTGCGAAACACAAAGCTCGAATCGAAACTCGTACGAGATTTAATTCAAACAATTCCTTCGTCATTTGCGCGAGGTGTTCTCATAGTGTATATTATGACAAAGGTGATTTAAATTATAATGCAGCAAAATTTTGTGTTTATGCAAATTTTTAATAACGTTAATATTTGCGGGTTTTTTAATAAAACACTGTAGGAAATGCTTAAATGGTTTTACCTACCAATTCATTACATCTCTTAATAGGTTTTAACAAGATTTTTTTACAGTAACTCCGCGTACGAAAATAATTTTGGATTCTGTGTGGATGATCTTTTTGAGGAGACGAAGAAGTAAACACGAGTCTCGAAGAAACCCATGTTGTAGGAGGAAGGGAACAGCCGAGCTGTTGAACGCAAGAACGAGTCGTACGACGTACATGCGACCAGTGTACATTAGGGCGGAACGAAATTTTTTGTTTTATAATTCTGATTTGGAATAGTTGTATTAAGTTGCCAATTACCAACAATTACCTCAATTAAAAATATAAAAAATATCAGACAACGGTAAGAGCCGCCGCCAAGACATCGAACATTTACAAAAACGACAGTTTAGGGGATATTTGCGCGGCCTAGAAAATAGTACAGAACTTATTAAAATAGGTTTATTTTATTTAAAAACATATTCAAATATAGTTAACTAGCTATTGCAATCAAATATTTCTTTATTTTAATATACTTTGGCGCTATAACAGAGGTGCAAAGTGCGAGACGAAGCGGAGAGCGGCACCTGACAATCTACGAAATGCAGTGTTTTGTTTAAACTACTGTCGATAATTGTCTCAGGTGAAAGGTCGCGCGTCAATTATATTCACGAGTACTTATTGATAAACGTTTTTTAAGTGAATTAAACTGATTTCTAGAAGACAAAATTTAAAATGTCCGATATTTGGTGTAAGTGCAGAGTTGAAAGAGAATATCCTACCTACGTATGAAAATGTGATGAAATTCTACGAATGGTTTAGACAAGACTTATAAGTAAGGAACAACACAACAAAAGAACGTACGTATTTGGAAATTGCCGTAGTAGTTTGAACGAAAATTGAAGAATTGTGGATAAAATCTTCGATTCCAATTGTCACACACAAAATAATCTTACAGTTACTAAAAAGTTATCACTCGAAGTGTTATAATTTGAAAAAGTCTTTGAAGAAACTTAAGAAAGAAATGTTAGAAGAGTTCAGAGTACAGAGTAGAAAGATTTTTTGACATAGCTGCAAGTAAATGTCAAGAATTTGTAAGCTGTACTTGTTTGAGAGAAAAAAAAAGTTCCAAAAGAGGAACAAATGTTTTAAGAAGACCAACGCACTAACTGACTAATGGCTTTAGGAAGAACTGATCTTATCCATAGTAAAAAAATTGCTGAATAGAAGATTACGTACTCTCAAACAAGAAATGAGGCATAATAGATAGGATGAAACTAAGAACAATAAGGCAGAATGAGACGCGAGCAAATTTTAACCGAAGAAAGAGTAACAGAAATTCCTTCATTATATTTCGATGGAAGGAAAGATAAGACGGCTAAAACTGTTTTAAAAAGATCGAAGAGGCTTAGAGTGATTGTACAAGAGGGACATATTTCGATTATAAAAGAACCAGGTACTGTTTATGTTGGATATGGGGTTCCAACATCGGGCAGTGCAAGAAATATTGAAAGAGCTATCCACAGATTTTTAACGACTGAAAAGATATCACTAGATTGTTTAATGGCTGTTGGCTGTGATGGAAAAAACACAAATACAGGGAAAACAGACTATCTCAACCATTGCAATGGATAATTTGTCTCTTACACTCCAATGAGTTACCATTGAGGCATTTGTTTACCTATTTGGATGGCCCTACTGCAGGACCTAAATCATTTGCAGGTCAAATTGGTAAAGCATTAGAGATATGCTAGACGCTGCCGTTGGCAAACTTTGAGAAGATAGAAGGTGAACTACCTCCACAAATATCCACAGATCTCAGTACAGACCAGAAATATTTACAAGAAATTACTACTGCTGTCATAAATGGATCCTGGTCTCCTGGATTTATAAAAGAGAAGCCCGGGTAAACTACCCCATTCCCGCTGGTTGACAAGAGCTAATCGCATACTGCATTTGTATATTTCTACAGAAAATCCACAACAAAATCTTGTGACTTTAGCAACGTTTGTCGTATAATCATACGCTCCTGTCTGGTTTACTATCAAAACACATTCATCCTGCAAAGATGGTTCAAATCATTTATGGAAGCTCATTAACAGCACTAGATATTTGTCCAACGAGTTGTTAGTGATAGTGGACCCTGTTATAATTTGTAACAGTTACTTCGCTCATCCAGAAAACTTGTTGTTGAGTATGATAACAGATTCATGTAAGCACATTAGAGAACTCGCTGCATGACGCATTTTAAAGGCTCGTCAAGTTAATAAAAAATCTGTTTCGCGCATTTTTGAGGTGCCAAAAGTGAACTTAAATGCATGTTCTTACATAGACATGATTGACTGGCAACAAAATATATACGAACCCTCAATACTGATGAATATTTCCGATGGTCAGTTACAAGATCTTATTGAAAAGGGAGAAGATACATTGTTGAAGTTTATGAGACTGACTTGCCATACCCAGGCTGTGGAAAGATTTGTAAAAGTTGTGACAGAAGCAGTTCTAAGTGCATAAGACGAGAGGGATTCATAAAATCTAAATTAGCATCTCGAAAACTCATGCCAAAGTTTGAACCTAAAAATGGTTTTTTGCTATAAAAAATGATTTTATTCATACCAACATAACTTTCTTAATCTGTCTTTAATTTTGAAATAAATGTTTTTATTAATTAAAATCTACTTTTATTTTATCATTTCATGCATAACATATTATATTTACTTATTATTTTGTTTATAGGGTGTTTAATACAAAACGTCTATAAAAACTTAAAAAATAAAATTTCAAGTCTCTGGCGGGACCTCAAGATGTCGAGCTAGAAGTTCCAAATTAAGAACTGTTATTTAGAATTACATAAAGCAACTTTTCCCTGGTATTCCAATTCGAATTTCGAAAAAAAAAAATTTTTCATACAAAAGTGTTCCACCCTAGTGTACATATCGTACACCAGTACCGAAGGGATTTTTCTTATTGAACAATTGAAAATAAATAACGAGTACAAAAAATGAGTTATAATAAAATAAAATAGAGAATATAAAGGGTTCTAAATTTCCATGGGTAATGATCACGCGAAATATCGCGTAATAGATCGCAATACAGAGCTTAAAATAGTTCTCCTGACCTATTGATAGTGACTGCAAACAAATGTGTGCAGTTTAAATATTTTTTAATCTAATTACACGCATGTAATAAAGAAAGAGATGTAAACTTATTTGTCTTTTTAATAAAGAACTATGCATTTCTTCAGTGGTATTTTTCCAGTTAGAATATTATCATTAATTAGTTAATGATAATAATTAATTAATTGACAGTAGTAATAATTAATTAATTAAGTTGATATAATTGTTTGATTTTTTTGAGAGTTTTATTTTCTGCATGTATGATAATTTGACAGCATTTTTAAATATTATGTTAATTGTTCCTTTTTATCTTGCGGCAAAGGGTTGAATACATGGCGCCATTTGGAGTTGAATTTGCAACCTTAACGTAAAATAGATTTTGTAAATTGTCTGATTTTAGCGTTTGAACGCCTTATACCTCGCCATGTTTTTCGAATGAAAGACAAATTGATTCATTAAATACATTATGGCTGCGTAGTAAGCGTTCAAAGATGGTTTAAAAGGGATATATGTAAATCCGAATAGGATAGAGGGAGGGCGCTAATATTAAAAAAAACGATAATAATTTAGCGAAAATGGAGAAAATATTTAATATTAAATATTTTTTGGTTTGATTGTGAATTAAACTTCCTCCACAGGGACAGGCTTTCAAACTGTTGTGAACTTTTAAAATTTCCCTTAACACTTAATTTCTTTTTTTTTTGTTTAACTGAGGCTTGTAACAATACGCAATAATCTCGCCAAATTCCGATCGGTTAGGACCGACATCGTATATTACCTGATGTAATTACATCCAATTTAAAAGAAATCTGTACTTGGTTGCCACTGAAAGTTGGTAGAATACATTGTATCGACAACGAGTCTATGTTTAGTGGTTGAATAGTATTTAAAAACGCGCACAATCGCCAGTTAAATTTGAACAGCGTCGGAACAGTGTGTCATTATATTATGACATATATTAAGGCCGTATTTAAAATTAAATACATTGACGAAAATTTCATGAAAAACACTTAGGACGGGTTGTTTCGGAGAACTTGAACAATTCTTCAAATTTCAAAGTTAATTTTCAAGTCCTGTGAAAGATATTTTTTAGTTCTGTTTTTATTTCAGTTCTGTCAAGCAACTAGCCTATAATGCTATAATAACAGAATTTGAATAGGACTTTCACAGAACCCGTAAATGAACGGTGAAATTTGATGAATTGTTCAAATTCTCCGAAACAACCCGTCCTTACACTCAATTATTTACTTGGATCTGGATCTGGTTCGACAGACTCGTTGTTCGAGTGGAATGACTTTTGACGTTTGACGTATGTACGACGAGACTCAAGAATAAGAACGTCGACCAATGTATGTTATTACTGTTTTAATAATACGCGTATCTATGAATCGTTTAAATATAATTGCTGTATTATTTTCAATAACAATCAGATGTTATCTGTAACATAATTTATTTGTTTATTTATCGGTAGGTACCTGGGTTCAAATGTATCTTTTTTTCTGGTAACCCAATGTGTACAATTGTCCAACGATTTCGACGGCCTTCGTTGTCAAGGAGTAAGGCTCTCGATTAGCAAGGCGAAGGTCGCGGATTCAAATCCCGGCGTGCGCAAGAACAAATTGTGTTTATTCACAATTTATTAATTAAAAATAATATATAGTAGATATACTTGCGGCACGTTCCAGACTGGAATATACTCTCAGTATCACCCTGGTGTAAGATCACCATTCAAATTGAAACGTTGCTTGAAATGGCTTGGTGACTAGATCTGAATAACCTGGTATTCCTAAACCTTCCTCTCCCTCATATCCTTTCTCTCCCTACTACCTTCAGCCTCAAAACATATCCCAAATGGGGTTGCCATAGTCTCACTGGCTCCAGACGGTTGGGAGCAGTTGAGACTCTTGTGCAATATTCTCTTAAAAATACCTTCACACAGAATTTCCAAAGAAAAAAATCTTACATATACCAGCACCTAATACAGCAAGCGTAGTTCGGATCTGCAAACATTATTAATAAAACAAAAGTTACCTACAGTAATACCTACCTACTAAATCATTATAAAATTCATAGATTGCACCCATCTCGATTGATACTAGAGAATTTTCTTTATTACCTTATCTGGATTCAATGGCAGATTGTTGAGAGGTAAAAAAAAAAACAGTGATTCAATGCAGCGTATATTTTATTTGTCTCGAGATCTACAATACATATTATCTTTCAACCCTTTCGCAACCAGCTTTATTTTATATAGCAATATTTTTGACTACTTTTATTTAATTACCTGGTACATATTTACATTAACTTTAAAGCAGAAAAATATTTACTCTAAAATAGCGATCAATTCACTTATAATGATAATTCTTACTCACTGTAAGAAATAATCTAGACTGCTATTTAAATAAAATAATTCCACCTATGCCTCGGATAAAAATTGGTGTAAAATAAGTGTAATTTTTGTATACAAGAAAATAAATTATCACATTGATGACTTTTTTATGGTACGATTGATTAAAATCTTTAATTATGTACTTTGTTTTATTTTGCTCAGTTCAAAAATATAGCGGAAAATCTTTACTAAAAACATTTTCGATGGTTCGTTATTAGTTTTACACATTGACCAAATACATCAATGGTTTTACCATAAACAGTAACTAGCCGAACTATAACGACATACCAAGAGAAATAACACATGTGTTCAGTACATGATTTCATGATGTTCATTTGATAAAGATGCTCACAATCAAACATAAACCTTGACTGTGTGGAGAAACTATGCTCACAATAAACTATAAGCCTTGACTGTGTGCATAAGCGATGCTCACAATCAAATATAAGTCTTGACTCTGTGCAGAAACTATGCTCACAATCAAATATAAGCCTTGACTGTGTTGAGAAACGATGCTCACAATCAATTATAAGTATTGACTGTGGACAGAAACGGGCGGTCCGTTTCATAGATTCCCCTGTCTTACC
Organism: Hesperophylax magnus; assembly: GCA_026573805.1. Lineage (NCBI taxonomy): Eukaryota > Metazoa > Arthropoda > Insecta > Trichoptera > Limnephilidae > Hesperophylax > Hesperophylax magnus. Next base: position 15,649,840 of record JAIUSX010000084.1, read on the forward strand.
AAAATAGGCGTCAGGTGGAAATGCTGTCCCTGTTCTACAGGTATTTCATTGGAAGTTGCTCCTGGGAAATGGCATCATTGAGTCCTTCGGTAAAGTGGGGAAACACATCCAACGCACTACCGAAATTTGTACATGATTAATATTTGTCATTTTTACAACTTGCTATTAAGTTCAACATCTCGGATGTATAGCTCATCTGCACGGGTAAAACTTCTTAAAAAATATTGCTAATTTATTAAGAATCAATATAACGCGATCGAAATAACGCGATTGTAATATAAATATGTATAAGTAAATAAACTAATAAACGATAAACTTTATGTACAATACCAATATTTTGTCACACTGTCCGAGCACGCGTTTATAAAATCCTAACATTTTTGCATTTTGTCATGATATATTAAATAATAATAATAATATTTGGATGATTTGTTTTTGTGCAAAATCACCTCAAGGGCGCTGTACAAATATATAATACACTTCTACAATAATCTATGTTATTACTAACTATATATGGAGATAATATACAGTACCATACTTACCTGGTAGGTCTCTTAAGATTAACACTTAATTAACATTTACTATTTTTTATTTATTATTATTGTACGACAGACAGGTAAGTCCAATTATGGTACAATTTTATTAAAACTAACAATACATGTACATATTTTTTTTAAAACATGGTATAGTGATATTAAACACATCTATATCCGCTGGTAGGGCATTTAGCAAGGTCATACCTCTTGTCATGCTATGTTGGGCAATGACAATTGTCCGACCCTAATTATTTATTACTGAAATTTAAATACAGGAATAAGGACACAATTGGATATACAACTATATAAAAAATATCAGATGCTGAAGGGTTGGAATACTATGCAACATCATAATAATTTATACTGTGATAATAGTTACCTCGAGTTTCTCATTACTATAATTCTATCACAGTGGCATGCATCAGCTCTTTGTCGGTACAATTTGCTTTGGAAGATTAGGTCCAATACCAATGCGATGGAAGATAACGACTTTCGGACGCGGCTCTTGTCAAATTAAAACCATATTTTATTCCTGCAGCAGCCTTTTGTTTATGCGAATATGGCCAACACATTGATTATTTATTATTTTATTCTTCAATTGATTTTTGTTGTTCCGAGAACCTTGTTTTCCTATGTAATCATTAGAAGAAATTACGAATCCAATGATGATATTATATTCTTAACGTTCCTACAGCGTTTTTTGTTGTTGTTTGTTTTTGGAGCGAATAAATCATTTTTATTTTGGTCCCGATTTTTGCGATTCCGGTAGGTATTATTAGAGCAGAAAACGTAAAAATTCAAACTTTAGGATGAAAGAAAGAGATAACGCGGAGCGTTTAAATTTAAGACATACCAACCTTATTTTTATTTTGTATTTTAGGATTAGGTATGTACCATAATGTAAAATTATTATCAATAAACATGATTAATTCACAGTTGAAAAATATATCATTGCTTAACCATCAGGACGGTTACCATCTTAAATTTTAGACAGACGAAATTTAAAACGGTTTTTTTAAAACATAACTTCGCCACGCTCTGTCAATTATATAAGTTTTATTAAGTAAGATTATAAAACACGTAGAAAAATGAAATTGTTATATAAAAACCATCAGAGATTTATACGCTCCTTGATTTTTATTTTTTTTTTTATTAATAATTTTTCTGGTACATACATTAGAATAATTTTACAATAAAGGAAACACTTTTTTTATATAAACAGTTAAAAAGCAAAGAATAATACATTTAGCAGATTAACCAAAAAAAATCCCACATAGGCATCGCCAGTTCGTGGGTATACTTGTGTATATTAACAGTTAAAATTTTACTCACATACATACAGGATTCTGACAGGACTTAGGCCACTCCCTTGCGGGTCGGTCAGCCGTGTGCATTGAGAATGCGGGCATTTTTGTGCGATGTCGCATTGCGCGGACTCGCACAACAATGTAAAAAAATGTCGAAAGTACCTATGCATCAACGTTTGATTTTAAAATTCATGTTAATTATGTATTTTGGGGGTTGTTGATTTCATCACGACCCGTGTGGAAGTGAAATTACTATTAAACGACAAAAGTATGCAGGTATGTCATCACTCATACTGCACTGCCAGATATTTCTTTTGGCGGGCTTTAAAAAATTTAAATTTGTTTTAACTATGAAAACGAAGCTCGTAAAATTAAAAATCAAATTGACTGGAGTTCCTTGAAGACCTCTAGCCATCCAATGCGAACTTTTACTTCTTGATGGATCCAAACACGTTCTTTAGTTTTGAATTTGTTCATCTATTTGAATTTAACTTTTGTTTTCGGGAACGAAAGAATGCAAAATTAACCCTCTTCCCGATATACGATCGAGCTGAAACTCGTCAAAAATACTCGTTGTTGATGACAATGCTTTCAGCATTACTCACAAAGACGCAGACAATTACGAATTTCTCAAAAATCAGCAGTTGATATTCTAAATCAAGGCTGCCCAACCCCAGGCCCGCGTGAACCATTTTCAAAAAACCCGCCAGTGTTGCCAACGAAGGCGATTTATCGCTATTTAGGCTACTCAGAACGAGAATCAGCGACGAAAAAATCTAACCTGTTGAACTTACTTTTTAAACAAAAATACACCGGTTTTTCATATAATATTTTTTGCGTCCGAAATGGAATCTTGTAGCCACCCCCCCCCATGGAATTCGAAAAATTGTTGTGGGGAATCACATATGATGTTTTGTTTCCCCCCATGGAAATAGGAACCGTCAGGTATTCAGTGGCCCGCCAGTGATTCAAAATCGTCAATTTCGCCCAACTGTTAAAAAGGTTGGGCAGCCTTGTTCTAAATAAACGTCAGTCCTACCCGATCGGCATTTGGCTAGTTGACTCGTGTCTTTGGCATTTATAAGCTCTATCGGTTTCTCAAAACATACGAATAGTATTACCTAAGTGTGAAAAAAAAACTTGTCCGCCTAATACATTTTTTTAATAAGTTGCATGCATTTTGCCATTTAAAATTCATTTAATGAATGCGTAACTAAATTAGCATAGCAGCCTAATCAAAGTTGAATATAATCTGATAATATGAATTTCAAATATCACGTATTTGTGTCCTTGAACGTGTAATATCTAACAAGACTTCTACTCAGTTCGTTGATCTTCATATTATATTATAATTATCGTTATTTAAGATCTGTCCGGAACAATAATTTATTACAATTCATTCATTATTAATGCAATTTATTATAATGACTGATGACTTTGCGGTCGATCACCGTTGTTAATCGATTGGAAGAATTGCCTTTTCGTCTCATACCGATGGGCACCAATTTTAATAACCGAAGCAAATATTTAATTCGTATGGTTTATATTAGAAAATTATGCACGGAATTTGAATAAATTTTGCTGATAAAATTCGAAATGGAATATTTAGTGGTTTTATTACAAACACTTACAGACGAAACTTATATTTGTTTTTTAGATATTTGTTAGATTTGAAATTGTTTTTGCTTTCATTTAACAGTCGGTCTCAATATTATTGGATTTAAAAAAAAGATATACGTAACTGTCTTCAATATCTGACAAAATACGTCACAAATACACTTGTATATTAAACGCCCATATGGGCTTTTATCAACATGTACATAATTAAAGCGATGCACTACGTCGTGTAATATTTTAAATTGAGCCGCTATCAATAAAAACCCTTACGTAGATGGCGATAAGGTTTAAATTCCCGCTTAACACCATCCGCCTGTTTTGATTTATGCAAGAAAAAAACTTGGCAAAAAGTGCCTTTTATTTTATTTTTTTATTTTATTTCAGGCATAAATATTTAATTTTTTTCCCATCATTTTATAAGTAACTTAATTTGCCATATTATACAATAAAATCATAAACAAAAATGGGTTCGTAAGTAGAAGATTTTGAACTTTAAAGCAGTTTTCATAGGCCTTTACATTATTTTTTTCTGGGCAAATTTTTAAACCAAATTTTCAAACCAAAAAAACATGATTTTGCATTACTACCTATGGCATTGCCTTAAGTGGAACTGTAATAAAAAGTTTTTTTTTAAATTTATATAGAAAAAAGTATTATGCTAACGTTAATTGTAATTATTGCTGAGATGTGTTATTATAGCCTTCTTGTAACTGTTGAACACAAAAAGACTTATCTAAAAAGTACTCGATTATTTCAAAGGCCAAGATGTATTCTACTCGCAGTATTTAATTAAAGCATCTGAAAAATTTCTAGGCCACCAAATTTTCAAACCAAAAATACACGATTTTGCATTACTACCTATGGCATTGCATTAAGTGGAACTGTAATAATTTTTTTTTTTTAATTTATATAGAAAAAAAGTATTATGCTAACGTTAATTGTAATTATTGCTGAGATGTGTTATTGTAGCCTTCTTGTAACTGTTGAACACATCTACAATTCTACGAAAGTGTTGCCAACTGCATGCAATCTAGGTATAAGCGAGTATATTAATGACTCAATCCTGATAAAATTGTTGCAAAAATATGTTTGTTTTGAAGCAACTAACTCATGGGTTCTTGAAATTTGGTAGCTGTCTTTGAATTTATATATTCATTTATTTAGTCGTGATCTCCATAAACCCGTTTTGCACTAATATATTACGGATTTGAGGTACATGTAAGTACGAGAAGGTTATGGGGGGGCAATTTTACTATCTGTGACGTGCGTCAAAAGATAGATGCTGAACTGACTATAACTGACTTTGAAAATGTCGATGGTCACTGTAGTTGAGTCGCTCTGTTGATTGGCGCGTTCTGATAAGCAGAAGTCTTCGCTTTTGGAGGCATATTGTTAGGTATAAATATGAGTTAACCTCTATCAGCATAAATGGATTAATCATAGTTCCAAAGGTAAACTTTATTCGGTGGGTTTATGTGTTGAAATCGAGCATTATGTATATTCTATCATATACAGGTAACGCATAAACCTCTTTTGTACTTTTTATATTTCTAATGTTCAGTTCGTCTGTTCAGAAAGCTCCTAAATAATGGAGCTATGTTCCAGGATACTGTGAACAAATGCTTCATATATTCTCCATATTGCGATTCCAGGCCATATTCTAGGCGAGCGGAGCATTTTTTTTATATAGATAATAATATAATTTTGAATATGCGATTGTTGTATTCAAAGGTGCTCCCAAGAATGTGCTCCTCATCATTACTCCATTGTTTTATTTATTTTTAAACTAAGTACTGCGCAAGAGTCCCAACAGCTCCCAACCGCCTGGAGCCAGCGAGACTATGAAATCTAATTGGGGGATCTTGTGAGACTGGAGGTAGTGGAGAGGAGGAAGATGGAGGAGTACCTGGCTATTCAGGTGTGGTCACCAAACATGGTTAAAGGTATTTGAGTGGTGGTCTTTCATTAGGGCAACACTGAGATCTACCACTTTACACAAAAATATCTACCACTCTGGAACGTGCCGCGAATACACTACGTGTTATTTTAAATGAATAAATTGTGAAATAATACAAATTAATCAAATAAAATTTACTTTTGCACGACGGGAATTGAACCAGCGACCTTCGGATTCATTGCCGAAGATAGTAACCACTCAACCACGGAGGCCGTCAAATTTGGTTTCTATGTGTGTGCCATTTCTAGGTAATAATTAATATTATACATTTCTCTTCTTTTTCAGGTATGAACAAATTATTCAAAAGTCATCTCTCATCGCTGTGTTATTGTGGCAAAATTAATTTGGTAAGTGAGAATCTTTAATAGTAACTAATAGTACTAACACAGCAGACACATATTTTCGACATAATTTTTATAGCACCCATATTGTTGACTTAGAGTTTTCCCCTTCCTAAAACACCAGTCTCTATGGCCCATTTCTTTCAAAAAACCTCTCATTCGCATTCGACATAAAATACTTACCATTTCCTATTTTTTTTCGGTTTCCAATTGATAAATTAATTTTATTGATTCTTACATATGTATTGATAAAAGCAAAATAAGAGAATTTTTTAGACTTATTAGTTTTATGGAACAAAGCCGTGAGGTTAATTTTAAGTCGAAGCAAATATTAAGAGATAAAATAATTAAAAAGCATTGTCTTTTTAACAAATTGTCTACTTGTATGTAATAGTTTTTCTTTTAAAAATGTAAGTTCAACAAAAAATCGCTTTACAAAAAATTAAACAAAACAAGACTTTCCTTTCGAAATAAGCCAAAATCACAAAAAAGTAATAATATTTTTAATACTGAATTTGAAATATGAGAAGATAGATCTCACGTATAATAATTAGATCCTAATAGTCAAGTGGATAAAGCGTCGTCTCGGTAAAACTGAGAACCCGGGTTCGATTCCTATTTGAGACCTTTATCGTTTTATTTTATGTGTCCTGTTCTGTTTCATGTTTTGTTTAGATTTGTTAGTATTGTCTTCTTCAGTGATGATACAAAATCACAGATTTCATTTCTCATTGAATATCTTCCAAGAAATACCGACCAATATTAAAAGAAGCAAAGAAAGTGTTTGAATTTAATAAGTAAGTTAAATACTGTAGATTATTACTTTATGTTTTGTTACGTTTCTTAATATAAGAAAACATTGTACATGTATGTACTGTTTTAAGTCAAGTATATAAATAAATATATTTATGGTAGATATATAACAAACCGCATTGTCGTAAAACATTTCGTCGACTGAGCGATCTATTCGTTTCAAAGCCACGATATACGACTTCCAGTAACATACTCGTATTTACGGCTTACTAGTACTTGGGTGAAATACGTAGTATTAGCTTCAGAGACGTACCTTTATGCGAGTACGTACGCCTTAAGGTGACTTATGGCGTACTTTCAGTGAGAGAAGTCGGGTTTCCCACAAAAATGAATCTGAATTATTTCAGTTTTTATTACGTTCTTTGGTCTTTATCTTTATAGTAAGGTGATAAGAATAAGTGTGTCGTAACGCCCATTTATTGTGCATGTCCAGCAATGACAATTTAGCAGTCTAGTAGAAATAGAAGAAGAGAAAAGGTTTCTGGTTGCAATAGCAAATGAACTGCTTGTTACGTGGACTTGTGCATAGATCATCAATAAGCAGTAATAATCAAATTACTAGACTATTATTTGACACTGTCCAACATTATGAGTTTGACAGTGTTGTATAGGACAGCAGAGATCCCTAAATTGTTATTTTTTATTAAGAAAGACAAACATTCTTATGTTTTATTAAGAAAGACAAGCGGAAAATGTTGCTTGTGTTGTGATGAAGGACCTTAGCCAGCCGAGGAATTGAACACACTACGCCTGGGTGAGACCCAAACGCGATACCAACTTTGCCACTGACTTGTTATATAATTTAAATTGTTGTTTATCTGTTTGCATATTTCTTAGAATACTCATCTTGATAAGATTTTAATCACCGTACACGTGTCATTTGCAAGGTTGAATAACTCGCTCGACAAAACATAGAACTTGAGTAATTTAATTTCGACTCTTCCTTTGTTCCTCGATGCTTTCACGCATCCTGTTTAGAGATAAGAATAACTAACCCTATTAACACGTGGAGTTACTTACTGTACACTTTTAGCCCAATAAATAGGGATGTAACTGGTGCAATCAGTCAGTTGTCTGACGACACCCGAGAAGTCTGTGTTTCATTAGCAAAGCCTTACCCAAGTTACTACCATGAGGAAGCCATGATTAGCACAGTCGAGTGTCCAGTAGGAGTGTATTAAAAAAATCGTGGAATAGGTAAAAGTACGAAATGAGACCTTGAAATATTTATGCAAAAATTCTTGAAAAAAGTGGTTATTATGCGCTTAAATCCATGAAACATCAATAAATATTTCATATTTGGGGATGCTGTGTGGAGGGTCTTTTTAAGTATAGAAAGAAGAGGAAGCTCTGTGAAGGAAAAAAGGTATGAGTTTCCGACAAAGGTTTGAGAAAAATCATGCTACCATAATTATATGCGGAAAATGTTGTTTGTGCAATGATGGAGGTCTTAACTAGAGCAGGAATTGAACTCAAAACCATGATCCATTTATCAACTTAGCGTATAATCGGTTTGCTATTTGTAAGTATTTTGACTATTGGATTAATCGAAATTTTTTTTAACTCGTTTTTCGGTTTGCTCTGAATTTTCCATGACTATGCTCTTATATTTGATAAAGTTGACAAATACAAGAGCATAGTCTTAGAAATTCGTTTGTTCTGAATTGTCCAAGACTATGCTCTTATATTTGATAAAGTTGATAAATAAAGTGTGTTACGATAAGAGCGCCTAATTTGATTTTTGAAATAAATATATTATTTATATCAAAAATTGCATTTTTTTTGTTGTAAAGTACAAATGTATCTATTAATATGTGGAATGAGTTGTCAGACAAATGCTCATCACGGCTATCTCTTTAAACTCTTGCACTTTTGATAAAATTTAAGATAAGATCGTTGCATAATTGTATTTAGATTATTTATTTATTTTAAGGAACACAGTCTTATTATTACTTTAATAAACAAAGAAGGATGGAAAAGAAACAGACAAATTATAAATGTTTACAGATGGTTGAATTGGTAATATACAACTTAGTATTTTAAATGTAGACTAAAATATAAAATGCAGAAATAAGTAACACATTCAAAAGCCGAACTAAGTAACAAGTATAAAGAAAATAACACGTTGGATCTCCGAAATTATTGTATGTGAAGTATTTTGTATTATTTGTAGCGCATGTACATGTTACTTCGAAATACTCTAAAGAAAGAAAAAAACAAGTTCTTGCTGGTCAATTCTAATCCGTAATTCTTGAAATTACACGATTAAGTAACTTATGTGATGTAGATTCACCAGTTTCCCACTTGTGTTAATAGGCGCTAATGCAATATCTATTCCCTCCATACGAATATAATACAAACCCAAGAAGTCTACCGGAATCATAGTATGCACTGAAGAGTGCAATTTAACTGTGTTGTGAAATTGATTTAAATAAACAATTTTTAAAATACCAATTTTTTTTTTTTGCATTAGCTCCACACAAAAAGCCATAAGGATAATAGTTCACCTTAAGACCTATGTCATCTTTTGGATGCTGTATGGGGGATCTTTTAAGGGAATGGAAGGAGAGGAGGATCTGGGAAGGAAAAAGGTATGAGGGGTGGAAAGGAATTTGCGGGTCAGTGTGCACAGGAATGACGGACGTTTGAATCCATCTCCTCTCACTTCGGTGCAAGGCAAAGGGTCGACACAGTCCTGCTGGTGAGGTAAAAAGATCTCTCAACCAGTCTCTCCAAATTCAGCACGCCACACAGTGGGTGGGCAGACCTAGACAATCCCCACACCATGAGCCCGGGCACGTCTGATAAGTCACCAAGCGAACCACTTGGAGTGACCTATTGCAAAGGTGTTGGTTATACAATAATTGATCAGATACTCATATTAATTTTAATGCCATCTCTGAAACCAGTCCAAAGGTAAATTGTCGACAGTTTTTTGCATTCTTTATATACATATATCACTTCTAGGTTCATCGTTCAGTGGTAACATGGTTGTTTCTACATCGTCTCGAAATCTTCAAGAACCTTATTTGAAGTCGAGAATTCCCGATGATTCGTGAGTGGGCACCCAGCGGCACCCATTCATTCCCTCTTTCATTCAGTACACACTACACAGTACTCAGTACACAGTGAAGCAATTCTCCAGCGGCCGGCAATTGCAATTGCGTAATGGGTTCGTATCAGCGGCACCGGCCCCTAAGTGGTTAATACGAAAATGACGCTCGTCGGCCCATTGTCAATCAGCGGTCCATGTAGAAGCGGCTGTGATGGGACCTGGCTCCTCCACCAAATCACACCGTTATTAAAAAGTACCCGATAATGTGGGATAGACGGTAAGTTACACACGGAGAAAAATTAGTACTGATTTTTATCAAGATACTGTTAAAAATGTGACTGCACGACCATTTCCTAGTAAAATATTAGTCATTTAGAATATAACAGAACAAGTGTTTACGCAGGTGACCTTGTATGAATAAATATAAAGGACGAGATGCGAACATATTATAATTTTTAAGAAAACGTTTTTCGACTTCTTCTTTATAAAGGAAAGCGAAAAATATGACCAGATTTTTAATAAATTAACAATATTTCATCAACAAGTTTTCTCTGTGCTCTATCTTTTGATTGTTTTGCACACCGACTAAATCAGTTACACCAGCTACTATTGGTTATTAATAAGGGGGTATTTTACGTTACTTGTCGAATAGCGTATTTTATCACCATCGTGGAGTAACGCTACCCGTCAAGTAAATGCCTGTTTTTACCACCACATGAGTCCAGATGGGGTTAAAACGGTAACTCTAATTCTACTGCGTTTTTCTGGTACCGCTTTTGTTCTTATATTTAGCAGGAAGTATTATTTTTATTTACCTTTTGACTGATCTGTAAATGCTTACGAATAAACGTTGTGCGAGCTAATAACAGTTGCCATAGAAATTGACTAAAGAAAAATCTGAACAAATTTAACGACGCCATAGCTCATGATTTACGAACTGCTGCATAGTTGGACAAAGTTTAACAGTGGGTCTTTTTTCCTTGCGGGCTCATTGTCAAGATTTGCAATTCTTTTTATCCGTACTTTTACGCCTACCAAATTATAAGTACTAATAATTCCAACTTGTGTTGTTTGTAAGGTATTTTTTCAGGTTTTTGTAGGAAAGCTTAGATACTATTATGTAGAGTACATTTTGCAGGATGAAGACTGCCCAGTCACAACAAAATTTCCAATTGATAGTGCACGAGAAAAATAAGAATCTATAATTGAAAATATGTAATATTTGACTTGCAAAGCATTAAAGGATTGAACCAACTACACTGGGTGCAAGAGCGAGCCTTGGATAGCACCGCTGCAAAACTGGTTTGTTTGTTTATATAAAATTACCTCTGCAAATGAGTTCCTGAGGGCACAGCCCAGGTGAAATTCAATTCCGGAAACAAGTCGATAATCGAGTGTTACAACCGCTTCATTATGGAAGCTATAAATTTGATCGATTTATTGCGATTGACGATTCAAATGCATTATTTGTCAAAACGAGATCAATGGAAACCTGCTTGCAATACCAATACATAATTTTTCATCGATTACTTATGGTTAATTATTATTCGATTTTGTCCGGATATCTACATTTTCACATCGAAAGCTTTCTTATAAAATTATTACATAAAACTAATAATTTTGTCTTATTTTACTTGACAAAATAACGTTACTTGCTGAATATATTCGCAATGACCTGGAAAATCTATGCTGCATATACTTTTCTAATTTCACGTTGCCATAGCTCATCGCCCATAGCTTTTACTGGGACACATTACAAAAACAGATTTCATGCTTAAAAGTAAGATAACTCTTAAGGCGATGCCATACGTAGTAATGCAAAATCATGAGTTTTTGGTTTGAAAATTTGGTCGCCTAGAAATGTTTCAGATGCTTTAATAAAATTCTGCGAGTAGAATACATCTTGGCCTTTGAAATAATCGAGTATTTTTTAGATCTTTTAGTCTTTTAATAAGCCCAGAAAAAAATAATGTAAAGGCCTATGAAAACTGCTTTAAAGTTCAAAATCTTCTACTTACGAACCCATTTTCTGTTATGATTTTATTATATAATGTGGCAAATTAAGTTATTTATAAAATGATCGAAAAAAAAAATTTATGCCTGAACATCCACAAAATAAAATAAAAGGCACATTTTGGCCATGTTTTTTTTTGCATAAACCAAAACAGGCGGATGGTGTTAAGCGGGAATTTAAACCTTATCGCCATCTACCTTAGGGTTGTTATTGATAGCGGCTCAATTTAAAATATTACACGACGTAGTGCATCGCCTTAACGACCTACCTTCAACAATAAAAATTTGTAAATAGCATTGTTGATATGTCAACATTTTATAACTACACAGTTCTCCGTTCGAGTATTCTTACCGCTCCAGAATAACAGATTTCTACGTGCTGTTATTCATAATATTATTTACGTTAGCGAAAACATTACAAAAGCGGTTAATTAATCTCTTGCATGAATACAATGACAAGTTTTAAATTAGCTCGGGCTCCGTGCAGCTTAATTTACATCCCGCAAGGTAGGTACCTACTATTTTTAAAGCCGTGCTATGTAAATTTGAATAAATATTTCCGACTTTATTTTAACCGAATAACTTTCACAGATGTGAAGTAAAATGGATTGAATTGTATAAAGTTTATTTTGTTGACACTAAAAATAGTCCATTGATAAAAAGTTCAATAATTTACATTGATAAATTACGTTTAAAAATCTATCGAAAAATTTCAAAGGATTCAATATTAATAGATTGCTAATTCTCAATAACATACATTCTGAGATATCAAGAGTGGTAGATATTTTCAGTATCGCCTTGGTAATAAACTACTATTAAGAATTGATAACAATTTTTTATAATTACTAGCCTGAAACACAAATATAAAATGAAAAAATCTTCAGAGAAAAAATAAATGCCGCCGACGGAAATTGATAATTTTTTGTTATTTGTTTTTGGGGTGTTATGCCGTGTTGCGCTAACTCCTTCTGTCCCTTCCTCCTGATGTGTCACATCTGCCCTGATGATGGACACTGTAACGTTGTCCAAAACGTTGGTTAAAGAAGGAGCAAGCGCAACACGGCATAACACCCCAAAAACAAATAACAAAAATACTTTTGGCCTTGAATATCTTAAATCATATTTGATTGAATTTTTGTTTGAAATGGCTTTAGTCATGTGCGATGACCGGATCTAGTCAGGTAGTACTTCCCAATCTTTCTTATTCGTATCTCCATCGCTTCCCCACTGGCTCCGGATATTTAGGGGCAGTTGGAACTCTTTTGCGCTATTCTACGCGATGACTACTTAACAACCAGGGTTGTTTTCGTCATGTAAAATTTTTGAAGTGTTTTAAAATTTTCAAATAACTGCACACAACAAAGGTCGTGAACATTAAATAAGTACAGGGTTTTCCAATAAGAGGTGTTATTTTGATATTCAATCGTAAAAGATCAATGGTTTCGTTGCTTGTGTGGCACGTAGCGCCGTTTTGTTGAAAGTAGTTGTCCAGATCAATACCATCCAATTCCTGCCATAAAAAATCATTAATCATCTCTCAATAGCGATTCATTCACCGTAACTGTTGCTCCAGCCTCATTTTCGAAAAAGTAAGGTCCAATGACTCTGTTGGACCATAAACTGCACCAAACAGTCACACGTTGAGGATAGAGAGGCTTTTCAACAACAATTCTTGCTTTTCCGAGCCCCAGATTCGACAATTTTGCTTGTTGACGAAGCCACCGAGGTGGAAATGGGCCTCACCACTCAAGATGATTTGCATTTGATTCACTCAAGTGAATTTCATTGCGTTTTTGAAGCGTGTATCGTTCCATTTTTATTAATGATGTAGTTTTTACTTGTCATATGTCAAAAAATGACAGCTTCAAAAGTAACATCTACCGAAATAGCGGGCTAATAAAAATAACACCTCTTATTGGAAAACCCTGTATTTGTTTATTGAATTATTTATCGTACATAACCAGCCAAAAACAATAATGTATTGTTGTCTGTGCATACGTGAAATGATGTGAAATATTCCTACGTATGGTATTCCAGCATGAATTTTTTCTGATAAGAAACTTTTAATCTTAAAAATTGTAACTGATTTTGGGAATAATTCAGACAAGCGATCCAAAATTATTTTATTTATTTATTTAATAATTATATATTTCAAATGTGTATTTTTTGTTAAAATTTTGACAGATGCTTCTTAAATCTTACTAACGGTGTTTATTTGAAACATTTTCTGACGTCTCTCTTTTTTATCAACAACAAATTATAATTATATTTTGACTAACTGACGTATACCTGATGTTGTTCGGGGACTTATAAATGGTTTGGTGGGGTTAGTTTTGGGGTTGTGAGGTTTATAGAAGATATACAATTCTGTAGTATGTTATTTTGATGTATCTTATAAGCTTTAGCCAGCGTTAGCAATGTAACCCCCCGAAAATATTTTTTTTACTACTTAATTTAAAAACATCGACTTTTCTCTACTTTCTATAAAAATAATTTTCATTTTTTTAAATATTAAAACCATAAACCCTATCAAAATCCTTTGAATAGTTTAGAAAAACTGAGCGCACAAACAGAGAGACGAGGATAGCGACTTTGTTTTGTACTATTTAGAGAAGAAAAATGGCAATATTTATTCTTGAAAATTTTTATAATTGCTTAGCTTCACAAATCCTACAATAATTATAATACCCCGTTATTTTTCATGGGTCTGCGCTTGTCACATAATGAAAAGTAATCTTTTATAATCGGCGTCGTATTTCAAAATTTTGTAAATATTTAAAAAAATATATTGTTGTGGTATAAGATTATACATGAAATAAAACACTCCCTTTGTACGGAATCTTAATTTATTGAAACATTTTTGGCGCCTACCGATTTCGCTTACATCAAAGCTTCAGTGAAGTGCAATATCAATAAATTATTTGAACACACGAACTGAATGTTTTATGTAATATTTATTTAAATTTATTGATGATTTAAGCATGTTTTATTTGACGATTATTTCACATCATCCGCCGCATAATTTACATAAAAATGAATGAGCGCCATTTGCTTGGATATTTATATAATTTACGGTCTGTGGTTGAGAGATATATATGACGAATAGTATGTAATTTATCAGAGGCCTGATAACATCAATTAAAAGAGTTAATTAGTTTCATACTGCCATTAAAAAGTGGCTGATATTGTGGGATTGTTGGTGACACTAGCTGGGATAGAGGTCTTAATTGCTTGATTGATGGATTGAATTAATTTTAAGAGTGATGGAAATGGAACCTTATGTGTGTAAGTACACAATAATTTTTAAATTGTATTTTCGCTTGCGATTCGTTCCTTCATTTCGGTAGTAAGTTTCTAGTTTTAGATTTGGTATCAATGATAATTAGTAAGAGAAAATGACAAACAAGTCGATGAAATTTTTTTTACACTATTAATTTAAATAAAATAAAATGCGCTTTGCACGATATCGAAAAAATGATGCTTTGGTGTGACAAATTAAAAAGATTAAGGCGATGCCATACGTAGTAATGCAAAATCATGTGTTTTTGGTTTGAAAATTTGATCGCCTAGAAATGTTTCAGATGCTTTAATTAAATACTGCGAGTAGAATACATCTTGACCTTTGAAATAATCGAGTATTTTTTATATAAGTCTTTTTATAAGCCCAGAAAAAAATAATGTATATGCCTATGAAAACTGCTTTAAAGTTCAAAATCTCCTACTTACGAACTCATTTTCGGTTATGATTTTATTGTATAATGTGGCAATTAAGTTATTTATAAAATGTTCGGAAAAAAATTAAATATTTATGCCTGAACATTAACAAAATAAAATATAAGGCACTTTTTGGCCATGTTTTTTTCTTGCATAAATCAAAACAGGCGGATGGTGTTAAGCGGGAATTTAAAGCTTATCGCCATCTACGTAAGGGTTGTTATTGATAGTGGTTCAATTTAAAATATTACAAGACGTAGTGCATCGCCTTAATATATAATTACTTCTGTATAATAGCCTCACATCCACCAGGGGTGGACTACACTCTAACAAGTAAAACCAATGATATTACATAAATCGTGTTTTTCATCAAAACCATGTTTTGAAAACATAATATTACTGATGAGGTGATTTTGCACAAAAACGGTGCTATACTATTATTATTATTATGTATGTTTTTTATGCAATCCGTCATTGCTTTATTCAGGTGTAGCTAATTTGTAGCCAGGTACCCACCATTCTCTTCGTTCATTTCTTCTGTTCTTCAGTTGTAGCCAGGTACCCACCATTCTCTTCGTTCATTTCTACTGTTCTTTAGTTGTAGCCAGGTACCCACCATTCTCTTCGTTCATTTCTACTGTTCTTCAGTTGTAGCCAGGTACCCACCAGTCTCTTCATTCATTTCTACTGATCTTCAGTTCGCATTATATTATTTGTACTGTGTTATTATTAATATAAACAAATATAATTAGCATCACACTATCATCCAATTAGTCGATGATATATGAGTATTGTTGAATGTCCAGTTTTATTAGGGTATTAGTTTATTTGAATCATTACCATCAAATATTTTACCCCCAATATTGTAAGGCCACAGAGTTGGTGACTTTTTAAATTTCGAAACATAAATTATAGGCAACACTAGCACAAACCTGTGAAAAACCACAGGATTTGAAAAAAGAATTTTTAAATACGAACAAATTCCTATGGCCGAGAATAGAAATCCGATTAACTGCTTTGAGGGCAACTATGCTGACCTTTATATCTCAACTATTGTAGGAACAGCGGCATAAATTCAATAATTATAATGTCTGTGTTTTGTTCAATGAAATATAAAATAATTTTTACTTTCGAAAGAAGTACATTTTTAAAAAGTACAATTGGTAAGACGACCAAAATGGGAAGTGTTCTATTGGTTTTTTTAGCAAGTTACAGGGAGAACTTAACCACTTTGTCTTGCAAACTGTAGAAATGTCACCTGATGGATTTTTTTTAAATGCCTTGGGCAAGATGAAGGGCGTTAATAATATTTGTCATTTAAAATTCTTTTGTTTGTTTTTTTTTTAATACCCTTATGTGGTAAACATAGTACATACATATATCCACACATACATACACATTAATACATATGTATGTATATAAATGTATCATAAAATGAATATTACAAAATGTATGCATTTTTATATATTACAAAATGTATGCATTTTTTATCATCTAGTCTCCGACTTACGTTAATTACACCAATTGTACTGAAAATATTAGAATGACGTATATTTGAATTTTAGAATGTTACGCCGGTACATCAAATCAAATCCGAAATTATTTCGAAATGTAAATTGTAGGCATTTGATATCAACATATAAGTTATTTGACATATGTCAAACTACCAATTGTTATGCTCGCGTGCACGAACATTTTAACATAGAATTCAATAACGCTTAAGATTCATTTTTTTTTAATATTCTACTAACTGTCAACGTTACTCATATTTCTGTCACAGAAGCCTGAAATTTAGTTAGAATATCAGGTTTCACTATTAGAATTGAATTTATTGAATATGCCTATAACATTGTCACATACGATTACGATCGTATTGTTATGCTATCCGTTCATATTTCACCCAACATCTTCAATCTCATTCATAAAACAGGTATGTAAGTCAAATTATTGAATGGGATGAAACCGGAACGCAGAATATGCATTCCATTTCTATCTCTGATCCGTTATTGCCAGAAGTTACTATGAATGACACATTATATTTGATATAAAGCTACCACAATCTGTTGGTACACGTTCACGTTTGATATGTAATCAGGCGTCTTCAACATTTAAGCTTTGTTAAACGAATAGCTCAATTAAGGCAGATGAACTGTGATGAAATAAAATCAATAGAATTCAGAGAGAAAATCATTACTATTTTTTATTTTATTTTTAGGCACGTGGAATCTCACAAGAGCGCTCCTGACTGTACAGTGTAAAGGTGAGAGAGCTATGTCGCCACCCGTTTGTGCAGCGTTGTGAGGAGGGTTAGGTAGGGGCTGTAGAAAGGGATTTATTAATGCGGGTCTTGAAGAGGCCCAGATTATTTGAAGGAGTAAAAATATATACCGGTAGCTCATTTCACATACGAGCCGTCTCACAAAACTTGAAAAGTGTTTAAATAATATAATAATTTTTTTTAATTATGGATGCCATTGAAATTTAAAAAAAGGACAAGTAAAATTGCTTTATTTCAATTGGAGATAAAAAATTTACCAAACTGACTTGGAGGAGTTAAAAAAATCATAAAAATGGACTCGCCCAAGTGTTTTTGTTGTTTGTTTTTGGGGTGTTATGCCGTGTTGCGCTAACTCCTTCTTTAGCCGACGTTTCACATCTTCGGATCTGCCCTGATGATGGACACTGCAACGATGTCCGAAACGTCGGCTAAAGAAGGAGTTAGCGCAACACGGCATAACACCCCAAAAACAAACAACAAAAATGCTTTTGGCCGTGAAAATCTAAAAACTTACCTCGCCCAAGTGTGCTTGAATTTGAGATACCTATCATCAAAATTTACCCAACTGAAAATCCAGGGTTGGAATAGTGGAAACATGATGGATGAAGCAGCTACACCAGAAGAAAAGACGAGTGCATTACGGACAGACATTATGGTGAAAATAAATTTACGAACAAAATGATTATAATAAAAATAATTTTTATTCCAGGATGTGGGGAGGTTAGTGCAATCCCACACGTCCCATATATATATACATATTTTTTTGTACAGTAGGTATGAGAAAAATGAAAAAATGTATGAAGAAGAATAAATTAACAACAGAACAACTATGCAGGGCGTGGTTTTGAGTGAGCTTGGGCCCAGCGCTCACTCAGGAGTGGCGTTTGGTGATGGTAGGCTGCGGTCACCAACGTGTTGGTTAGCCACATCCTGGCTCCAGTGACCCGGTGTCTCATCAGGCCGGCAAATCCATTCAGTCCTAGTTCCGTGAACATTGTCGATGCGCTGCTGTATCTTCGGTATCCAAACATGATTCTACAGGCGTCATTATATTGAATTCGGAATAGTTCCATCGAGCAAGTTCGGTAGTGACACAATGTCTCACACGTATACAGGCCAGTACAGAATGCGTTGAACAGTATTTTTTAACGGTATTGCTGCATTTGCAAAATCTGCAGGCAATCATATTAGACACTATGCTTAATCATATTATGTGTCATGTTTATTAAATTAAAGACAATCGTAGAACCTGCAGAAAACCCTCCTGTGGCAGCACAGCGTGACCACTTTTTTGTTTGTTATTATGTAAAAAATTAAACAATTATTTAACAATAATGGCACAGAAAACTTTCCCCTGATTTTTTTCTTTTCATACCTACGTTTTTACAGGATTTTACGCTTTAAAATGTACACACGATCATAAGTAATCCAGCGTAAGTAAGTCAGCGACCACAATACGTTTTTAATAACATGCAATTGTGTTGAGGGCTGATTCGTAGTTTGGCTTAAATTTAAAAAAGAACCTCAACACAAGCTTGTCCTAGTGAGGTTAAAAATTTTAACGTAAAAAAAGATACAATTTACATAAACAATAAACAATTGCGCTGTAAGAAAAATTCTTGTCAACGTATATTTATTTCACACAGACGAACAATCTATGGATCTTTAGTAATTTTCAAAGATATTAGAAGAACGAGATGTGCTATGAGCAGTTCATACTGTGTGGAATTGTTTTGCCGAGTGTCGCCGGTTTTGTTCACCAATACTACTGCACACCTTCGCTTACGCTAAGGTATCCGCACTAATACATAGAACAGATTTCTGTGCGTACACGTCCCGATACCGTTCAAAGTACCCTAATTAGGTAGTACTCCGCCTACGGTCCGGCGGCCAATATAGCATATCTCGTTCTTCTAATATCTTTGGTAATTTTGATGTTTAAACCTCTATAGGGTGGAATTCTGCGCATTCAACTTTGACTGAATATTGTAGGTTAGAACAATTTCTAATTTACATTAATTTTGCATTTTTAATGGGATCTGTAACTTCTCTTCCCGATGTTATCATGTTCATTATATTCGTCGGCTAGTTGCGTAAACAACATTTATCAAATAGTTGTTGATCTCTGCTACAAGTGATGAGAGATGTGGTGTCATCTCACTGTCGCGTGATAAAATGCATTAGGTACAGAGACATCCCAGTATTCGACAGACTGTCCCTTCCTCAGTACCTACCATTTACTAATTCAGTTCAACTGCGAGAGAAATACAAAGGGTCATAAACATTATTTTAGAAGCGTAACTACTTACGTTTGAATAGTTAGTTGTAATGTAATGATGTCTCAATTGTTGTCATTCACAATGGAGGTGACATTATTAGAGGCTTCCGTTGTGGAATAAGGACACTTATGTACATCAAAGGGATTCTGAATGACACATTAAAGTACTAAAATGAATAGGCTGAGTAGAAGTTCGATGACTCTATTTTTAAATTTTCTATTTTGTAATGTACCTTTTAATTTTTAATTATCCACCAATCAAGAAAATAATTTTAAATGAGTTAAATTATTGCCATTCATAAATAATAACCAAGTAATATCGAAAATTGATACTGACGTATGTCGCAGACATTATTTGTGAATAGTTAAATTATAGCCATTCACAAATAATAATCACGCAATATCTAAAGTTGATACTGACGGATGTCGCAGGCTATATTATTTGTATATAGTTAAGTTATAGTTATTCATAAATAATAATCACGTAATATCGAACATTGCTGCTGACGGATGTCACAGACATTATTTGTGAATAGTTAAATTATAGCCATTCACAAATAATAATCGGGTATTATATAAAATTGATACTGATGGATGTCGCAGACATTATTTGTGAATAGTTAAATTACAGCCATTCACATATAATAATCACTTATTATCTAAAATTAATACTGACGGATGTCGCAGACATTATTTGTGAATAGTTAAATTAAAACTAATCACAAATAATAATCACGTAATATAGAAAATCGATATTGACGGATTTCGCAGGCTATGAAAAAGTACACACGGAGAAAACATGCGGATATAAAATATTGGTAATTTATAAAAAAAACTGGTCAAATTATTTGTATTCCTTTTAAAAAGGGGACCCCAGGCTTCCAGATTTCCTAACAAAATATCAATAAAACACAAAAGTGTATGAGGGTGAAAAAATTCTAATATTGTCGCATTTCTTCACTGATGCATGATAATCTGAATATATTAATATTTTATTAGGAAATGGCTTGCCATCATGTCTTTAACTGGATTTTAATAAATCAGCCATACTCATTTTTCACCGTGAAGATTTGAGGGATAAACTACTAAAAAATAGTTACATTTCGTGTTCCAAATATACAAATTACATAGTTCCAAATATTCACGAAACTGAGAAAATAATATATCTGATTTTACATTCGAGGTACAACAGTCCAACAATATGATTGTTTGTTGTATTTCAACAACTGAAAATTAAAATAAATTAAAATTTTGAATAAATTTTAATAATAGAGCAATAAAAACATGTCTCGATAATTTTCATGATCCTTTTTATTCATTCTATTATCACATCACATATTTTGATTTGTGATTAATTGTGATAAGAATGAATTATTCAACTGTATAAAATATATTACTATGGTTTTATACAAAAAAAATAAGTAAATACTTCTTTTCTCTGATGTGGAATAATTTTAGTTTATTTCTGACATAATTTTCTCTTTATATCTTACAATAAATAATATATTGAATGAAACGACACAAAATTTATTTGAACTGTGCATCGGTTTCGGAACGTCCTTTTCTTTATCAGCACCAAAGTAAAAGTAACATCAAATACAGACAGAATTCATTAAACGTTGGAGGGAAAAGTAACTCATGAAGGATAGGCTGGTAAGGAGCGTGAGGCGGAAAGAGAACTTTTTTTTTAGTTTGAAACAAATAAAGTTGGTTGTTTTTCTAGGAGGCTTTATTAAGAAAAGCCTCAAAATTTGAGTTTAATTTTACGCAAGAAACGGTGAGCGTCTATATGAAAAGTTGAAAAAGTTACTAAGTTTTCCCTATCGTCAACACAAATAACTAAAAGCGTTTAGATTGAATCAACAAATTATTAAAAATTTTGATTAGTTATTATTTTTTCTTACTAGCTAAAGCACACATTTTTCCCGGCTTTCTGCTTTAAGAGGTGGAAGTAGGAGTTAGGGGTGGATTTTAGAAACATCAAAAATAATATTTTAAAATCCAAACAAGTGATTAAGTATCATCCCGATAATATATAATAAATATATTTTGCAAGAAGAATATTTTTATTAAATCCGAGCTGAAGTCCCGGCGTTGCCCGAACTGCGGTATGCACAGTATTTCGAAATCATATATAAACAGTGTTTTTTCTCTTGTCTTGAAGGTCACGTGTGCAGAATTTCATCAATCTCGAAATAAAACTGTAGATTTATTTTACAAAAAAACAAACTTACAAACACACTTCCTAAGAAAATAGATTAAAAATATTTATTTAAGAATGTATTTTTTATTTCTTATACGTAATATTCAACTTCCAACGATAACACTAATATTATAAAAAATGATAACGTAGATAGCGTAGATAGGTAACGAATCGTGTTTAGTTTCATATTTTTGTACTTCTTTTATTATTTCTTTATCTATCTTATCCAAACACATTCGATTTAAAATCATTAAAATGATGGTTTTCTATAATGATATAAAAGTGCATACGTATATATATATATATATATGTACACATCTCATACATACGGAGAAAATGAGTACTGTCGATTTATTATAATCCTGTTAAAATGTGATAGCAAGCCACTTCCTAATAAACTATGAATAGGTACTTTCATTATATATTGGAACACATGCACACTGTACATGCAGCTACGTTCATCCTGTTATTCCACAACACATAACAAATTCGTGTTTTACTGATAGTTTATTAGGAAATCTGTGAATTCATTCGTCAGTTTAGTTAAGTTATTGAATTCTTAAATTTAATATAAATCATAATTAATAAATCTGGTTTTTTAAAGCTTGGATTATTTAAAAAAAATAATTAGTATTAATACAAAAACCAACATAGACCCCAAGGGCCTCAATATTTGAGAGGGGTCACAGGAGTTTAAAATAATACAACTTTTATGTTTAAATAATTTTGTTGTATTATTTTCTTAATCCATGTTGTAACATAAAAATAATGAAACCAATTTATGAGTTTTTGTTGACTACATTAATAATTTGCATTGATTTGTATACCTACTATTTTTTTTATATAAATTTTTTTGTGTTTTTTTGAGTTTTTATTGTTAATATTATTTAATTGTTCATTATTATACCTAAATATGTATATATTATTGTTATTATATTCGAGGCACTGCTGAAAACCAGCTGCATTCCCTGATAGATCCAGAATGCATAGTTGAGCAGTGACCTTTTTGTCAATAGAATTTATGTTAAAAAACATATGTAAAATATTGGCTAGTAAATGTTTTATTCTTATTATTGTTAGTAAATAATTGTAGGACAACATATTATGGTATGAAGAACGATATTTTCGAAAATCATTTTTCGTTGCACAAACAAAACATGCTGGCTTTTAAAGAAGCATTTTGAAATATGTTGAAGAAGTTATATATTTTAGGAGTTACTTTTTTAGGATATTAAGGATAGCACTTAGATTATGTTCTCAACTTATAAATAACTTCTTTCTTCTATTCCGATAGTAACACCTTAGTTTCTTGTTTCCATATTTGCGATCTAACAGATGAAAATCTCCACAGGTAACTATAAAAAAACGGCGTTTAATGCGCCCATTATGCGATTCTTTTTGTGACCCAGAAAACACCGTCCAACGTCTTTATCTCTAAAAAGGATACTTCAGATGCGATTGTTTTGTTTTTTAAGTACGCACTTGGGTTTCGTTTAGTTTGGATTTAGCCGTGAAATATTTGATAGCAGATGAAGCTAGAATGCAGACACATTATGAGTTCGGTACAAAAGCAGGACAAAAGGGAAGGCTTAATATGTTAGATATACGAATGCCATTGCGCTTCAATGGTTTTCAATGCATCTTGAGAATAGGATCTTTGTTGTTCCCCCATTTATTGGCTTTGCCCTTTAGAACTTTGGGTTTAGGGCAGACTCTTGTTTTCAATCAATTCTGGAGTAGGTGCCTTTCTGAGGTTTGAGGCGATGACGATGAATTCTGTGGGGCAAGTTTGAAATTTTGGATATCTGGCGGAATGATTGATATTTAGGGGAAATTTTAATGTGCATGTAAGCTATTTTAGTAGTAAATACTTTTACGAAAAATATGGCTGATATTTTTTTATATTAACCGCACACAGGAAGCCCTGAGAAAAATTCTCTCAAAATTTTTAATTTCCCTGTGTTACATTTCATTTCCCTCATTATACACTGTATGGAGGATCTTTTTTAAGGAAAGGAAAGAGAAGAAGTTTTGAGAAGGTAAAGGGTGTGAGGGTTGGGTTGGAATCTAGGGTTCAGTATGTCCAGGAGTGAAGGACATATGAACATATCATTCCCACTGCGGCGCAAGGTGATGGGTCGATCGACCAGTTGGAGAGGTCAAAGGGTTTCTCCAAACCAGCCTCTCCCGATCTGGCACGCCATGCAGCTGGTGAGCAGAAGCATCCTGAACACATCTAACACGATGAATCCGAGCATCGCTGCTAAATCACTAAACGTTGTGGCAGAGATGTTGGTTATCCAACAACACGTACATAATATGACCAAAAGATATATATGTCTCTATATTTTACTTACGATTCAAAAACAAAAGTGAAAATAGAGTAAATAATTAAAAATAACCAGGTTCTTTTCAATAAATCAATCAGTGCGGCATTTATAAATTACTAAATGCAATAAACCTAAAGTGGAAGCCATTGAAAGTTCCTGGTAGTAATAAATATCCGGTTAAGTGAAAACAAATTACTTATTGACGACTAACCATAAGAAGGTAGATGCATTCTCGAAGGTTGCGTAGTTAAATCTAGTAATAAAAGCGTAATGATATATTATTTTACATCCCTATTCGATGTAATTTGAAATCAATCAAGGTGAATTCGCTCTAGAAATAATTCAAAACAAAAGTTTTGAGCTTTTCTTCATGAAGGTTCAATAACAGGCTTGCCCAACAGACACATTCTAGTAATGTGAAATATAAAATCGTAAATTCGTTAATATCCCTTTTCAGGACTTTTATAAGATGTAGGTATCATCCCAGATAAAAGTTTTCCAGTTTTCATTTTCATTAATACACCAATATTTTTGGCATTTTTAACCAATATTTTTTAGAATTAAGCAGAGTGGAGTAACTCTCAGTATAGGCCGGATGGAAGTCTACAATGCAGAAGATTGAAATAGTCTTATTTGATACTTACCCAACTTATTCATTCCTCCATCCTCCTCATTCCCTTCGGTTTCACAACATAACCGATTGGGGATGTTTTAGTACTATTGAGTCTGGACAGTTGGGGATCTTGTACAGTATTCACAAATCAAAAATAAAATTAAATATTTGCAGCTATTAATTTATTTCAAAACATGAAGCCCATGCTTAGTAAAATTATACTCTTTTTTGGAGCATCTTTGGATGCGTTCGTTTCACCAAACACTTATGGTTACTGGTTAGCTAAATAAATTCATTACAATATCTTCTCTAAATCGTACAAAACAAAGTCGCTATCAGCGGCACTCTGTTTGCACCCTTATTTCTTCTGAACCATGCAACGGATTTGGATCGGATTTTCAATATAACTTAGAAAGTTTCTTCAGAAAGGGTTATATATATAAAACATGTATATTTTATTTATAGAAAGTAGAGAAAAGTCTAGCAACGCCGAGTACAAGCCAGCTTGTAATATAATAAAATTCAGACTTCGTATGTTTGTGCTCGCAAAACTCGAAAAATAGTCGACCGATATCGATGAAAATATCAAAGTTTGTTCTTATTAGTGCCAGTAGTGTTTAGAGAGTGGTTTGAATGGTAGAAGAAGTCGGGGAATCCCGAGGAATACTTAACACAATAACTCTGCACCGGAATGAGAGTCGAATTAAAGTCGATGTAATGTAGTTTTTAATAGTAACATTGAGATAAACAATAGTGAATGGGAGAAGATTACTTATACAGGGTTTTCCAATAAGTGGTGTTATTTTGATATTCAATCGTAAAAGATCAATGGTTTCGTTGCTTGTGTGGCACGTAGCGCCGTCTTGTTGAAAGTAAACGTTGTCCATATCAATATCATCCAATTTCGGCCATAAAAATCATCTCTCGATAGCGCAATCCATTCACCGTAACTGTTGCTCCAGCCTCATTTTCGAAAAAGTAAGCTCCAATGACTCCGCCGGACCATAAACTGCACCAAACAGTCATATTTTAAGGATAAAGAGGCTTTTTAACGATAAAGGCGGATAAAGATAATTTTGCTTGTTGACGAAGCCACCGAGGTGGAAATGGGCCTCACCACTCAAGATGATTTGCATTTGATTCACTCAAGTGAATTTTAATAATTTCAATGCGTTGTTGAAGCGTGTATCGTTCCATTTTTAATAATAACGTAGTTTCTACTTGTCAAATGTCAAAAAATGACAGCTTCAAAAGTAACATCTATCGAAATAGCGGGCTATTCAAAATAACACCTCTTATTGGAAAACCCTGTATATGAGAAACACAGTCAATTTCTCTTCACTTCTAATATGGGTAAGGGAAGAAAAATGTTGAATACCCATGCTCTATAGAATATATAGTGTAGCAGCTGCTCTAAAGAATTCGATTGAACATTATTATTTCTACTATATGTGTAAATGAGCCCCATTCATTTCAAGCTTGTTATTTTTGTATCTTTGTTAGATTTTTTTGTCCACTTTAACTTAACTAGTTTTTAAACTAGCATTTGTTTTGCATTTTAGTTTATTTACCGAACGTCTTTTGGGTTTTTAATACTTTTCGAACAATAATAAGGTGAAAATGAATAATAGTTATATTATTTAGTCAAACATCACAAAAACGATTATGGAAACTTCAAATAAAAGAAATACATTTCATATAAATTCTTAACTAATTATTTAACTGCAGGGAAAGGTATTGAATATGCCGAAAATGTCTGTGACGCTTTTGGTTCCCATTCTGCTCAAATCTTTTTCCCCACGTAGTCAGTTCGCCTAAAGAATCGCACAATCGTTTCAACCTCAATAAGATTCGAGTTCAGGATCCATCGGTATAATATGCTTGGTCAATGTCGTGGGCGTTTTCAAATGTATTTTCAATCATTGGTCCTAAAATAGCATAAAGAAAGGTCATTTTTAACATGTCAATACTCGAAACGTTTGCAAGTGTATTTTTACTACGTCAATACATACGTCAGTAGGTCTATTTTTACCACGTCAATACTAGAAACGTCAGTAGGTG
Organism: Hesperophylax magnus; assembly: GCA_026573805.1. NCBI lineage: Eukaryota > Metazoa > Arthropoda > Insecta > Trichoptera > Limnephilidae > Hesperophylax > Hesperophylax magnus. The sequence continues at coordinate 15,676,956 of JAIUSX010000084.1, forward strand.
TATTTTTACCACGTCAATACTAGAAACGTTTGTAGATGTATTTTTACAACGTCAATACTAGATTCGTTTGTAGGTGTATTTTTACACGTCAATGCCAGAAACGTGTGTAGGTCTATTTTTACCACGTCAATACTAGAAACGTTTGTAGATGTATTTTTACAACGTCAATACTAGATTCGTTTGTAGGTGTATTTTTACCACGTCAATGCCAGAAACGTCTGTAGGTCTATTTTTACCACGTCAATACTAGAAACGTTTGTAGATGTATTTTTACAACGTCAATACTAGATTCATTTGTAGGTGTATTTTTACACGTCAATTCCAGAAACGTGTGTAGGTCTATTTTTACCACGTCAATACTAGAAACGTTTGTAGATGTATTTTTACAACGTCAATTCTTGATTCGTTTGTAGGTGTATTTTTACCACGTCAATGCCAGAAACGTCTGTAGGTCTATTTTTACCACGTCAATACTAGAAACGTTTGTAGATGTATTTTTACAACGTCAATACTAGATTCGTTTGTAGGTGTATTTTTACCACGTCAATGCTAGAAACGTCTGTAGGTGTATTTTTACCACGTCAATACTAGATACGTCTGTGGGTGTATTTTTACCACTTTAATACAAGAAACGTCTGTAGGTGTATTTTTACCACTTCAATACTAGATACGTCTGTAGGTGTATTTTTACCACGTCAATACTAGATACGTCTGTGGGTTTATTTTTACCACGTCAATACTAGATACGTCTGTAGAGTGTGTTTTTAGTTAAATAAAGTAGCCCTAAATTGATTTACCAAGTAAATGTGTGGTATTTATGGGATCAGCTGTTAAAATTTTAGAGTGCAAACTTGTAATGAAACTTGACTATAAGAAGGTATATGGTGAACTTTATAAATATAATATTATTATTAGCTAGACAGTAACATATTTGGGTAAATATCAACCGAAAGATTTAAAGTATATTGCAGACCTCTCGTTACGCATAATACGTGTATTTATGTAACTAAACACCTGGGGATTATTTCTAACAATTAACATTACTGAAATGTTTAGTGTCATATTTTTGGATCTATTCCTAAGGTCTTTTATGGGGTAATAGGGACTACTCAAAATAATGACAATTCAGCACAACTTTAAAAAGGGATATAAATTCGTGAAAAGTGATGAAACAAAAACAAGGTTACATAGGTTAGGTTTATAAATTAGTTTTTATTTACTTTTTAAAGGTTTGTTGAATTGTCATTGAGTTTAGGTAATTTCTCACGAAAACGGCTCTATATTAACTAGCCAAATATTAAATATTATTGAATTATCATTGAACTCTTTTATGGGACAACTTGGAAAAGAGATTACTTTTCGGATAGCAAATTAATGTCGTGTATGGATTCTGGGTGAATACACAAGTACTATTTAGATGCATGGGCACGTTCTGCAAAGCACCTTTCACTGAAATACTAGTAAAACAAACATATAGTGCTTGCTTTTCTGTGTTCCAATCAGTGTAGGTAAAACGTGGTTTAGAGAAAGTTTGTTTATAAATCTCGGTTTAAAAAAAAACTCTTAGACCTTTGATGTCTTGAAGTTTGCACAACATTTCTGTCAGGATTATTTTTTTAGCTCGCAATGTCATCTCATTTTCAGCACGAGTTATGGTGCTTTGAAAAAACTCTTTAAAGAGCTTTAAAACTAGGACGAAACTTCCCTGTCGCCTTTTACTCCTCTCTACATGTCTCACAACATACTCCCAATACTTGCGGATGCTGTAGCCTCACTTGCTCCAGATGATTAAGAGCATTTGGAACTTTTGTATATTCACATAAAAAAAGAAATCGGATAGTAATTAAAAGTTCTAAAATAAAATGAAGTAATCAGGGTGTTTACGTCTCAGACTGAACCAAATATTCATAAATTGGCTGCGGTTATTAAACACTTCTAATCTTCCAATGAAGAAATCATCTTTCGTTTACTTTCCGAGATTGGTTTATCACCGCGGTGTTTGTTTTACGAGGCTGCGGTCAGAAGTCAGAAGCTGTCTGTGTTAAAAGCATCTGCAGGAAAGCACGAATAAAACGGACGATTGAGTTATTATAAGGAACTGACTGAATTTTTCTCCTCTGGAGCATGTGGCCCGCTTTATAAGGTTATTCGAATGCAATATTTGATATTTTAATCTTAACTAACTAACTAAACATCACGCCGTTTCTCCGCAGGGGTAGGCAGAGAGGACGGACCTCTAAGCAACTCGGTCTTGGGTCACATTCATACATCGTCTCGTTCATACTCTTCTATTATTCTGATTCTTGATATGGCCCGACTCAAGTATCTGATTCACTTGATCGTGCCATGTCTTCCTTAGGCGTCCCCGCCTTCTGCTACCATTCGCATTTATGTAATATATTCTCATTCAACTTCTTTCTTCATGCCCAAACCATCTAAGCGTCCCATTCTTAATCTTACTCATTACGCTGACATCAGCTTGCACTATTTGCGGATCACGACACGTTTTACCATACATACGCCTTAGGGATCTCATTTTTACAGCATTCAGTCTACTTATATCCTTTCTCTGCCAGTTACATGCCTCACTTTCACACATCAGGGTAGGTACCAGCACTCCATTGTGGACTGCTGCATATTATGCTGACGCCAACCCCGTTCAGTTCTCCATTAATGGAGTTACCTGCTTTTACCCTTCTTAAAAAAAATTGCCTGCGTATGTTCGCTCGCAAAACTCGAAAAGTAGTCGACCGATATCGTTGAAAATTTGAAAGCTTATTATTATTCGCGCCAGGAGTGTTTAGAGCTTGGTTTGAATGGTAAAAGAAGTCGGGGACGAATGAGATACGAAGTCGAATTAAAGTCGATGTAACGTAGTTTTTTAACAGTAACAATGTGAATGGTGGAAGATGTCGTAGACGCTCGAGAAAGGCATTAGCAATAGCGAAGCATAGTGTTCAAGTTTAGTTTGTAGAACTCCATTATGTTATTATTTCTTTAATATACTCAATTTTTTTATTATTCATTTTATAAAAACAGATATGTAATTATTATAAGGTGTGACAGCTGTTTCGTCCTCTGAAGGCATTATAAAACTGTGGCATTACCACTTACAGACGATGCATTTATATTACCAGTGTTTTTATTTTCGTAATTATTATTTTTTTGGTAAACTAACGTTTAAGACAAGATTTTTTATGCATAGCACAAAGGGTACCAATTATTTTACAAGTGGATGAGTGTTTCAGGCGAATAATTATTGCTTGTAAAATAATTTTTATTTTCGTTTTTAATTATCTACTGATTTCCCTTACTGATTTCTGAGTAAAATGACTGCAATTGGTAATGATTATTACCCTTTAAAAAGTTTCAATTCTGAATGGTTGTCTTACACCAGGGCAATACTGAGAATATCTTCAACTCTGGAACGTGCCGTGAATACAGTGGATAATATCTTTAAATGAATAAATTGTGCAATAACACAAAGTAATGAAGTAAAATTTACTTATACACACGGGATTTGAACTCGCGAAGTTCGGATTGCTAGTCAAGAGCCCTACCCCTCAACCATGGAGGCCGCCGAAGCGGGGAGCTTTTCTCTGTACATAAGCGTTCATGAAATATACCCCCTAAAAATAATAAAAATGTTAAACAAAATATGCCCATGTTATTTTACGATTTTACGCACTACTAACGTAAAAACCCACCGTAAACTCGGACCATAAACCCAGCACAGACGTAAAATATCAAAAGGCTCTCTTTTGAATAAAGATAATTTTAGCATTTTAAATCCCGTATCTAATATTCAATTTATGCGGATCACATAAACTGTACTGTATCAAGTACAATCTGTCAAACGGGATTTTATATTTAGATTCTTGATATTATTAAATTATTTCTTATTTCAAGACAAGATTCTGTTTTAAAAGTGAGAAGCAATTCGAGGAATTTTATATCAAAGATCAAATCGTCTAGTACTAATTTTTTCATTTTTCTACATTGCGTACGCAGGGCTGTATTTGGTAATCGAAACGCCCTAGGCAAAAAAAAAATACTGCCTCCTCCCCCTTGCCAATGACCGTAGCAATTATTTTTAACCCTTTCAGACCTGAATCAAAACTGGCACTGGCAGAATATATTTGATGCTTGGTAACAATTGGCAGAGTTATTTGAAGAATTTTTCATCTGAATGAAAATTAGTTATCTGACGGCGTGTTTCAGATAAAATGATAATATACACACAGTTCGAAAGAATTAAGTACAAACTGGTATTAAATCACTTGAAAGTAGGCACCTACAACCTACAACTGCACGCGTCGCATCTTTAAGTGCCCCACGCAACTAATTTTCTAAGTAAATCGGTTTTTACTGAAATTTTTAATAATAATCACCTTCAACATCATACAGATAATAGGGTAAGTCATCTCAATGTGACATAACCCCAGTTTGATAGTGTACTTGAATGCCGAAACAGCTGTCACGCTAATGAAGTTCTATGAATTAAAAACAATAACGAAAAATAAGTTCGTATGACTTAAAATAGGTACATATTCATAATTTCTTTACGACTGCTGTCGTAAAATTTGAAAACAAGCTTTGTATCGTATGCAAGTTGACGCCATCTCTATTTGAAACACTGATTACTTGGGTACAATTAAAAAAAAAAAAATAATTAATGTTTGTGCAAAATATAGAAACTACATAGTATTTAGAGTTTTGGCGAAATGCCGCCCCCGCACCCTCTAAAAATTGCTGCCCCTGGGCAGCTGCCTTGGTTGCCTTGGTTTAAATACGGAATTGAGTTTACGTCTAAAATATATCTAAAAAATCTCTGAAATTCGAAAGAATCTAATTTTAGCTATCTGGATTATAAAAAAATTGCTTTGAAAATTTATAATATAATAAATAAGTCTCTTAAGAAAACTTGGAAACATTACCCTAATTTATTATATAATATTGATCACGATGCCTTCAAAAAATCAAAAGCCCCAATTTTTAGACTTCCTAATTCACGAGAAAAATGCCTTTGATTCGAAAGTAATTATACTTAAAGTACACATTGAAGGTATTTTGTTTAGCCATTGAAAGCATAAGTAAATACGAGTAGGTACTTCTACCGTTTTAAAAAATATTTTTTCTGCTTTTATAATCAATCTGGAATTATGCCGTAAGGATTTCATCACGTCGCAGTGCCTATGTATACTGAACACAACTTGAAATTCAATTTGTTTTGGGTCAACGCATTTTGAATGCACGCTTTGTTTGTTAGAGCAAGGCAAATACTACTTCGTAATACTTAGGCCAGGTTTAAAGTACTACCTACGTATACCTTACAGGTAACTTAATTTATTGTTTAGGTACGTAGTTAACCTACACATTCCTTACGCTAGACGAACTTTTAGATGTAGCCCGCCGTCCCACGGGTCGGTCGGTAAGCAATCGTGACTAACTGAATACTGCAAGACCAGAAAAAATTGAGTTAGTATACTATAGTAAGGTACCTGTCTGCAGCGCAGTTCAGTTTGGAACATCTACTTACAGTATTCGTTTTATGTCAATTTGCTTATTGACTGGTGGAACGAAGGGCTCAGTTGAACAAATACATACTTGGATGTATTAAAACTGACAATTAATTACCAAATAATCTACAAATTAATTTTATCTAATAATAATAATAAATTTATTTCACATAAAAACTAGCTATTCTAGCTTTAAGGCGTTGCCATACGTAGTAATGCAAAATCATGTGTTTTTGGTTTGAAAATTTGATCGCCTAGAAATGTTTCAGATGCTTTAATTGAATACTGCGAATAAAATACATGGCCTTTGAAACAATCGAGTATTTTTTAGATAAGTCTTTTTTATAAGCCCTGAAAAAAATAATGTATAAAGCCTATGAAAACTGCTTTAAAGTTCAAAATCTCCTACTTATGAACCCGTTTTCGGTTATGATTTTATTGTATAATGTGTAAAATTAAGTTATTTATAAAATGATCGAAATTTTTTTATATATTTATGCCTGAACATCCACAAAATAAAATAAAAGGCACTTTTTTGCCATGTTTTTTTTCTTGTATAAATCAAAACGGGCGGATGGTGTTAAGCGGGAATTTAAACCTTATCGCCATCTACATAAGGGTTGTTATTGATAGCGGCTCAATTTAAAATATTACCGACGTAGTGCATCGCCTTAAATACTTTCTTGATTATAGAAGCAAAATACTATATATTATTTTCAATGAGTAGTTTGTACGTGATTGAAATTAGGTCGGCTGAAAAATTAAGTGAACTTTCGTCAAAGCGTATTTGAAAATAAAATAATTTAATTATTTATGTTGGCCCTGACTCAGTGGAGAACACTGCCTATTCCGGAAAATAATACAGTTAACTTAAAATCCTTCCCTAATTAGCATTTTATGACTTCATAAAAGCGCACATGGCAAACTTTTATTAAATTAACCTCCGTGAAGGCGAAATTAACTGCTTTATTAAAAAAATCATTTTCAACGTTGTTCATTATTCTACCTAAAATTATTACTATGTAAAAGTTTAAATTTTAGGTAGAATCTTGGAGTAACTTATTCATCCAAGGGGAGAACCATCCAAAAGAACGATAGACTTGACTTTTTGAAATCCTACGTTTCATCGTTTCGCTTAAAATGTTGGCCTATAATTTTCGACTCCCGCATTTGACGGAATGAACTATTCTGAATGGAGAATTATTTAAATTTTATTTTAAGCATCTGGAAAGAACAATCACTTTGTAATAATACGTAATTGCAAATATTAAAATAAAACGGAGATGGTGTACATAGTTCCTGTGAGCACTCAGGCCGTTGGTCCATTGTTCTTTGACAGTAACCCGGTCCCTTTGATTCATCAGGATTGTCATTGGATATTTGGTTATATATTCGGATATGCCAGAATCTCACTGGCTCCAGACAGTTTGCAATATTGTACTGTATTCACATAAAAAAACGGTTCCATGATAACTCAACACAGTGGCAATTCAACGCACTTTAAATATAAAGTCATTAGACACCATGAATTTTTTTATTTTTTTTTTGTAACTTAACCTAACCTAACCTAACCTACTTAACTCAGTTAATAAAGTTTTTATTTCATCACTTTCCATGACTTGATATAACTTTTTAAAGATGTGATGAATTATCATTGTGATGATTTATCCAGTCACCAAAAAAACATAGGAAACTGATCTTGTTAAAAAAGTTACAAAAATATTAGTCTTTCAGAATATATCGAGAACACGTGTTCTTTTCCGAAAAGATCATGACGGCATGCTACAGTATAAGGATGTCAGTATTTGTATGAACACGTGTTCCGCCATCCACATTAAACATTTGAGTTTGATTTTACGAACTCCAATTCATTCGTTATAAGCCGGCAGTCATATTTTTAACAGGAAAACGAATAATTTCACTAGATTTTTAATAAATTAACATTATTTTATATCATTAGGTTTTATCCGTGTAGGATATCACTAGATATAACATTAAGTGGAGAAATCGAACTTTTATAAAATTATCATAAAATAACTTTGTGTTTAATACCACTTTATTATATATATTTTCAATACATAAATTCAACTGGTACAGATGTGCTGCACAGAAATGGGATTGGTTTACGTTTGAACAATCTAGAAGCTCTGGAAATAAAAATAAACAAAAAAAAATTTACTCAATAAACAATTACATTGTCATATAGCCCCATTTTTAGTTAAGTTAAGTTGATGTTCTCTCTCCCTCTTCTATCTTACCTATAAATATATTGTCACTTTGTTATTTATTTATTTTACGCCTATGAAGACTTTTACATACATATTTAACAATATTTAAGAAATTATACTCGTAAATAGTGCAGGAAATGATTGTTTAAAACACATATATAAATGAACAATATTGTTGAATGTGATCCACACAGTATGTAGGTACAAAATATAAAAATAAAAAATCCAAAATAATATTTTTCTTTCAGCCGACAAAATACTGTTAACGTGCAAAATACTGTAATACTGTCAATTTAAATAGCTTTATCAAAATATTCCCGTAATTGATGAAGAAAACTTCAATAAGGTATGCTTATAAAATGAAATTGATGTACTAAATATATCAACAAAATCGTAGTATTTGTTTCCTAGCTGTCGAATCCGTCGCATAGGAGTGTAGTATTGGGACGTTGATTTAGAATTGCTATAATAATATGGTAGGTACTGTCTTGTAACTGACCTGCTTGGAGTATGAAAAGATTTACATATTATTGATTAAATAATGTGTTTTTTTATATAACCCTGATAAAGGTTGTGGGTGAACTGAAACCGGTTGGTTTCATATATTAAAAATATATACAGTAAAGTGGTATTAAATTTTTTTTTATTCTAATTATTATAATTATGTATATCCGCCAAGTGTTTGCTGCTTGTGGAAATTTAACATTAGTCCTTTTCAGATAACGTATTATAATAAACATAATTTTCACATTAACAAGTTCTTACCACGCTGGAAATACTTGCCAGTTTTCGGTTTTGTTTTATAACTGCCAAGAATTTGGATTGGTTAGAAGATAATATTGTCATCTGGCAATACAAACGCCCAGCTTTATTCTATCTAGTAATAAAATGTTTACAACGTGTTACTAAATAAAATAATACACTTTAAAATAAACATATTTATAAAGTCATCAAGGAATTGGAAATGAGTATTAATTTACTCAACTATAAATAAATAAATTTATTACGAATTCTCATAGAAGTGATCTCAAGCAATTCAAATGTCAAGCGTATCTTCTTCAAATTTGATAACAAAGTATCGATTGTCATGTATTCCACATATTTGTACTACAAATGTTTAAATTTGTCAAATATTCTCATAATAGCTATCAAAATATAAACTTAATTTCAATAGGCGGAATTAATTTACTAAATAAATATCGTCACATCTTTCTTCATACGCGCCGTAGGCATATTTGTTTTTAAACATTTGTTTATTTTTAATATCTTTATTTTAATTTATTAAGTTGAAAAAAATATATAAATGAGATATTAAAAAAAAATCTTTTTTTAATTTTTATTCTGACTGATATCTTTTTGATGGTATAATTAATACTTGAAAACTTTTCTTTCGTATCAACAAAATCTACTACTGTGAAGCCATGGTCTGCAAAATTAACTGTGTTATATTATTCTATTTCCTCGTGCGAATGCAGATCTGTATCAGTAATAATGTACATAATTTCCCTGGCACCTAGTTTATCAGATTTACATTAATAATGAGGGACTGCAAGATGTAGATTGTGATTATTGCTGATGCATTTCGCGATACTAGTGCGAATGTTGTATTAATAATCACAAATTAATTAATTACGTATGCATACTGCCGCAAATAATCAATATCTAATCTATGTCACCACACGGAGAAAAAATAGCATTGCCAATTTTTAAGAATCTCTTAAAATTATTGTTAATCTTGTTAAAAAAGGGATTGCAGGCCTTTCCTGATAAACTTTTAGTATATTTTTTATATATCTCAACACATTTTCATGCACCTGCATTTGACTATTGATGATATATAATGATGAAATGCGATAATATAAGGATTTTTATGAACACATGTTTCGACATCGTGATAACGTATTCGATATTACAAAAAGTTTATGATTAATTAATTCATTGAGGTATTGGAATCGCGTTTTTGACCGAATTACCAATCATTTGAATAGATTTTTAATAAATTAGTAATACCTACTCATTTTTCGTCTGAAGCCAGTGAGACTATAACACTCCCAATTGTGGGAGGGTGTTAATCTGAAGGGCAAAAGGAAGGTGGGGAAGTAAATGCCTGGCTATTCAGATCTGATCATCAAACACAGCTAAAGCCATTTCAAGCAATTTTTCGATACTGAATTATATTTTTTCACACGGTACTGAAAGTATCTGCCACTTTGGAACATACCGCAAATATAGATACTACGTTATAGTTGAATTAATAAATTATGAAATAGCTCTAATTAAAAAAATAAAACTTCCAGACGCACACCGAGATTTAAAGCCGCGATCTCTTGTAAAAAATTCAATGCTGAGCTTTATGAGGTTAGTTCTTTCTCTAAGCATACTTTCAGTTTGATGTTTGCGATTTGAGTTTTCGCAACTTTCTACAAGGAGAATAGTGAAGAGGATAAATTTCCATTTTAATTACTTTCAAACATTAACTCGATAGAGAAAACATAGCACTTCTTGGCTTCTAAACTTTCGGAACTGTTAGGCACGAGTGCGGTTTCGCAGATATGTTCTGGGTTGCAGTCTGAAGAAAAGAGAAGATTGTCCTGATGATAGACAACCTTCGAATGGAGATGGAAGTTGAAGAAGCAGGAAAGAAGTGGGAGTTGATCAAGCAGTGATTATATTTAAAATGAAATAAGATGAGTGACAATCCTTGTTTGCCTACATTATCTCCATTTCAGCATCTAAAGCTTTTAGTAGGTATCTACATGCTCTATTCCAGGGACAGTTTTCCCTAAAGTGCTTTTGTACCCCATAAAAATATAACAAAATAAGACTTGTATTACGATTATCATTATCCGTCCGGATGATAATCATATCGCCCAGGAGACAGTCCGAAATGAATTCAAAATCCCATAGGTACATTATGAATAATTATAGGTACCAGAACCAATGCGTACTTCTTAGGTTCATACAAAATATACTAGTGGCGTCAGAGCCGTAGATTGAGCCGTACGTTGTTGCTAGGTCGCCAATCTCTGATATATGAAATTTATTCAGATACGGTGAAAAACATATATAATATGGATGTAAGGAAATTATTTTCTCCGTTTTTAATCTTCGATTGAACTCCCAATGAGATGGGTCGCGAACCGCCACTGCTTCATGCATATTGTGTGTCAAAATTCACGGCATTTTTTATAACCAATGACAGCCTTGAAAAGCTTCGCCATTGTTGCCACGCTAGATGCTATTGGCTGAAATACGACGCCGGAAGCATTTTCATTTTCCAAAATGTGAAACCAGAGTCACGAAATCGCTATGTTTGCAACTCCCGTGTGATCGTGATCACTCCTGTCAGTTTGCGCGCGAGTGGTTCATTTATGGTTTGCACACAAAATCAAGACATTAATTGAATTGCACTAAAAGTCTCCCGTTCTTAACGAATTTTGAAAGCGCTTAAATAATTTCAGATCCCAGACTCCTGATATGTTCTGCTGAATTGCAATCATTCTATTGTAACTGTATTAAATCTTCCATTCTTCCATTTCCATTCCAAAGTATCACAAAGGAACACAAGTGTCAAACCCTATTGAATCTATATCTAAGCGATAGTTGAATACGACACTCCTTTGTATTATTATTACTCCTACCACCACTGCTTTGTGCCGGTACTTGCAAAGAAAACAAAATTAAAGCGGCAAGTAATGGGCGAACAACAATAATTGTTTTAATCCCGTCAGTCGAAATATCCGATTAGTCTTTGAGACGTTTGATGGTCCCCCAGAGACTTGTTAAACCATGAAATAATTAATACAAAATTCCTAAAGGCTTCCACACTTTCATCTGAAGATTTTAACGGATAGATGGGGTGTGAATTGAAGATGATTGGGGATAGCGGGGAACTGCACGTAATGAAATCCCCCAGAGAAATAACCCAGTTTTCCGAACAAGTAGTCTCGCGTCTTGCCAAGGTTTAGATGAAAATATGTCCGTGTTTTCAATTTTAAGCACAATCTTTCAACAGACTTGTAAAAGGGAGTAAATTGGAAAGTTGTTTAGGAAAGTTCTACGTGATAATGAGATGGCTTTGAACACGTATTCTGTGTTTGGATTAATTCCTCGTTATTAATCAAGATTAATGAAATTAATAATTGACGGTTTTATCAGCTGGGTCTCTTCCCACGTACATATTTTAATTATTTAGTACACATGGTTAATCCAAAATCAATGAATATGTTAAATGGCTTTCGGGTTTTGTGTTTTGATTTCCAAATGTGTTAAATGGCGCCCACATTGTAAAACCATCGTGGGACTGTCACATGTTTCAATACTAGGCTTACAATGAAGACATTTAACACGAACAATCACATCGATTTTGCGTTATCAGCATTAATCAAAGCATGTTTCAATGAATAAATGATAATTTTGTTTCTATATAACTGTATTGTAAATACATACAATCTATCTATTACAGCTCACTGAAACCATTATATTAACTTGTCTTAAAGCTCCTGTCAAATCATTACTTTTATAAAGAATGTGTTAAATTTGTGTTAATATTTGGTTTATTTGGTTCCTTCTCTAATCGGAAGTTAGCAATCATTAGGGTAATCTTCAACGTGCAAGACGGTTCCACGCAAGCGCTAGCGTTACATAAACAAAAATAATCGAAAAAACAACTGCGCGATTCTAGTGTGGTGAGCTTAACATCATGGATATCTGAATAGTATTCAAATGTGAGACTTTTCTTTGAAAGTGGCGAGCAGGCTTAGTAGCTGTTCAAAAATAAGAACTTTAATATATTATTAAGTTATACAGATATTAAGTATGAATATAAAACAAAAGTTATGTAGCCTTAGAATATACGCTTATTGAATACCTTCACATTTTCAAGAAAAGAGGTCCCTGTCCGTTGGCATTAAAATAAATGGTTTTCTTTATGCATAATTGATTATATTCTCACAGAGATGCGAGATTGATTCTTGCAATAACATGCAATTATGGGATGCAATATTATTCAATAAATTCTTTCCTGGCATCAAAACATAATCGTAGCGTATCCTTTCACCATGAAAGGATTGTGATCGGTGCTAAAGTTGCTGTAATCTTTGAAAATGATTTATTAAAAGGACATGAAAGACGTGCCTATGAGATTAATACCTATACCTGTAACTGAGTGTCTATTAATTATTTGGAGATTCACGTCCAATTGAGAGTTGATCAACTATTTTATTAATTAGTTCTAGAGAATGATCTCAATCCAATGTTTCGTATTTAAATATTTATATCCATATTTTCGTAAAAAGGACATTATAATTTGGATAAAAAGTAATCATAGGGCCTTTACCGGTGCCCTCACCCAAATTCTAAACTATTGATGCAACAAAATATTGAGTTTTTATATTAAAAGTATAGGTATACTCACAAGGGACACGGGTTCGAGTCCCGTTGGCGTCATGTATCATTTATCAGGAGATTTTTCAATGTGGATGAGTGTTTCAGGCGAATAATTATTTCTTGTAAAAATAATTGATACTCACAAGTATTTAAACTAACTATTAAAAAGACTGCCTCACTAGGCTAGCTGCTAGCCTTACTAGCCTAGTGAGGCAGGTTATGAAAATCCTCAACATTATCTAATTGTTTTGTATTCTATCTATTTATATGTTTATAGTTGCAAATTTATTAAATAAAAATATTTTTAATTAATTATGTAACTGTATATAAAGCTATATATATCCTACGTTAACCATATATATATATGGTACGAACATAATATAATATAAGGGTTATTTCTTACAATAAATTCTTGACAGCTGTGGTAGATATTATTTACCAAAAAAACCGAATTACCTTTATTCGAATGTCGTATAAAATATATTTTACTTAGACATGCGACACCCTTTTCTGCTTTACCCTCATGGTGGTTTTTTGTTTATTTTTTTATGTGAAACCAAAAAAGAGACCCAACTGCTCCCAACCATCCGGAGCCAGTGAGACTATGAAATATTCGATTGGGGCATGTTGTGAGGCTGAAGGTAATGGGCAAGAGAAGGAGACAGAGGAGAAGAAGGAGGGGAATTTCTTTGCTATGCAGATCTGGTCAATCTTTCAATTCTTAATGGTGGTCTTACACCAGGGCGATACTAAGAGTATCTTCCACTCAGGAATGTGCCGCAAATATACTATATATGATTTTTAATTAATAATTTATTTTTGAAATAACACAAATTAATCAGACAAAAATTACTTACTTACTGTCGGGATTTGAACCCGCTACCTTTGGCTTGCTAGTCGAGATCCTTACCCTCGACCACGAAGGCCTTCAAACATTATGTAATAATTATGCAAAAATTATGTAATAAGTCTGTTAAAAACTATGAAAGTAAATATTTTTTTAGATAAAATTGTCATTGGAGAATAAGATAATAGTAATAAATCTAAACGAAACATGAAACATAACAAGACACAGAAAAACATAACAATCATAACTATGAATCGAAACCAATATCTCTTGTCTTACCGAGACAGGCGTCTTAAACCACTCGACCATTGTGACCTATCTATTAAACGTCATATTTTTCGATCTCATATTTCAAATTCAGAATTAACAATATCATTTTGTAACAAATTGTTCCCATATTTTTGGCGGCTGCCTTTTTAAATGATAAAATAGTTTTATATATTTTTTGGAATAACTTAGTGAGTAAAACCTGAAATTGTAATATTTAATTATTGAAGACAATATTAACGATTCCTAAACGAAAATTTGAAACAAAAAAATCAGAAAAGATACGGTCACATCTAGGATACGAACCCAGGACCCTTACCTTGCCGGGACACCGCTCTACCACTGAGCTAATGGGACCCAATCTCCTTCGGTCATATTTAACTGTATCATACTTCGAATAAGAACTACCGACTTTGCCTTCATTTTTCTCACCACACATTTTTATTGGCAACTATCTTTTTATGTATGAACGCAAGATTCAACCCGAATTAAATGCAATCTAGACAGCGTCTTTAGATAAACATATCTTATTTTAATTTTAATGTGCGACATCTATTGACTTTTCTGCAAGTCTAGGATGAATATTTATTTTATTATTGTCCTAGATGTGACGGTATCTTTTTCTGATTTTTCTGTTTCAGATTTTTGTTTTTGAATCTAGTTAATCTGGCTAATATTGTCTTCAATAATTAAAGATAAAATAGTTTGTTATGACATTGGTTTGTAACCTAGATAATGTCTCGGAAAAACATACATTTTTCTTCAATGGTATATTACATTAATGGGTATAACTTTCAAATTAAGTAAACAGAAAAATTGTTTTTTTTTTTAAATTCAATTAATTTTATTGCTTCATTTGGTTTACTTTTTCGAAGCTTGCTTATTTTTTGATTATTTGTTAAAGTCAAAGTTTAAAAAAATAACCAGCTGTGTCAAGAAAGGTTCTTAGTTCCAACGCAATGAATCAGAACTTTTGAGGTAAAAAATTCAAAAGAAAAAAGTCGTCCGTTCACCGGGACAAAAGAAAAATTATCGCGAAAACTTTCAAGTTTTAATCATTCTCCTTTAATAAAGTTTGCCGTCAGAATTAAAATGTCGTTTCAAAATTTGGGAGCTAAATTTATGTGAATAATCATTATTCGTGATTAAGGGCTTCATTTAAATGAGAAAGTCGGAAAGATGTTCATTGACTGGACGACTTTTTCTTCAAAGAGGAAATAATTCGTTTTTTGGTTCGTTACGTTTCACGAAGACGACATAGAACTGTTTCTGGGTACGGATTAGCCCACTGAAGCGGTTTGAGATGAAATAAATAATTGAGAGATCATTATTTTAGTACAGTTCAAATGGAAAGAATTCTGTCTTCCGTTCTGATAAATGAGGGTCCAACAATTTGTACCTACGTGGATTTCTTGGATGCAGGAACAATTAGAAAAACCCTTCATAATAAAGCAATTATTAGATGGACTTTGAATAGGACTCAATGTTCAGACAGATTATAGATAATTAGATGAAGGTGCCGAGTAGCCAGGTATCCACGAAATTAATTCTAATCCACCCGTTTGTGGTTTGTGGTATGGTTGTCCATTGGTTCCAAGCAAAGATATTAGAAGAACGAGATATGCTATGTTGTCCGCCGGACCGTAGGCGGAGTACTAACTAATTAGGGTACTTTGAACGGTATCGGGACGTGTACGCACAGAAATCTGTTCTATGTATTAGTGCGGATACCTTAGCGATGCCTTAGCGTAAACGAAGGTGTGCAGTAGTATTGGTGAACAAAACCGGCGACACTCGGCAAAGCAATTCCACACAGTATGAACTGCTGGTAGCACATCTCGTTCTTCTAATATCTTTGGTTCCAAGACATAACAGAACCTTGAATAGAGAGTATAAATAAACCTAACCTAACATATTCTTTCAGCATATTCTGTCTTGTCATTGTCCTGTTCTTTTTAACATTAGCTTAAGACAGGAGGCCCTGAGGAAAAGGTCAAATGGTCTCCCTCATCCAGTATCTCCCGTTTCGACCCGCCACGCAATATGTGGGCATGTGTTTCCACCGCCAAGACTTAGACAAAACTCACCCAACGAGCCCGGGAACCCCTGCTAAACCACCTGTTTTAGATAGATGCAAAAAAGTTATAAAGAAATTATAAAAGTTATAATCATTATAACATAATTATTATAGTTAAGTGTTTTCCGGTTACGCAAAATGAGTATAGTAATAAGTAATCTTATATCACATGTTCCTAGCCCCATTTTTTTCGAAATTTTAGGTAGGTACCTACTTACCACCAGCGTTAAATGTCCACATTACGCTAGTCTCACACGAGTGCTATAATCTCTTAATATGAACGATACGATGAAACAGCCCAAGCCCATATATATTATGAGAGCATGGCGGTCGTCTGAGATAACACTGAGAAAAATGAGTATTGCTAATTTATTAAGAATCTATTCAAATTATTGGCAATCCGGTTAAAAACGGGATTGCAGGCTGTTTCGTGATAAACTTTTAGTAAATTTATAATATGTCGCATGTTCATTGACCCTCTTTTGCCTTGATAATATATAATGGCGAAATGCGAAAATATTAGGATTTTTAAGACGAGATGTTATATATGATTATATATTCGTATTTTAATAAAAGTTTATCATATCGTTTTTGATCGGATTACGAATAATTTAAACAATAAATTAGAAATACAAATTTTTGAAAGCATTATGTCAAAACGTTATGACCGAAATCCACATTTGGCAACTGAGAATGTTATTTTCATAAATCCAAACAATTTTTATATTACAGTAGTGGAATCAAAATTGCTGTCATGGTTAACCTTGTTGCTTGTATCCCAATACCTTATTCTTTCTTTAGTCATTCTGTCCTTCAATAAATTGTCAAGCGACTAATTTAAGACTTCAGACGATTCGTTTCATTCAGAATTTTAATCGCCAATGTGCAGTGACATTAAAATTAAATTAGTGCGGGGCAAAGTTAAGTGTTAAGAGTTTTTTTGCTAATGATGAAATTTTTATCTTCCTGATTATGTATGGAATCTGACAGAACCAGAGTCTAATAGAGCTTTTTTACAAACTTTTACACATCGTGGGGCCTAGTTTGTATCTTTTGGGTAAGCATACCAGTAAGTTCGTGATTTAACCTTTCCTTGCCGGTGCTATCAACTGAGTGGACATTGTCTCTTTTCTAAAATATTTTTGTTAATATGCCAACCATAGAATTTATATTTTAGGTATCGGATGAAATAATTACAATAAATATTTACCGAATGTATTGCACAGGAGCGCGAGGATTTTTTTAACTCCGTAAGGGAATGGTTAATTAGGTGTAGTCGCTAAACGGGCGGTACGGACGTTCCCACATCCGTGTTTTACTGAAATTTTACTAGGAAACCTGTCAATTCATTCGTTAAATGTCTGCAATCCAATTTGTTACAGTATTACGAATAATTTGATGAGATTCATAAAAAAATAGCAATATTGATCAGTAAGTTCTCTCTCTGTACGTAGTGCTTCCCCAAATCAAGTTATCGATTCTCATCAACATCATTCCACGTTTTTCTGGAGGTCCCAGTCTACTTCTTCCATCCTCTTGCGTATGATTTTTTTTTCAAACTCCTTCATCAATTCATCTGCTCCACCAATTGACTCCACTGATCGATTAACCAATTAACCATTGACGTTTTACTACACCTTTATGTGTAAAAGATAACAAATAACTGACGACATCTTGTGTTATGTATTTACCTTAATCTGGTTTCATTACAAAAGCGACTGCTCGTAACAGAGCAGATTTTCATCGCCAATAAACAATCTGGTGAAATTTCCGTCGTTGGTTTCAGGTCATTAATCAATCCGTACGTTTGCCTGATAATGGTTTGTTTCGTGACTAACTACTTTAGTTTTTCTATTAAACTTTACTAATTTACGTCGTAACTCGTTCAATAATAATTTAGTATTATGGTAATTATCGGCTTTGATGGGATAATACGCGACTCATGCTGACTGATGAATGATGGATTTTTGATGAATCACTTCAATCATTATTATTGTTTTTCATTATCCTTGCTTTTGAATTTGATATGCTTGATGAAATTTTACCCATTTATATATTTTCGTTTGTCACATTCAATTTATTTCTCCTTTAGTTGAAAAATACATCATTACATAATTTAAAGAATGTTTTGACTTTCTAACTAGAATTTTTTCGGTCACAGGATTAATTTGATTATATTCTTGATTTTTTTCAATGCAGGTAAAATATATTTTATTACTAGCTGTACACCGCCACGCGTTGCTGTGGCTCACTGTACAGATAGAGAAACAATGGCGCCTGTTGTTTTTACGTCCAATAGATGGCCCTGTTTTTCAAAAAAACATGTTTGTCCAACAGAAGGTGCTATTTTTAAACAAATCATGTTTTTACCTGACACACGTGAGAATTTTTTTACGTGTCTTAATAATATAGGAATATAAAAATACACGCGTATTCAAATGCAAAGTTGTGACAAAATTTCAAAGCAATCGGTGAAGAACTTTCGGAGATTTAAAATTTTGAACAATCGTACATTTACTTTTTTATTTATATAGATTTAAGTGATGTGTATATATGCAAGTGATTTGTTTTTGGTGTATTTAAGTGCTATCTCCTTCTGGATTAGTTTCATGTGATTTTCGAACAGCATTACAGTGGCATTGCCAAATAATTCTTCAAAATATTTTTGATTTTCTTATTGCTTAATTATATTTAATGAGAGAAAGATAGAGAGAGAACAATATATAAACTGGTATGCAAACTCGGAAAATATTGAATAGATCTTCATCGTAACAATTCAACAATCATTTTTTTCTGATTTTCCCATTAAATAAGCAGGATCGAAAGTTTTTTCTTATTATTTGAAATATTATGCGTCTCGTAGTAGCGTAAAAACTGACCCATTTTATAAAACTTCACGTTTTAGTTAACGCGACATGAATTTAAGACAGTATTTATTGTGTATATTTTTCACATTTTCCGGAAAATTCTTATCAGAGGTCACTGGAAGTGGAGAGGACCAAATAACAAGTGACAAATTGATAGTGCTGATGAAAAATGACCCTACACGACAGGACACATATTATATATACTAGATACTGTATTACTATAGCATTGATGTAATAAATTATCGAGGATGTGTTGCAGTTTATATTCGCGTTGGAAAAGGATGTGTGAAATCAAATTGTCTGAAAAAGAACTCCGTATCATAAATTCGATGATATGAAGCATAAATTTTATTAAGGCCACGCAGTAAGCGTTCAAAAATGGGTTGAAAGAGAGATATATAAATACGAATGTTAGAGGGAGTTTTTAATATAAAAAAAAAACATAGTAGTTCAGCGAAAATGTTGAAAATATTTAATGAATCACGACAAGTTTAAAATAGCACAAATCTCCCAACGAATGCTTTTTTTGCATTTAAAGATACACTGTGAATTTTTTCATGCCTATAACATATAAAATAACACAACAAAACTTGTATTTAATAATTTTCGGAGCTTACTTTGCTTTGATTTGATGTCACTGTCACAGATTCCTAATACTTAATTTATTTATCAAAAACTCATAAATCCACATATTAACATAAATTTGTTTTACATAAAAAACTTGAATATGAAAAGTTATACAGGGTTTTCCAATAAGAGGTGTTATTTTGAATAGCCCGCTATTTCGGTAGATGTTACTTTTGAAGCTGTCATTTTTTGACATTTGACAAGTAGAAACTACCCCATTAACAAAAATGGAACGATACACGCTTCAAGAACGCATTTAAATTATTAAAATTTACTTGAGTGAATCAAATGCAAATCATCTTGAGTGATGAGGCCCATTTCCACCTCGGTGGCTTCGTCAACAAGCAAAATTGTCGCATCTGGAGCTCGGAAAACCCAAGAGTTATTGTTGAATAGCCTCTCTATCCTCAACATGTGACTGTTTGGTGCGGTTTATGGTCCGGCGGAGTCATTGGACCCTACTTTTTCGAAAATGAGGCAGGAGCAACAGTTACGGTGAATGATGATTAATGATTTTTTATAGCCGGAATTGGATGGTATTGATCTGGACAACGTTTACTTTCAACAAGCCGGCGCTACGTGCCACACAAGCAACGAAACCATTGATCTTTTACGATTGAATATCAAAATAACACCTCTTATTGGAAAACACTGTATATAATATACATTTAAAAAATTCCCATACATTATACATACCTTTATAAATACTATTAATATATTAACGAAGTTAATGTTAGAATTAAAGTAATTTAACCCCGATCTAGATATTTCTCAATCAAACAGACTACTAATTATGTTAGAATTCTATAATATGAAATAAAAACACATAAAAAGTAATGAATACAGTTATTTGGTATACTGATACAGTTAGGAAAGTCACCCCAAGAGGTTTCTAACGTTTGTTGACTAGGAATGCCCGGATTCATGGGGCACGGTCTTGGCGGCGGATTCATCTGTCCACAACTGCGTGGTGGTTAATAAGGAAATTAAGGAAATTATTTTCATCAGGGCCTCCTTTGTAGATTTAATGTATAGAAGGCTTTTTTAAAGTTGTTCTGCGTCCTTTATCGTGCTTTATAAAACAACTCAATCTTTCTAGTACACATAAGGTTTGGATATTTGGGGAAACATTTATCCCCGCCAGCTTCCGACAGCCCGGTCTTGCCCGGGGTAATAAATAACGATAGACACGTGTATAGTCTTACGTGGTGTCGGATTACCAGAGGCAGCCGGGAAATGGGCCCAATTTGGATATATCGCAAGCGTCGATGAACACTGCGGGTGGGGAGAGCCCAAGAAGTGTGGCCCTTCCCTTAGGTGTTGCGTCCTACTTCCTACCACTGAATAATGTAGAAAAAAAGAAGTGTGATCCAAACTTAATTATTCATATTCAAAAAAATTATGGGTTGTATGTACAGTATATAAATTTAGTTTCTGTGGAATCACATTTCGAAAACATAAAAAGAGCAATTGTCTTGTAATCAATGAATTATAGATAGATACTCGTAAATTATCTTGTAATTAATGCATTATAGGTAGATACTCGTAAATTGTCTTGTAATTAATGCATTATAGATAGATACTCGTAAATTGTCTTGTAATTAATGCATTATAGATCGATACTCGTAAATTGTCTTGTAAACGATGGATTATAGATAGATACTCGTAAATTGTCTTGTTTACTAATACATTATAGGTAGATACTCTTAAATTTTCTGGTAATTAATGAATTATAAGTAGATACTCGTAAATTGTCTTGTAATTAATGCATTATAAATAGATACTCGTAAATTGTCTTGCAATTAATGCATTATAGATCGATACTCGTAAATTGTCTTGTAAACGATGGATTATAGATAGATACTCGTAAATTGTCTTGTTTACTAATACATTATAGGTAGATACTCTTAAATTTTCTGGTAATTAATGAATTATAGGTAGATACTCGTAAATTGTCTTGTAATTAATGCATTATAAATAGATACTCGTAAATTGTCTTGCAATTAATGCATTATAGATCGATACTCGTAAATTGTCTTGTAATCGATGGATTATAGATAGATACTCGTAAATTGTCTTGTTTACTAATACATTATAGGTAGATACTCTTAAATTTTCTTGTAATTAATGAATTATAGGTAGATACTCGTAAATTGTCTTGTAATTAATGCATTGTAAATATATACTTGTATATTGTCTTTTAATTAATGCATTATATATAGATACTCGTAATTTGTCTTGTAATTAGTGCATTATAGGTAGATAGTCTTAAATTTTCTTGTAATTAATGCATTATAGGTAGATACTCGTAAATTGTAATGTAATTGATGCATTATAGGTAGATACTCGTATTTAAGTACATATTTAATATGGCAATATCCGTGTTTAGTGATCAGATCAGAATAGCCAGGAACTCTCCAACATTCCTCCTCCCCACGTTCGTACATCTTTACTCTTTTAATACCCCAACATTTGAGTTGCCATAGTCCCATTTTCTCCACGTAGATTGCAGGTACTGTTATGCGATATTCGTATACAAAATATCCATTTGGAAGATTGCTAGTACCTTTCGAATCCTAGGCTTCCTACATGCCAATCAAATTGATTTTCAGTTCAAGAAATACAAGTATGGCTAAATTAAGCTAGCTTTTTTTTAAAGCACGACACATTTCTATCGTTTATGTCTTCAGTGGTCTATCCTTTATGGGGAAAGACCTCTGCGAAGGGTGGGAAGGATGGATGTTCTTGGGACTGAAGCAATTTAAGGTTCTTCGGTGACGGTTTTTTGTAATCGGAGAATTTGCGGCTAATTTAAACGTCGTATAAATTATTTCTTGACGTTATAAAATATCTGTTCAGTTTAATACTAGCTGTCGTGTACCCGACGTCGCACGGGATTATGGATGGTTTGAATTAGAGTAAAATGAATGTAGTCCTCTTTTTTTACCGACAGAGTGAAAATTTCTTATTTTTACCAAACTTTTTACCGACATTTTGGTGACATGTACATTATTGTACATACATCTTAATTTATAAACTCATTTATATAAGATGTATGTTCTGTACCTATACTTAACTCATTGCCTTTGAAGAGGTTTTTTCACGAAAGCGAAGAGACTAACAATAGTTATTTGTTGAGACTCGAGGTAATATCATTGGCATTTTTAATTGATCCATTACACGCATCACCACAAAAAGCTGCAAATTTAAGAACGCCAGTACTCATAGTTCAAAAGTTTTTTTTGCTCCATTCAAAATCTTTTCATTTTCTTCAGTTTTTTTAAGCTGTTTTATGGAATAAACCAAGTTGCGCGGAGCGCAGGAAGTGGCTTGACCATCTCCCTCTCATTTGTCAATAAATGAATCTGACTGTAATACAGGCAACTCGCATTGTAATATCACTATTCAATGCGCGAAAATAAAATCTGTTTACGAATTACTAGTCCTTTTTACAAGGGTGCCCAAATTGCAAGCTGCGTATAAAACTTAGCTACAAATCCCAAGAAAACCAAACTCGTACTGGTTTTAAAAACTTAATATTTCGTTACACTAATAAGTTATACACTTTTACAAATGCGTTATAATTTACCCACCTCAGTCATTTTTAGCGTTACTACGCAACGCGGTTCGTTTAAAAACGGACATTCAGATCCTGCGAAGAAAGATCCTACAATTTACTGCCTGCAAATCTTTACCCTACTTCAGCGATATTTACTCTTCTGCGCAGGGACTGGTTATTTCAACGTGCGCTGTTCGCGGTCAATGTGCGACTGATACCCAGATTTCATGTTACTGCAAGTCTATAAAATTTGGATGTCTATGATGTACGGTTTCATAATTATGGCAAGATAAAACATATTTGTTAATAGCTGCATCACAATAATTAAACGATTTCATAAAATGTTCTTAAAATTCCGATCTTAGAAATCTTATTTAAAAAAATACGATTTTTCATTCCCTGTATATTTTATAACCAGGTTAAAAGACACGTCAGTCTTCCATGCATACAATGGACTACCTACGCTCGTTCTCTCGTACAATACAAAGTTATCGTAACTTTCCCTTCACAAAAACATCTTTAAATCCTCTCGACGTGATATGCTCTCCATATTGTGTACGTGTTTAAGATAAATATCTATATTTTCGTATTCCTCATCGTGAATGGTATCTGATCAGATGAAAAATGATTCCTGTTTGTTTGTGAATGGTAAAAAAGCGAGCAAAAACAAATCAGAACGTTCGCAGAATTGACAAAATACGGGAAAAAGCAATATCGCAAACCGCAAAGGTGAATTTTTTTTAAATATCGCATTAGATTTTGACTGAGAACTCTGAACTCTTTGAGACTTATATGTCAGTATATTATATGTATGATGTGGTAATGTACACACGAATACTTCGTCTGTGCTCTGTGGAAATACCTTAACTTCGTCGAAATATTTACTTTACATGTATTATGTCGTAAAGTAGCTGAAATTTTGTAAAAAGTTCGTAGTATGTAGTAGGTGCCTGGTGTTTATTTTTTTCATTAATTCCACATAGGAGGCCCTGAAGAAAATAATTTCCTTCAGGGCATATGTCATATTTGGTGATGCTAGAAGGTCTCTTAAAGGAAGGAGTGGGAAGGTAAAATATATTTGGGTTGCGTAGAAATCTAAGGGTTATCCCTTCCACTACGGTACAAGGCCTTGGGTCAAGACTCCAGCTAGAGAGGTCAAAAGTGTCTCGCAAAAGGATTCGGCCCACCACGCAGCTGGAGGGCAGACGCATCAACCGCCAAGACCCGCCAAACCACACCTCATGAAAACTGACACACCTGTTAAGTCACCAAACTTAACGAACCACTAGGGATGACACATGTCTTAGGTTTTTGTTATACAATAAATGATTCCCGGGGTGGCGGTACCCACAACTTCCTTCCAAATTGAATTGCCGTGTCATTACATGATAAATTACTAGTCTTAACGCTTAGCAGAATATCTGCTTGTTTGTCGCAGTGCCCTCCCCCCTACCGACTGCTAGTCAAGCATTCTCGTTCTGTCCTATAGTATAGGGTATCATACACCTCAACCACATTTTTTTTCAATTAATTATTAATAACAAGAAAAAAGTTTCCAAAAAATTATGTTTGAAATCAGGCAAGGCCAGAAAGTAGATCGACCGCGATTGCTTGTTTTAGCGTTTTTCAGCTTTTCTATCTCGCATGAAGTAATTTAGTATAATTTTATCAGCGTTAATGAAGTTTAAAAGCAGTATGAAACTAATTTATACTTGATTTAAATCTCGACAAAGTGGGTTACAAAACTAGAGTTTTATAGAAATAATTATGTAATACTTATCGATCTGTTCTATAGACTACCATTAAGTATATTACAATAGTCTCGAAGCCTACAACAAATACATGGAGACGATTTTTCTAATATAGCTATTAACTAGATATAAAATATAATACGTGAATTGTAAATTTACGGTTGAAAATTTCCTACGTAATATCTCATACACGACTTTGCATCTCGAGATCCGAGTTTAGCCTAACAGGATCACAAGAGAAGTTATACCTCGGAGAAATCCAACAATAAAATAGCGACATCCAAATGGAACTGTCTCCCAGAGTTACTGGGGAGATGTATGAACCATCGAGATCAACTACTGTACAGACTGTATTATAATATTATACTGTATGTCGCTGTTATTATATTCAAGTTACTTTCTGGATCTGGTGTATGTTATGCAAGTTAACGGAATACTATTTTTTCGATGGGGTCCAAGCTTCGTTCAATGAAATGTGTAATAAGACTAACAAATGAAATCTTATATAGGCACTGTCAATTCCACCTACTTTATTGTTTCTTATATATTCAACAATGATTACACTCATTCTTATAATAGAGTAATAAATTAACACAATAAATTTATCAGTATTTAGCAGAATCAATACTAAAAACAAACAATGACAATGACTGTTACGTCACGGCTATACTACTGTGGCGTCGAATTATCCAGATTAAATAATTAATAATAAACTGCTACTTGCTACTTAGGTACGTACTTGATACTTGCATCGTTAAATCGTAAACAAAGTAATTTACGTACTACGGTACCTACCTGTCTACCAGGTGACAAAACGTCACGGGCCGTCTTACACATTACGAGAACTCGCCGGAAGGTTCGAGTCTACGGCCTATGCATAATCGCCGCACTATCGAAGGTTCCTGAAACGTACAGTCTGTGCGAGTGCCTAGAATTTAGTTGCCATCCAACTACCCACTGCTACCGTCGGCCGTCTAGTATAAATAAGCCCGACGCAGCGAGTCAGTCAGTCAGTCAGTCATAATTTTGCCGCCAGTCTACAAGGCTCAACGAGTGATCACCCGCGCTAATCTTACTAGCGCGAGGGACAACGTACCCGGCTTCGCCCCTATCATCATGGACTCAATCGGGACATCATCATAGCGCCTCGGCCACGTCCGCGGCCAGCGCTACTCGGATTACAAGCGCCCTGGTTCCAGCGTCTCTGACCAGCGCTTCTTCCACGCTACCATGACCACCACGAGGACACGCAGCATCCTCACTGGTCTACATCGTTCCTGTTCAACTGCCCACAAGGTCCGTCGCACCTTCGGCCGTCTCCTCAGCACTGGAGTGCCTGAAGACCAACGTTCTTCGCCAGTGCCTGACCTCCATCGAGTCCCGGTCATCAGCGCCCGGCGTCGACACACTGACCCGCGCTTGACCAGCACATCATCAGCCAGCATCCGGTGTATTCTTCTGTCCTACATCATCTCCTTGTCACGGCTACTGACTCACCAATAAACACATGTGACCTTCCACACCTTCTTTCATTTCGTGCCTCACCATTGATCCCCAAAGTGGTGACCCCGACGTGATCCTGCAGCCCGACATGATTCTGCAGCCCCGTCTCAAAATGGGTGATCAGTTAAGGCATCACGGAGCATCACGCACCAGACCATCTCCGCACAAGCGCGGATAGTAGTGCCACCATGGTTATCTGAGTGAATCTTTAGCCTGTGTTGTGAACATGTGTTTTGCAAATTTTTTTTTTTGAAGTGTCACAATTTAAAAGACGTTCGTTTCCGAGCTATTTCTTCTATCGCAGCCCTCAGCCAAGCTGCTGGGAAGGGGGTGTCTGTGGCGTCGAATTATCCAGATTAAATAATTAATAATAAACTGCTACTTGCTACTTAGGTACGTACTTGATACTTGCATCGTTAAATCGTAAACAAAGTAATTTACGTACTACGGTACCTACCTGTCTACCAGGTGACAAAACGTCACGGGCCGTCTTACACATTACGAGAACTCGCCGGAAGGTTCGAGTCTACGGCCTATGCATAATCGCCGCACTATCGAAGGTTCCTGAAACGTACAGTCTGTGCGAGTGCCTAGAATTTAGTTGCCATCCAACTACCCACTGCTACCGTCGGCCGTCTAGTATAAATAAGCCCGACGCAGCGAGTCAGTCAGTCAGTCAGTCATAATTTTGCCGCCAGTCTACAAGGCTCAACGAGTGATCACCCGCGCTAATCTTACTAGCGCGAGGGACAACGTACCCGGCTTCGCCCCTATCATCATGGACTCAATCGGGACATCATCATAGCGCCTCGGCCACGTCCGCGGCCAGCGCTACTCGGATTACAAGCGCCCTGGTTCCAGCGTCTCTGACCAGCGCTTCTTCCACGCTACCATGACCACCACGAGGACACGCAGCATCCTCACTGGTCTACATCGTTCCTGTTCAACTGCCCACAAGGTCCGTCGCACCTTCGGCCGTCTCCTCAGCACTGGAGTGCCTGAAGACCAACGTTCTTCGCCAGTGCCTGACCTCCATCGAGTCCCGGTCATCAGCGCCCGGCGTCGACACACTGACCCGCGCTTGACCAGCACATCATCAGCCAGCATCCGGTGTATTCTTCTGTCCTACATCATCTCCTTGTCACGGCTACTGACTCACCAATAAACACATGTGACCTTCCACACCTTCTTTCATTTCGTGCCTCACCATAGATCCCCAAACTACTACTGGAGACTACTTACTAGACTGATCTACAGTCGACATACATATAAGTGACATACGGGAATAAGGCTAGTATTGCGTACATTTTGCCGGTTCTACGCCTTTTAAATGTAAGTTAGATACAAAATGTAATTACTAGGTACCCAATATTCGTATGGGATTATATTGATAAGTAACGCACCGTAAGCGTGTCACGTGACACGTTGCGAAATGCGGCAGATTAATCAGTGGTGGCGTGTGTTAGAATATACGAATATTTTTTTAATTGAAATTATGTAAATTTTTAATTCTAAATAGGCTCAGGAGTCGCTGGTTAAAGTCTATCGGGTACGTGCTGATACACCCATGGGATGTTTCTATAAAAGCTTTCATTTAATAAACACAGCGAAAATACTAATGATTTAAAATACTATGTTAAACCATTCAAGCAACTCTTCAACTCATATTAAAATTAGGGCTAGAGAGATTGCGATTTTTCAATTGCAATAATTTAATCATTAAAACGAACACCCATCCAAGCGCCTACTTCTATTTATATTTCTTAGCTGTCATTCTTTATTCGTTTTATTATTTGTAGTTTGCTGAGTATTTATTTACATATATTTATTTCGTTTAATCTCTGCAAAATTTCCAAAGTTAAAAAGCAGACAAAACCAAAAATAAACTCTCCAGGGTTGCCGTCATTTGCACGATGATCGTTTTGATTTATATGCTAAAGGGTATCCCGCCCCGACCAATTGCCAGCCCTGTCAAAGACCCAAAACCGTCAACCCCTTCGGAACTTCGGACCACAGTAATCTTCTCCGGACAAACTGGTTGTCATTCCCGACGGCAAACTGTCCGGTTACAACCATTTGCGAAATTGAAAAGAATAAGCATACACATTTTCCGGATGCCAATGCCATTCGGACGCGGTTATAGCGGGCACCCTGTAGTAGAAAATGACAAAGTTGGAAAAGTTTCATTCTATTCGATCGATTTGGAAAACAAGACCATGTAAATTTACTACACAAATATATATTTTTTAAATAAACGAAAATTATAAGTGTAATGTTGATAAAAATCATTGAAATTGTTTCGAGTGCTTGCCAATCAAAATCAAGTACTATGTTTTTACTAAACAAATATCAATACTACCCTATTCCTACTCATAAATAATTTTTAAACCAAAGACCAACGTTAAATTTATTTGTGTGCATCATATTTATAAAAGTACGTACCTACTCGAATCATTTATTGATTAGGTACCTACTCGATGAATCATTTATTGATTAGGTACCTACTTCATGAATTGTTTATTGATTAAGTACATACTCGATGAGTTATTTATTGATTAGGTACCTACTCGATGAATTATTTATTAATTAAGTACCTACTCGATGAATAATTTATAGATTAGGTACCTACTCGATGAATTATTTACTAATTAGGTACCTACTATATGAATCATTTATTGATTAGGTACCTACTCGATAAATTATTTATTAATTAGGTACCTACTCCATAAATAATTTATTGATTAGGTACTAACTCGATAAGTTATTTATTGATTAGGTACCTACTCGATGAATTATATATTGATTAGGTACATACTCGATGAGTTATTTATTGATTAGGTACCTACTCGATGAGTTACTTATTGTTTACAATGGATTTGTGAATTTTGTGGCGTTTTTATTTGTTAATATTATACATTTTTAAAAATTAAACCGACCAAAACGGAATCATATTTAAATAAGCTTAATAAACACGCTGTACGCACTGAAAGTTTTTATTTATTATTAAACTTATTGGAGTTCATACAAGTTGATGTTATGGACAGGAATATATTTTTTAAGAAAGACAAACATTTCACGATAACGAATAACCTGAAAATGTATTTTGAAATATTTGAAAATTGCCTACTACCACCACAGTAAGCGGAAAATGTTGCTTGCGTCGCACTTAGCCAGCCGAGGAATTGAATTCACGACATCTGGGTGGGATCCAAACGCGATGGCAACTCAGCAACTGACTGGTCTAAAAGAAAATATATTAAATAATAAAATGGGAAACACTTTGTTTACAGTCACTTTATTGAAATTTTTAACGTCTACCGGTTTCGGTACCTCCGTACCATCATCAGGACAGTTATAAAAATATTAACAAATACAGAATAATACACATATATATAAACAAATAGTTGAGAGAGAAAGAGATAAAAAACAGAGAGAGACAGTATCAGTTGTGGGCGGGAAGTGGGGGAGGGGAGTTAGGGATAACAGGAAACATATTTATTATAGGGCTGAACGTTAAATTTAGTTGATTATTGATAATTTCAGCCTTTGAATTGACTGATTTTTTTATTTCCAACGCTTCCAAGTTGTTAAGTCGTAAACCTATCTCATTTTTGTGAAGGACTTTAATACCCGTGTCACGGTTGAAAGTATGATCTTTATTAATTAGATGTTCTGCAAATTCTGAAAATCCCGAACTGGTTAGACATCTTAGGTGTTCTTTTATTCTAGTTTCTATATTGCGTGATGTTTGCCCTATGTAGAATGCTGGGCAATCATTACAACTAATTTTATATACGCCTGAGTGGCTAAGAACATCTTCTTTATCTTTGGCATTAATTAAAAAATTTTCTAGATTATTATTAGTATAAGAAAATTTTTAATTAATGCCAAAGATAAAGAAGATGTTCTTAGCCACTCAGGCGTATATAAAATTAGTTGTAATGATTGCCCAGCATTCTACATAGGGCAAACATCACGCAATATAGAAACTAGAATAAAAGAACACCTAAGATGTCTAACCAGTTCGGGATTTTCAGAATTTGCAGAACATCTAATTAATAAAGATCATACTTTCAACCGTGACACGGGTATTAAAGTCCTTCACAAAAATGAGATAGGTTTACGACTTAACAACTTGGAAGCGTTGGAAATAAAAAAATCAGTCAATTCAAAGGCTGAAATTATCAATAATCAACTAAATTTAACGTTCAGCCCTATAATAAATATGTTTCCTGTTATCCCTAACTCCCCTCCCCCACTTCCCGCCCACAACTGATACTGTCTCTCTCTGTTTTTTATCTCTTTCTCTCTCAACTATTTGTTTATATATATGTGTATTATTCTGTATTTGTTAATATTTTTATAACTGTCCTGATGATGGTACGGAGGTACCGAAACCGGTAGACGTTAAAAATTTCAATAAAGTGACTGTAAACAAAGTGTTTCCCTTTTTATTATTTAAAATGTCAAGTCACAATGTGTTTGCTTCTTTTGAAAAAAAAAAAAAAAAAAAATATATATATATGTAGAATAATGTTCTCGGTTTACCCGCGTAAAGTAGTCCTTAAAAGGACTTTTTAATTTCTGACGTTTCGGACAGATCTCACTGTCCATCTTCAGAGGCCTTATGTCCTGAATTTCGTCTCAAACTGAACGCTTTCGCGTGTCTGTTCGGTCCGGAAGTCAAGATACAAGTGGGTGCTTATCAATTCTTATGTCTAGGACGAAGTATGCGTGTTGATAGTGATTTGACGGTAGAGGGGGTGGGGGCGGGGTTGGCAATATCAAGCAGTATGTGTGTAACGACCTGATTGGGTTGCTTTGAACTTGTTGGAAGTGCTTCTGAGAATTTTGGAAATGCCGGTTTTGGGTTATTTTGGTCAATTATAACTTTCCAGGTGTTGGGAATTCTAATTGAGTCATTTCTGGTATTCATATTATTTTTATGTTTATGAATTTCAATTGCTTCGCGGTAAATTCTTTTTGGCTCATTGTATATACTAGCTATTGTTGTGGTATTGTTAAAGAGTAGGTTTAGGTTATTATTAGGTCGTTACACACATACTGCTTGATATTGCCAACCCCGCCCCCACCCCCTCTACCGTCAAATCACTATCAACACGCATACTTCGTCCTAGACATAAGAATTGATAAGCACCCACTTGTATCTTGACTTCCGGACCGAACAGACACGCGAAAGCGTTCAGTTTGAGACGAAATTCAGGACATAAGGCCTCTGAAGATGGACAGTGAGATCTGTCCGAAACGTCAGAAATTAAAAAGTCCTTTTAAGGACTACTTTACGCGGGTAAACCGAGAACATTATTCTACATCTTACACCCGTGAAAACCTTAACCATAACATATATATATATATATTAATTTACTGAGTGAATTGGTTTACTTTTTTCCCAATTTTACGATTTAGCAGTTCTTCAATGTACTACATAGATACTTTTACTTTAAAGTACTAACAAGAATATAACAGATCTTAGAACTACTAACTATAGTGAAAAAATCAGTCTAATCTTTAAGGCGATGCCATACGTAGTAATGCAAAATCGTGTGTTTTTGGTTTGAAATTTTGATCGCCTAGAAATATTTAAGATGCTTTAATTAAATACTGCGTGTAGAATACAAAATAATTTTAAAATAATTTAAAATAAGAATAAAGAATAAAGTTTTTGTGTGGAATTTAAAAACTTATGAATGGAGAGTCCGTTCAATGGAATTCTATACAAAGTTTTTTTTTCTGTTGAAAAGTTATTACCTTTTTATGTTTTGTAAAAAATATTTATGGACGGGCTGCTTAAAGATCCTTGTGGGTTTGCTGCTATTGCCACTGCTAGGTCAAGCAGGCAATTTATGTTAAGCTTCGCGTGTTTTTCTGTTACCATAGTAAATCTTTATGAAAAAATAGATCGTAGGACAATCCTTACATTTTAATGTTCATTGAAAGAAAGGTTTAATTTATCATTTTTGCATCTTTTAGTTTCTCTTATTGGTAGGAGAGCCAGTTTCGTTTCACCTTTAAAATAATCGAGTATTTTTTAGATAAGTCTTTTTATAAGCCCAGAAAAAAATAATGTATAAGGCCTATGAAAATTGCTTTAAAGTTCAAAATCTCCTACTTACGAACCCATTTTCGGTTACGATTTTATTGTATAATGTGGCAAATTAAGTTATTTATAAAATGATCGAAAAAAAAATAAACATTTATGCCAGAACATCCACAAAATAAAATAAAAGGGAGTTTTTGGCCATGTTTTTTTCTTGCATAAATCAAAACAGGTGGATGGTGTTGAGCGGGAATTTAAACCTTATCGCCATCTACGTAAGGGTTGTTATTTATAGCTTCTCAATTTAAAATATTACACGACGTAGTGCATCGCCTTAATATACTGTACACAATTGGAATATAATAAATAGTTATTATTTAAACGATAAACTTACAAAGTTTTATATGTAAAACAGCTTATTTAAAAATAATAAAAAATTTCTCTATCATAATAATACAATTACTATGCTGCATTGTTTACGATTGACTCTATTGGTAGTGTTTGGATTCAATGCCTAAAGAAATTTTGTAGTGTGAAGGTGAACAAGTTGTCAAACCAATTAGCCATTAGCCAAAATCAGGTAGCACGCTTGCTCGTGATTCCTCTAATATTGTTGAATTTGGCCAAAATTATGACAATATCGCTCATGCAGAATTATTTTCCATACGAGCTTTTATAATTATGCCCACCAGATACACAACACGACAAATCTTTCCTTGTGTTTGGCATTTTTTAATAAATAAATGTGGCATCAAAATATCGGTGCGCGGTAGTGATTTGAGTTTCAAGCGCTTCGCGATAATTTGCGATTGTTCCTTTCAAAGCGAAGCTTAATGTCAAATCACCATTTTGATTAATCTTTATAACGAATTGGTGTACATTGTGAATACCAAAAAATATGTTTTTCATAAATTGAAGGGTTTCCTATCGCTTGGCTTGATTAGATTACAAATAAAAAAATAAATTACTCAATAAAAAATATAAATGCGAACTACTAAAAAAAATATTTTTTCATTAGAAATGTATGAATGAATAATGGAAACAACTTTTAAAAAATACAGTTTTATAGCCAAGATTATCTGTGACAGTTTCACTTGATTAACTTTTTTGCTTTCTTATAAAATTATAACGTATTTTCATATAACGTTTCTAGACTCCGTTTGTCAAGCGATTTTAATGCCTATTACCTACGATATAAGGTATACCAAGAATATACACATTTTTGGCTTATAGCTTCCTCTTAACCTAAGTTACTAGAAAGAGTTGCAAGAGTAAAAAAAATAGTCGAACATGTGCCACTATAAATAATAATATTAAAAGTTACTTGATTGTACAAAAAAAGGTTTTTGTAAATTTTATAAAAGTTTCTGTTTTTCTCGGATATAGGATCAATCATTAAATATAAATATGATATGCGAGGATTTTGAAATTCTAAAAAAAAATCGCCTTTCCCTTGAAAACAATAACATGGTACAAAAATTAAATTGTTATGTTAATTAAAAAA
Source organism: Hesperophylax magnus (assembly GCA_026573805.1). NCBI lineage: Eukaryota > Metazoa > Arthropoda > Insecta > Trichoptera > Limnephilidae > Hesperophylax > Hesperophylax magnus. Next base: position 15,711,151 of record JAIUSX010000084.1, read on the forward strand.
CTTTAAAAAATAACAAATTAGATCCCATTTCTTAATTACGTCAGCTTATCATCCATATTAAAATTTACTGCAAACTCAACATTGCTTATTGGCAACCACGGCTCAAATAGTTCCCAGAATAGCCCTCATAGTTCACGACTCAAAAAAGTTTGTTCCAATATTGGAAAAGTTGGGAGATTATATATAAACTCCATGCACACAGCTTCCAATAAAATATTATTAGAATCGCATTCCCTTAAAAACAAAGGCGTGCGGTCCAAAATAACAAAAATATATTAAACTCTTAAGCATAATATGATAATTCCTATGATACACCTTTTGGGTTAAGCAATGTTTTATCAACTTACAATATTTGCACAGCTTTGAACACTAGCGCCATTTATCATCGTGTAATACTTTGAATAATTTTTTTAATAGCATTTTTTGTTTGTTTTTCAATAGTGAGTTTTACACATTGATGACGTCTATATATAATTTTATTTTAGTTTTCAATAACATTGTAGTGTCCACCAATTTATTTCTTGATAAAAAGATACATATTTCGTCATCCGAATTCGTTGGAGCTTTTGAAATATTGAAAGCAAATAGTATGTAGAAAAATACTCAACACTTGGTTTTAAACACTCTTATTGTTTAAAAAACTAACATGTTGGTAAGCAATGCATGCTTCTTGAGGGGTTTAATTAAAACTAAATTATAAAAATTGACTTCAATAAGTAAACCTCAAAGAAGTGAGCATTGCTTACGAAGCATATTGGTTTTTTGAATGATTGAATTGGTTAAAACTGGTGTCAAAAATAATTTTGCTGTGCTTGAAGAAGTGAAATATTATTGAAATATTATAATAGTTATTTTTTTAAATATAAATTATTGTATCCATATATCGCTAATAATGAATGAAACCGTACGCCACTGCTTGTAAAGCTTTTACAATTAGGTACCATTTTGAACTCGAGGTCAAAACCAAATTAAACACAAGCCGCTATGGCGTCCATTAGCCATTTCTCAACATATTGCATTTAGCAAGAGGGTGAATTTACTGTCTGATGAACATATAGAATATACATACGTAGGCAGAGGTAAAGCTCGCCTAACGATTCTAGAGTAGCAAGCAAAAATGAAAAATATCAATTCAATTATTAAGTGATTTGTCTGTGAAGGTTCTTTTATTATATTATATATAGGGACATCTATTCAGTTTCTGGTATCCTTCCAATTATAATCCTTCCTAAATATGAAATCACAAGCACCATCCTACAAATTACCGAAAAATCAACTCACACCAACATCAAGCCACTTTACAATCAAGACATCCACAACCACAATACTCGAAATAACAATAAAATCCGCATTCCTCAAACACACACTACAAAATATGGGTTAAAATCACTGAACTATATTGCCTATACACTATATAATTCGCTTCCAGATATGTACAAACACATCCACCATAATAAAAAATTGCAAAGCAATGCTTTAAAAGAATATTTTTTAACTACATTTAAAAATGAAAATATGTAACTGTGTTGTCATTTCTTGTTGTATCTTATCCATGTTTTTTTTTCTTTCTGTACTTGTTTTCTATTGTTGTTTGTTCTACTTAACGTGTCATTATTTTAATTTTTAATTTTTATGCTGTATTGATTGTGAAACTTATATTTGATATCAAAATACCGTTGTAAAATTGTACCTACTACCTCCTACATATGAATTGTAAGTTCCTCCTGTCCTAAAATGAGTTCTGTAACTCATCGGGATTGCTCTAGCAAGAAATAAACACAATAAAAAAATAAAAAAAATTTATTTAAATTTTGTGAAACAATTGATCAATAATGATATAATAACAACACTTGAGTAGAACCTTCACAGAACTTGAAAATCAACTTTGAAATTTTATGAATTGTTCAAATTCTTTGAAACAACCTATCCTAAGTAAATCTTAATCATAAAGATTTATACGAGATGATGAAAATGGCAGGAAAAAGATTGGTTTACATTAATATAAGGCAATAATAATTCTGTTAGACTGCGTATTTCTGCGGCAGCAAACCTCTCCAACGCTGAACTCTGGCGTCGTTCAAAAATTTTCAGCCTGATTTGTTTTGGTCAACAAAAATTTTTTGTTGCCTTACATTAATATAAGGCAACAAAACTTTTTTGGTCAACAACAAAGTTTTGTTGACCAAAAAAGATTTGTTTTGGTCAACAAAAAATTTTTGAGGTAGCACCGTTATTTACATCTGGACCTTTGAAATTTTGAAATATCTGTTTGTGAGACAAATAACCATTTTGTATTCAGACCTAACCTAACATAATCTTATAATACAGCCTTCGTGGTCGAGGGGTAAGGCTCTCAACTAGCAAGCTGGAGGTCGCGAGTTCGATCTCGGCGTGCGCAAATAAATTCTATTTAATTAATTTTTGTTATTTCACAAATTAGTCATGTAGAAGTGAGTGGAAGATACTCTGAATATCGCCCTGGTGTAAGATCACCATTCAGAAATGAAACGTTGCTTTTAATGGTTTTGGTCGTGTTTGGTGACCAGATCTAAATAGCCAGGTACATTCCCACGTTACTCTTCCCCATCTCCTTCCCTTCCCCGCTATATTAAGCGTCACAAAATACCCCGTTTGGGGATGAAATAGTCTCACTGTCTCCAGACGGTTGGGAGCAGTTGGGACTCGGTGCGGTTTTTACATAAAAACAAAAAAAATAATTTAATTCTACATATTTTTTCAATATTTGAAAGTTGTGTGTTTTTAAAATTACAAGTAACTTCTTCTATGAGAATATTCGATTAAAATATCACATGCTACGTAGTTGGCATTTAATTTAAATAAAGTCGTGTTCACCAAGAAATATTTTTTTTTTTCATAACGTTCCAACGTAAATGATATATTTTTGAAATACCTGTAATTTTTCCGCAACATAATATTAACAACTAGATTGTAAACAGTAATAATAGTCAAAAGGATTTCGGAAATAACATAGTATTCCGAATAAAATAAGAACTATATTGGTGCCATAACCGAATAAAATAAGAACTATATTGGTGCCATAACCGAATAAAATAAAAACTATATTGGTGCCATAACCGAATAAAATAAGAACTATATTGGTGCCATAAAATGTTTCTATAGCTACGTTACAATATACGATACCGTTTAAAGATGGCGTAGGAAAAATAAATCCACACACCACAATTATCACCTTTGTGAAGTACAACAAATAGCTATATTTGTTGGAGTTGTAATGTATCTAAATGTAAAAATGAACGTTCAAAGTAAGTAGATAACTACATTCGTCCTATATATTGTATACAAAGTCGTCACAATATACGACACCATTTAAAGATCCGTAGAAACAAAAAAACTAACACACCCCAATGATCACCATTTTGACGTACAGCTACAGCTAGTCGCTGGTTATTTGTAAAGTTGAAACTAGTTGTATTGAAGATCATCCTTGCACGGGGGCGCGAGCTACCGGGGGGTTAATTTGCATAACACAAGCATGTTGGGAGTTGGTTATTCTAGTCTGTCTGTTGTATTGGGTTACACTGTAGCCCAGGGAGTTCAGGGGTCGTCAACTTTAATGTTTAAATCCAATGTGCATAAGATGACTATTCGTTCTGTGAACAGTAGTGAACTTCGTTCCCAAAGAAGTATTTTTCTAATTTTCTCTTTTTTAATAAAACAAAACCAAAGTTTCCTTTGAAATCATAAGATTTGTAAGTAGGTACTTAAATACCCACCTATTTAATTACTAACTATTAATATTTAACGTAAGATTTAAAAAATTATTTTAAATAAGGAATTATACAATGTGTCCAAATAAAAGTCGCTATCTCAATGACAATTCTGTTTTCAAACTTTCTTCAGGCCGATAGGTACATAATATTGATAAATCGCAATATAATAAAAAAAATTAAACATATATGAAATTCCAGATGGTCGAGTTAAAACAGGACCTCGCTACGCTCAGTCAACGTAATTTGGTAAAATATTCACTCATGGTTTGTCTAATGCAGTTAGTATCACTACCCTGCTTCGCCCGTATACCACCATTCTTTGTTACTATCAAAAACATTTTTTTAAATATGGTCCTACCAATATGGCAACTTTTCTTACTTTTCAACAGATATTTCTAAGCGTCGTTGCTCATGATTTGAAAGACACTACTATCTGAAAAAAGATGCACTGATTTAGAACATGCAGATAGTTAAATCTCTGAAAATTTCATGGTGCTAGGGCTTATCCAGAATTTTTAGTAGATTTTCTGTTTTATTGATCTTTAAAACACATATTTTTGATCTATTGATCTATTGTGCTATAATATATATATAATAATGATAATATTCTTCTGCATGGCTCCTTGATATCCTATAGTGTTAGCTAACATTTATCTACTATTTTATTAAAAGTTATTATTTCTTATTCATAAGTATCATTGAATCGCTGACAGCCCTGAATTGTTAATGCAAAACCCGATGCCTACTCAGCTATTCCAAGTACAATTAATTTTGTGGGTAACAATAACTCACCTCACCTCACCTCATACTTCGACTTATGAAAGGTCTTATACAAACCAAGTATAAAGTAGTTCATTTAAAGTAGTATTGTTACACTGGTATTTCTTTTGAATTCTGCATTGTCTTACTGCACTTATTTGTGATGATGTACCTATTTTACATAGTAAATAAGACCTTCGTGGCTTTATCGTACAATAATCTTTCATCTTACGTTGTGTAATATTTTTTGTTTTAATATATGGAAAGACTAGTGTAATTCGTTGGTGTGATAACCCCTATTATTTGAAAGTAGAGTGAATGAAAACTCAGCTATTGAAAGACTCAAAAAATTTAAACCACATTTATATTTTACTAATCTTTCTATTCTGTTTTAATTCCGATTCTAGACATGAATTCTAACTATTTCCTCTGAAGTAGTAATGAATGGTGTGTACATAACATATTATAAACACAAAACAGAGAAATATCGAAATTTGACGTACATTAAATTATTAGTAAGGTAACAATTTTCAATCGAAGTCCTCTCTGTCTGCAACTTCCATCTAACATAAAGATTTATATAATTGTTAGTAAACTAGTTAATAAGTGTTAGTACTGCATCACTTGCAATAGTGTTTTTGTTTACAAATTAATTGTTCTTTAAATAATTGCTATTATTATCCTGTTTACCACTGTGCTCTTGTAATTCGATTATCACTGTATTGTAAAAGCCATTATATGGCGTTTGAATAAATAAATAAATAAATCATCCATTATACATATAATAGTTAGAGATCCTTCTTCCGGGGAGGTATGAATTTCATTTAATGTTGTCGATCTCTGAGTTCCAGCCCGGTGCGCGGTGGAGTTGTAATGTTGTATAGGGTTTGTCTTGCCAAGTGCGCGGAACCGGTTCGATGCGTCACAGCGTTGATTGTTCATTTAGGATGTTTTCTCAGCTGGCCGTGTCGCTGTGCTCTATGCTCTCAACTCTATACTCTATCTTCTATGTGACAAAGGAGTTATTAACTTACCCAGTTGTTCTCGCGGTTAGAAGGTCGTGCAACGCAACCGTTTAGGTAATGTTTGGGTTGCATTCCAATTGTTCTAATTCATTTTCCGTCTGGAAATGTCACTGTTAATGTAAATGGGTTTCTAATAAGAACATCTGAAACTATCGACTCATTTTTTAAAATAAGATCGAAATACAGGCAGTTAGTTATCTTCTATTTTTGATACTTAGATCATTTCATCGGTTAGCTTTATTTATTTTTTGATTATTTCAGAAATGCAGTAAACCACTATTGGAAGATTATTGATTACACTTTTGGGGATCAATGGTGAGGCACGAAATGAAAGAAAGTTGTGAAGGTCACATGTGTTTATTGGTGAGTCAGTTGCCGTGACGAGGAGATGATGTAGGACAAATGTAGAATACTCCGGTTGCTGCTGTGATGTGTTGGCAGGTCAAGCGCGGGTCAGTGAGTCGACGCCGGGCGCTGGTGACCGGGACTCGATGTAGGTCAGGCACTGGCGAAGAACGTAGGTCTTCAGGCACTCCAGTGCTGACGAGACGGCCGAAGGTGCGACGGACCTTGTAGGCAGTTGAACGGGAACGATGTAGACCAGTGAGGATGCTGCGTGTCCTCGTGGTGGTCATGGTAGCGTGGAAGAAGCGCTGGTCAGAGACGCTGGAACCAGGGCGCTTGTAATCCGAGTAGCGCTGGCCGCGGACGTGGCCGAGGCGCTATGATGATGTCCCGATAGAGTCCATGATGATAGGGGCGAAGCCGGGTACGTGTCCCTCGCGCTAGTAAGAAGAACGCGGGTGATCACTCGTTGAACCTTGTAGACTGGCGGCAAAATTATGACTGACTGACTGGCTCGCTGCGTCGGGCTTATTTATACTACTCGGCCGACGGCGGCAGTAGGTAGATGGATGGCAACTAAATTCTAGGCACTCGCACAGACTGTGTGTTTCGGGAACCTTCGACATTGCGGCGATTAAGCATAGGCCGTAGACTCGAACCTTCTGGCGAGTTCTCGTAGTATCCCGGACTGAGTGCGCGTTAGTATTGTCGCGAGTATGCAAGTAGGTCTTGAAACAGGTAGGTTGCTTTGTTTTGATTTCGGCTGCAAATACGTACCTAAGTAGCAATTAGCAAGTACGTACCTAAGTAGGTCGAGCGTTTTATTATTAATTATTCAATGGATTAATATCGACGCTACAGACACCCTCTTCCCAGCAGCTTTGCTGAGGGCTGCGATAGAAGAAATAGCTCGGAGACGAATGTCTTTTAAACTGTGACACTTCATAAAAAAAAAAAATTTTGCAAAACACATGTTCACAACACAGGTTGAAGATTCACTCAGATAACCATGGTGGCACTATTATCCGCGCTTGTGCGGAGATGGTCTGGTGCTGCTGCTCCGTGGTGCCTTTACTGATCACCCATTTTGAGACGGGGTTACCGGTGAGTCGGGGTAACACGATCACGTCGGGCTGCAGAATCACGTAGGGCTACAGATCACGTCGGGCTGCAGATCACGTCGGGCTGCAGATCACGTCGGGCTGCAGATCACGTCGGGCTGCAGATCACGTCGGGCTGCAGATCACGTCGGGTTGCAGATCACGTCGGGCTGCAGATCACGTCGGGTTGCAGATCACGTCGGGGTCACCACTTTGGGGATCAATGGTGAGGCACGAAATGAAAGAAGGTTGTGAAGGTCACATGTGTTTATTGGTGAGTCAGTGTAGCCGTAACGAGAGTTGACGCTGGACAGATGTAGAATATTCCGGATGCTGGCTGATGATGTGCTGGTCAAGCGCGGGTCAGTGAGTCGACGCCGGGCGCTGGTGACCGGGACTCGATGTAGGTCAGGCACTGGCGAAGAACGTAGGTCTTCAGGCACTCCAGTGCTGACGAGACGGCCGAAGGTGCGGCGGACCTTGTGGGCAGTTGAACGGGAACGGCGTGACCAGTGAGGATGCTGCGTGTCCTCGTGGTGGTCATGGTTGCGTGGAAGAAGCGCTGGTCAGAGACGCTGGAACCAGGGCGCTTGTAATCCGAGTAGCGCTGGCCGCGGACGTGGCCGAGGCGCTATGATGATGTCCCGATAGAGTCCACGATGATAGGGGCGAAGCCGGGTACGTGTCCCTCGCGCTAGTAAGAAGAACGCGGGTGATCACTCGTTGAACCTTGTAGACTGGCGGCAAAATTATGACTGACTGACTGGCTCGCTGCGTCGGGCTTATTTATACTACTCGGCCGACGGCGGCAGTAGGTAGATGGATGGCAACTAAATTCTAGGCACTCGCACAGACTGTGTGTTTCGGGAACCTTCGACATTGCGGCGATTAAGCATAGGCCGTAGACTCGAACCTTCTGGCGAGTTCTCGTAGTATCCCGGACTGAGTGCGCGTTAGTATTGTCGCGAGTATGCAAGTAGGTCTTGAAACAGGTAGGTTGCTTTGTTTTGATTTCGGCTGCAAATACGTACCTAAGTAGCAATTAGCAAGTACGTACCTAAGTAGGTCGAGCGTTTTATTATTAATTATTCAATGGATTAATATCGACGCTACACACTGAATCAAAAACAATCCCAACTAATATTATAAAGGTGATGGTTTGTGTGTTTGTTTGTCCATCTTTCATGATTCAACGGAGAGATCGATGAACGTGATTATTTTTGCATAGGGATAGTGGGAGGACTGGGAAATGACATAGGCTCCTTTTTATCCAGGAAAAATATTTCATTCCTGGGGGAAAATTCTTTGTGCAGTAATATGTCTCTAATACCACGAGCGAAGCCGTGAGTAAGAGCTAGATATCGTTATAACCTTCAAAGTTGTTGACACAATTCATCAAAACTCTGGACAGTTTCGCTTTTCCCAAATTGGTGTTACAAATTCTTCCTTTCACAAAAACCGAAAACACTAGAGGTTTTCCAAAAGTTTAAATAAAATTAGGTGTTTTTTTAAGGTTTTAGAAATGCATTCAAACACTATTTATTACGTATTTATATGTTTTTTGTTATTCTTTTATTAAAATTTAAAATGAAAATAATAATAATAATAATTCTTTATTCCAGGATGTGGGGAGGTGAGTGCAATCCCACACATCCCACAGAGAGTATAAGTACATATTTACATCATTACAATATGTACAGTATTTATTACAATATTTACAATATCTAGTGGTGATTTTAAACAGACGCCATATTCAAATAAATAATGCAAATAATATGCAGATACTTAAAATACAAAACAATATCTCTTTATGAGAGATAAAGGCTTTTAAATGTGCTTAAAACTTAAGACAAGTAATATAAAAATAACCGATATATTCCCAATATCGCTTTTGCACAAGAACACAATTCGAAATAATGCACACAATTGTTTTAGAAGTGTTCGCAAAACAGATCTGAGTAGTCAGGTTCTTCCAAAACTTTCCCATTCCCATCTTATTCCTGTCTCCACTCGCTTCAACCTTATAACACACCCCATGCGCTTTCCTTATTAAACATTAACACTTAGGACGAGGCTTTAGATACTTACATGTAGCACAAGTTATTTCACAGAATTTTTAAACAACTGGCCAGTAATGATAAAATAACAGAACTTGAATAGAACCTTCACAGAACTAGAAAATCAACTTCGAAACTTGATGTGACGGACGTACTGCTCCGGGCTCGGCCGCAGTCACCCACGTATAGAATTATAAAATAAAAATTTAAAATTAAAATGAGAATTTATGAGAAATATGTCAAATGTGTATAAACTGTAACTGATCTATGTATGAAATTTAAATGTAAATGTAAATGTATGTAAAAATGATAAACAATAAATAAAACATCGGAGCTTGGCTAGGGGGCACGGGCAGAGAAGTATACTGAGAGAGCTGGTGGATTAAGAGCATAGCATTTAATTCGGGCACGGTTATGAGAATCGTGCTTATACGTGAAGGGACGCTCGGCCGCGACCCGAAGCAAAGGGCCACGCGCCGTCATAGCGTGGTTTGCTGCCCGAGCGTTCCACAAGCTCGATTCTGGGAACCGTGCCTGAACAAAGAGAGGCCGGGGTCGCGTTCGACCAAGAGCCCGAAAGTACCGGCCGAGAGGCGGTAGCCAACCCGGCGGCGGGCCGCGGGCACGTAACAGACACGGGCCTCGATTCCAGGAATCAAAGAGAAAGCGGGCCCGTGTGAACGTCGCTCGGCCAGCGAAGGCCGCCGGGGTCCTATAAAACGGGCGACAGTCCCTTGGAAGGGCAGATAGCCAGCAACCTCCACCAGCTCAACACTTCTCTCTGCTCTGCCTTCTACCTCGCTCCGACTTCTGAATCTACTCGCCTTCTCATCTTCTTCTGACCCTCGCCTCACCCCGGACCTCTCTGCCCCTACGACAAGACCCGGATTCTACAGCAAGGACGAGTACTAGCATCGGACCAGCTACAACGGCCACAGAGACGCCCCGCTCGACGCCCCGCTCGACGCCCCGCTCGACGTCCCGCTCGACGCCCCGCTCGACGCCCCGCTCGACGCCCCGCTCGACGCCCCGCTCGACGCCCCGCTCGACGCCCCGCTCGACGCCCCGCTCGACGCCCCGCTCGACGCCCTGCTCGACGCCCCGCTCGACGCCCCGACGCCACTGAAGGAAGACGCCTTCAGCCACCACGGATTGGGATCACCGGCCCTATTTTGCAGTCTTGTGTGTCATACACTCCTGTCTGATACATAAGTGGTCCTTCGCCGCCGGATCTCTCCGTGGAAGATGTCACCTTCACTGCGCTCCGGGAAAAACAGCGCTGACGGGGACTCATCGCAAGGAAGCGACGATCCCACACCAACCGGGGCGGCCGCAGCCGCGCCCCCCGGACTTCAGCCTACCGCCCTCCTGGCCCCTTCTGACCCCCGAGCGGACCTACTGGCTGGCCCCTCCGGCGCGTCGCCGCCACAGACGCCCCCTGCCACGGCCGACGCCTCGTCGAGAAGCGAAGCTTCGAGCGAGGACACGCTCCGGCAGGTGCAGCTCGAGCTACGAGCTGAGAGGCGGCGCAACCAGAAGCTGCAGGAGGACAGCGCCCGACAGATTGCCGAGTTGATCGCTACGCTGAAGGGCCTTCCGCGGACCACTTCACCTGCAGCCTGGCAACTGGACCACACAGCGGAGACGCACGCCAGAGCTCCACGGGCGGAGTACCCGCCGACGGCGGCGCCATCTAGCGGCTTCGGGCGACACCTGGACCACACAGCGGAGACGCACGCCAGAGCTCCACTGGCGGAGTACCCGCCGACGGCAGCGCCATCTAGCGGCTTCGGGCGACACCTGGACCACACAGCGGAGACGCACGCCAGAGCTCCACTGGCGGAGTACCCGCCGACGGCGGCGCCATCTAGCGGCTTCGGGCGACACCTGGACTACTCAGCGGAGACGCGCGCCAGAGCTCCACTGGCGGAGTACCCGCCGACGGCAGCGCCATCTAGCGGCTTCGGGCGACACCTGGACCACACAGCGGAGACGCACGCCAGAGCTCCACTGGCGGAGTACCCGCCGACGGCGGCGCCATCTAGCGGCTTCGGGCGACACCTGGACTACTCAGCGGAGACGCGCGCCAGAGCTCCACTGGCGGAGTACCCACCGACGGCGGCGCCATCTAGCGGCTTCGGGCGAAACCTGGGCTACTCAGCGGAGACGCGCGCCACCGCGCCGCGGCTGGACTACGGACCGACACCGACGCCGACGCCGGCGCCCCCGGGCGTACCTACACACACCACTGTGCCACCAGCTACAGCCCAGCCCAGCGATGCCATCGGGAGCTCGAGCCGCGCAGTGAGGGCTCAAACCGGGACGGAAAACCAGGCGGCTGATCCACTCACGGACGGCGCTTCCCCAGGCGTCGCGACGCTGCGAGGTGGACCAGAGCCGCAGTATAGCTACCCCGGCGTGACCCGCGAGCCCGCCCAGTTCCCAGCGTTTCCCTCGAGTGCAGACTCCCCCCCGCAGCCCCCCATGGACGGATACGGGGCTTTCAACCGCGCAGACGAGGCAGCAAGGCAGACGCGGGACTGGGTGAACCAGGGGAGTGTCCCTCTCGCCCAGGTGACGGCCATGTTTGCCGACGCCCTCCGGCAGTCCCAGGCCGGCGGTACACCCCGCTCCCACCCCGAGGATGAGCGGATGGCGTCGCTCATCGCCCGGCAGTCCAGCGCCAAGGACCTGCCGCCTTACGCTGGCGACGCCATAGAGTGGCAGGCCTGGAAGGCACAGTTCCTGCAGTCGACGGCCACCTGCGGGATGACGGCAGCCGAGAATTTGATGCGGCTGCAGCGTGCCTTGAAGGGAAAGGCACGCGAAGCCGTCAGCCCTCTCCTCCTGGACCCGGCGCAGGTGCCGGAAATTATGGACGTCCTGGAGCACCGCTTTGGGGGCGCGCACTCTATCGCCACTGTCATGTTTGACAGAATAAGGCGGCTGACTCGGCTGCCGGAGGATGCGTCTACCGAAGCTCTGGTAGAATTTTCCGGCGCGGTACAGAACGTGGTCGCTTCGCTGGGAAACCTGAGGAGCGACTACCTCTCCAACCCCGCCCTACTCAGCGAGATCGCCTCGAAGATGCCCCTCGCCCTCCGCCTCTCATGGTTGGACAGGGTGGCCGACCAGGCCCAGGCCGCCACCGTGGTGCAGCTCGCCGGGTTCCTGAAGCGGCTGACCAACGCGGTGCCGCGGTCGGGCCTCACCGATAGCGGCCGAGCAGCGCGTCCGAGCATGGCCGAGCATCCGCGGGCCGCCCGCCCACACCGCGACAGTGTCTTCGTTACCGAAGAGCGGCCGGAACCCCGCAGTGAAGTGAAGTGCACACTGTGCAAAGACGCTACGCATAAGTTATTCCGGTGCCCCAAATTCGCCAGTGAAACAGTGAGTGCGCGGTGGGAATTAGTGAAAGGGGCCCGGATATGTTTTAAGTGCTTGGACGGTGTGCACCAAACGAGAGCGTGTAAATACCGTGTCAACTGTGGGGTGGGAGCGTGCCGGGTTCCCCACCACCGCCTATTGCACGATGCCGCTTACGCTCGCGCCCCCGAGGTGCAGACAGTGACAAACACCTGGGACCAAGTGGAAAAAGTGCTACTTAAAGTTTTACCAGTGACATTGTGCGGCCCCGGGGGCCAAGTGACCGTGCACGCGCTGCTCGACGAGGGCTCGACGGTGACCCTCGTTGACGCCGAAGTGGCAGACATTGTCGGGGCCGCGGGACCGATCCGAACTGCGCAAACCAAATTGCGCAATATTTCCTATGGCGAGCCAGCCCACAAGAGGCAGCGACCACATACAAGCTGTCCTCAATGATGTTTGGGGCCACTTGCTCCCCCAGCAGCGCGCAGTATGTCCGCAATAGGGTGGCCGAACAAGGCGCCGCGGAATTCCCCGCCGCCGCCGCAGCGGTGCAAAATAAATTCTACATGGACGACTACCTGGACGCCGCCGATTCCGTGAGCGAGGCTGCGGCGCTGGTACGAGGCGTCGGCACCCTCCTATCCCGGGGAGGCTTCCACCTGGCAAGCTGGGCCTCCAACGCACCCGCCGCAATCCAAAGCGTGCCGGCAGACAAGAAGGCCAAGGCGGCCATAGCCATCAGCAGCGGCGCCAGTGAGACCGAGAAGGTGCTCGGCCTGTCGTGGGATCCCGCCAACGACACCTTCATGTATGAGTTCAAGGAGACGGAGAAGGCCGAGCTCATCCGGCACCCGACCAAGAGGCAGCTGCTGAGCACGGTCATGAAAGTTTTTGACCCCGTGGGCTTCGTGGCCTGCCTCACGGTGCGGTCAAAAATTCTCCTGCAGGATGTCTGGAGGTCCAGCGTCGGCTGGGATGAGCGCATCCACGAGGCGCACGCAGCAAGGTGGGCCGAGTGGATCAGAATGCTACAAGGCCTCAGCATTCGCATACCGAGGCGTTGCCTGCTGAGCAAGGCAAACTCCATCGCTCTACACCTCTTCTGCGATGCGTCTGAGGCAGCCTGCTGCACCGTGGCCTACCTGGTGGAGACTACGGGAGAGGGAAGCAGCACCGCCACATTTTTGTCCAGCAAGTGCAAGGTGGCACCGCTGAAACCGCTCTCCATTCCCCGCCTCGAGCTGCAGGCTGCGCTCATGGCTGCCCGCCTGGCTGACACCCTTCGAAAGGAATGCCAGGCCCCTATAACCTCTACCAAATACTGGACGGACTCCACCACGGTGCTGTGCTGGCTCCGTACGGACCCCCGCAGCTACTCAACCTTTGTGGCAAATAGGTTGGGGGAGATAGACGAGCTGTGCGACATCGCCAGCTGGCGCTGGGTTCCAACCAAGCTGAACCCGGCTGACATCGGAACCAGGGACCTGGCGGAGCCGGACCTCACCCAGAGCGGAAGGTGGTTCAGCGGCCCTTCCTTCCTGACGGCGCCGAGTAACCAATGGCCCCAGGAACGGCAGAACCAGCAGCCGGGTGACGAGAGTTTGGAAAGGCGGCCAAATTTTGTGGGCCTCACTCTCGCCGTGGAGGACGGGCTGCCTTCCATCCTGCGGTTCTCGTCCTGGAACCGATTGATCCGGGCCACAGCATGGATGCTGCGGTTCATTCGGCGATGCCGCCAGGGACCCGCCAGGCCAGCCGAGGGCCCCCTAGCCCTGCAGGAGCTCCGGGCCGCAGAATGGCGGTGGATAAGGCACTCCCAGGGAGCAGCCTTTGGAGCAGAACTACGCCAGCTCCACTCGGGGCGGGCCGTGTCCAGCAGTAGCCGCCTCGTCTCCCTCGCACCCCACCTCCACAACGGGGTGCTCAGAATGGGCTCGAGAATCAAGGGAGTAAAGGGGGTACCCGAGTCACCCATCATCCTGGACGGTGGGAACAGCTACACTCGGCTGCTTGTGCGCCAATACCACACCCGAGCCGATCATGCGAGTGTGGAGACGACGATGGCCGAACTGCGCGCCAGCTTCTACATCCTAAAGCTGCGCTCAGTTCTCCGCCACATCAAACACCTGTGCCCCGCTTGTAAAATGCGGCGGGGCAAACCGTCTCCCCCCATGATGGCCCCCCTACCAGCATCACGGCTTGCACGGCATGTGCGGCCGTTCACCAACTGCGGGATGGATTACTTCGGGCCCCTGGAAGTAACCATCGGGCGCCGGAAGGAAAAACGTTACATCGCCCTCTTCACATGCCTATCGACGAGGGCGGTGCATCTAGAGTTGGCCACCACACTCAGTGCCGACTCTGCCATAATGGCAATCCAAAGGATGTCGGCCAGGCGAGGCCAGCCGGCGACCCTGATGTCCGACAACGGGACTAACTTCCACGGCGCAGACAAGAAACTGAGGGACGCCGTGGAGGACATCTGTCGGGACCCAAGGGTCCAAAATTATGCGACCACGCAAGGGATGGAGTGGAGCTTCATCCCGCCCCGCAGTCCCCACATGGGGGGAGCTTGGGAGCGGCTCGTACGCTCTGTTAAACGGGCACTCTCAGCTACGCTCAAAGCGAGAGCGCCAAGAGAGGAGACCCTCCTGACGGCACTGGCCGAGGCAGAATACACGGTCAACTCCCGACCACTCACCCACCTATCGGTCGACCCCAGAGACGAGGAGCCGCTGACGCCCAATCACTTCCTCATGGGCTCGACGGGGAGGCGGCCCCATCTGGCAATGTACGGGGCGGCCGAGGAGGAGGTCTGCCTCAGGAAGCAGTGGAGGATCGGCCAGCAGCTCGCGGACATGTTTTGGAGACGTTGGGTCCGCGAGTATCTGCCTACTCTCGCCGCCAGGAAGCAGTGGCAGCAGCCGGTGCAGCCTCTACAGAAGGACGACCTGGTGCTGATTGCGGACCCGGCACTGCCCCGCAACAGCTGGCCACGGGGACGGATCCTCGAGGCCACGCCAGCCCCGGACGGACAGGTCAGGACCGTGAAGGTCAAAACCAGCACGGGGACCTACGTCAGACCAGCAGTTAAGATCGCGGTCCTCCTGCCGGCCAGTGATCCCGCCCCTAAGGACACAGTCAAGGGAGCGGTCCCAACGTCGGCCCGACGAACTCGCCACCCCAGGGGGACCGGACGCCGGGGACCACGCCGCACCAAGTCGCAGCACGCCTCCCGCTAAAATGGGTGTAGCCGAGCTCCACGGGGGGAGTGTGACGGACGTACTGCTCCGGGCTCGGCCGCAGTCACCCACGTATAGAATTATAAAATAAAAATTTAAAATTAAAATGAGAATTTATGAGAAATATGTCAAATGTGTATAAACTGTAACTGATCTATGTATGAAATTTAAATGTAAATGTAAATGTATGTAAAAATGATAAACAATAAATAAAACATCGGAGCTTGGCTAGGGGGCACGGGCAGAGAAGTATACTGAGAGAGCTGGTGGATTAAGAGCATAGCATTTAATTCGGGCACGGTTATGAGAATCGTGCTTATACGTGAAGGGACGCTCGGCCGCGACCCGAAGCAAAGGGCCACGCGCCGTCATAGCGTGGTTTGCTGCCCGAGCGTTCCACAAGCTCGATTCTGGGAACCGTGCCTGAACAAAGAGAGGCCGGGGTCGCGTTCGACCAAGAGCCCGAAAGTACCGGCCGAGAGGCGGTAGCCAACCCGGCGGCGGGCCGCGGGCACGTAACAGACACGGGCCTCGATTCCAGGAATCAAAGAGAAAGCGGGCCCGTGTGAACGTCGCTCGGCCAGCGAAGGCCGCCGGGGTCCTATAAAACGGGCGACAGTCCCTTGGAAGGGCAGATAGCCAGCAACCTCCACCAGCTCAACACTTCTCTCTGCTCTGCCTTCTACCTCGCTCCGACTTCTGAATCTACTCGCCTTCTCATCTTCTTCTGACCCTCGCCTCACCCCGGACCTCTCTGCCCCTACGACAAGACCCGGATTCTACAGCAAGGACGAGTACTAGCATCGGACCAGCTACAACGGCCACAGAGACGCCCCGCTCGACGCCCCGCTCGACGCCCCGCTCGACGTCCCGCTCGACGCCCCGCTCGACGCCCCGCTCGACGCCCCGCTCGACGCCCCGCTCGACGCCCCGCTCGACGCCCCGCTCGACGCCCCGCTCGACGCCCCGCTCGACGCCCCGCTCGACGCCCCGCTCGACGCCCCGCTCGACGCCCCGACGCCACTGAAGGAAGACGCCTTCAGCCACCACGGATTGGGATCACCGGCCCTATTTTGCAGTCTTGTGTGTCATACACTCCTGTCTGATACACTTGATGAATTTTTCAAATTCTGTGAAATTTCCCGTCCTTAAATGTGCTACATGTAAGTATTTAAAAAATATGTTTCTATTTAAAAATCAACGCTTAAGGGGTGACGTTCTAATATTTCTTGTCTTTTATTGTTACAGGTAAGAGAAGTTAAACAATCTACTAAGAATGACATAGACAGCAGTCTAGGTAAGTAAGTGGTATACGCACGTAAATTTTTTTTATTCTTATGTATCCTAGAGATGTATAAAAAATACCTTGTATTTTCGCCTAAAGAATTTAGGAACACCTTCAAAGAATGAATTTCCCGTCCATGTTTTAAATGTGATTTAACCGCCATCTGAAGAGAACATACGCCGCCATTAAAGATCAATTTTGCGCGCCTTTGTCACATTATCCCCCCACATTATCTCCGCCGGGGTAAGCGGAGAGATGAAGTTAAAGTGGAGGTAGGAGGTACCAGGGCGGCAGAAGTTCGCGGCGGGATTTCACGTGAAATATTTGTTTACTCGGAACAAACGACGAAAACGTCCAGACTATTCTTTAGTGTCCTGCGCATGGGAGCGTGATTCACCTGGTCAAATCGAGCGTGACAATATATGGGACAATTTCGAAGTTGTAAACACACGACTTTCTGCGTACATCCTGTTAATGTGTATATAATTCTGTCTATATTACTCCCCTAAGTTTTGAAAATCTGTATGCTGAAGCAAAATAACTCTCGAACCATCAACTAAAATTTGAATATGTTTTTTTTTTTAATTAATCCATTTGAATTTTGAATTTGTTTTAGTGAATGAATGTAAAAAAAAATGTGGTAGTGGAAATTAACCTATTCACCATCATCCGATCTAGCTGAAACTCGGCAGATAGACTTGTTTGTCAATGAAAATTCATTTTACAACTTTTGGTGGCAATCACGCATACACACGCGGACATTTACATTTACGCATTTCTCTTGAATTGAACGACACTACAGCAGTTAATATACGAAATAATTTTCGATCAGTTGTTAGCTAGACTGACTCTAGTTCCTGGGGAGGAAGGTTCAATCCTCAGTGAAACCATTTTTTTAACACATCTATTTGAATTTAGATTTGGTTTTCGTGAATAAATGCTCATCTTCAAAGTGGAAATTAACCCATTTCTTAACATCGACATACTCGTAAGATACACTAATTTTCGATGACAATGCATTCTGCAAACTTTTGGTGGCAAACGCGAATATATGCATTTCTGTGAAATTTTATGACATTACAGCACTTAAAATACGATATTTATAAAGGTAGACGTATTATAGTAGGTAAATTTATCTCGATTTTTACGGGTCGATTTTTTCTGTGTGAATATTCTAGGTCGAGTCATTTTTACTGTTAAAGTATGTAAAACGAAATCCATTGTTTTTTTTCGCTAGTGGTTTTTTATTGTTCAATAGTAATAAAAAATAAGATTTCTTAAGGCCTTTTATCTCGGATGAAACCGAGTAGTAATTATTTACTCGCTTATTTATAATTTTATCCCTTTCTAAAACAGATTTTTTTTAGGTAGACTTCATATATTGTTGTAGGCTTATTATATTATATTATTATCTTAAATATATTTCAATAACATCCACACATCAGTTTTATATATTTTGCTGTGTCAAAAATACATTTTGATTGAAATACTTTCTCCAGCAAAATTCCCACACATTGTAAATATAGTTGAAAGTAAGTTAGTGGACTGAAATACCCTGACCGAATTTAGAACAATAAATATAAACCGCGCCGCGTTCTGTGACTGCAACAAGAACTTTCTGAATGTAGCTACCGGTAGCTACCAAGTATCTACCTACATACAAAACAGTTGGAAATAGATTTTGGCGATATATGAAGTATCCCCATTTTACTCCTGAATTCTTTATGAAAACTGTGAAACTACTGTATTAAGTTTGGTATAATCTAAAATGGATATTCTTTTTCATCTTCTGGTTATATCGGAGGTTGACTATCATCAGAATTGTCTTTGTGATAGACCACCGTTCAGAATAACAGACTTATAACACAATGTGTGCATAATTATTACATAATTTTTGACGGCATCCGTGGTCGAGGGGTAAGACTCTCGACTAGCAAGCCAAAGGTCGCGGGTTCAAATTCCGGCGTGCGCAAGTAATTTTTTTTAAATTCATTTTTGCTGATTTTAAATAATATATTGTATGTTTGTGGCATGTTCCAGAGAGGAAGATACTCTCAGTATCTCCCTGATGTAAGACCATCATTCAGAATTGAAATTTGACTTAAAATGGCTTAAGCCGTGTTTGGTGACCACATCTGAAGAGCTAAATACTTCCCGATCTTCCTCTTTCCCACCTTCTTCAGCCTCATAACATACCCCAATTGGGTATGCCATAGTCCCAATGGCTCTGGCCAGTTGGACATTATTAATTTACATGCCCTGATGGGTTTTTACGTAATTTATTGCATTATACAGTGCAAACAGAAGGTTTTGATTTGTAAAACAACAACAAACTTAATAACCAAAACTTTAAAAAAATAACTTAATACATGGTACATATAATTTTCCATTTAGATGTACATAATATGAGAAAAGAGAAAAAAATAAATAAACCAGTGTTAAAAGTGCAGATGGCATAAAAAATATAATTTAATAGACAAGGTTGATAATACGTAATTAACAAGTGAATACAAGTAATTTATAATAAGAAGTAAATGAAAAAAAAATAATCGCTCCCACGCGATACTCCTAAATAATAATATATGCCACATAAAAACATCATTCAGGTATTTCTTACATATTGTATTAAATATGTCGATATTTGAGGTGAATTTATTTCCAAGTGATGAAGGCGAGATATAGATGCGCGTGTGTGGTAGTTAGACCCGGAATTATTATTGTAGAATTATATATTTTGCCTGGTATGTTTTTTATAATAATAATAATTGGACAATTTTTATAGCGCCGCTTTTGTGAGTTATCACCTCAGGGGCGCTTTACAGTTGATGCAGGTATTACAAAAAATATAAATATTACCAAAATAAAGTGAAGTTAAGTAAAGTAGAATGAAGAACAGGAATAGGTGACATGAAGATAGAAGATGGATACTCTGCAGCAAGAATCCTAGGTGGTGAAGAAACTGGACCAGCTGCTGCAGCGAGAGAGTCCACTAACAGTGCCAACACGAGGTTCGTCATCCATCCTGGTATGTGTCTGCTGCTAATAGAGCGCTGACACAATATCCTCACATAGATAACAGACCTTGGCAGTACCGCTGTGACGTTCGACGAAGATAGAAAATGGAGACTTTGCAGCAAGAATCCTAGGTTGTGAAGAAACTGGACCAGCTGCTGCAGCGAGAGAGACTACCGCGTCCACCAACAGTGCCAGCACGAGGTTCGTCATCCGTTCAGGTATGTGTCTGCTGCTAATAAAGCGCTGACACAATATCCTCACATAGATGCCGTAACTATGACGCAACTTTGTACGGTATTCACAAAAAAACTAAAAATTCATGCAAATTGTGAGGCATGGAACTGGCAAAGAAAGGATGAAAGTAGATTGAATGCTGTTGAAATGAGATCCCTGAGGCGTATGTGTGGTAAAACCATGTATGATCGTGTGAGGAATGTGGATATCCGCAAAGAGTGCAAGGCTGATGTAAGCGTAATGAGTAAGATCAAGAAAGGGACGCTTAGATGGTTTGGGCATGTAGAGCGAATGAGCGAAGAAAGGAGTGTAAGGAGAATATACGATGCAAATGTGAATGGTAGCAGAAGTCGGGGACGCCCGAGAAAGACATGGTACGACCAAGTGAATCAAATACTTGAGTCGGGCCATGTCAAGAGTCAGAACAATAGAAGAGTATGTATGAGACGATGTATGAATGTGAATGAGGCAAGGAGTGTGTGCCAAGACCGAGTTGTTTGGCGGTCCGTCCTCTCTGCCTACCCCTGCGGGGAAATGGCGTGATGGTTAGTTAGTTAGTATTTTTTTGTGATATTAGCGCGCTCCCTCTATCCTATTCGTTTTTACATATCTCCCTTTCAAACCATCTTTGAACGGTTACTACGGTACCTTAAGTACCTAAAGAAATCACCAAACTGTATAGGTTAAAGATATATATTCGAGGCAGACAATCATTCTAGTGTAGTTTTTTTCCGTTCGAAATTTGATTAATGGCGCGAACGCCAATGATTGGTTGGCGTAATTTTCTCGGCTCGCACATAATGCTTTATGATCTATATCTATGATTCCGTACTCTTTCTTTCACCATAGAGAATAGATTGAATATATAGACCCTAATCAATATATAAAGGGATATCATAATTCACAAATTTTTTATGAAAGATCTAAAACTAGAATATATGTAGGTTACCTACATCAATAATACTTAAGTGGAGGGTTTTGGGCTTTGCTAATTTGATATATTCTTAACTACAGAAAATAAAATATGCTGTTTGTGTGATGTACGATGTAGTAAAAAAAATTGGGACGGTACGATCTCCTGTGTAGTTTTCCTAATCTGAAATTTCTGAGCATTGGAAGCAATTCTATCAAATGTGTGCTTTTCTATGTGATTTATTTATTATTTTATGAAAAAATTGTCCATTACCAATATATTATTACAGGAATGAAAAAAAAATAGAGTTACAGCATAAGGAGTGCACGTTACACTGAGTAACGCAATGACAAAAGACGTACACCAGGATGATGATGTACTGATTCGACTGATAACGGAGGCGTTTGAAATTCATAAAAAATCCCTTAAATATTAATAGAGACGATTAAGCTAAGCTCATTAGTTCTTGGTATTCGGTAATTGACGACTACACCAGAACTAAACGCAGAAAACCATTTAAAAATTATATGTTAATGTCAGCTCTCAGAGGGTTGGAGCTGGCAACACGGTATCGCATCTTCATATATAAGCAGATTACACATCTGCCCATGAGATTTATCCAGTTAAGAATTTTTCCTCATGAAACTCATTAATATAACGTAAAATCAGTAAATAAAACCATCAGATGGTAATAGTAATAAGGCCAAATGAGCCGCAGTACTAGTCAGCTAGAAACATGAAAGGGTATTGCTATAAGCCCTAGCTAGTTAGAGGATTACGAAAGAATCCATAAAATCAAGAAAAAGCCTCAATGATGGACACTGTATTGCTATCCGAAACGTTGGCTAAAGAAGGAGGTTGCGCAACACGGCATAATACCCCAAAAACAATTTATATCAAGCCTGAACGAGGTTTTGATAAGGTCAAAGAATTGAATATTATAAAATAATATTTATTTGATATTATGGACAAAGTTACGGTAGGTTTATCTCAAGTACGCCCAATAAAAGAATTTGGGAGCAAATTCTGGACTGGAACCCCACAATACTTGATAAACCTTCCCAATTCTGTGCAAAGGAGGGCGGTCCGTCTGATTGATAATCTATTGTTAATAAACCGATAACCATCTGTAATGCACAGACTCAATGTGGGCATGTTGAGTCTGTTCTACAGGCATTTTAATGGAGCCTGCTCTTAGGAGATGGCAGCAGTGATCCTGGTGCACCGGTGCACGCGCGTGAAACTCGACATACGACATACACGTTGATGTTGACTTCATGAGAACGGGCCGCTTCTTCGACTCGTTTTAACTAGCTACCGGCATCTGTTTTTCCTCCTTCATATATTCCGGTCCTCTTCAAGACCTGCATTAACAAAACCCTTCATACAGCCCCTACCTTAACCCGTGTTACAACACTGCCCAACCGGGTGGCGCCGTAGATCCCCTACACTGTACAGACAGGGGCGCTCTAAAATGTTAAAAAGGTAAGTTAAGGGAACGCACACAGATACTGCCTGTGCGTGGGTAATATAAAAATATACCAATAAAATAAGAATAAATAATATTAATATCCTTTTCAATTTGGTATCCATTAATTTTTTATCACGAAGATTGCCGATCAAAAAGCAAAAGCACCTCGACAATAGAGATTAGTGCCAGCATCTCTGATACGTCTTGCCATCGTCCCATCTCGCCTCATCTCGTATAACAAGTTCGTGTGACAAATGGCGTGGAATTGATGCGGCAGCCCACGGGTTTGTGCTTCGTTGGTTTCCTCTCGACCGCGAAATATCAAATGTATAGAGGCGTATGGAATCCAGCCGATATAAGGATTGAACATAAATAAAGCGTTTGATCGTATTTAGGGCAAGGAATATTATATTGATGTATCGGTTGGACGCTATAAAGACAACTTTTGGAAGTTGGAATGATTATTTGATCGTTTCGCTAAAAGAACTTGGTAGTGTAAATGATTATTTGATCGATTCGCTAAAAGCACTTGGTAGTGTGAATGTTAAGATCGTTTGGAAAAATATTTTAGTATGGGAAAAAACCACGGAATTTTGATAAAAAGTTATCTCTTTTATTTCTACCATCATGCACAGAAAGAGAAAACTCACTGAAGTGAAATATTATTATTTTATTAACAATCCGGTCTAATTTTTCGTTTTCCGGTTAAAAATGGGACTACGGGCCTATAACGAATGAATTGAAAGGTTTTACGAAAAAATGTTTTACGAGGACGGCGGAACACATGTTCATACAAATACTGATATTGATACTGACATACATATACTGCAGCATTCCGTCATGATATCTATTAGGAAAATAACACGTGTTCTCGATATATTCTGAATTACTTTATTATTCAAGCAAACCTCACTTTGACTAGGTGGCTATCTTTAACCATTGTTAATAGTACGCAACTGCTGACCCGTAAGAAATGCAAATGCGCCCCACTGTTGAATTTGGCAGCCACCTCTGGTCTGGAGCTCCCAAAATACCTGAAAAAAACCATCACTCTGTAGAAATGGGCGGTCCGTTTAAATAGATTTCCCTATCTTTCCAAATGGATTGCAATGCATAGAACACAGGCGTCAGGTGCTGTCTTTGTTCTACCAGTATTACAATGGAAGATGCTCCTAGGAACTAGCGTCGTTGATCCCTTCGGCACCGGTGCATAGTCGGGAAATACGCCAAACGCGCACCCAACATATGTACACCATTGTCACATTAGAACAGGTCGTTTCTACCTCTCGTTCTTGATTACAATAGCTGGGCTATGGAATGATTTGCCGGACTTTGTGTTTATTCCCTCTTACGCCATCCCCAAAGATGACATAGACCCCGAGGGTTATTATTTTCCTAAGGGCCTTCTGTGTGGAGTTCATGTAAAAAAATACACTTTCTATCTCTTTTCAATCTTTCTCACATTTTTCAATATTATTAGACATGTTTGAAGATGGGCACAGATATGTCTGAAGAAAGATTGAGTGACGTATTGTCATTGAGATGATAAAGTTTGTTTAATATCAATTAAAATGTAATTAATTAATGTAGAACAATTTTGCCATTACTTATTGGTTTTTTTATCTCTATATCATACAACAGAAATTAATTTTAATTTAATTTATTTATTTCTATACATGCAATAAATATTAAATATCAGGTGTTATTTGGATTTGATGTTAATCTTAGTATTAGCATTTAATTTTTTTTTTTTTGTATATCGTTATGTTATAATTCATGTATTATGTTACAATTACATAAATAAATTGTCAATTTCTTCTGTAAAAGCCCGACAGGGCGTTTATGAATCATAAATAAATAATTCCCGATTTGAAATTAAAAACAAATCACTATGTTGGTAGGTATATAAATCTTGTGATTTCAGTGGAAATTTTGGATTTGATTTATTAAACAAGAGAAAATTAAAAACATACTTTTTGGATACGAGGTCTACTGTCTACAGAATTACTTGTTATATTTAAACGGAATATTCCCGTCATATGATAAAAAGTTATGAACGGGTTGTTTCAAAGAATTTGAACAATTCAACAAATTTCAAACTTTATTTTTAAGTTCTCTGAAGGTTCTATCTAAGTTCTGTTACTATTTCAGCATTGTGAAGCAACTGGTCAGTAATGATTTAATAATAGAACGTTAATAGAACCTTCACAGAACTTAAAAATCAACTTTGAAATTTGATGAATTGTTAAAATTCTGTAAAACAACGCGTCCTAAATAAAATATGAAACTTCTTATTTTCCACGTCTTGTCAGCTCTGTATAAGAGAACGTATGGATGAGTAATTTTGTACTAGTTGGTGGTTGGAATTTAAGCTGCGTTGGACGAACATTCCTTCGCGTAATATCCAATTGTTCAACTAATGCCAAGATATTCATATTGTGTGGACGGTTACTACAAATATGTTGAATGGAGAATTTCCATGGTTATGTGTGGAGATGCGGACATAACATACGTACTTAAGGCAGGGATTGCCAACTGAGAATTATATCATTTTTTTAACAGATTTTTTTGTGGGAATACAAATCGTTGATTGGCGCTTGATTTATATTTCCTTGGTAGAATATTTCAGGGTGGAATAGTTCCACAATAAAATACAGATTATAACAAGATGAAATATTCATCTTCTGATAGTGATCTGCTGTCTCCCTCTATTTCTTCGTGCCTCTTAAGACCCCTTTTTTAATTCAAGCATATTTTAAAGATGGTTCGAATTCGAACCTTTGCCATAAATATACATTATATATATGAGTTCATCTTTTGAATTGATATTTCTAATCTGACTTTGCGTTTATCTGAAAATTCCACACAAAGGAAAACGCAAATTTAATGATGCCGGAGTTCACCATTTTTACTGCTTTGAAGAACAGATATTCTGCTTTGTTACATTGATTTTTTTTAAATGTGAAAACAACAAAGCTGCCTAGACTGGTGGCGATATAATTCCCGTCTTTAAACTGTACAGAATTGTGTGGTGTCACATAAAAAGATTTTTTTTTTTAAATAGTCGCAACTGATCTCTGCTAACCGGAGCCAGTGAGACCATGCCATTCCCAATTGGGCTATTATGGGGACAGTGGTGGGGAGAGGACGGAGACCGGGAAGAGGTATAAAAATACTGATCTGGTCACCAAACACGGCTTAAACCATTTCAAGCGACCTTTCAATTTTTAATTGTTGACTTTAACCAGGGCGCTACTGAATGTATGTGCCACCGTGGAATGTGCCAATGTGCCAGTCCTACGCACTGCGAGGAATTTTAGAGAAACCCGGGTTCTCCAAGTGCTATACATTGCGTTGGTTAGGAGTAGGCTTGAGAGTGGGTTGGTGGTTTGGAGCCCTCATCAGGTGAAGTATTCCCTCATGTTGGAGAGAGTGCAGAAGAAATTTCTGAGATTTCTCTACCTGAGGGAGTATGGCTACTACCCGTGGCTCTATCCTACTGACTTTCTCTTGGGCATGCTCGGTATGAACCATCTACGGGTCAGAAGAGATGTGCATATTGTATCACACTTCTTCAAACTGATTCGTGGATGGTTTGAAAATCCGACTATCATGGAGAGTATTAGTCTCTATGTTCCTGATGGTTATCTCCGTCACCGACAGCATAGACTGTTTTACCTCCCGGCCTGCAGGACTAACTTGCCAATGGTCATGCCGGTGGGGAGAGCAGTCTTGCTGTTGAACAGAATTAATTCGGATATCGACATATTTAGCATCGGTGAAGTTGCCTTTAAAAGGCAAGCTCTATTGATGCTGGTATAGTTGATACACCGCTTACTTATTATCAAATGTACTTAAAAACGAAATATAATGTAATTTTGTAATGTTTTTAAAGGAATAAACTAATTTAATTGAATTGAATTGGAATGTACCGCAAGTATACAATGTATTACTTTAAATTAATAAAAATTAAAAATACTTTTACTAGTGTTCGATAACCAGAGATGGTCGCCCCTTCCATACAATTATATCTATAAACGTTCCTACGTACCGGGCACTCATTCAACTCGCCGTTGGACAAGTTCTATGGTCCGCCTTTCCTTAAATTTTTCTCATTCCGGACTTTTCAACGACGTTCTTCCGGCGGGAATTTTTTTATTGAAAAAGTTATGTCTTTTGTGGTGTTACTTGTCAAATTTTCAAGCTGCTGAAAACAGACGGATTTCACTTTCTCGTAAACTGGTCAGATGTTATTGTTGCTTAGCCTTGGAATAAAAATGAGAATGTCAAGACGACTATGATGTAGGTTTATTTCCTTTTTAATTAGATATTCATCATTAGATCACGCCTTACACATACCATATATAGTAATAATTTGAAAACTCAAATTCAAAGAAGAATAACTCAGTTAGGTACCTTTCTTTGTTTCGAAGTCTAAAAGGGTCAATGACTGTTTTTCGGTACATATTTTTTGCGATTTAACCACAAAAATAGGGTTTTCTCCCAAATTCAAAAAAATCCGTTCGGTTTAAAAAAAGGTTTTATCCAATTTTCGTGGGCATTGTTACATGTAACACTGTTATTATATTAGAAAATAGTTCTAACCATTAAGCAACGTCGGCTTATTCCAAACCTGCCAAATAATTCAAAATGTACATACTAGTATTTTTCATGCAACAATTATTGCTCATTAACCTTTTTCCACCACCAACTTTATTTTTGTAGGAAAGGCTGTGTTCTGACTAGATTAGGTTCAATTCCCGTCGGCAGCATTTATTCTTTCTCGAGAGATTTTTTTTCAATTTGAATTTATATTTTATATAATATAGATATAATAAATATGTCTGGACGCCATCTAGTGGGAAATTCAGCATTAACAAAGTCTTTCCTACACAAATAAAGTTGGTTGTTTACAGGTGGAAAAAATGTTAGAAGTAATAATTATTTTATGAAAAATACTAGTACATATTGAATTATTTGGCGGGTTTGGAATAAGCCGACGTAGCTTAATGATTAGAACAGCTGACCGACAATCAGAAGGCAGATATTCAATCTCCGTCAGCGGCATTTATTTTTTCGCATGGGGTTTTTTCTATTTCAAGGCAAACAATCATTGCTTACAATAATTTGTTATCCTTTGTGCTATGCATAAAAACATGTCTTAAAAATATTAGTCTATCATTAAAAACAAGGATAGACACATGATATCTACATCTTACATCTTACTGAAAAAACCTTGTGAAGTTTTATAAACTGACATTTGCCATTTAAGAAGCAAGCCACAGAATAATTGCTTCTAATTTGTTGGTATAATTATTAAATTTGTTTTTGGTTTTACTTACAGTATGCTAACTTAAGTTAATTACTTGATAGTAATAAGTGCTTAATTTTCTATTTATCTTCAATTTTTAGAACTTAATTTCTGTCACAATTAATCTCTTATCATATTAACAACATTTTTTCCTTCTCCTTGTTACTTATTCTCGATTAAGTCGGTACAAAAAATGCTTTAAGTAGTTGATAAAAAATCTACGCCAAAATTTTAAAATAATGTTTACTTCTTTATCAGTTTTCCTTCCCGGTTAAGGTGAATGTTCTCATGGGGATGATTTATTAAACCTACCGACGACGTTCCTATCGGAGTTGACCAGGCACCCCCTGGTCCATCCCTTAGCGCTAGATTAAGATGGAGCTAAGCCTCGTGATCTCGCGAACAACCCTCCATTTCTTATTTTCAAGAATCACTAGACGGAGTTTTATGAAAGGGGAATGGATTTGAGAAGTGAGTCAAAATTAATTTAAGATGTCGTTTTTAAGCCTCAACCTTTCGATGACAATGGTTTATCAATTGGATTGAATTCAAAGAAGGGTGCATTTATTGGGTATCATTTTGGGTTCATCATGTTGGAAAATTTTTGTATGTACATATTATAAAATAAGTTACTTATTTTTAGGAGTTTATGCATGCTCAAATTGCTCTAGGCTTCGTTGAGTAATTAAATGTCTCTCTTTTTTTTTCGAAGGAAGCAAATAGTTTGTGATGTGACATTATATATTAAATGATAAAAACACAATTTGAAATACAACACATTTATTTTTGAATTAACAAAGATCGCCAACCAGGTTTCGCTTTTTTCGCTTCTTCAGGGCTTATTATTATCTGAAAATAATAAACCCCGACGAAGCTTGCGAAACACCGTTGGCGATCTTTGTTAGTTCAAAAATAAAAGTGGTGTATTACAAATTGTGTTTTTTTCATTTAATATAAATAAATCTCACTGCGGAGTACGCATTTATTGAAAAGACATGACCATTTTCCGTCTGGTATATTTTATCAAACGTTGATTCATGTCGAAAATTGGTGGCTAGCGAAAGTAGTAATTTGAAGTGGCAAATAACTCATCATTGAAGTGGTCATTATAACGCGGGTTTAAATATATTGTATTGAGAACCTGATCAGGCTCTCTTATTTAATATTTACAAATTAATATTTAGTGTCTGAATAGGGTCGATATTATTCAAACATTTTCATGATAAATGAGTGGTTTTGAGGGAAAGGGAGATAAAAACCTTGTGTTTTTTTTTGCAAAAAAATGGTTTAAAAACGTTCTGGCATTCTGCGAAATCACTTTTCCCAGAAAGGTATCTACCGTAGAAGAGGATTTAAATTATCTAAGAGGTCTTGAGGATTTCCGGTCTTAAATGGTACAGGCACGTGTTTACCGGCCCTTCAACGCGGGTAGAAAATACTAATAAAAATCATAAAATATCTTGAAAGAATGCTTAGAATTTGCACAGTCCCGGCACGAGTCAAATTGTGCCAGAAGCAGCACGAAATTTGACGCAACTGCAATTAAATGGTCATTTAATGTTTTTCATTATTCGCAATAAATCAGAATTCGGAACTAAATTGTTGACTGGGCCAAGAAATTACATAATTTAAGTGTATTTTGCTTGAAATATTTCAATACTTTTCAAAAACTAAACAAAACAGAACGAAACGAAACAAAACTGCACAAAACGGCACTAAACAGCACAAAACGGCACAATATGGAAAAAAGAAACAAAACGGAACAAAACCATAGAAAACGGCACAAAACGAAACAAAAAAAAACAAAACGGCACTTAACGTCATAACACGAAACAAAACGATACAAAACGGCACAAAACAGCACAAACGGCACAAAACGAAACAAATTAACAAAACGGAATAAAACGGAACAAAACGAATCAAAACGCACAAAACGAAACAAAACGAAACAAAACGGCACAAAACGGAACCAAACCGAACAAGCACAAAACTGCATAAAACTGCACAAAACGGAACAAATTGGATTGTGATTGGCAAAACGAAAAAAAATGGCACAAAACGGCACAAAGTGGCACAAAACGGCACAAACTCGCACAAGACAGTACAAAACTGCACAAAGTAGCACGAAACGGCACAAAACGACTTAAAACAGCACAAAACGGCACAAAATAGCACAAAATGGCACAAAACGGCAAAAAGTAGCACAAAACGGCACAAAACGAAACAAAGTAGGACAAAACGGCACAAACCGTCACAAAACAGCACAAAACAGCACAAAACAGCACAATATAGCATAAAACGGCACAAAACGACACAAAACGGCACAAAACGGCACAAAACGGAACATAACGAAACAAAACGGCACAAAACGGAACAAAACGGAACAAGCACAAAACGAAACAAAACAGAGCAAAACGAACAAAACGAAACAAAACGGAAAAAAAAACGAAATAAAACATAAGAAACAAAACGAAACAAAACGAAATGAAACTAAACAAAACTAAACAAAACTAGCCAATAAATAGCCAGATACTTTTTAGTTTTTTTTTTAATGGTGTCCAAAAGAAATTATGACGGGTGTATTATACATATACTAACTAGTCCAGGCAGTTAATCTTTAGTAAAGTATCTAGCAGTATCACGTAAATCGTGATCGATGTAACTTTTCTTTTCACAAGGGCCCTTCAACGCGGATAGAAAATACTAATAAAAATCATAAAATATCTTGAAAGAATGCTTAGAATTTGCACAGTCCCGGCCCAAGTCAAATAGTGCCCGAAGCAGCACGAAATTTCACGCAAGTGCAATTAAATGGAGAAATGTTGTTTTTCATTATTCGCAATAAATCAGAAATCGGAACTAAATTGTTGACTGGGCCAAGAACCAAAAGACGCCCGGCTGCATAAATTTAGACGTCTTTTGAAATATGTTGAGGAGATAACACACATATATACTATAAAGCTTTGTTCTTCTCTGTCGTTTTCAAGATTTTGCTGTTCTATTAGCGTAAAAAGTATCTACAGCGCTCGCTATACCGCCAAATCTTCGGTCATGGTCTCCATATAAATAAATAACTATCAGTGTTCTACACATCTGAATTTGAACAGAACACAATGGCATGAAGGCAGATGAACACTTTAGGTTTCAGCAAATTATTGCCCGTACTGCTCAAATTGCGCTTGCATAAGCAACCGGGCCTGTTTTTTACAAGATGTTATTGTAAAAAATAAACGGGATCTTTATTTTTCTTAACGGCGTGGGTCTGGCCTCTCCGATAGGAGCGCCAATAAAGGCCCAAACGGCTCATGCTGCTACTAAACGATCGGAACGAAATTTATACCAAGAAAATCCCAATTTTCAAAGGAACATTCAAATGATTTCTTGTTATTACTTTTATTATATCCCATACCTGTAGGCGGCTTTCCCTAAAAATCGCAACGCTTTACAAATTAAAATATCGTTTTTCTTTTCTAATAAACACAATTTTATTTTCGCATTTCAAGTCACGCTATTCCTCAGAATTTCGAGCTCATTAATGATTTTACGTATTTAGCGTTATTAAATAAATAATATTTGTGCTTTGACGGAACTGATGAAATTTATTTATTATGCATTAGATGACGTATACCGGGCGTGTCTCGGAAGCTTATAAACGGTTTGGGGTAAAGTTTTGAGGTTTATAAACTCTGTGAAACTCGTGGAAATAATATAATATGTTTGTTTCACTTGATCGTGTCATGTCTTTATCGGACGTTTATCGGACCAGTCTACTTCGATGACCGCCGCCTAACCAGTCAGTAGCGTTTTCTACATCACAGTGACTTTATAACCAGTTCGAACCATTTAGGAATGGGCGGTTTCAGATCGTTTTTAGAATCAATAATAATAAGTGAAAATATTAATTTCACATTTTTGAAACGATGATAAAAATTTTCCACATATTTTTAACGGTACTCCCATACTAATTTTTATCCACCTTTCACACAGGAAATACTTCAAGCTAAAAAAAATCGGACATGACGAATTTTTTTTCTAATAATTGTGAAGTAATTAAATATTGATTTGATGCCTTTGTATTTGAAATATTGTCTTCTGTACATTAAGACAAATAGAATAAAAAATATTGCAATTATTCGTGGTAATATGTACATACACATAAGTTACCTTAAAGTTGTACACAAATAAAAGTTTACAGTTTTCACAGCAATTGTCAGATACCGTGCACAACGTTTGCTTTTTATTTTTTCAACCAAAACACATTGATTTAACGAATCATTTCTATGCTCCCTGTCTTCGCGTCTGCTACAATTTTATTATGCTCTTCAATTATGCAAATATCTTGTCTTCAGTTTTATTCGTTTCATTAACTTTGTATTTTGGCAGATGGAGTACAACAATAGTGTACAAGAACCTAAGCCATTGATACAAACAATACAGGATGAAAAATAATATAGAGTGAACGTGTAAAAATGTATAACTCATTATATTAAATTTGATTAAACAGCGACAAAAGACGTCAACGACATTTTAGAAATCAATAGCCCGATGAATAGGATACTCGGCTAGCAGTCTGACACTTTTCGTGCTATAAGGAACTTGAGTGAAAAATATTATGCTTTAAAAAACTTGTATCCATATAGATCAACAAACGCCGTTACTGAATAATTATACGTAGAATTAATAAATCGTAATTTAAAAACAATTAAAACCGAAAAAATAATTAAACGTCCCTCGATTGGTTGGCGGTTTCTGACAGAACTAACACCGCTACTTCACGGCTGGATCGGCACGTGCATTAAAATTCAGACAATTTTGTGCAAAGTTAAGTTATTTTAACAATTTGGTTAGTATGGTAAATCTTCTGCGAGTGTATAAGTTATTTCAAAATAAGTAATTTTTTGAAAATCTTGTCAAATATTTAAATTGGGATTTGTTGATTTCATACCGACCCGAGTGGGATTGACCTTACTGTCAACAAAACCGAAGTACGGATGACGTCACAAGTACTCCGTCATATTTCGACAGTTTTTACGAAACAATGAAACATTGATAATTATTTTAACTACGATATCGACGTTTATAAAAATAAATATATAATGGTATTTAAGTTAAAGCTTGTATTTTATTTATCCAAAATGTTCGTGGGACGCGCGAAATGGACTCGCGGGCCGCGTGTTGCTCACCATTGCTTTACACATTGCAGATGCGACATGACAGACAATACGGTCATTATTGATATTGTCAGTGCAATCTTGTGAATTTTATGTCGGTTTTTTAAGATCTGAAATAATGTTATTACATCCCCCTCTGACGCAACATCAGCTAGAGGCGAGTAGACCATCGTGATTTTAAACGGACATCATTATTTAAATATTTTTTATGTTCGTATTTCAAAATTTTAATTCTGAAACATCGTTTATCATTTTTTCTCATCCCTTAGTATATTGCAAGATGCAAACGGAATGTAGGGAACCTTGTTTGAAATTTTAATTAAATTAAAATCAAGGAATGAATAAGGTTGTACAAATATTTTTTTGGTATTTCGATCATTTTTAAGGACTTTCCAAGTGGGTCATATTCTACAAAATTAATTATATTACAAACCTAGTGAGTAACGTTAAAACCTCCTAAATAACCTCCGTGGTCTAAGATTCTCAGTTAAGAATCAATAAAGTACGAATTAATACGAGTTATTTCACATTTATGCAAACATACATGGTACCTATATTTAATGAAATTATACATGGTATATTTAATGCTTTTGTATCGGGAGTAGTAGATACCACCCTGTTGAAAAACCACCACCAAGACAGAATCTTAAAATTGCTAGAAATGCCTTTAGCCGTGTTTGGTGACTAGATCCGGATAGCCAGGTAGGTCATTTCAAACCTTTGTCTCCCCCATATCCTCCCGTTTCCATCACCCAATATTTGAATGCGTTTGGCTCCATAAGTCCGGCGAAAAATGCTTTAGAAGTTCAAACACAAGCCTTGCAATTCTGCCAATAAGAATGCCACTTTATGGTGATTTTATTATTGATTCCACTTCAGAACCTTTAT
Source organism: Hesperophylax magnus (assembly GCA_026573805.1). Taxonomy (NCBI): domain Eukaryota; kingdom Metazoa; phylum Arthropoda; class Insecta; order Trichoptera; family Limnephilidae; genus Hesperophylax; species Hesperophylax magnus. The sequence goes on from JAIUSX010000084.1 coordinate 15,745,088, forward strand.
CTTAGTATGCAATCTAAATACAAGTGCGTTTGTCACCATAGACCCTGAGAAAACAGCTTTAGAAGTTCAAACACAAGCCTTGCAATTATGGCAATAAATATGCCGTTTTATGGAAATTGTATTATTTATTCCACCTCAAAACCGTCATCTGAGTAAGTATCCAATATTTATACAGGGTGTACCGGGGTAAAGGGCAGTAATTTTGGGGGGTGATTCTACATGATTTAAGGTAGTTTCTAGGTAAAAAAGTAGAATTGTTTTTTATGGAAAAATAAATTAAATTCTATGGAAAAAATATTTTAGTATGGGTAAAAAGTTGGAATGTCGAAAAAAAGTTATTTATCTTTATAACTTCACATGTTCACTTTACCCCCAGACACCCTGTATAGTATTATTTATGTCATATAATATTATCCGAAACATACCTACTTATTGGGGTGCCATAGTCCCAATGACTTCGGACAATCGGTAGCAAAGTTGAAAAAAATATCTTTATTCTTTTGATGGAAATCTAATAATATCTCCGTGGATTCACTATGGGAGAAGTGAAAATAACAGCCTTTTTATTAATATAGCTTTCGTATCTAGATTTCCCCGTTTAGAATGGCTAACCCACACAATCCAGATATGGAGTTTGCCACTAGGTATTACCAGTGTACCATTGTTACTAACATGATGAACAATAATTTAAAGGACTTGTCCCCCTGATTATGTTTACTGGTTTACAATTCCTCCCAACAGCCACGAGCCAGTGAAACAATGGCATCCCCAATAAGGAACTAAAATCATTTTAATTTATTTAAAAAAAATGTTCATCGTCCAACTTAAATACCAGTAATTTAATTTACAAACGTCGATTTCAAAATTAAAACAATTTTTCACTGCCCGCATTTGTGGGGTACGCGTGACGTCATACGTACCTCGGTTTTGTCGGTTGCAAATCTTACTTGAATGAATTATTTTGAAATAATTGGTAAACCGCTGTCGTAATTTGTAGTCATAATAATTTGTAAATCGCAATTGAGGATGCCATAGTCTTACTGGCTCCAGACGGTTGGGAGCAGTTGAGACTCAGAAAAATATTGTTGAAGTTCTCATCTAATCAAGTTCAATTAATATTTCAGTTCTTAGTGAACCGACTGGCCCACAGTGATATTTTAACTTGAATTTTAACTATGAAATTTGATGAAATGTTCAAATTCTGTTAATTTTAATTTGTTGAATATGTTCCCAATACAGGATATTCTAGCGAGACAGGCGTAGTAGATCACCCATATAATAATATTTATACATATGAAGAAAAAAAAAGTTGCTAATAACGTTCGTGTGGTGAAATAAAGCAGTTAATGTTGGAACGGTGATCTCAAAGTTGCATTGCTTTGTTTATTCGAAATATTTAGGTCAGCAAAACTGTTCTCGGTTAGCAACGTTTTTTCCATCATGAGCTTTTAAGCTTTTAAATATCCATTCAATAAATAGTTCAAATCGATATTTTGTTGGTGAGAACTTTGAACAAGTAACACACTCCGGCTTGGCGTAATTTGCACAAATTTAGGACAGCGCAACTATTTTTCATTTCGTAACGTGTTTTCCATCATACGATATGAAGCTTTGAAATATTATAAATTAAAATAAGTACAAGAGTGCTTATATATGTATCTACATTATATCCAGTACAGAGTGGTAGATACTCTCAGTATCGCCTTGGCTAAAGATAACCATCTTCTTCCCTCATCCTTCATTCTCACAACAATAAAGTTTTGGAGCAGTTGGTCTCTTCTGCGGTAAAAATGTTTATTACTCATTTTTCAATAAAAATATCATTCTGGTTTGGCATCCTTTTCACTTTTATACTCTTCCATCACAACACGAACGCGTTTCGCGATGTTTATCAAGCTGGTGATTCTATGTTTTCAGACCGTTTAAATATTTAAATACATTCTTGAATGAGAACGTGCCAGTATGAACATAATCTTACTGACATATTTTATTGTTTGTTGTCTATGCCATTTGACTAGTTTTGTCTATGTTATTTACACACGATACATGATAATAAACGTAAATGCTGGTAAAATATGCATTTCTCATATACAAATTTAGTATGTGTACAAATAATGGCGTGAATTTGCAGATAGGATAGAATTTCACGTAGTTGCGTTTTGGTAAAGGTTATTCATAACAAGTCCCTAGTAGTATTATCGTATCTACATCTTAGAAGAAATATGTGACTATTAAACGTATTCTTAATACAATGAGTTAGTTATAGTTACGTACGTAAATAGTGGTGTTTAAAAATAGACGCAAATAAATTTACGGATTTTGTCTGGCGAGATTTAATTTGAAACTAGCTGACATGTACCCGACGTTGCTGAGAGTTATCCTAATTCGTAAGACCTGCAATCCGGCTTTTAACCGGATTTTTGCTAATTTATTAAGAGATTCTTAATAAATTAGCAAAATTCATTTTTCTTCCTGTGGAGAATAAAAGCAACTGTTAAATCATACAAGGTGCAGTATTTAAGATTATAAGAATCTACTCCACAAGCTTAAATGATTTAATAAAACAATTTTTACGTGAAATGACATGCCAGGTACTGTTTGTACATAATTAGATATAATTATAACATGGCATTTATATAGCGCAGTTTAGTGTCATTTCACTTCGAGTGCTCTTAGAACCTAAGAAGTCAAATTGAATGGGTTATGAGAACAGTCCATATATCAATTGAGTATGTATGTACACTCAGCAAGATGTAAGTTTCAAGTCATAATTGTGTCGAGTTTCTGGCCAACCCCGAAGTGAAACGGATCTCTTATCATTTGCGTTCGGCGATGTTGGGCTCTTCACTTGCAGAAACCAATTAATTTAACTTTTTTCAAATACTGCTATGTTGCTTAAGAAACCCTTCAATCATCGTAATTTCGTCAACCTCAAACCCAGTGGGATTAATATCTAGTTTGAAAATCTTTTGATGATCATTTTTTGTGAACCTCGTTCTATGCTTACCACCTAAACAGCCACTATTTTTCTCAAGGCCTCCGTTGTGGAATTAATGTAAAAAACGTAAATATTTAACATGTATTTATTAAAAAATGCGAAAATATTAGTGTTATTATGCGTACCTATATATCTAGAAACAACAATAAAATACCGTTTTCTGTCGTCTGACTTCAAACGAACCGTTAGCTTTCTTACTTGCAATTAGTCTTGAGAATTACAAAAAAACAGTGTCAAAATTCTGTCACCTCTCATTTAATAGGCTAAATTCCTTGGGCCATAGGCGTTTGTTGTTTTTTGGCACCTCTTTAGAATGCCGACCTGCTGTCTGCAGTGTGTCACCTGTCGCGATGTATCTTCAAGCCTACACAGGTTTAAAATGATTAATTATGTCCGATAACACCTGAATCGCAATAGTAATTACATTGAGGATAAGATTATCTTGTTTAGCTAAAATTAATAACATATTCGTATTCAACGATTTTTCTAGTTTATAAAAATTACAATACGATACAATTAAGTTATGGGTGATAACTACAGGGTTTTCCAATAAGAGGTGTTATTTTAAATAGCCTGCTATTTCGGTAGATGTTGCTTTTGAAGCTGTCATTTTGTGACATTTGACAAGTAAAAACTACGTCATTAATAAAAATGGAACGATACACGCTTCAACAATGCATTTAAATTATTAAAATTCACTTGAGTGAATCAAATGCAAATCATCTTGAGTGATGAGGCCCATTTCCACCTCGGTGGCTTCATCAACAAGCAAAATTGTCACATCTGGGGCTCGGAAAACCCAAGAGTTATTGTTGAAAAACCTCTCTATCTTCAACGTGTGACTCTTTGGTGCGGTTTATGGTCCGGCGGAGTCATTGGACCTTACTTTTTTGAAAATGAGGCTGGAGCAACAGTTACGGTGAATGGATTGCGCTATCGAGAGATGATTAATGATTTTTTATGGCCGGAGTTGGATGGTATTGATCTGGACAACGTTTACTTTCAACGAGATGGTGCTACGTGCCACACAAGCAACGAAACCATTGATCTTTTACGAGAAAAGTTTCAAAATAACACCTCTTATTGGAAAACCCTGTACTATATTACTGTAGTTATAACCGATCGATAGCGACTGCTGACTCAATATTAGAGCAATGGTTCTTAGTATTGTCTGAAATTTTATTTTTCTGGTTTTATCGTTTACCTACATATGTATTCGAGCGAGTTCGAATCCTTATTCGATTATATCGGAATTTAAAGCTTCGATTATGCCCACCGCTAGCGTACAAAGCAATCGGATTTGATATGTAGAATTTAGTATTCTTCGCCCGCAGTAATCAAAGCACATGAGGGAGTATAACGGCCGCTTATTATCATCGTGCTATAAAATATTATTTTATTTTATTGCAAGTGAAAATTGATTCAGATTAGAATCTTTATTTGATATTATAAAGTGTAATGAAGTATGTCTGACTGTATGAAAGAGACAGCGTGATTAGCCATCATTATTATAGGAGATCATATAGAGTAATAAACAAAGTATTATACAAAGAGGAACCAGTCCGTTACAAAGTGACTAGCCAAAAGTCACCACAAATTGGTGTAGTCAGCAGATTAAACATTTAATAACTTTATTAAACTTTCTTTTTCTTTTCATTAGCACTCATGTAATTTTAAAGCGTGAAACTTGTAAACGATTGAGCTAATTTTGGAACTTTCATGCTTTGAAGAATGTTTCCAATTAACGTCGATACGCCGAAATATTTCAATAATTTATCAAAACCAAAATAAAGTTGGCTTTCTTGGAATATTCTAACTTCCTCCCTTCAAGTAGGTTTATTGACCAATTTCGCCGAAATGTAGCGATGCCGTGTTAGCCTAGTATGAAGACGGCATTGTTTTATTCAAATAGAAGTTATATAAGGCTTTTGCCTCGAAAGCTCAACAGTAAAGGACGTATAAAATAATATGGTTTAATATTACGCAAACTGACGAAATCTGTGATAAGAGATTTATTTTTATTTTTTTGCTACTTGCATTCTTTGAGCTTCGGTTGTAAGTCTCAATAAACATTGTATGAAACTAGAGAAAGATTAATTCTATAATTCGAATTGGTAATCATATATGAGACTGTAAAAACACAGTTTTTAGGAGGTTAAAAACATTAAATAACTTTAATTTATTCTTTAGATCAGACCGTTTTAACGTCAATAACTGCATCGCCAGACTAGTCGATTAGTTAATTTTTTTTTTATTTATTTAAAGAAAGCAAGACAAAAATACATATTTACAGTAAATAATAAAATAAATTACAGAAAAAAAAACAGAACAAACCAGTTTGTCGATGGCAACTTTTCACATAAAAAATATCAAAAAGATAAAAACTTATTTTACTTAATGACAACAGTGATAACAATAAAAATAACAATGTGTTTTAAAAATATAAAAACATATACACAACAGTGATAGTATCTACCAATAGTTTGTATTAGACTCTAATACAAATTATTTCTTTCAGCGAGCTAATTTTTCAACATAATATTTGTTTTTACATTTGTACATTTTTTTTATTTCAACAGGTAACATATTTAAGCAACTAGGTATCATGTAGTCCAGTGTTCTTTGTCCATATTTGTTTAAATGCTTAGGTACAATTAGTCCTTCATTTAACGTAAAACGAGTATTGTAAGTGTTGTCCAGTCTATTTATGTATATAGGGCTATTTATATGCTGAAATATAATTTTATACCACAGAATTGATCTTACTGAGAAAATTTTAAGATTCTGATAAAGGTATGGAACATTATGCCTTTGTTCGTATAAACTTTTATGAGCTAATAATTTAACTAGTGAATTTTGAACTGATTGGACGTGGTTTATATTTGTTTTACATGAAAGTCCCCAAGCTGTGATTCCATACCTTATAATAGATTCAGCTAGTGATAAATAAATCATTCTAAGTGTACGTATTGGAACATAGAATTTTAATTGATATAATCTATTAACAATAGATCTCAGACGTTCACAGACTTTATTTATTTGTAAGTCCCATTTGAAAAAACAATCAATAATAATACCTAAATGTACATACTCTGTGACCAGTTCAATATTTTCACATGTACATATTGCAGGAATACCAACATGTAAGCAATTTGAAGTGTGTGTCTTTATTTCAGGTGTAATAATATTTGCCTTAGCATTGGGTGATCTAATATGTATCAATTTAGTTTTTTTGGCATTTATAATTAAACCAGAGTCGTGACACCATTTCAAAAGTTCAATGTAATCTTTTTGTAATAGTTCAATACATAATTGCAAATCACTGCGAGAAATCACCAATGCAGTATCGTCCGCATATACAAAGTGTTTTACATGTGTAAAAATGTACTTAATAAAAGATACATAAATATTATATAAAAATAGTTAGGGTGGGTTAGGGTGGGTTGTTTCACAAAATTTTCAACAATTCCGTAATTGTAAAAAGCATTCACTTTGTGGCTCATCATAATTTATAATAAAAACACATAAATTTGTTTTTGACCACGATAGTTTTATTTTCACTCTGGATCTTCCGAAACCGGTAGAGTGAAAATAAAACTATCGTGGTCAAAAACAAATTTATGTGTTTTTATTATAAATTTTAACAATTCATTCAAATTTCAAAGTTAATTTTAAAATGTCGTGAGAGTTCTATCCAAGTTCTGTTATTAATTCAGTTCTATGAAACAACTGTCCCATAATGATATAAAAACAAAACTAAAATAGAACTTTCACAGAACTTGAAAATCGACGTTGAAATTTTGTGAATTGTTTTAATTCTGTGAAACAACTCGACCTTAGACTGTTCCTTGACTTTTAGAATTTTATGTCGATGTTAGTTATACCCGGCTTCGGTTATTTATTTTTGAAAACAAATTACAAACAATATTGAACGTACCTACATGAAAGAATGTGAAGATTTAAAACAGTAACTTGAACATTTCAAAGCTCTTTAGCTCATGATAGAAATAAGTTTACAGCTTTAAGAAGACGCCAAAGCGCTTATTTGAGAATTTATTTAATGTCCATGGTATAAATATACCATAAACAATAATTGCATATCACAGTATATAAGCATCAGCAAATTACTTGAAAAAAATAAATAAATAACACTTACCTGTGGCATTTGTCCGTAAAATGACGACGAAGCATAAAATTAACTGTGGAATTTGTTCGTAAAATGTCGACGCAGTATAAAATTAACTGTTGCATTTGTTCGTAAAATGACGACGCAGTATAAAATTAACTGTTGCATTTGTTCGTAAAATGACGACTAAGTATAAACATAATACAAGCTTTAGAAGGATATAAAAGTATGAGATACAGGTACATACAAATAATTAGACTTAGGGTTGATTAATATTGTTTGAAAAAATATGACAGTATATATAGCCTTCATGTATCTAACTTTCGTGCACTTAAATAGATTTTGCGTATCTATTACTTCACGTAATGTAGGTAAAAGCCAGTCCTCAGGCGAGGCTCAGTTCTGATATTGTTATATTTAAACATGATTTTGGAACGAGTAACTATCGTATCTATATGAAATTAATGAGGTTAATTAAATCAGGCCTGTCTATAATACCATTTACAATTTGGAACATAAATATTAAGTCGGATATATTTCTTCGATCTAAGAGTTTTAATAAATTTATTTTTTCATCAAGTAGTCTTAGAAATGTTGGATTTTTTCGATTGAGTCTTTTTGTATTTTAAAAGATTTAAAGACATTTCACGTAAAAATAATTTGATGATTTTACATGCAGTGATTTCTACTCTTCGCTTAGTAAAGTTAAGTTTGTCATTTTATACCCAAATAGTATCTACCTTCTTTATTAAAGTTGTATTGTGAGACTTCAATATTATTATGATCACGCAGCAGAAGTTTATCAACTGTGAGATCTCCGCCGGTCGGGATTCTCAATGTAAGTATTTCTCAAGTCGTTGCAGAACAAGAATAATTCTTTATTCAGCACGTATTGTTAAGAAATAAGTTATTTATTGCATTCGAGTGCGTGAAATTCTAAATAAGTTTACTTTACCAAATTCTCGCTTACCACCTACTCCACCGTGAAGTTATCACGCGTTAAAATATATTGAATTTGAAAAATTTAAAAGCGAATTAAAGTGCTACTTTCTTCGAAAATTTAAATACGTGATAATTTTTTTTAAATGAAATATTATTAATAATTACGAGCAATAATTAGTCGCCTGTAATATAAATACAGATTGAAAATATCTCCCGAGTAAAAATATATACATTATACATGTGATATTATATACACCATTTATTGGATAACTAACACCTCTGCCATAGGTAATCGCAAATGCTTCACTAAGTTTGATGACTTACCAAGGGTGCCTGGGTTCACGTGGTGAGGTTTGTCCAGGATTTTATGATGGGTGCGTCTACCCTCCAGCTGCCTGACAGGCTATATTGCAAGAGACTGATTGAGGGAGACCTTATGACCTCTCCAGCAGGACTTTCTAGGAACATCGCCTTTCACCGCCATGGGAGGATGGATTCATACGTCCGTTACTATTGGACACACTGAACTTCAGATTCTTACACAACTTCCAGAACTTCCTTTCCTAAAAAGGCCCTTCAAACCCCAAAGATGACATAGGTCCTGAGAGGAATTATTTTCTTCAGGTCCTCATCTGTGAAGCTAATGTAAAAAATGTATTGTTTTATTTATAATTTATTTAAATTGTATCATATGAAAATGTTTAACCTCACTAGGACAACCTTGTGTTGAGTTTAATAATTTTACAAAATAATAAAGATAACACAAAAATTATATATTGAGAGAACAATATATAACATTAATGTATCTACAAATTGGGTACCTACTAAGAAAATTCCACCCAATTCATTGTAATATAATGTAGTAAACATGTAGGGTGTGTTGTTGTTTTATTGTAAAAAAAACATAATTAACTAATAATTTAAAAAGGACCGAGATGAAAAGAACAAATTATTATTATTTATTTGCAATATTATAACTAGTTTGTCATTTTAAAAATCAAATACAACATAGATTAAAGATTTTAAAAATCAACCCTAAAAATAAAAGTTTTTTTAACTATAGTACATTTATTTTTAATTTGCGTCATCTCTTGAGCCGGCTAGTAGACAATCTCAAAGATTTATTTTTTTGGTTTGTTGAGGATTGAACCTTTCTCCCCAGGGACTGGCTCTAAAACTGCTGTAAACTTTTAAATTGTCTTTTATAACTTTTTTTGTCTTTATTCTGGATTGCACATTTTTCCCAGTAATTGGAGTCAACACCGCTAACACCTAAGACAAATTCTAATTGGATAGTACCGACATTTATTTCGTATTTTAACTGCTGTAAATTTTTAAATATAATGTAATCCAATTTCAGAAAAATGTGTTTATTCATTGTCATCGACAACAAGTCTATCTGCCGAAATTCAACTCGATCTGATGTGGAAGTGGATTAAATTCCATTTCCACTATTCCATTTCATTCATTCATTCATTCATTTAACCAAGGTAACTAAATTTAAATTCAAATAGGTGTACTCAAAACGAAAACTTAAGAGTTCTCTGTTTTTCTATATCTTGATTGTGTCATCCAGCCTTTCATCTCATACTACAGAAAAATACAACAGTAAATGCTATTTTTCACTGTGTTGTAAGGTATTCCAGCTACTAACTCATTGCGAATTAAACGATCACTAAAATTTCATATAAAATGACATAAAAAACTTCCAATAAGTTCTCTTAAGAATCCACTTATTTCCATCTACGAGTGAGTCCAACCTGTTTGTCCTTAATCTTGACCATAGAACGCTTTTGCTATAGGCGGGCGTTTGTCGGATTCCAGTCCTTTTTGGGGTAACGACCAGCCTGACTCGATGATACATATTCATAAGCTCCTGTTCTGTGGCTTTTTTGTGCAACCGGTCTTTGGATGTGCCCATAAGATATACTTCGGTTCATTAGAGTTTTTTTTTTGTCAAAGCTTTATTGGAATGCAAATCTTGCTCTGAGATTGTGTTATTAGATCAGATACAAAAAATCTCAAGAGCATTAATTCGGAGGAGTAATAAGGTTCATGTATTAAAAATCACCGCAACTAAAACATTGCGCATTTTAAAAGGTAACTTTATCCCTTTTACATTATGGCGTTTTGCTCCATTTTTTCAGTTAATGGATGTTTCAAAGGGCTGAATCAAATCATGAAAATAACGTTCCGAATACTTCGCTGATAAAAAAATATTTTCGTCGACTATATGTTAATGTCAGCTTCTAGAGGGTTGGAGCTGGCAACACGGTATCGCATCTTCTTACATAAGCACATATTTCACCACAATCTTAGATTACACATCTGCCCTGATGATGGGCTCTGCAATGCTGTCCAAAACGTTAGCAATTAAGTCATGATAAAAGAACGAGGTGGCGAAACACGGCATAATACCTCAAAAAACAAATTATATAATATTTAAGATAATTTAGTTTTTGTTCAAATAATTTCGTTTTTGCACTGGTAGAGATTACTAAACTCAAAATCACATTAAGATTAACTGAGATAATAAAAAAAACTCATTTATAAAATTGTCAATCAAAGTCAAACTCATTTATAATATTATATACACAAAAAATGCCTGAATGGGTGTTAAAGCGTTTTTGACGAGAGCCAAGACAAATATGTCATCATAATGCAGAACAAAACAACGTACAACAAGGGTGACATTTTTTGTCTGTTCTCAATTCTTTTATTGTGTTTTCATTCGGCAGTTTTTTGTAGTAAACTTCCTTTCTACGAGTATTCTGTGGTATTTAGTATTTGGTACATTCCATAGATTTCTTGAGGGGTTATTTTCAGCTTGCAACGATGTGTTTGATTAACGAGGGAACATTCTCAAGTCAGATGAGATTTTTCGAATGATGCTAAGATGTTTTTTGAATTTGTTTTGCTTTGTGGCGTACTAACAGTAGTTGAATAGTTTAAAAACACATGTTTGTATGTCAAATAAAAAAAAACTATGACTTGCGGATGCTTTGGTCGATCCTGTGAAGTGTGTTTGATCAAATTTGTTACCTACATATTACTAATATCCTTGGAGTCAGGGCGCGTTTTGATTTAAACACAACGCAAAACGTGATTCCGTTGGAGAAATAGAATGTTTCAGTTTTTGTTCTGCCAATATTTCAATGGAAGGTTCTCCAAAGATTTTGCGTCGTTCATTCCTTCAGCACCGGTAAATGTTGATTTCAAATAAGTCCTGATAAATTTTCTTTTGTTTCAGGTATGGATCATCTTTTTCAAATCAAACTACACTTATTATGGCCAGTTTATTTTGGTAAGTGAAACTTTCTTATAGTATTAGTGGAAAATTATTATTAGACGGAGTTTAAACAAGAATCTTTACCAAAATTGCCAAAGAATAATCTACTTATGTCACTGTAACTCGTCAATATAAAATATCATCAGTTTATGATTTGCTTACCTAGTAGTACTTACATTGCTTTTTATATATAATGTATTTTTTAAATTATGTACTTCTTCAAATCTTTTAACTTCTGTACTCCTTATATTATTTTATGTCGTATACTTATTTATTCTTTTCAATTCTTATATATTTGATACTTGATATATTCTTTTAAATTATTTTAATGTACTTTTATGTAAGCATTGTAATTAGCAAATATTACTCTCAATACTAGTGATTGACTTAATTACTTACTCTCAATACTAGTGATTGATTTTTTTTTCTAAATTATATACTGCTTATATTCTTTTATTTTCTATGCCAGTTACTTATTTTCTTTTATATTTTTTACTTAGTCCATTTCGTTGAAATATTTATTTTATTTTCTTTAGTTTCTACTATATTTCATATTTGATACAGTCTTTTAAATTATTTTTAATGTACCTGCTATATAATCGACCACCGTAACACGGGCATATGCGTAGCATGGTGGTCGAAAAATTATCAATGACTGAAATAAAAATGCACTGAATAAGGAAAAAAAATATACATACCTTTATTTGATTACTAATATAATAATATATTCGTACTATGCGAAACCAATACCGAACCAATACCGTAACAATAATGTTGTGATTCTCTGATCACAGTACTTTAAATTTTGGTTTTTATTTTTCACTGAACTTTAAATTTAAATTTTTAATGCATTTATTTTTATTTTTGTTATTTGTTTTTGGGGTGTTATGCCGTGTTGCGCTAACTCCTTCTTTAGCCAACGTTTCGGACAGCATTGCAGTGTCCATCATCAGGGCAGATGTGTTATTTGTTGCAGTGTCCATCATCAGGGCAAATGTGTTATTTAACAAATAACACATCTGCCCTGATGATGGACACTGCAATGCTGTCCGAAACGTTGGCTAAAGAAGGAGTTAGCGCAACACGGCATAACACCCCAAAAACAAATAACAAAAATACTTTTGGCCGTGAAAATCTTAAATCATTTATTTTTAATTCATTTATTTATGTATGTATATTTCTTTCTCATGTTAAATTGTACTGCCTTTATGTATATATGTAAAAGCTCTCTGGGCGTAAAATATAGTAAATAAATAAATATTATCATGCCAAATGCGTGTCCAACATTCGTACCAGGTATTTAATTATTAATATCTAAGGTAATTCTAAATATATCTCACGTCGCTATTTCAGTTCTGCCGGTTTCTAAAATTAACGATCTTTGCAAAGTTTTGGACAGCGTTACAAAGTCCATCATTAGGGCAAAAGTGCTGTTTCGTGTGCTCAACCTGTCGGCTGTGAATAATTTACCGCCATTTTATTTACTCGCTCCTTTAGCATCACCAATGATCAAAATCTATTATTGGAAAACCTTATCTACTAAAAATTACATCTGTTTAGTGGGAAATATTTTGATTATTTCATCGGTTTGCTAAATATTGATTTGTTTTAATCACTCTGCCACCTGAATTATAAAAATCAAAACTAGAATTATTCATTTTAAGACAAGCAGAGTTCCGTGAAAAATCACGGGATTGTCTGTATTCTTGAAACATTTGTTACCAACTTTGAAAATGACTATTAAAATAATATATTTTAGCCAGGTACTTTTTCGAATGTCTGAATTCTTCAAGAATCATTTCCAATTTGAATATGACACTTTATCTATTTTTTTACCTCAGCTCTACACAGGAGGCCCTGAGGAAAAAAATGGCCTATGCCATCTTTGGGGATGCTGTGTGGAGGGTCTTTTTAGGGAAAGGAAGGAGAGAAAGTTCTTGGAAGCAAAAAGGTATGAGGGGTGTGTAGGAATCTGGTGGTCAGTGTCCAGGAGTGACGGAGTACGAAACCATCTTACCCACTGCGGTGCAAGACGATGGATCGAGAGAGAGTCCGGCTGGAGAAGGTCCGGTCAAAAGGTCTCCCTCAACCAGTCTCTCCCGATCCAACTCGCCACGCAGTAGGTTGACAAACGCTTCCGTTTCGATCGAAAAACCTCAGGGATACACCATGTTAATATACAAATAAACTAATCTTTTCATGGCCCCGCATTGCTGATTTCTACTTATTTATAACATGTAGGTTATTTTTTAAGATAATATCTATATATTTGTAAAGCCTAAACGGTAGTTATATGAAATTCCCTCATTAGAAAAAAATCGCAAAATAAGCTCCGAAAATTAATAAGAACTCTTTAAAATAGAGAAAATATCTGTCGACAAATGTCTAATTTCGCATTTAAAGAAGTACTGTAAATTTTTTCACACCTATATGTTAAATAACAGACACAGATGTGTTTTTCACAATTTTAGGAGCACAATTTGTGATTTTTTTCTATAGCGGAAATTTCATATAATTTATAATTCAGCTCGGCAAATGTATGGATATTATTTAAAAAAATTACATTTATTATTTGAATATATTGTCTAAAAACAGAGTTTTCAAAGATTCAAGGGAAATACGTTATAAATCCCTTAAATTAGATTTTTCGTTAAATACGAATGATATTAAAATTATAAAAATAAATTCGAAAATATGACCCCGTGATTAATCTACAATGATCATCATTTTTTTAAATTTCAGACAATTTTAAATTTTCTTTCGTAATTTATATTAAACATACGTATAATTCTATTACAATCCACATGACATAGCTTTCATAACTTTGAATATTTAACACACAATACATTTTATAGTCCTTGCCTAAAATGACTCTTGAAACCTTCAAGGCCAATGCTGAAAACGTCAAGAGACCTAACGATTTCATTTAGCAGCACCATACCTATTGTCATGCTATTCTGGGCCAGAACGTCCAGACCTTGGCGGTTGTTGTTCGGCAAAAATAATTTATACTATTAAACTGTCAATAAAATAATGTATTACTTTAAATACTGTTACTGTAATCATGTTGCTTCGTTCTAGTGCAGTACCTTCTCGTAACATAAAACAGTAGCCCATCTTTACTTAACTCATCTCATCCCATCGAGAAATGGAACCATAATATCATTAATTAATTTGACAGAGTAAAAAGGGCCGGTCCACATTCCCAGATGTTACGTACGTCATTTCGTTGTCAGTTCTCCATTCATATCTGTCCCGCTGTGTATTATCTGTTGTTTGGTCCATGATCCGTCTTTGTTCTCGAAAAGACACAGAACACCAAACTCAAAGAACGGTTATTAGTTTTCTATGTTATTTAGTTGACAGCTGTATGAAAATTTTCTTCCTTTCTATGTGAGTTTATGCTTCCAAATATCCGGGACCTACGGCATCCCCAGTTCCATGAGGAAACTTTTTTGGTTTTTTCAACATAATTAGTGTTTATTTTTTGTGAACACAACTAGTCTTTATTTTGGGTACAATCTATTTGCAAGTATGAGACGTATTTATAGCACTTCAACAATAAGTAAGACAGTGTAACTTTAACAATTGAGGTTCACATGGGTTCACTGAGGAAACAGGTTACACCTGTATCATTCCTCCCGAAACCCGAAAGGGTTTTCCAATAGGAGGTGTTATTTTGGTATTCAATCGTAAAAGATCAGTAGTTTTCTTGTTTGTGTGGCACGTAGCTCCGTCTCGTTGAAAGTAAACGTTGTCTAGATTAATACCATCCAATTTCGGCAATAAAAAAATCATTAATCATCTCTCGATAGCGCAATCCATTCACCGTAACTGTTGCTCCAGCCTCATTTTCGAAAAAGTAAGTTCCAATGACTCCGCCGGATCATAAACTGCACCAAACACACGTTGAGGATAGAGAAGCTTTTCAACAATAACTCTTGGGTTTTTCGAGCCCCAGATGCCACAATTTTGCTTGTTGACGAAGCCACCGAGGTGGAAATGGGCCTCATCACTCAAGATGATTTGCATTTGATTCATTCAAGTGAATTTTAATAATTTCAATGCATTGTTGAAGCGTGTATTGTTCCATTTTTATTAATGGCGTAGTTTTTAATTGTCAAATGTCAAAAAATAACAGCTTTAAAAGTAACATCTACCGAAATAGCGGGCTATTCAAAATAACACCTCTTATTGGATAACCCTGTATGTTTCCCTTTCGCTCTCTGGAATAGCTGATTTCCGAAGCCAAAGATTTACAAAGCGTCGCTGGAGTCTGTCCTGCCAAAGGTAACCGAAGTTAGGTCACTTAACTTTTTAGAGCAAAATATGACCTTTTATCGGTCATTACAGCTGTGACATCCCTTTCGGGGATCACATCTGTAAGCCAGAGCTGCGGGGTGAAAACTAACCAATAACTTCCCTCGCACAAATTAGTAAGAGAAAAAGCGATCCGGGAATGAGAGGTTTGTTATATATAAATAATTATAAGTCGGAACTAACGTAGACTTTGCCGGTATGTGGGTAAAATTTGCGTAGGTAACACAAATTCTTTAATTTACGTAACAGCATGAAAGTTTACATTGAACGTATCTACAAATTGAAGAAAGGCGAAGAATAATAACAAATCTAACCTATTTTTTTAAAAATCTTCTGATAGTCACTGTTTTGTTTTATCCGGTTAACGTTAAACTTAACGATCATTATAATCTCATTTATAGATGGCGTACATTTAATTTTTATATGAAAATACACTTTTTGCAAGTTTTGTACTACAATATTTAGACGAATTATTTGTTTGCGCCCGTACATACACAGTATAAATGTAAATAACTAGTTTTGTCCGTATCAAAAACTTACTTCTTTTAAGAAAGGCATATAAATACAATATTGGGTCGATAATTCAACCTAAAAAAAGAAGAACACAAGAAATCCTTGTGGACAAGTTTCGTGATCAAAATATTTGCCTAAAATTCCAATATAAAACAGTTTTCACGAAGTTCAAATGGGATGAAGATCTTCGGTGCAAGGTATGTGAGATAGAGCGATGGGCTACTGGGCTAAATGGAACATTTTGTTATTTTTAAATTTTGTATGGAAGAAATTTCTAGTTTTCTTCTTCTTCTATAGTTGTAAGGCTGAAGGGAGTGGGAAAAGGAAGGAGATGGCGGAGAGGAAGGTTTAGTAGTACCTGACTGTTTATATCTTGTTACCAAACACGGCTAAAACCATTTTAAGCAAATTCTCGATTCTGGTACTATTTTATCATATATGTAGGTATCTGCCAAACAAATAATATTTAGTTTTTCTTTTATATTATTGAAATAAATAACAAAAATTAAAAATAAAATGGAGTTCTACAAATTAAACTTGACAACAATAAATAAACCTGTAATAAAAAATGGATACGTAAACCTTGATACTGTCAAGATTAAATCAATGTAGAAAAAATACGTTCCGAAAGTCCACTGCGAAAAAATCCACAAAAAAATCCACTTTGAGAAAATTCCACTAGTTTAAATTACATTCGATGAAAATTTAATTTCCATTGCTTGATATCTATATCTCTGTAGTTTTATCCTGACGTGTTTGTTTGTTTATTCTGGTCGTGTTTCCATGGCCCGGTTAGTTTTGTTCCGCTGTAATCTCCTTCCGTATCAGAATTATTATTATCCTTCCTCTTCCCTCCTCTCTCCACCTTTGCTCCCACTCTTCACCCCTCCCCCTTTTCCCGTCATTCAAGTCTCGACTGCACTTAACTTTTGCTTATCTAAATGTGTAACATTCACGTATATATCCTTATTACGACCGGTCGAGTAGGGTTGCCAACTAAATACAAATGAATTTTCAGAAAAATTTTAGAAATTTAAAATTTCGAATATTCTATCATTTGATTTTACATATAAAAGATGAATAAACATCAATTCTTTGGCAAATCATTTATAAATATCTTGGAGTATTTAAAATAATAATAATAATAATTTATACAGCAGTCAAAAATATTTTTTATTTCCCATTAAAACGACGCTTAGATGGTTTGGGAATGTAGAGCAAATGAGCGAAGAAAAGAGTGTAAGGAGACTATATGATGCAAATGTAAATGGTAGCAGAAGTCGGGGACGCCCGATGTAGACATAGGACATAAGTAGATACTTGAGTCGGGCCATGTCAAGAGTCAGAAAAATAGAAGAGTATGTATGAATGTGAATGAGGCAAGAAGTGTGTGCAAAGACCGAGTTGTTTGGCGGTCCGTCCTCTCTGCCTACTCCTGCGGGGAAACGGCGTGATGGTTAGTTAGTTAGTTTATAATACTATATAAACAAACTTAGCTTAAGTAGGTAAGTTTTTAGATTTTCACGGCCAAAAGCATTTTTGTTGTTTGTTTTTGGGGTGTTATGCCGTGTTGCGCTAACTCCTTCTTTAGCCGGCGTTTAGGACATCGTTGCAGTGTCCATCATCAGGGCAGATCCAGTAGATCCGAAGATAAAAGAAGGAGTTAGCACAACACGGCATAACACCCCAAAAACAAACAACAAAAAAATTAGCTTAAGTATGTTACATTACATTACTATTTCCGAAATACGTCATTGTATAATTTTTTTTGTATATTTTAGAGGCTGTTTAGGCGGATAAATAAATGAATAAAAAAATCCTTTTTTTAATAATAAATATTTATATTAAAGGAATCTTTAGTATCCCGCTTTGCTCGAAATTTCAACACTTTTTTCAAGCTTCTTTTGCGAAAATTTAAAATAAAGTAGATAATTTATTTGTACGTACCTAACACTAAAAACCCTTGGTGGCATCAGGAAATTTTCACGATTTTGTCAAGAAATTACAAGAGCAACTGTTTTCAGCTCCAAAAACCATTTAAATTAGGAACTGTAGAAATTTAAAGTATCCTTTTACCGACGGCAAGTGAGGCAAGCAATTTTGTTAATTTAATATATTTTTTAATATTTAATTAAAAAAAAAACACTTTTGTAAAACGGGCAAAGCCAGATGGCAACTACCAGAAAATTTACTGTTTTTTACTGGCCATTACTTAAAAAAATATGTTTTTATACTCTTTTTAAAAACTGTAATCACAGCAAAAGCCACTCTTCAATTGTATAACCCTCTTGACAACATTTCAGTCTTTGTCCGTTAACTCGAATAATATCTATTACCCATTTAGACATCTTTTCAACTTAAAATTTACTTAACTTATTTTATACCTAACCGTAAGTATTTCCTGTATACCTCAAGTTAGTTACATATATATAGGTATTCCAATATCACTTAAACAGGATCTCATTTTGCTTTGTAATTTACATATGTTATGTTCTTATCTTATCCTTTGCTGCTTTGCACGCTCATAAGGATTCTTTATTAATTAAGCAATTCTTATTTCTCATGTTTTAGTTTATGTCTTATAGTATAAGTTATATTATGTAAAAACCGAAATTCGTTAATGATACAGTTAAATGAATTATAAAATGGATTGTTTAATTGTGAATATTCATTAAGAGGAAGCTACAAGCCAAAAATGTGTATATTCTTGGTATTCCTTATATTGCAGGTAATAGGCATTAAAATCACTTGACAAACGGATTCTAGAAATGTTAAATTTCAAGCACAAAACTGGTTTTTATTTATTTTGTAAATAATTTTATATGAAAGCAAAAAAGTTAATCAAGTGAAACTGTTACAGATTATCTTAGCTATAATACTATATTTTTTAAAAGTTGTTTCCTTTATGCGTTCATACATTTCTATTGAAATAAAATATTTTTTAGTAGTTTACATTTATATTTTTTATTGAGTAATTTATTTTTTTATTTGTATTCTGCTTAAGCGAAACGATATGAAAACGTTCAATTTATCTAAAATGTATTTTTTTGTATTCATAATGTACACCAATTCGTTATAAAGATGAATCAAAATAGTGATTTGGCACTAAGCTTCGCCTTAAGACCCATCAATAGTTACATAAAATTTCGATTTGGGTAAATTAAATTGTTTTGACAGCCCTGCCACCGGGACAGGAGCTATTAACTCGATGATGGTCTAGCAGTAGCAGTCTAGGTGCATTGTTACCTAGTCCCACACTCCTGGTGTTGAATCTAGAAAAACTGAACAGAGCTTACGAAACATTCATCTGCTAATTTAATTATAGTCAAACTCACGAAGTTTTAAATTTATTACTCAAATTCAAGGCTTCTATCTGAAATAATATTAGGTCTTATCACAAAGGGTAGCAATTATTTTACAAGCAATAATTATTCGCCTGAAACACTCATCCACATTGAAAAATCTCCTGATAAAAGATACATGACGCCAACGGGACTTGAACCCGTGTCCTTTCGATTTCCAAGTTCTAGTATTTCACCTAAAAATGTAGACAATTTGTCTCGACGCCATCTAGTGAGAGAGTTAGCACTTACAATGCCTTTCTCATATAAAATAAAGTTGGTTGTTTTCAGGTGAAAAAATGTAACAAGCAGTAATTGTTGAATGAAACACTAGTATATATTGAATTATTTCGCGGATGAGAGATAAGCCGCCATAGCTCAGTGGTCAGAGCTGTCGACCGGAAATCGAAGGGACACGGGTTCAAGTCCCGTTGGCGTTATGTATCTTTTATAAGGAGATTTTTCAATGTGGATGAGTGTTTCAGGCGAATAATTATTGCTTGTAAAATAATTGTTACCCTTTATGCTATGCATAAAAAATCTTGTCTTAAACATTAGATTACCAAAAAAAAAAATAATTAGGTCTTATAATAGAATGGCCCAAAAATAGGGTTTCTCATTTTAGATATGATTTGAGATTTTCACGGCCAAAAGTATTAGCTTGACATGCCCTGATGATGGACACTGTGAAGCTTTTTTAAAGAAGGAGGTAGCACAGCACGGCATAATACCCCAAAAATAAATTACTTTAATTTCTAATTTTATTTCATTTAATAGTCAAAACCAAAATTACCTCTGAAATCATAAGATTGGTGAAACGTCATTATCTCAATGACAAAAAATATATTTTTTTTAACTCTCTTCGGACAGGTTGGTAATAATATAGTATAATATTGAAAAAAAGCCAATACTATTGTCCAAATAAACACAACGAAGGATGCATGTATTTAGCAAACTTTTTTATTTTATTTTTAATATGAATACCGTACAATATACAGAAAAGTGGAATACGGTTAATATGCACTTAAAAAAACCACTTTGTATCAGTTAGATAATAATGAGAAGTAAGTGTTTCAGTTTTCGGAAATATCATAAAAATGTAACATAATAAAAGTATTATATATTTCGTTAAAATTATAATCATTTTTTGCTTAGCCGCCATTGTTACTCATGTGAAAGTTTTTAGGTTAATTGGGAAAAAATACGTTAAATTATTTATCAATTTTTTAACGAAATAGCTGTTAAAATGCGTTGTTTTTCATTTTCGGTTACAGAAATAGTTGTTTCTCATTGTCTAATCAATAATAAAATGCACGTATTAACCGTTTTCCACATTTCTGTATATACTGATCGCAGAAAAAGGTGATGGGAAAGAGGAAGGATTATATGAGGTTTCTGAACATAGCTTAGGCCATTTTATGCAACGTTTCTATTCTTAATGAATTTGTCTCTGAGTGTTTCTGAAATGGGATTAACAGATACCTATATAAATTTAAAAAGAAATCAGTGAAATCTCGGTCCAGATACAAGGATTTTGTCACTCTTTTACGAAAGTCTTATATCTTAAGGCGATGCCACACGTGGTAATTCAAAATCATGTGTTTTGAGTTTGAAAATTTGGTTGCCTAGAAATTTTTCAGATGCTTTAATTAAATACTGCAAGTAGAATACATCTTGGCCTTTGAAATAATCGAGCATTTTTTAGATACAAGGATTTTGTCACTCTTTTACGAAAGTCTTATATCTTAAGGCGATGCCACACGTGGTAATTCAAAATCATGTGTTTTGAGTTTGAAAATTTGGTTGCCTAGAAATTTTTCAGATGCTTTAATTAAATACTGCAAGTAGAATACATCTTGGCCTTTTTTTCTTTTTATAAGCCCAGAAATAAATAATGTAAAGGCCTATAAAAACTGCTGTAAAGTTCAAAATCTCCTACTTGCGAACCCATTTTCGGTTATGATTTTATTGCATAGTGTGGAAAATTAAGTTATTTATAAAATGATCGAAAAAAAAATAAATATTTATGCCTGAACATCCACAAAATAATATAAAAGGCACTTTTTGGCCGTGTTTTTTTCTTGCATAAATCAAAACAGGCGGATTGTGTTAAGCGGGAATTTAAATAATAATAATAATAAATAATAATAATTGGATGACTTGTATAGCGCCGTTTTTGTGCAAAATCACCTCAAGGGCGCTGTACAAACTTATAATACATTTCTACAGTGATCTATGTTATGACTTAACTATTTATGGTGAAAATATACAGTACAATACTTACCTGGTAGGTCACTTGAGATTAACACTTAATTAACATTATCTAATTGTTTATTGGCGAAATTTAGATACAGGATTTAGGACTTAATTGAAAAATTGAATATAACTGGACTTTCTCTTAGGAATGGTATATTTAATTAAGGGTACGACAGCTTAAAAAGGTAAGTTTTTAGTTTAGATCTGAATTCTGTTGGACTTGTTATGGATCTTAGTTCCGGAGGGAGTTTATTCCAAGCCTTCGGCCCAGATACTCCGAAAGCGCGATCACCAAACTTAGTATTTGGCTTGCGCTTAGGTTCTATCAGTCTGCCTACAGCTGATGATGTTGCTGATCTAAGAGTTGACTGCCTCAGACCAGTGTTTTCCGGGACGCATAGTTCAGTGATGTAGGGTGGGGCCATTTCATTGATGGATTTAAACACCATCCAGCACAATTTGTACTGGATTCTTTCAGGGCACTTGAGCCAGTGAAGGTTACGAAGGTGTTCTGAAATGTGCGAATATTTTGAAACCCCGGTTATGAGCCGTGCTGCTGCATTAAAAACTGATTGAAGTTTGTCAATTTGATATTTTGGAAGGCTGGCATAAATGCCGTTGCAGTAATCGAGACGTGAGACTACGTAGGAGTTGATAAGTAGTTTTGTTGCTTCTGTAGGAAGGTTTCTTCGGACAGACTTGAGTTGTCTTAGGTGAAAAAAACCGGTGCTTACAGTCCTATTTATTTGACTTTTAAACGAAAAGTCTGAATCTAAATTTAAACCTTATCGCCATCTACGTAAGGGTTGTTATTGATAGCGGCTCAATTTAAAATATTATATGACGTAGTGCATCGCCTTAATGGAGATGACTGAAATTTGTTTATATGTTTTGCGATTATTAATACCTCCAGAAGGTACTCATCTGAGTGTTATGAATATGAACACTAGGTTATTTAATAGGTAGTTTTTAAGGTACTTATCTAATTTCCATGAACATGAACACAAGGTTATAATAGGTACTTTTTCAGGTACTTATCTGATTGCCATGAACATGAACACAAGGTTATTTAATAGGTAATTTTATGGCTTTGTTCTTATTGAAATTTTGATAAGATTTTTCCGTCTTGTTTTTCTAAAACGGCACAGAAAATCGTTATCTTATTTCGTGAAATCATCAATTTTAAACTGTAGCTAAAACATTGCTAAGTACTTGGAAGATACTGTTTAAAAGAAGGAGTAAAAGGTTTTTCAGAATCTTCTGGAAACAATGTCTTTGTTGTTGGGCATAAAGAGTAGGTCACATAAGATTCGTACAAATTGTCGACTACGATTCGTAATCTAATGGACCGAGCTACATCGGAGTAATAGAGTTTAAAGAAATTATAAATCGAGATTATCGAGTATTTTTGCATGAACGGATGAAATATTCAAAACAAAAAACGAATCCATGTTTTTGATTGATTCAAGTGATGTATTTGCTGATACTTTCAGTATTGCAGTGCCAAACTAAACAAACCAGTATTATTCCACACATGGTAGAAAGTGCTGAAGTGAAACGGCAACAGGAAAAGCCACAGGACAGCTCTTAAAAACATTAAGTATGCTGGGCCTGCGATTAATATTGCATGCCCTTGGAACAACAAGTTTCTATCTGACATTTTAGCGAAAATTGACTTTAGGTCAGTTCCATTCATGAAGTAATTGACTTCTATGTAAGTTGGCAGAAAAACTGAGACAGAAACGTGAAACTGAGAAAAAATATATATTTATGAAAATTGAATATGTGCAACGTATTGTATTTTTTTTTTTTTACTTTAGTTTATTTTATTAATGACTTTTTTACGAATACAAGTGCAGTAATTTATTCAATTTCCTCTTCACTAGGAGAAATATATAGATAAATTGATATTATCTTTAGTTTTCTATGCAAAAAAATATGACATTTAATAAAAAAAAACTAATTAAAATATTTAAATAGAACCCCATTCCTCTGAGTTCAGCTGATTTTCAAAGCAACGAGTTTCTCTCGATTTTTTTGCTAAGTTACCTTTCTAAATGTCACTTGTTTTCGTTGCGAATATTTTAAAACATAAAGTTAAATCAATTACCATTGAGCATATTCGATTTTTCATCAATTTCAAGTATTGTTAAAAACTAAAGACAGCATTTTGAAGTTCTGTAAAGGTTCTATTGAAGTTCTGTTATTATATCATTATTAGCTAGTTGTTTAAAAAAACTGAAATAATAACAAAACTCGAATAGAACCTTCACAAAACTAGAAATTCACCTTTTGAAAATTGATGAATTGTTCAAATTTTATGAAACAGCTGGCCCTAAGTGTTAATATTTTACTCGGGATTCTCTCTTTGAATATCTCAGTTTCATACAAATGGCAGATAGAACCTTGTTGTTCCAAGGGAATGATTTTTTTATTTTTTTTTATAGGTACAATATTTTTTACAATTCAAGGTTTTCAGTAATGTAGGCCTCACTGGGTGGCTTGCCCGTGCTGAGGCCTTCATTTTATAATATAAAAAAAACTACATAATACATTTAATGAGAAAAATTATACATTTAAAATTAAAAATACATAATATAAATATTATCAATTATTGTGCGTCATAGGTAAATTCCGAATGAAATGACAAAGACATCCGCAATCAATAGGTAATTATTACCGATTAATTTCACTCTCGTTCGCCTCGACAGCGTATTTTCCTCTAGTATGGAGTAGGTACCGTTAAATACAAATCTATCAAAAAACTAGGTGTCTTGTATAGAGCTAGCGGATTCTTCAATCATAACTTGCTGATAACCCTATACAATTGAATTTGGGAGCCACCTCTGCGCTGGAGCCCCACAATACTTGATAAACCTACATGGTTCTGTGCAAAGGAGGGCGGTCCGTCTGATTGACAATCTATTGTTAACAGACCGATTTCTATCTCTAATGCACAGACGTAATGTGGACATGCTGAGTCTGTTTTACAAGTATTGTAAACTCGACGTACACGAGCGGAATACACGTTCACAGTTGATGTTGGTTTCGTGCGAACGGGCCGATTCTTCGACTTATTTTTGCTGAAGACGGTTTGAAGGTGGAACGAGTTTTCCATCTTCATATAATCCGGGCCTCTTACAGCCCCTACTTTAACCCGCCCCAAAACGCTGCCCAACCGGGTGGCGACATAGCTCCCATGCCTTTACACTGTACAGACAGGGTCGCTTTTGTGAGTTATCGATAATATATAATAATCGAGAAGATGGGATTGAGCATAATTTAATACAACTTATCGATTTAAATCCGAGACTTCAACGCGTTCAAATTCAATACAATTCTCGCTCAGCTTTCAGCCGAGCAAGAAATACAATTTGTAATCCTAGGATGTAAGTCCCTTCGAGCTTCGAGCTTCGAGCTGTGAGCTTACACATGACGTGGTAGTAAGTGCTACAGTACAATCCATCTGATCCGGGTTCTTATCAGGGATCTTTCATTTGTTTTTCAATTAAACTTTTCTCTTCGCCCCGAGCAACGTTGGCGTTGATTCGATTGCTAGAACCCGACTTATCCAATGCCACGGAAGAGACGGAGCTACAGAGTGTGTTGTGGGCATGCCCGTGTGCCATAATCAAGCACAAATATTTTATCTTAGTTTGGGTGAAATTGATCAAAAAGCGTCAAATGCAGATTTCCTTTCTCGAGCAGATAATCAAATTCATGGTCCTATCTGGGACCTAGGAGTCGAAAGGTCGTACGTAAATCGATCATCATAAACTTTTTTTTATTAAAAATGTCTTCAAATTATTTATAATCCCGTTAAAAACGGGATTCCAGGCCGTTTCCTGATAAACTTTTTTTTATGACTAATGTATCGGAGAACGTGTTCATGCATCTGCATTTGCCTTGATAATGTGTAATGACGAAATGCGAAAAATGTTATGATTTTTTTATGAACACTTGTTGCGACATCTCGATAATACGTACTTATTTTACCAAAAGTTTAACAGGAAACCAATCAATTCATTCGTTAAGGGTTTGCAATCTCATTTTTGACCACATTACGAATAATATGTTGAGACTCTTGATAAATTAGCAATACCAATTTTTCTCCATGTAGGAGAAGACGCAATAAAGATGTGGAAGTATCTGGCTATTAGCCTTGTTTAACCAAAACACGGCTAAAGCCATTTCGATTCTAAATGGCAGTTTTTCACCAGGGCGATACTCAGAGGATTTATCACTCTGCCGAAAAAATATTTGTTTAATATTTTGTATAAGTACTTAACACATTTTAATAAAAAAAAATTTTTCTTTCACTTGGATTTGAACCTGCGGTATTTGGATTTTGTAGAAGGATCGTAACCGTTCCATCACGGAATATTCTTGAGCGGATAGTCATTAGCCTCCTTTGAAAAGTGAAGGCATCACACTTCTATTAATTTTCTGTTCAGTGTCTAATCCAATGCTCAATCATTCATTCCCAAGCAATAATAAATACTTTGGTGATTGTTTACGTCACTGTTCATTCAGTACATTCATGTTCAGTGTAGGTTTCTTCTGTGTGAACAAGATTTCGATCAAAGTTGATGATTAACGATTGGCTTTCGATAGGCCTACAGGTTAGTGATATTTCAAATATTGTTAGAGCCCTTCACAGTTTGAAATGGGTAGAATTGATGTTTGACTTTTCTTATTTTATATCTCAATTATCAATATTGACATCTAAATAATGATGAAACCTTGAATTTTTCCACACGATTGTCCAAATCCACCAATCAGCAGAAATAAAAAAAACCAAACAAGTTCCACCTTTTTATAAAAACAAAAAAATATTTTGAAAAGTATTAATATTACGTTTCGGATGGCGTTAGAGTGTCGACTCTCATCTACACAGGTGTGTAGTTTGTATTGAAGTGTGCGAAAGGGACACCGTGTTACAAGCGTTAATCCTGTTGTGGTTTTGTGTTTAGTTTCGGTGTAGCCTAGTCAAATGCCGAAACCCAGTTGCTCCGTTGTTCCTTTATGTCATCTCTGTCGTTGTCTCGGTGGTAGGTAAGGGCTTTGGTTTATGAATTTACTGGGATATTACGACGTTTTAATAATAGTCATTAGTCAATAAGACTGTAATGAACAAAATGCATTTTCTTCAATTTCAGTTGATGACATTCTGGAAAACTTTGTACACTTTTATACTCATAAATGCATTGTTGTTCCCCTTGACGTCAGTTACACTCTAAGGACGGATTGTTTCCAAGAATTTGAACAATTCATAAAATTTTAAAGTTGATATTCAAGTTCTGGTTAAGTTATTATCCAAGTACTGTGAAACAACCGACCTATGATGAAATAATAATAGAACTTCAATTTTAACTTTGAAATATTTGAACAATTCATCAAATTTCGCAGTTAATTTTCAAAGATTTTGAAAATTCTATTCAAGTTTTATTATTATTTCAGTTCTGTAAAGCAACTCGCCCATGTTAACATAATAACAAAACTTCAATAGGACACTCACAGAACTTGAATCGATTTTGAAATTTGATGAATATATAAATTCTCTCAAACAACCCGTCCCAAGTGACTTAAGACATTGTTATCGACTTTGGTTCTAAAACATTCAAATTGAATTAAATTGGTTAAAATATACCAAGCATTAAACGTTTTGTTTGTGTTTGTTTCTATGAATAAGTTAGGATATAATATTACATAGAGACACGGTAAGAGATACCCTACCAAGCAACCACATAGCTCCTAACAAGACAATAGAACAAAAGCAATTCCAGGGGAGTAATAGTAATATTGTTGATAAACCAGCTCTCTCACATTGTCTTAAAGTACTCTATCTCATTCCTGTTCCCCTGAAAAAGCTATCTGATGATCTTTTAGGAAATGAGGCTTATCCTTTATTAAGTGTGGTAGATACTAAATGCCTACTCAAAGAATCATCCTGGTAAAGATCACTATTCAGAATTGAAACAGGACGCCTCACTGTTGAATTTGGCAAAAGTATTTAAAAAAAACCTTGACTCTGCGCTTAGCAAACGGATTGAAAGAGCACAGTCGTCTGTCCTCGTTCTACCGGTATTTTGATGGAAGATGTTACGAAGAACTAGAGCCGTTGATCCCTTCGGTACCGGTGCATAGTCAGGAAATACGCAAATATTTCGACATATTTTGTTGCATGAGAAATTGTCGTTTCTATGACTCGTTCTCGATTTCAATTATTCGGCCGTGGAACGATTTGCCAGTCACTGTGTTTCCTCCTTCCTACAACATGGGTGTCTTCAAGACCAATGCTCACTCCTTCCTCTTCTCAAAAAGACCCTCACACAGCATCCCCAAAGACGAAATAGGCCCCGAGAGAAATGAACTTCCCCAGGGCCTCCTGTGTGGAGTTATCGTTTTTTGTTTGCTTTGTCCTACACCAGAGCGATACTGAGAGTATCTTCCACTATGGAATGTCCCGAGAATTTACAATGTTTTATTATTTTATTAATAAATTTTGAAATAAAACAGATTAGTCCACTAAAAATTTTCTTGCGCATTCCGGGAATTTAACCCGCGACCTCCGGATTGTTAGTCGAGAGCCTTACCCCTCGATCACGGAGGCGGCCGATGCTTCAGCGTGAGCTTTGAAATATTAATTTGACTCTCATGACTTAAGATTCATATTTTTTCTATATTTAAGTTAGAAAATAAGATTATATCAAATAATAGGGCATAGACGATAGCAGAGCAAATGCATTCATTTTAATAAAGCTTTCTTTAAGTAATTGATTGATACTTTCGAGAACCCTAAATAATTGAATTAGTTTTTTAAACCACAGGCTTAATCGGACTATATTATTCTACTCCCGGCTACAATATTTGTTCTGATTAATAGTTTATTGAAATAATAATGAAACCTTGATATTAAAACTTTTTTGAGATCACAGTTTACAAAGTGTCCAGTCAACCATGATTTCTCCATTTTTCGCAAAATGTGACATTTTTGACAAAATTATGACTTTCAAAGACATTTTTGACAATTTTAGAGATTTTCTTCGTTGCTATTTCAACACCACCATATTTTTTTAGCAAATATCTTGCAGTGCCAAAATAAACTACAGTGTTGACAGTTTCAACGCGTTACGATCAAGTTAGCAAGAACTCGATCTCCGAACGGAAACATTACATTTATTAAACTAATATTTATGTTTTGCGTCAGCATTCGCAGGTCACTATGTGCAAACAGTGACTGGTCATTAAATTATGATTAAGGATACACTGGTGAGATATATAGATATAAGTATTTCGTGGGCGTGTCCTCGTGCAAGAAGCAAGATCAAATTTCCTCCTTTTCGGGAGAAATGTTCAAATAGTACTTACCTACCGACGTTATTTCTTGAAAATCATTTGTTACCAGGCAAAAACATTTATTAAAATACTCATAGGTTTAGAACTCAACAAAAACTATCGGTATTTATATCCTTTCAACTTCGCACCTTTGTTTCTACATGTAGACCATATTGGTTTGCTTGCTAACTACTTAAATAATTACTTGTAAATTTTTCTGTATAAATATATCAATTTACTGTATAAATATATCAATTTAAATAATTACCTACTTGTAAATTTTTCTGTATAAATATATCAATTTGGTCCGTATAAACTGGATTGTTGAGTCGAGTCGCGACTTATGGGAAAGGAACAAAGCAACCGTGGTGTTTTGAATAAATGTATTAATGAATCTCTGTCCAAGCAAAACAGCCAAAACGAGATCTGTTATTATATTTACAGCATTTGTCACTAGAATAAAGTTTGTAACCAAGCAGAATAAGTGATGCCGTGAGGAATATCCTTCTCAAGCGATACGAAAAATACGGGGCGATTTGTTTCACAAAATCAAAGAAATATTCTTTTTTTTTCTTCATGTTCCTCAATAAGAACTCTGGTATTGAAAGGGTTAAATAGCGTTTAACCGTTGTCTAGAAAGTTTATTTAATAAGTTAAATAGTTTGTTCACTTTAATTATTTAAAATGTACTTCATTTTTTCGTACACCTATTGGAAAATGTGTTTGTGGTTGTTAAACATAATTTATTATTCATTTCCAGCCACGTTATCAGAAACTGAATATATCTTTTTCCGTAATCTTCCTACACTGTTTTACAACACTTCTTGCCAATTATAATAATATAATAGATGTTTTCTGTTATGCTATTGGTTGTCAATCCCACATATATTACCCTTAGACAGCTCGCGATGTCCGTAAATATATATTTTTTCATAGGTACATTATAAAACCTCGGTGAATTTAATTGCTTAAACCCTCGGGATCTTTATTTAAGTTACTAAAGATCTGTTAGTATGATTTATTTATTTTTCGTTGATTGATATTCCGTTGATTTTTAAATAGATTCGCCGTTTTTGAACGTATCCCAAAATAAATGACTGTTTTGAAAGCAGATGAAAGACTTCCTTAGATTATATTACTAGAAATACACGTTTTCAATTAAAAATATTAGAATTTTGATTTTAGAAAATTGAGAATTTTTTACGAATGATTGTTTTTGATGGCCGATTGTTTTTTCTTGTAAACTGTAAAAATATCACTTTACGCAAAACTAAAAAAAACATATTTATTTATATCTATCTATCCAATCGCCTACAAGCCGCGAGGGTTGGAAATAAATTGTCCAACTTTGCAACACTTTCTTCAGGGGTACCCCAAGGATCCGTTTTGGGTCCACTTCACTTCATCCTTTTTACAAATGATGTCGCCAAAATAATCGAGTCATTTGATCTCTTGTCTCACTGCTACGCTGACGATCAGCAAGTTTATTTTTACTGCGCTCCAAACGAAATCAATAGTCTCAAGATCCGTATAACTGAATGTCTAGAAGCAAGAACTCGTTGGATGTCTTCAAACAAGCTGAAACTCAATCCATCTAAGACTGAGTATGTGGGCGGCCACAAACAAACGTCAACATTTCATAGACGATTACTTACTATTACGATTACTATTTCCGGCAGCGATATCATCCCAAAAACAACAGTCAATCTTCTTGGTGTCAATTTAGATTCAGACTTCTCGTTTAAAAGTCAAATAAATAGGACTGTAAGCACCGGTTTTTTTCACCAAAGACAACTCAAGTCTGTCCGAAAAAATCTTTCTACAGAAGCAAAAAAACTATTTATCAACTCTTACGTAGTCTCACGTCTCGATTACTGCAACGGCATTTATGCCAGCCTTCCAAAATATCAAATTGACAAATTTCAATCAGTGTTTAATGCAGCAGCACGCCCATAACCGGGGTTTCAAAATATTCGCACATTTCAGAACACTTTCGTAATCTTCACTGGCTCAAGTGCCAGAAAGAATCCAGTACAAACTCTGCTGGATGGTGTTTAAATCCATCAATGAAATGGCCCCACCCTACATCTCTGAACTATGCGTCCGGGAAAATACTGGTCTGAGGCAGTCAACTCTTAGATCAGCAACATCATCAGCTGCAGGCAGACTGATAGAACCTATGCGCAAGCCAAATACTAAGTTTGGTGATCGGGCTTTCGGAGTATCTGCGCCGAAGGCTTAGAATAAACTCCCTCCGGAACTAAGATCCATAACAAGTCCAACAGAATTCATTTCTAAACTAAAAACTTTCCTTTTAAAGCTGTCACACCCTTAAATTAAATATACCATTCCTGAGAAAAAGTCCAGTTGTATCCAATTTTATAATTATGTCCTAAATCCTGTAACTAAATTTCGCTAATAATCAATTAGATCATTTTAATTAAGTGTTAATCTCAAGTGACTTACCAGGTAAGTATTGTACTGTATATTATCTCCATAAATAGTTAGTAATAACATAGATCACTGTAGAAATGTATTATAAATTTGTACAGTGCCCTTGAGGTGATTTTGCACAAAACGACGCTATACAAGTCATCCAATTATTATTATTATTTATTATTTATAAAAAACGTATCAACAACGTTACTGTTACTCACTAAATATAATTATTAAAAAACTCGCAAATTTTCACAAATCTATCGCTACGTCAAAGCTATGGTGATTGATGGATTTTTTTAGTGTTTATGATTAACTTTTAAATGAAAATACAAAGGGTTTAGTTACCATTATCGATCACAGCTTAAATCATACATCTCACTGTATTAAACACGGAGATACATTTTATGAGTCTATATCAGCTTGTGTCGTTAAGTACACAAGAATACTCTACTGCTGCCGGTGTACAAAAGGACCCAAAAAGACTCACGGGGTTAATATCTTTGACAATATTATAATGATAACTATGTAGTAGGAATCAATTTATTGACCCATCAAACTCACATAATATTATTGTATGACCTATCAAACGTAGATCAAAACGAGAATAAAGATAATTGAAAGATTTTTTGTCTAGTAAGTTAACGCAATTATCAGTTTCAGTGAGCTTTGAAATATCAATTTATATTTTTTTTACATTAGCTCCACACTGTACGCCCCAAGAAAAATATTTCCCCAAGGGCATGTGTTATCGTGTGTTTTATATAGGGATGCTTTGTGAAGAGACTTTTTAAGGAAAGGAAAGAAAGGAAGTTCGGGGAAGAAAAAAGGGTGGGTAGGAATCATACCAATACTGCCTCCCAATTTGACTGTACATACATCAGAAGATGTGAGTATGTCATATTGCTTTCACATCTTTCATCTGTTCATCTTGGGACTTGAATCTCTGGTAAAAAATTTCTCTGTGGTATCATCATAATTACCATTATCAAATATTGAAACAGCAAATTACCTTTACAAGGTCGATAAAAGTACGACTATTACAAAAGTATTTCATGAATTCCAACACCGAGTCGATGTGATGTCATCGGACATTTCATACCTTGACCAGGTAACACACAGCGCAGATACCTAATGTCATTTGAAGACCATTTTTTGCCGCTATTAGCGGTAGGGTCTACCAAATCAACAGTTTTTTCTCCTCTTTTCTATTAGCTAGATAAACGACTGTTATTATTTAATCTAGACAAATATATAATGACATGGTAAAGCTTTTAGACTCTAACATTCTTCATGCTGTTACACGATCCGCAGTAAAATGATTATCTATTTATCATAAAAATAATAAATGTTTCTATTGTATTATCTGGTAAATAGTGACTAAGCGTTTGTTTGTTTTTTATTAAATCCCAGTCTGTCTGGAGCCAGTGGCACTATGACAAACCGACTCAGGAAATTTGCTGAAGGAAATCGAGAAGATGACCTGATGATAGCAGATACTTGGATATTTAGAACTAAACAGACCAAAGCAATTTCAAGACTAAAGTCGATATTCTTGTGATTAAAAAAAATATACATTCACTCCACATTATTGGGCCTATCTCATATTTTTGGATACTGTGTGTGAGACGGTGAGTGTCTTTTTAAGGTAAAGAAGGAGAGGAAGGAAGGAAAGGAATCTGAGAGACGGGATGCAAGACGTTGGGTCAATAGATTCTGGCTGGAGAAGTCAAAAGGTTTCCCTTAACGCTGTCTCCCGATTCGGCCTGCTACGCAAATGTTGGGCAGGCGCATCTGCCACCAAGATCTGGATAAACCTCAACCCATGAACCCGGGCACCCTTGCTAAGCCACCATACTTAGCGAGCCACTTGGAGTAATTTATGACAGAGGTGTTGGTGATCAAATGAATTATTCCGACGTCGGCAGTACCCATAACCGCCTCTCGAATGTGAAACACCTTTTGGCGCGCCTAGGTGGGTAATATCGAATCTTGCTTGGCAAGACGGGTGACGGCCTTTTCAGTCCGGTCCCAAAACTCTAAGCGGTATATTTGCTTCTATTCTCACAAAGATTGGCAATAGATCTATTCTAAATGTTACTTTTCTAAAATAAATAAAACAATTGTTTTATTATTAAAAACAAGAACACTTGTTTACTTTCTTTTTCACTTCCCTCAATAAAAAAAACAATTGAGATGTTTGCCATTTGACATTTGCCAGGCGTCCCTTTTTAAAATTGTTTTTATTGTTTAATATTCTTTTACGACTTTACACATGAAACGAACGCATCGAAATTCAACAATAGATACGTAAGTACGAGGTACCTATTTTTTTATAGTTTGTTATATTCAACTAAAGATACGTAGATACCGAGTATCTAATTTGTATACTTTGTTACATTAAACTATAGATACGTAGGTACTAGAAACCTAATTTTTATACTTTGTTATATTTAACTATAGATACTTAGGTACTAGGTACATAATTTTTATACTTTGTTATATTTAACTATTTTGTAAGTACAAAATAAATTAATTTAAGAAAACACCTCTATGACGTTGAACACCTTACCATTAACTATTCATCAGTGGAAAGTTCATAGTTGACCTAATTAATTATATTATTATTGTATTTTTGTATAATTACAGATTTGCTGTCAATTTGTATTGTTGTATAATTACAGATTTGCTTTCAACTTTTCCAAAAATATATAAATAAACTATATGTACGTAGGTACTAGGTACCTAATTTCTATACTTTGTTATATTTAACTATAGATACGTAGGTACTAGGTACCTAACTTATAAACTTTGTTATATTTTTATAAAACCTTGTTTTATATCTGACCTCAATTATTTCATGTAATAAATACCTCTTTATTTGTTTTCTGATGTAGGTACCTAATTTCTATACTTTGTTATATTTAACTATAGATACGTAGGTACTAAGTACCTAACTTATAAACTTTGTTGTATTTTTATAAATCCTTGTTTTATATCTGACCTCAATTATTTCATGTAATAAATACCTCTTTATTTGTTTTCTGATGTAGGTACCTAATTTCTATACTTTGTTATATTTAACTATAGATACGTAGGTACTAAGTACCTAACTTATAAACTTTGTTGTATTTTTATAAATCCTTGTTTTATATCTGACCTCAATTATTTCATGTAATAAATACCTCTTTATTTGTTTTCTGATGTAGGTACCTAATTTCTATACTTTGTTATATTTAACTATAGATACGTAGGTACTAAGTACCTAACTTATAAACTTTGTTGTATTTTTATAAAACCTTGTTTTATATCTGACCTCAATTATTTCATGTAATAAATACCTCTTTATTTGTTTTCTGATGTAGGTACCTAATTTCTATACTTTGTTATATTTAACTATAGATACGTAGGTACTAAGTACCTAACTTATAAACTTTGTTGTATTTTTATAAATCCTTGTTTTATATCTGACCTCAATTATTTCATGAAATAAATACCTCTTTATTTGTTTTCTGATGTAGGTACCTAATTTCTATACTTTGTTATATTTAACTATAGATACGTAGGTACTAAGTACCTAACTTATAAACTTTGTTGTATTTTTATAAATCCTTGTTTTATATCTGACCTCAATTATTTCATGTAATAAATACCTCTTTATTTGTTTTCTGATGTAGGTACCTAATTTCTATACTTTGTTATATTTAACTATAGATACGTAGGTACTAAGTACCTAACTTATAAACTTTGTTGTATTTTTATAAAACCTTGTTTTATATCTGACCTCAATTATTTCATGAAATAAATACCTCTTTATTTGTTTTCTGATGTAGGTACCTAATTTCTATACTTTTCTATATTTAACTATATATACGTAGGTACTAAGTACCTAACTTATAAACTTTGTTGTATTTTTATAAAACCTTGTTTTATATCTGACCTCAATTATTTCATGTAATAAATACTTCTTTATTTGTTTTCTGATGTTTGCTTTAATGATAATCGCATATCGCTGTGGTGGGTCCCTACTGAAGTCATCTTTGCTTATTTTTGCCGTATTTTATGTCATTATATTTTGCAAATTACACACTCACTCCGTGTCCCTGATGCAGTGCGAATTCGTTGCAATTACGGTGCCTACTCGCAAACACGTCTGTGGAACATAACTTTTCATACTCGTGCGCATAGTTGGATTATTAACTTTGGATGAACGAAATTATAGTTATCTTTGAAGTAATATTATGTAAATTGTCGTGCTGCAAAAGTGAAGAAAATCACGTTCAAGCTATTTTGATAAATCTTTGGTCATATATTTTAGTTATCTTCATAAAAAAGAGGCAAGCGTCTTTTATTTTTTAAACGCTTATACACGGAGAAAAAAGAGTTTTGCCAATTTCAATTGCTTTCAAATCTTTTCAATCTCTTCAAAATATAGTATAAAAAAAATATATATATATAAAATGGAAATGTTGCAACAAATGTTAAAACATTGCATAGAAGTATTTTTACTGTACATTCTTGTGACCTACCTAATGTAAAATAAATCATATACAAATATTGTTTCTTTTGTATGTAAGTGTAACAATTATATTTCAACAATCGGAGATTAATCGACACTGAACTGAACTGAAAAAACATACGAATTCTGAACTAGAAAAAAGTATGTTTTGTACATATTTAATATTTTTTAGTGATAGATATTTAGGCACCTACTGTACATGATTCAAACGCATTCTGAATTTTAATATATTAAAAAATTCGCGCGAAGTACTAAGAATTGCAGCGCAAGGTATCAAATGCAGGAACTAAGTATGCAAAATGGAAGTACACTTCATAATTCAAATGTTGTTTTCATTCGACATCAAAAATGTACAATGTGTGCTATATTCCTGTTGCTCATAACGACAAAGTGTCGAAAAAGGGCGTGCCTTTCTGTACAAACCACAAATGTATCAATCAGTTCCATCTGTTGGTACCTTTGTTAAGTAGAACAACTTTAGGTACTAATGAAATAATTTTCATATTATGTTGGCTTTAGTTTATGCAATTCTGAGATCGAAAAACTAAGATCTTTTTTGTAATATGCCTAAATGAAGTTAAAATGTTTTTTGGATATACAATCCCTCTCAACACGGTCTAAAGTCAGCAACTTGGCCATTCTTATCTTATAACGTCTGTGGTAAGTTTTTTTTTTTGTAAGTGTGCTATATTCATATTGCTCATAACGACAGTATCGGAAAAGGGCGTGCCTTTCTGTACAAACCACAAATGTATCAATCAGTTCCATCTGTTGGTACCTTTGTTAAGTAGAACAACTTTAGGTACTAATGATATAATTATCATATTATGTTGGCTTTATTTTATGCAATTCTGAGATCGAAAAACTAAGATCTTTTTTGTAATATGCCTAAATGAAGTTAAAATGTTTTTTGGATATACAATCCCTCTCAACACGGTCTAAAGTCAGCAACTTGGCCATTCTTATCTTATAACGTCTGTGGTAAGTTTTTTTTTTGTAAGTGTGCTATATTCATATTGCTCATAACGACAGTATCGGAAAAGGGCGTGCCTTTCTGTACAAACCACAAATGTATCAATCAGTTCCATCTGTTGGTACCTTTGTTAAGTAGAACAACTTTAGGTACTAATGAAATAATTTTCATATTATGTTGGCTTTATTTTATGCAATTCTGAGATCGAAAAACTAAGATCTTTTTTGTAATATGCCTAAATGAAGTTAAAATGTTTTTTGGATATACAATCCCTCTCAACACGGTCTAAAGTCAGCAACTTGGCCATTCTTATCTTATAACGTCTGTGGTAAGTTTTTTTTTTTGTAAGTGTGCTATATTCATATTGCTCATAACGACAGTATCGGAAAAGGGCGTGCCTTTCTGTACAAACCACAAATGTATCAATCAGTTCCATCTGTTGGTACCTTTGTTAAGTAGAACAACTTTAGGTACTAATGATATAATTATCATATTATGTTGGCTTTATTTTATGCAATTCTGAGATCGAAAAACTAAGAACTTTTTTGTAATATGCCTAAATGAAGTTAAAATGTTTTTTGGATATGCAATCCCAATCAACATTGTCTTAAGTTAGCAACTTCGCCATTCGTATCTTATCAAGTCTGTGGTAAGTTTTTAAAAAATATCAATTAATTTTAATTAGCTGTTTTTCTTATTGTCTACCTTCATTAAAAACTCTGTGCACTGATAAGATGTACCTACATTGATAAAAATGCTTTAAAATATTTCCTTAGATTCTTAGCAAAGTTAACCTTCTGAGATGCAAACTACTACTGTTTGTAATTGATTAGTTAATTAATAATCTAGAACACTCAAGTTGCGTTAGATAACTTGATCTTCAGCTTTTAAATGCATTAAATAATATTGATAAACGCTGCACTCTATCCTCCCATCGAAATAATTAATTTTGAAAAACAGGTATTGAATTAAATTGCATCGGTGAATGCATTTCTAATATCTTAATGAAAATCTAAAATATTTCAAAGTCATGAAACTCGCGTTTTATGTTTTACAAGTAGTAAATATTATGTAGGTAAGAAGTTCACGAAGAAACGATAAATTTAATTTTGTATTACTGCCTCTTAATACTTGTTTCATTTTATTATGAGATAACAACTGAGCTATTTTAATAAATAATTAACCACCTTATTAAGGCCCCATAGTAAGCTTTCAAAGATGTTTTGAATGATATGTAAATAAGAATGTTAGAGAGCTCGCTAATATTAAAAAAAAACTATATTAATTAAGCGAAAATGCTGAAAATATTTAATAAAATACGACTCGCTTAAAATAGAGCAAAAACCACTATGAATTTTTTCATTCCTATAACATAAACAACAGAACAAAACGTATTTTTAATAATTTTCACAGCTTACTTTGCGATTTTTTTCTATCGCGAGAATATGATATAATTAACTTTTCGATATAACAAATGTATAGATATTATCTTCAAAAGTAACATATATTTTTATTGGAACTTAAAAACTTAAAGTGTTACATAGAAACATGTTATAATTCGGCCGAAATCGGGAATGCGGGGGCTTAAGTGAATATCCGTGTTTAATAGTTCAGTTTATTATTCATAATCTTTAAAACAATCGAATCTTTCTTTCTACCGTACATGGTTACCTAACGAGTGGTAACAAATTCATTATATTGGTTTTTTAAAATTCCTGAAGATTAATTTTATATCATGTCAATGTTGAATGCAGCGTAGGTATATCGTTATTTTTCAGACATTGGACCTAACCAGTAAACGTGTGTAGAATTCTACACAACTGATGAATTAAATTAATGTGGAGTAAATGGTTGTTTATCAGTAGTGTCCAATTTAAAACACCTTTATTAGTAAAGTGGTGTATATTTATAAAACGCTTCTAGTAGTCCCAGAGACCTAGAGAGAGGTCGTGATGACATCGACGATTGATCACATGAAAATCTTCCTCTCACACGTTTTGTGTGAAAATGAAAAAGACAGAAGATACTAGAATATGGACATACTTTCATTTTTAGATTACACAAAATGAAAGTAAAATCTACATTAATCAAAATTTCGAAGTCAATTAAACTATTTTCAGCTCACAACATATTGTGTGTCATGGGTCATTTGTCATGCACAAAGGAGCTTTGAAAAATACATAAAATTTTTTTTAGAAGTTTTGAGTATTATAATTTTGTTTCACTAGTGTTCTACTATCTAAAGGGTTTTTAAACCATAGTGGCACTATTGCCCCCCCAGTTGGGTGACGTTGAGAGTCGGATTAGAGAAAGAGCTATAAGAAGGAATTTATTTGTTTGGGTGTTGAAGAGGTCCCAAATAAATAGAGAAGTCAATAAAGGTGTGGGTAGCTCGTTTCACGTGCGTAAAGTAACAAGTATCGGAAAATAATCGTTCTGATGCCGCCGATAGTAGTTCGACCGTGTTCAGGGGTCTAGTAGGCATTATGCTGCAGACTTATAAGAAGAAACTAACCTTCTTAAAAAAATTCCTAAAAAATAGGAGGGATTGTTTCACAGAATTTGAGCAATTCATCAATTTTTAAAGTTAAAATTCCAGTTCTTTGAATGTTCTATTCAAGTTTGTCCACTATCCGTCTAAACAATTTTGGTCTTAATTGAAAACCTTTCCGTATATAATAATTAAAAGCATGTTACATGAATATTATTTTGTATGATAGTACTAGAACCTACCTATTATCATTCTTCCTGAATTCAAACAATCCAAATATTTATAATAAAAAGTCCTCGCAGGAATCTGTGATATCCTTTAGGGTAGTTTAAGAGTTTACTCTAATATGGCACGAGATAGTGGTTTAAGACCTTACTCTAATATGGCACTAGATAATAGTTTAAGATTTTACTTAAATATGGCACTAGATTTAGAACATTTTAAAAAGTTACCCATAGGTGGAAAATAGCTGTTGATAATGCAGGGATTGAGATTGTAGTAAATACTGTTGCAACCTCAAGGTCGAAGCCGAGAATAATTCCTAACGCCTGCTAAATAAGCCATAAGAGTTCTTTTGAGTGATTGTGATTCACAAATAAAGTCCAAAGTGTATTTTTGACTCCGTTATTTTTATTGAAAGAATTTGTGACACAAGCTCGAAGTTACAATAGAATATTTTAATCGCGTTTTACTTCGTAGTCCTGTGTTAAAAATCGTTACAGCGGAATTAATAATCGTGGCTCTATAGTTACGGTATATATTTTACGTTTAAATCTTCATTTTAACACTAAGATTGCCAGCAGATAGTTGGAAAGTACGAACGAGCGTTAAATCTACTGTTAGGTTTGTCCATTTCGTGGTCGAGGTAGAACGTTTTATCGCTTTTCATTCCATATATTTTGAACGTTACAATCCCGTACAAGAAATAATAGCATTATTAAACAATACATATTCGGTGGACCCTAGGTAGTTTTATATACCTAACACGTAGGGTGCGTTATGTACGAAGCGTGGTTTGATTTTGATATGTTACTAAAACTGTTAAAAAAACGAAAATTTAGATTAAAAAAAAGGAAAATCGAATAACACCAACACAATTCAGAACATTGTTGAGTGACAGGCGACAAATTTCGCTAGAATACACTAATAATGTAATCTAACTGTAAGATTCTGTTGTAACTTATAAACAAAAACTCGTTGGATAGATAACAATGAGCTCTGATGGCTTCTTTAGCAGGCAGTAGGAATTATTCTGGACCACCTTGAGGTTGCAACAGTATTTATTACAATAAAAATTCCTGTTTGTTCAATTTGCTGTCTATGGGTAACCTCTTAAACTAAACTCTAGTGCCAAACTACCATCAAGAGACAAACCGAGTAAGAATGAAACAGTATGATAGTGAGTACTTATTTATTAATATTTGGGAAATCTACAAATAAATATATATAGATTTCCTCCTTGTATTAAGAGATGAATAGAATAAACAAAACAGAATTATATAAAACAAAAACCAATATTTTATAATTTAAAAAGAAAACGAAATAAATTTATAGCAGAAAAACAATAGAAAAGTTAGAATAACTAACGCACATCACAGACCACCGAAATTGGTATGTTTGATGAAATACTTTTAATTATATATTTTTATGCAAATGTTTTATTATTTTTTATTTTTGTGTTGGATTAGGGTATCTATTCGACAAAGAGGTTCACTAAGAGATTTGCTTTACCGCCTGTATCCCTCCCAAAACGACGGATTTATCAAAAAATGTTCTTTCTTTTGGCACAATTTTGCGAACTTTCACCCGAAGTCCGCGTTGGACTTACCCTAATAATTTTACAATAACCACATCACCCCACATTTAAACAGATTGAACTTTATTATTCCTAAAAGTTTTTTAATGAAAAATTAAGTATTTATTTGAATTATTTTAAGGTTTTTAAATAATAATTACATTACTAAAGTAGAGTGCAAAATCTATTCAATTGTTGGGTAGAAACACTGAATAAATAATACACACTAGAAAATAATTAATGTTGTTAGATTCATGTTTATGTATTTGTAAAAAATAGTCGCCACGGGACGTCTGGTAGATGTGAAACATCAACATTGATTTCTATTGAAGGAAGTGAAAACATAGTAAACAAGTCCTTATATTTTTGATAGTTAAACAATTATTTTATGGTTATTAAAATATACACAAAGAAACAAGTAATATTATATTAAAAAAAACGGATGGAAGCAAATATACCGTACAGAGTTTTGGCGGCCGGGTGGACAGAGCCGATGAGTCACGAGGCTGGCCGATTGAGGCGTCGTTAAATGCAAGAGCGTCGCCCGTTTCCGAACAAGAGCGTCATCCCGTCTTGCCACGCTTGCTACGCAAGGTTCGGTTTTAAAATTACAGCACATATTCTTGCAAGATTCTTCTTAGAAATCGTTCTCCATGAACACTAGGGTAGTTCTCATTCTCAAAAAGATTGGGAACCCTAGTTGTATGGCATTCAGTTCATGACTCCCTGTTAGTATTATGTAAGAGTTACAATTAAAATAGTTTGTAAATTAAAGTGTGTATTTCAACACCCTTTGATAGCTTATCCATAGGATAATTTCGACTTACGGTTTATTTATTTATAAAGTCTGAGTTTAGTATTTGGTGCTCAAAACTATGAATAGTTGCTATTTGTCGGATAAGTTTACCACCTATCGGTAGTATTTCCTTATCAATATACATTATCCTATGGATAAACTATCAAAGGGATGGTGAAATACTCTCTTAGCTTGTTGATTTGCGTTGGAAAGCACAATTTATGCTTTACATTTAAAACTTGTTTAATTAGCTTTCGATTGTATTTCATTTCCTCTTGTTAACATTCTCTGTTGGGTGTTTGTTGATTTATCATAATGTAGTCAATCCTTGAATAATTAAGTTGGGGTTTTTTGATTTCGCAAAATTCAATTACGAATAACTCTTTGGGGTTTTTCACTGATCCTCGCAACGGATTGTATTCGATTGTTTTCTAAAATTGTTGTAAATACCTGTAGGGAAAGAACCGCACGACTTTCTACTCAGATACCTAAATGAAATTCGATTTTATAATGCCTTATTTTAAGTTCCGAAAAGGTTGTGGAGGTAAAGAGAAAAAGCGGGAGAAAGTGGAGAAGAGGCTTGAAACAGGGGCGGCTCACCAATTGTGCAATGCAAACGACGCACTCAGGCGGCCAATCTTAGGGGCGGCCACCAACTTCATCGACTTGTCTAGAAAAATTCATAAAACACAATTTGGGTGGCGGGTTGTAATGTGTAACGACGTGCCGGGAACCATTTATTGGGTAACCAACACTTCTGCTATAAGTTACCTCAAGCAGAGAGCTACGTTTGGTGACTTAGCAGGGTTGCCCGGGTTAACGGGGTGAGGTTTATCCGGGTCTTAGGTTTATCTTCGCTGCGGATGCCTCTACCCAAAGATGACATAGGCCCTGAGGGGAATAATTTTTCTCAAGGCCTTCTCTGTGGAGCTAATGTAAAAAAACTAGATAATATGAATGTGTCAACGAAATACTTAAAGTTAAACGATTCTTATTGAATGCTTGAATTCTAAAAAAAACATATACATACGCAAATTTATTATAGTGTAGTAAACATGTAGGGTGACTTTATGTTTATGTTGGATTTGATATAATATATTATGCTGTTAATTCAAAAAGGACAAAGAAGAAAAAAATGTTGGCATTCGTCGGTTAGTATAAATATTACAACAACACGGAGAAAAATGAACCTGTTAAAAAAGTTATGGCATGCCAATTTCCTGTTAAAATATTAGACATTCAGTATATATGGAGAAGACGTGTTTTTTTTCTAATAAATGTCATGACGAAATGCGAAAGTATCAGTATGTCAATATCAAATCAATATTTGTATGAACATGTGTTCCGCTGTCCTCATAAAACTTTCGCTTTTAACTGGTACTTTGATAGGAACTCTGTCAATTCATTGGTTAAAGTCCTACAGTCCCGTTTTAACAGGAAAACGAATAATTTGACCAGATTTCAATAAATTAACAGTATTTCATATCAGTAAGCTTTTTCTGTGAATATTTGTAAAATTAAATGAGGATTTAGACGACCTAATATTAAAATACATATTCAATGAAAATATATTTTCTACTGGAAGATTGTTGTTTAAATATTTTTAAAACAATTTTTACAAAAAAAAATTCGAAATTACAAATTCACGGAGTGTAACTAACATTTTTTTTCCTTTTTTTCACATTCACGTCGGCCCTGTTTTTAAGGGAATCATACCGAGAGTCAAAGGTAATCTCACGGGCTGACCTTTCAAAGGTCGCGGTGCGGAAATGGCTTTAAGGACAGGATAATATAAAAACCTTTAATTGGATTTGGAGTAAAGTTGTTCAGGTTTCAAAGGTTCTCCTCCTCGAGAGGGACGTTTAATTTAATAATATTATTTTCAACCGATTTCTGTAGAGGTAACCCAATGGAATTTTGGAATACAATAATATACGACAACCTTTTTGGAAATGATTTCGCGATGTAATTGAATTCTGATCGTGATTGCAATTGAGTTTTCGGCTCGCAATTTCAAATACAGACATTATTGTGGTTTTAATATTATTATTTGCTTTCGATGTGAAATATTTACATAACATTTCCCAAATAAATAATAAACTTAAATTATTTTGTGTACTAAAACTTTGACTGGGGCCCTGTTGTTTTAAAATTTATTCTAGATATTAAAGTTTCAAAAAAACACGTATTTTTTCCACACGAAAACAGGTTTTTCAAAATTATTATATGTACTAGCGCAGACCCGTGAAAAATCACGGGATATTATAATTGTAGAATTTGTAAAGCTGAAAGCATTTTTAAAGTATGAAATATTTTTCTCGGGATCTTTGCCTATTAAAAAATAATTATTGAGAAAATTAGAAATTTAC
The DNA here is from genome assembly GCA_026573805.1 of Hesperophylax magnus. Classification (NCBI taxonomy): domain Eukaryota; kingdom Metazoa; phylum Arthropoda; class Insecta; order Trichoptera; family Limnephilidae; genus Hesperophylax; species Hesperophylax magnus. The sequence goes on from JAIUSX010000084.1 coordinate 15,789,590, forward strand.
CTATCCAATGAACACCGTTCGTGACTTTGAAAATCATTAACGGCCTTACTAAAAACGTGGTGTAAATATTAGTACTTCAGGTCAGAATAGTGAAAAACTTGACTTATTACCATGTAGTTTGTTTGGTTAAAACGATCTTAAACCAAGCTCAAGGCCGGCACCTAATTAAATTCTTACACCTCCGTTCAACGGGGGTGTAAGAATTTAATTAGCTAGCCAGTCAGTCGAAAATTTAACCACAAGAAATATACTTTTCAAATCAGTTTACATAAATAAAAGTTCATTGAAAGTGAATAATCTTACGCATTACATTACGAAGGAATGATTCACATCATCACAGACAACCGACATTTGATTGTCTGCTCTAAAATCTAGGCGAGACTACACGAGGGAACCTTTGAAATTCGCCTCGCTTTGATTGTCGACTCTACAATCTAGGCGAGACTACACGAGAGAACCTGGGACGTTCGCCTCGCTTTGATTGTCTGCTCTGTCATCTAGGCGAGACTACACGAGGGAACCTGGGACGTTCGCCTCGCTTTGATTGTCTGCTCTGTCATCTAGGCGAGACTACACGAGGGAACCTGGGACGTTCGCCTCGCTTTGATTGTCTGCTCTGTCATCTAGGCGAGACTACACGAGGGAACCTGGGACGTTCGCCTCGCTTTGATTGTCTGCTCTGTCATCTAGGCGAGACTACACGAGGGAACCTGGGACGTTCGCCTCGCTTTGATTGTCTGCTCTGTCATCTAGGCGAGACTACACGAGGGAACCTGGGACGTTCGCCTCGCTTTGATTGTCTGCTCTGTCATCTAGGCGAGACTACACGAGGGAACCTGGGACGTTCGCCTCGCTTTGATTGTCTGCTCTGTCATCTAGGCGAGACTACACGAGGAAACCTGGGACGTTCTTCTTGCTTCTTCGTTCGTTTATCAGTCCCATGTCGGTTTTTTGTGTCAGAGTAAAAGCATATGAGGTGAGCCATTACCGTACCGGAGGCAATGTTCTGAATGGGGTTACTGGACATAAGCGAACGCCAACCAACAATAATCCAAGCAAAATTGAGCGTTTTTTTTAATTTTTAAGTTTTTTTAAATTTTTAAACTTTAAAGAAAACCACCTTAACAATTATACGTTATTGTCAGCTCAGAGGGTTGGAGCTGGCAACACGGTATCACATCCTCATACATTAGCTCACATTTCACCGCAACCTTAAATAACACTCCAAAAACAAATACCAAAAATATATTTACTCGTATATATATTTGTTATTATTTTTTCAGTAATTCATTCACTTACCATCGACCGTTAATCTAATAATAGGTGCATTACCAGTACCAATGATGTTGTTCAAGAAGTATATAGTGAATGAGAACAAAACCGACGTAAACAGGATATATTAAAAGATTATCAATTAACTCGATGAAGCATGCCTCGTACATGTACTGTACACCGATGTTGAGGAATAATTAATCACACAGGATGTTGTATACTTTATGCATAAAATTGGTCAATGAGAACATGTTTTTTTTCAGTATTTTCTCGACAGATACTGACCAAATCCTTTGAAAGAAACCAGGAAGAAATGTTATACCTTCTTGGTAAATAATTAAAGTGGAATATATTAATACAAGGTTAGAAACACACATTAGGAGGCATTTACTTTATGCTTTATTTATTTTGTGTACAGTTCGCCGAGTAAACTGAGAATCTTAAGTCAAAGGTTTTTTCATAGGCTAATATAATTTACTTAAAGGTTAACCTCATTTTCAACATTTCCCGAATGAAAAATAACGCAAATTAACTTAAATTAAACGTTGCAGATCTTTTATTGTTGTAATGTTCAGCCTATAATATCACTGATCATTTCAACTTCTATTTTAAAAATGATTTTGTTTTCTATTAATCTATTATGATTTTTATTTTTTTAGATTTAATTAAATATTATTTGTATCTCGTTATAAATAATACATCTAACAATCATTAACTTAGTTGCGAGGCGAAAGGAAACCGGATAGGGTAAAGGAAAATTGTCGATTTCTACCGACAGATTTTCTCTCTCTGAGACGATGCGCATAATTTTTTTTTTCTTGTGCCCACTCTGATCAGATGCTGGCTATCATCAGGTTGCTATTCGTCCTAAAGGCACAACCCAGAACAAAAAACTAAAATGAAGTTATTAAAATATAGTAATCAAGAATTATTATTATTAAATATTTTTATACATATTTTTTTATTTAGGTTCTGTCAACTACCATACTAGGATCATGCCCTTATCGTGGTTGTCGTAAATAGATTATGATATAATACATATTCCGTTTTAATCATAATATATATAATACGGAAGGATAAGTAAAGGTTAGTAGATAACGTTACACATAATCTCGCGTATTCGTATTGCGTATACCGGCCGTAATACCGGCCGTAATACCGTGGCCGTAATACCGCGACAGATTTTTAAACTGCCCGACCCTCAGTATTAGGGACCTATTGAGACGGAGATTGCGGACTTTGTTAAAAATCTGGTTGATTTCACAAATGTCGATCAGTCGCGCAGTGAAAACGTAAGAAAAAAACAGTTATACTCTTTGGCAGCACGATCAGAGGAATATTTTAAATCGAAACATAGATTTACCAAAGCAAATACGGTACGCATAATCAAATTGACCAAATTTCGAAGCAATTCAAAGCAGACCGGGTCAATGACATCGCAAATGTCATCTGAAAAGTTAGCAACTAAACGCGAAATGCAAAAATTACCTTGTTTTTGAGGATTGGAACAAACCAAAACCCGAGCACCATACGGCACTTCTCACTGTAAGGCTAGCTATACCAGCGCTCGCGCTGCAGCGGTGTATTAGGGAATCCTTATAAGTAAGACGGTTTATGTAAATTATATTACGCAGAAAAAAATTTGTATAAATCATCATAAAAATCAATGCTCAAAATAAATATTTTATGGAATACACAAAAAGATATTTTAAAAAGCAATGTTAAAATAAGTATATTACAAAATAAAAAAATAAAAAACACTAAAATCGTTGATTAATAACACAGAATAATTGTGGTACCTATCTAGAAGAGGAGGTATATGGTTATGATGACTTTGCCACAATTGAATTTAGTGATATGAATTTAAATGAAAAAAGGTACAAAGAATGATGGAGAAGGTTTTTTTTAATTAGTGTTACGGACTCATGTAATCTTTAAAGGAGCTCGCCCTATTTGTGTTTCATATCGAGATGTACCTGACGTATCAAGAACATAATCCAATCACCCTGTTTTATCTTAAAAAATTGATACATTAAAGCAGCGATTACGAATCTCTGTGTGTGGCCAAAGCTGCCTCCGTACATTATAAACGTTGTTTGACTACTTTATTATCCACATGCTGGAGGATGAATGACTTAGTTCATATCTCAGGCACTTATAAAGAACCACGCTAATAACATTTTATGGCTTTTGATAATAGAGGTAATTTAATGAATACCGATGCCGGATATTAAAATTGTCGATTATCCCTTTATTTTATGGATCCATAAAACGTGTTAAATCATTTTGACCTATAAAATTGATATTAAAATCAATAAAATCCCATTCATCAGTCGAACTTATTGCAGAATCTACTCAGTCATCAGTCAAACTGATTGCGAAAACTACTCATTCATCAGTCGAACTTATTGCGAAAACTACTCATTCATCAGTCGAACTTATTGCGAACACTACTCATTCATCAGTCGAACTTATTGCGAAAACTACTATTCATCAGTCAAACTTATTGCGAAAACTACTTATTCATCAGTCGAACTTATTGCGAAAACTACTCATTCATCAGTCAAACTGATTGCGAAAACTACTTATTCATCAGTCGAACTTATTGCGAAAACTACTCATTCATCAGTCGAACTTATTGCGAACACTACTCATTCATCAGTCGAACTTATTGCGAAAACTACTATTCATCAGTCAAACTTATTGCGAAAACTACTTATTCATCAGTCGAACTTATTGCGAAAACTACTCATTCATCAGTCAAACTGATTGCGAAAACTACTCATTCATCAGTCGAACTTATTGCGAAAACTTAAAATCTATCGTTTCATTCTAAAAAACATGGTGAGTGTATTATTAATATTCAAAATATGCCATTTTTATGAATCTATTATATAAAACCAAGCTATAAAACTATACAATTCACTTCCAACACAATATAAAATATCTAATCTTACAGAATACAAAAAACACATATGGAACTGGCTACAATCCTTTTAATATTTAATTTTTTATATTTAACTTTTTTTTTTCTGTTATAACTATGGAAAAATGGATTTTATATTTTATTTTTAATTGTTTCTCTGTGTAACTAACTCCACTGTATTGTTTTAGAATTATATAACTTTACAATTGAAAAAGTCCTCCACAACACAGGTGAACTCCTAGCGTGGAGGACAATATACTATACCATTGTAATACAAATATATTTAAGAATAAATTTAAAAAAAAAGTAAATAAATATGTGAAATGTTTACCTCAATATGGGGAATAAACTTTGAAAAAATGTGTATTTCACTAAAATTATAATAAATGAATATATTCATAGATATTTCAGTTTTTGAAGAGTTTTATGTAGTAACTAGTAGATTCTGCAATGCTTCGCTGTTCAATGCTTATGTCTTTCTCAGGCGTCACAGACCTCTTCCACCATTCACTACTGTATTGAACCAAAATACTGACTTACATTGACTTTAATTCGATTTAATATCTCATCCCGGTGCAGAAATATAGCGTGAAGTATTCCTCGGGGGTCCCCGACATCTTCTACCATAAAAAACACTCTTAGCTTTAATAAAAATATACTTTGGATATTTTCAGCGATATCGGTCGACTACTTTTCGAGTTTTGCAAGCGCAAACATACTCAGGCTGAATTTTATATAAATCATATATAAGATGTAATGTACCTACCTACACTAGGATATTTGTAGATTCCTGTACTCTATTTTAAATATATTGTTATGACTAAAACTATTACTCCGTTGACGCAAAAGTTGTGTTGAATATATTATTATAGTATGACCGGTCGGTGGCCGAGTTGACATCGTGCTTGGGTCCCACTCAGGCGTAGTGTGTTCAATTCCTCGGCTGGCTAAGTCCTCCATCACAACACAAGCAACATTTTCAGCTTCCCGTGGTGGTAGTAGGAGATTTTCAAATATTGTCAGGTTATTCGTAACCCGGGAATATTTGTCTTTCTTTTTTAAAAAAAAAAAATAGTTTGGAAAAAGTTGAGATTATTCCCTTATCGATTGATTCGTGATAAAAGTGTCGAGCTTGACGTGAAGGAATTAGAATCTTTATGATTCCAGATAAAAGTGTCGAGCTTGACGGGGAGGAATTAGAATCTTTATGATTCCGGATAAAAGTGTCGAGCTTTACGGGAAGGAATTAGAATCTTTATGATTCCGGATAAAAGTGTCGAGCTTGACGGGAAGGAATAAGAATCTTTATGATTCCGGATAAGAGTGTCGATACTCGACGGGAAGGAATTAGATTCATTATCATTCCAGAACGGTCGAAATCAGAATATTATATAATTATTTGTAAAGAATTTTTATACTAATCATATTTTCTCTGTCCGTCTGAGATGTTCTTCCAGTTGCTTATTAGTTTCGACACTAAATGCAAATAGGAATATGTACACAAAAATAGACTCAGAATTAAAAACAAAGAATTACGAACGACTCCGGTTTTAGAATTCCAGCAAGAGTAGTAAGTGATGGAGCTAATCAAACACTTAAAACTGTAATTGGCTGGAGAAGTTTTGATTGCGGTTCAATGATTATTTAGAATAGAGTTCTCATTTTTGCAATTAAAAATTAACCAGCGTTCTAGGCAATGCATAAAGTTGTAACTTTTTTTTAGTTTTTCACCGCGCTACGGCACTCGGTAGTCATTCGAATAACCATGCAGAAGAACCGTACCATTTGCAGAGTCAAATTTTGAAAAGTTTTTTTTAGCAGTTCGTGCAAACTAGTCCTACATATTTTTTGTTATTAGTAATTTATTATGCATTAAGCACTTACGCAACTAAGGCGCGAATCCACCATATTGATTCATAAATTTATTAGCTTCATTTTTGCATTTTATTTATTTATTTATACTCGTATGTCTATGGTTTACCAATACATATCAAACATGAGTTTTTATAAACCATTTATTTACTAGTAAATATAACATTATTCAACGTCCAACATACAAAATTTTATACGAAATTCGTTAGTAACTCGCATTGTAACCTGTTTTTCAACAAGTAATAATATACAGATACGAACTTGTACGATTATATCATAATGCTAACTCCATGCAACATGACCAAAGAAATCTTTTGGAGATTAAAAAATAAACCTATCTATAAAATAAAGTTGTTTCTGCGTTGTGAAGTCTAAGCAAATACTCGTAGTGCTATAAAAAAAATCTTACCAACATGTTTTAAATACTATCATAATCTCCAAAACTTCTGATTTGTGTCATATATATATATGTACATTATCGAAGGAAGCAAACACTTTGTGGCTTGACATTATTACACAAATGAAAGAATATCTTTGTTTTAAACCACTTTATTTATATATGTACATTTACCATATTATTTAATTATTACCGTTCCTCAAAATATTAATATGAAAACGTATGAAAATGCTTAAAGCCAATGAATTCACCTATATTTCGCCGTTTATCCCTTATTTTTAGGTTCTATAAACTTGCCATATTTTGGCAAGCGATCGCTCAAAACGTTTTTGCAAACTTGGCAAAATGTGCCAAAAATCGCTGGAATGTTTGAAGATCTTAAGGTTTTCATATACAATTCGGGATCCCGTAATAAGGAGAATATTTTATCCCTCAGAAATTAATCTTGATTGATGATAATTGAGAAGAGAATCAAGAAGCCCAAATTTTTCTTTAAAGTAGCAACAACTTTATAACATCCATCATCAATTACTTTCTTTTTTACTGAAATTATCTTTTGAGGCCTACCTTGGTAGACCTTCCTACTAGGGTTAAGTTATTCTTGATTGGATTTTTATTTAATACTCGTTGGTATTTTAAGAATAAAGTAATTTAATTTTAATGGCGGTTTTTTTGTAAGAGAAAAAATAAATTTTGTAACAAAACCATTTTATTTATTTATTTTTTTTTTGTTCCAGGTATGTACTATTTGCAACTACTCGTCGACCATTACAGAAAAACGAAAAATGAGGAAAATAAAGGTATTTATTTGTATTTTTAAACACATATACAGTTTAATAGCTTATTTACAAGGGTGTTAAGTTTTTGGCGCACATAGAATTTCGCACGAAAGTTGGCGCTCGGCCATTCTCATCGGGCGCTAGACGCATAAAAAACAGAAAAAAATACGTATGCAATGCTTGCGTTTTTAGCAAGGATTTTCAAGCGGACAAAGAGTTTAGGTGCCAAAATAATCAAATTTTCTTTCCTTTGCATAGTCTGGATGTATCGAATAAAGTATCTGGAGTTTTTTTGTTCCTAGCCAGTTACACAAAACGCCCTTCTGACTTTTTTTAATACGTCTATTTAATTTTTTTCGGGATTAAATTAGTGCAAATCTTCGAAGCGGAAATTAAACAACTTTCAGACATTCGATTGAGCTGAAACTTGGCATATAGACTCGTTGTCGTTGAAAATGCATTTTTTGGTGGAGATCACGTACGTACACGCGGACATTATGCATTTCTCTGATATCGGATAACATTACACCAGATAAAACACGAAATAAATGTTTGTCCTACTCGATCGGCATTTGGCGATGTTGGTAGAGTTGCCGACTTCAGTTTATGGGTAAGAAGGTTCAATCCTCAGTCAATTTATTATTATTTTAGTTATTGTTTTAAAATACATTTTTAAATAGATTTGAGTTTTTTTTGATTCTATGCAATATCAAAGTGGCGAAAATTGCAATATTAAAAATAATAATAATTTAAATTTTTTGTAAATGCAACTCTTTTAGGTAGACCAACTTGTTTTTTTTAACCTCTTTTAGGCTTTCGTGTATGATCTTGTATTAAAATGGCGCTATGCAAATCGTCCTAATATAGTTATATTAATAAGCACACATTTATAATATAAATATTATTTTCTCGAACATAAATGTTTATTTCCGAAATGAAGTAAAATGTATTAATAATTCATAATTGTAAAGAGGAGGCTGGGGTCATATTGGCTCAGTTATCTGAATGCCAACTTATCACAAAACTCTTATTTTATTTTTAATTCCTTTATTTTCCCAATTTTTACATTGATTACATAAAATATTATAGAAATCAATACGAATAATGGGAACCCACTATTGTGCAGCCTGTGCGTGGGTAATATATTTTAAGTTATTATATTATTGTACCTAGAAATAAACTAACTGTGGACATATAAAACAAAAACAAGATTACATTTTGTCTAAGCGGTTAGTATAAAAAGTTTTTACAATAGTGTATAGTGAAGTTATAAGTGTTTAGTGTAATATATGGTGAATATTTTATGAAAAAACATAAATTGATACAAATTAAATAAAAAAAAATACTTCTTACTTTCAAATTCACGTCTTTATTTAAATAGCACATTCATAAACTATACTAAATTGACACTCACGTTACAACAAATCTATGATAAAGACCCTATAGCATGATTTGTTTTCATAGCACCTTTTCAAAGTGACCCAACTCACACGTCCACAAGTGCTAACAACAAATACTTCAAATTCATATTTCGAGAGTCACTTTAACTGAATATTAAAAAGTGTTGTTATAAGTGACAGCACATTAGCGGAATAAAAATACCAATAAGTAATGAGTGCATTTGAGATGCAGCAGAGAATGCAACTAAATACCGGCGTTATTATTTGAGTTCTTCAAATAATAATATGTTGTTAAGTGTGAAATGTTTGTTTTTGTTGGGATGCTAAAAGCAAATATGTCTGTTTATCCTGACATTAACACGTGTTTCTTAATGTATTTTTTAAACATAATGGTGATTGATGCATGGTTTATTTGTTTTACCCATAACGAAGGTGTGCTCAAAAGAAGCATGTAAAAATATATATTGGATTTTTGTACCCTATTCACGTGATCCTGCTTGTTACCTCTGTTTTTGCTAAAAGGGTCGGCTATGAGAACGAGGGAGTGGTCAAAACAGAGCTATCCGCGGTATGTCTCCAGTAAAGTATAAATGAAATTCATACTCGGTCATTGAGTGATACATGATTGCTTTAAATGTTTACGCCTGCTCAGTAATTATCAGTAATTTGCACGCGACGATCGTTAGAAGTCTAAGGAAAAATGGGGTCCAGGATACTAATTATTTTTTCACTTTTTCGTTCCCCCAGGAAAATTTTATTGCGTATCTATAAAACATTTTATTTTTTTTTTACTTTTATTTGACATTGACAGCCAACCATGCATTTTAGCGGACTTTGTAAAGTTCGATATAGATTTTGAAAAATACAGTTAAGCTTAAATACATTCACATATATGTGGTTTTTATCATATTATAATGATTTAAAAGCTGTTGAACGTTATTCAATGTATTTATTTGGAAGTGAAACGATTTTATTCTGCTATAGAAATCTATTGAACTCTAACAAATAATTGCCAAAGTTACCTCTAAAATCAAAAAAAAACTTTAAAAACCTAGATTTTAAAATTTTAAATTCAGAGAAAATAAGTAACTCGGATGCATAAGTACTAGATATTTGCTATACCTTTGGATTAAAAAAAATATTTCCAGCTTTGTTGGGTATTTTGGTCTCAAATCCAAAATTAAGTTTGGTATGCAAAAAGCCGCACAGCTGTTCCTTTTAACATTTAATTGAAGTTAATCCGAGGGATAACTAATATCAACTTTAAATAATATACAGTTTTTCCTCGACTTTTCGCGTATTACAGATAGTACGTACAATGTTAGGGTGCAATCACATTCACATGCTAAACACAGTATGATTTAACGTGCATATAGACCAGCCGGTGTCCCCCGCTATTTCTCCATACGAACGACAATGAAATCATTCCATCCCAACTTAATCTCTTTTTGAAATTACCATATCGCTTTGTTATCGGGGTTCGAAATTCTGAGGGAACATCCCAAATTTCATTACACGCGTGACAAGTACAACTATTGCGTTCTGCGCCGTACTTAGAAAGTACAAGTTCTACTGGTATGATATAAAGTTTCAGGAAACTTTATTCATCAAGACAAGAATATATCCTACGTCCTTTCCGCATATCTTTACGCCATTTCTTGATACAATTCATCTGATTCCGGACAATTGGGACTATTATGAGGAACATGTAAAAGGTGAAATGATTAATTATTATGTGAGTACAGCTCCTAATTGTCCGAAGCCAGTGGAACTATGGCATCCTCATTTAGGGTATGTTGTGAGGCTGAAGAGAATGGGGAATGTAAGGGAATGTAATTTCGTGTAACAGGCCCGCTCATCTGGAATAGACTTCCCCAACTCTTACTAATTTCCAGAATTTGGCTGAATTTAAACGGGATTTAAAAACAAAATTATTTTAAAAATCTTACCATTTATAAATCTCCACTTCTTTTTGATATTTTATAATAAGCCATATTCTAAAACTTCAGGTAATTGTTTGGTTTCGGTTGCCTTCTTATTGTACCCTTCAAAATGTCTGCTTAGAAGATTCTCATTTCTGAGCACAAACTGCCCCCTGTTTTATAGTTTTAATATTCTTCTTTTGTCCTGTCCTGCTGTTATTGTTATTCTACGTTTTGTCATCACTTTGTATAAACAGTACATTTAGTATTATAGTATTAGATCTGTATTCGATGTAGGAATAATTTTAAGAACATGAACTCTAATACTAAATGCCGTTTTAAAGTTTGTTATAGTTAAGCGCACTAGAAGTGAAATGTCACTAAATTACGCTATATACATGCAATGATATTGTAATTATCAATAAGAGGACTATTGGACTTTACTAATAATCATAGGTAAAGCCATTTCTAGCAACGTTTAGATTCTGAATGGTGGTATTTCAGCAGGAACCTACATAGATTATCCACAAATCTGGATATTAAATTTTGCAATCGAAAGAACAATAAACTCCGATTAGACATTTTCAATGATGTAAAACCTGTTGTTGGAGATAAAGTTTATCTTGTTTTGGAACGAATTTGTCAGCGATGTCAAATTTTTAGTCGGCACATTAATTATATGAAGGAAAAGAAGTGGCAAGGTTAGTGATAAGTGGCAACTTAACCGTTTAGTTAATTTTAAGTCACTGTCCGCGTGTGTATATTAAAATCTTTAAATTTTTTTCGATTAAGTAGCTGCCTTCACGCATGTTGATAATAAGGTGGGGGCCATTGTCACGCTATTAGGAATGCACCAAATGAAATTTCCCTAAAATATATTTAAGTTTATAAAATCACTTACCCACTTAACTGTGCGAGTGGATAGCACATCACTTTTCTGAGGGCAGTGATTTAAATTACCTCTTGTAACTGTCCTTGCTGCAGGCTTCGTGTGACGTACATTAGCCGGTAAATGTCTTCCACAAATTTCTCAATCCAACCCAGATGGGTATACAACCAAAAATTTATGTATATTTTTTAAACCAAGAAAAGTTGTAGAAGTATAAGGTATAATAAATATCTTGTCACTATTAAATGCTTGATGTGAGAATATAACTTTTCTAATGGATGTGCCATACAAAATAACCAACATACTTTTCTTTTGACTTTCGAAATTGTTCACCATATTGGAGAAAATTGGTATCGCCAGAACGAAATGGCTCTTGACCACAATTTCGAATTCGGAAAATTAACCTTTTGCCTGGACAGAGGTTTGAAATCGATGTCACCCTCTTTTAATCCTATTTATTAGTTTCCATTTTGTCGCATGGAGCCACTGCACGTAGGCAGTGTCCCAAATCAAATGGTTGTCGCGCCATGAATGCGAAATGCCTGAAAGACTGAGGTGAATGTAAAATTTATAGGTAGTTCGTATGCCATCTATGGTGAACCCTGCGAGGGTAAACAACCCCGTGACGTCATTAAGCACCCCCGGCGTCCACCTGCATGAGATTACCTCGAATAATGTACGTGGGGGTTGATAATGTTCGTATCAACTGTGAAAAGGAAGAAGGGAATAACCCACACAAACTAGCGTTTATTAGACATATATTTTCGATTTAAAAATAATTAAAAAAAGTTTCATTTCAAATAAATTTATAAAGTAGAATTATAAACAAATAAATAAGTAAGTATTCTGCTTCATTGGTGCAAAATATTTCGATGTATTCCCTCCCTACAGCCCCCATCTTAACCCGCCTCATAATAGCTCCCCTGCCTTTACACTGTACAGTCAGGGGCGCTCTTGTGAGGTGGTATGCATATTACAAGCTTTATAAATAAATTTTTCAAGTTTTTCCGCAAAATAAACACGAACAATATTTTGAAATCTAACCTATTATTTTTTTTTTTTACTTTTGTCTTTTTAATAATTAGAAACCTTATTTTTGTTGTAATAACGATGCCTACTATTTATGACCACCTTAACTATTTATAAATACTATGCATTTAATTAGTAAATAGACTAGCTCCCCAGTTAGACCCGAGATTTCTCTACTAACTGGGTAATTAAATGTTCAGTGAATATCATGTATAATATATGTATAATCGTGTATTTACTTTATATATACAAATAAAAAAAAATATATATATTATCATTGTTTCATTAGTAAAGTTGTACTAATTGAGAGGTAAAGACATTGCCACCGATCGCTATATTTTTTTGGCCATCGTAATTGGTTTTGAAAAACCTATTGGATCTGCCTATTTGGAGATTAATGCAAAATCACACGTGTAGAGATGTTGCTAATATAAAGTAAACATTGAATACTCTGATGTGATCAACGTTTGACAAACTAATGGTGCTTTTTTCCAAATTTTCGAACGATCAATTTCAGGCTCGGATCAGCCAATTGATTTGTTCAGTATCGTTCGTTTCGCCTATTTACAAACATCTTTAACATTGATTATCTTAAGTGGCCCCGCCCACTTTCATAGACAGAAATATAATTTGTTAAAAATAAAGTGTTAGCTTGACTCCAATGATACCGTGTCTTGGTGTCGCAAATATATTTCACTCAGTCGACACTAGTCATTTACTGAGGCAAGCTTAATCCAGTAGTTTGGCTTCTTTAAATTTTTTGATTACTCAGTTGTCACCTTTCTGTTGGAAAGAGCGTGGTTGTGCGTTCGAGTAGTGTTGAGCAAAAATTTCGGCTCAACAGTTGATCAGTAGGATTGGAAACAACGGCCGTAAGTGGGACTACTGAACGTGATAATATGACAATGTAATAAATATTCGTTTTGTGTGTAGCGACATTATCAATTGTTAGGAAACAATTTTGTTGTAAAGGATTGTGTTATTATTATTTTCAATTTATGTACTCCCTGGACTTAAGGCTTATTTTCTTTGCTTGTTGTGTATATCATTGCAAATATTGTGGCCTATTCTCTTCTGTCTTTACATAAAAATAATAATAGTACCCCGAGCGTCTTTTTCAAGTATTATTCACGAATTCAAAAGGTTTTGTATTCAGAGTTAAAACATGTTGTGTGGTGGAGACATTTCCATTCCTTTGGTTCGAGCTCGTTCACCAAAAAAGCATTCATTTGATGTCAGCTTAGCATTTTTTAACTCATTCCAGAGAGAATATTTGATTATGCATTGTGTTATTTCTTCTTTCAAATTAAGGTATTCAATGGCAGTGGCGGATGGTGACTTTTTGTGCTAGAGGGAAAATAATTAATTTAATACTAAGTTGGTGTGAAATTCCAGATCTTTTTCATAGCAGATTTTCCTTCTAGAATTTTTATCAATGTAATTTATGTACCTACCTATCTGATTTTAGCTAGCAATTTCTTATTCCCCCCCGAGATATGGAGCTATGAAATATACCTAAAACATCTTTATTTTTAAACAATACACCTGTATATCCATTTTTTAAATTGTTGTCAATTAGAAAAAAATATTTAATTCAAAGAATATTGAATTAGAAGAGTGGCGATAATGTTGTAGACAGAAATGTTATATTAACTACAAGTATTAAATTAATACGCGCTGCTTCGCCAAAATACTGCCAACAAGCAAATGACAATATCCTAAAATCATTAATTAAAATCCAAAAGCCACAATGAAAATTATTCCGAAACACCCTGTGAGATCTAACTCCAACGAAATCTTAAAATCGTGTCAATCAAGCAACTCTGTGCGTCTCATAAATCTATCTAAATATCTATCATAAATATAAAATACAAGAAATAACAACTAACACGTATATTATAAACAGAATTTCAGGGTCAAAACATATCCAACAAGCAACTACAAATACAAAATTTTGGCTATTACTAATTAAAACTACAAATACAACATTTTGGCTATTACTAATAAAAACTACAAATACAACATTTTGGCTATTACTAATCATAACTACAAATACAACATTTTGGCTATTACTAATTAAAACTACAAATACAAAATTTTGGCTATTACTAATTAAAACTATAAATACAACATTTTCTAAAAAGATATGATCGAAAAATAACCAGTGTGACTAGCGCCGTTAACGAAAGCGTCAGAACGTACATTATTTGATAGAAACTACAAGTTATTTATATTTTGTACCTAGCTTAATTGAAAATTCGTATAAAACATAATATATTTTACAATTACAATTTTTTTTATTAAATACCTATTTGCCACCAGTCACCTCTGCTCATAGTTAAATGTAAAGCATCAACTGATATGAAATCATAATCCTTCTTGAATTTTGTTATCTGTTTATTTGATGTGATTTAATTCATCAGAGGCTTATTAAATTGATTTTATTTTGAAAACAACATTCCGTCGCCTGGTAGTTATAATAGTGATGAGTAGTTCATGAGTGAGCCGCACCATTGAGCTAGCTCTTTTTGAAGAGCCGTATTTGTAAGAACCCCGGTAAACGGGAACCACGGCTCAATTGAACGGTTACTAACGGCTCGGGGAGCAGTAGTGGGGAGCACAATATTATCATTGCTTATTCACCCTGAGCGAGGCTCCCGTTCAATTGAGCCGTCACGTCGCGTCGCGTCCTTCGATTAAATTGACTCTTTGAGCCGTACGAAGATATTGAGCTGATTCCTTGGATCCCGCTCTTATTAAAATGAGCCATGTCTCATCTCTTAAAGTATAATTAAAATATAATATAAGAGCTCTATTTTTATCCGAAACACATTATACGCGATGTGCAACTGTACCGTTTGAGAGCGAACTTCTTTCATATACCCCTAGAACAAAATTGCGTTTTGCGTTGGTGCACCCATACTACTAAGGTAAATTTAGTAATGTTTGTATCTGTCATCACATATCGAGTAGATTATTTACTAGAAAATTGTTCGAATATTCGACGTTCTTTATTTCCCATAAGAATTTAAGAAGAGTGATTTACGTAAATCAGTATCAAAAGTCTTTACTCTACGGTAACCTTTTCTTCCCCAACCTCCTCTTCTCCATCTCTTTCCCCTCCTCACTAACTTCAGCCTCACAGCATACTCCAATTAAGGATGCCTTAATTTCACTGACTCCAGGCGTTTTGAAGCAATTGAGACTCATGCAGTATTCACAATAAATACAAAATACAAAAATCTACACTTGTACTAAAGCCACGCGTGTAAAATTCTTATTTCGTATCATTCTTTCTCTCGATTGTTAGTTGGGTAATTTTGTATTTTTCGTTCCTCTCAATTTGACCAAGCTCTTAAGATGTTTCTATAGTATCGACTATAATTTTGTAATTTTTAGTTATTTGATGAAACTTTGAAATTATTATATTATTAGCGCAATCCGGTGAAAAATCAAGGGACAGTATCAATTCTTGACAAATCAGATCCAATTTTGAAAACGAGAATTCAAATATTTAAAATTGAGTTTTCGGGGGTAAAGTGCGCTAAGTGATTCTACACGACGCGTCGTGTAGAATCACCGTCGCGACGGTAGAAGTAAAAAAAAACTAACTTTTTCCGAAATTCTAATGTTAATTTTCCCGTTCAAAAATAATTTTCCACAGAAGAATATTTATTTTCACAAACAAACAGTTCAACTTTTTAAGCTAAAAACCACCTTAAAATATTGGAATTTTGAAAAAAGTTTTTATTTACTTTTGTACTTCTAAAATCATCCCCCGAAGTTAGCGCACTTTACCACCGGACGCCCTGTATTAAAGGTTGTGCTTTACGACTTGTCTGAACTCTATGCACAATCAGTTCCAATTTTGAAAACGTTACTTAAATTTAAAGCATATTTGATTTCATTGAACCAGCGTTTCAGAAAACTGAAATAAGTCCGGGTTATTATGAAATGAAAGAAGACACGCATCTTTCAAATACATTTATCGTACGACCCTCTATACAGCATTTCTAAGAATGACATAGATCCTGAAAATCCAAGTATATGCTTGGTCCTTTTATCCCAATGATATATTACGCACAGAAAACTCTCTAATTTGTGTCAATTAATCAAAATAATACGTATTTTCATACTGTTCCTTCTCGTTTGACTTTTATAAATCTACATTAGGGGGTTTTACGATATTTAACTTCCTGGAAAAATCTACAATGATAAAGCCGGTAGGTTTGAATGATTTTAATCCCCGATGCCAGCAGCTTTTAAAACTGGCCGAATAACCGGGACGAATCTGTTAATTCCTGGGAACATTCTTGTCTGGCTGGTTGAATCCACTTTGGCTGCTATGATATTGGCCTCGCTATTTTCCATGAAACGGGGGTAGTTCCAGTTGCATAACTTAAGGGTGGATTTAGGGTAGATTATACAGGATATCTGAAAAGTAACACGACGTTTAAATCTGCATTATTAAATAAGAGATACCCTAAACCCTAAAATGTAATCCTTAAAATCCTTTGTTTGACATTAATTGGTACATTGACTTACGCGATTTCACTCAAAATTTACAGGATTTAGTACATTAACTCCACACAGGAGGCCATCAGGGAAAAAATCTCTCAGGGCCTGTGTCATATTTGGGGATGCTGTATGGAGGGTATTTTTAGGAAAAGTAAGGAGACGAAGTTCTGGAAAGAAAAGGTACTTGACGGGCATATTAATCCATCCCTCCCACTGCGGTGCAAGGCGATGGGTCGAGAAATCCGGCTGGAGAAGTCGAAAGGTCTCCCTCGACCAGTCTCTTCCGATCCAGCCGTCCACGAAGTAGGTGAGCAAACGCATCCGCCGCAAAGACTTTGACAAATCTGAATCCATGAACCCGGGCACCCCTGCTAAGTCACTAAACGTAGCAAAACACTTTTGGTGACCCATGGCAGGAGTGCTGGTTATCCAAATAATGGTTCCCGGAGTGGCGGTACCCATACCCGTCTCTCAAATTGCAATGAAAATGTGTTTTATTTACTATTTATTACAACATAAAGTTGCGAAATGTTAAATATATAAAAATACTTATATAAGAATTTCTTTATTATTTACACATGAGTACTGCACAAGTGTCTCAACTGCTCCCAACTGCCCGGAGGCAGTGAGACTACGGCTTCCCGAAATAGAGTATGTTGTTAGGTAGAAAGTGTTGAGGATGAGAAAGAGATGGAGAAAAAGAAGACGAGAACGTACCTGGCTATTCAGATCTGGTCACCAAACACGGCTAAAGCCATTTCAAGCAACATTTCGATTCTGAATGGTGGTCAAAGTATTTGCCGTTTTGGGTTAGAATACTATTTTAATTTACTTTTTTTAAATTTTTTTTTTTTTACACCGGTCAGTGGTTGAGTTGGCATCGCATCTGGTTCCCACTCAGGCGTCGTGAGCTCAATTCCTAGGTCCTCCATCTGGACACAAGCAACATTTTCTGCTTACTGTGGTGGTAGTAAGAGATTTTCGAATATTGTCCGGTTATTCGTAACCCAGAAATGTTTTTCTTACTTTTGAAAAAAATAATAAGTGGTGCAATAACACAAATTAATCGAATAATATTCAGTTGCGCGCGCCGGGATTTGAACCCGCGACCTCCTCGTTTAATGACCAGACCCAAATAGCCAGGTTAATCACAAACCGTTTCTTTCCCTTCTCCTTTCCTTCCTACTTCATTTTGTTTCTCAAACTGGGGATTCTACAAATAGTTCCAATGGTAGCCTTTGCATTAATAACAAGTAAACTAGTTCCATCGACAGCTCTCACTTAGATCATCAGCTTGTTTTAGTTTTCATCGTCTATATCTCTGTGAGCAGTAAAGTTAGCAGAAATTGTATCCAAAAAGTATATTTGGAACAAGTACAAATATAACATATCTTGGGGTCTTGATTGATCAACATCTACGTTGGGATCAATTAGCCAGCCTAAATTCCCGCATTCGCAAGCAATGTAACTTATTTTTTTAACTCTTAGAAATATCCTTATTCCTACTACAATAAAATTAGTATACTATGCTCTCTGTCAATACCTATTAGCAAATGGCATCACCATTTGGGGTGGCTGTACTCAAACTGTTATTGGTCCTTTACAGAAAGCACAAAAATGTTAAAACGTGTTATCAAAAAGCGACCAACAAAATATTCCTCCATTCGACTCTATATACATCAACTCAATCTTAATTTGTTTTTATATACATTTCTTGTACAAATACAACAAAAAACTACTTACAACACAATCACATTACCAGAAATATAACCAACTGACACTGCAATGTACCTTAACTTCACATTACAACAGCACAAAAGCAATTCATCTATTTAGCTCCTAAAATCTTCAACACCTAACTCTATACTTTCAAAACACAAATAACTCTATGGATCCTTACATCTGAAATACATTTCGATCATAATATCCATACATTCTACTCTCTAACCACCCTCCCTTCACACATAGCTCATATTACTTTACCAATTTTCTTAATTAAATTATCATATAACATATTTATAACTAAATTTGAATTGAATAATTTAATCATATTATGAAAATCTTCAATTTGTAAATTTCACTCGCCAACACATGGCATGGCTGGTGAAATAACACTAAAGAATGTATCAACTGTAAGCGTTTTTTTTTTAATTAATAAAACTTCACTTATATTATAAATCGAAACCAAAATTTCCTCTTTCAGTAAGAAGACACTTAAATACCTACTTACTTAATTCACATACTTTATGTAACATTTCTTTTATTTCAGGGATGACAATTCATTTTTAAAACTTTCTTCCGGCGGGTAGGTACAATAATATTGATTATTCCGATTTGATGTGTCGTAGAAAGATCCATGCTGGCGGGTTGAAAAGGCAGAATCAAACACGGCCACCATATTGAACTGGAAACCGAACGTTCAAACAAATTTACATATAGAAATGAAGAGGCCAAACGAGTCAAACGGTCGAGTTAAAACGGAACTTCGCCACGTTTAGTTTAATTTTGAATAAAGTTGGTTGAAATGAGCTAACGTATTCCACCCTATAGGCATTATATTATTGAACAAATAATTGTTTTGCATAAAACGGTACGCCTATAAAACTGCCCACGGCAATACTCTAACATAAATGGCAAGTGCCTTTACGTGCTGGAAAGTAATTCTATCTACCGCTTTTAAATTAACGGCCTAACTTTATTTGTTGAATAAACTTTTTGCGAGCACACCCTTTTCTTCTAGTTTTTCTTTATCATTGAGAAATGATTCTGCTTTGCGGCGACCCTTTTGCCCCTATAAGGCAGTAGCTGTAAGGCTGTAGGGGTAGCGGAAACAGATGTGTCGTATGGCCGGGGGAGAGGAAAAGGGATGTTCACTTTTTCATAGAAAGCGTACGCCTGACTTCTAAAGCCTTTTAAAAATAAAGGTTAAACGGAATTTTCTTTCGTCTTAATAAGCGCTGCGCTCGAGCTTGTTAAGACCTTAAAGAAAGCTTGTATAATATTTACATATTTTTAAGGCTTTAGAGTCTGTACAAGGATGTAAATTCTATGCGAACTGGTTTATAATATAACACAGTTTTCGTGATATTTATTCAGATGCAAACATGTGTTGTAAAATCATTTGGTTGAACAGTTGGACGTTTTGAAACTGTGCTTGTTTTTATGGAGTTGATTTAGATCAAAGATTTCAACCATGATTGGCTAATGCAAATATATAGTGTAGTTTCAGTCAAAGAACTTGCACGATGGCTGGGAGCAACGTTTTCGTAAATTAGTACTACTGGTAGCAGACATGGTAGTTTTGTTGTTGTTGTACTTGATCTCTATAAAACGGTAATGGAGTAGATATACAGTTCATAATCGTCTTCAATCTTAACAATATCTACAATATCGAGACCATTAATGTTTCATGCTTTAATAGCTCAACATCTTTTACTATCATAATTGGCATATTTTATTTCTACGATTCTCGACAGTTAATCCCATTAAGCTGAAACACTTCACAGCCTGCAACATCTGTAATATTTATGTCCACACCTTTTAAAGTTTATTTTACAATTTTTTATCGAAATAAACGTATTTGTAAGGCAATTAACCCGAGGAAGGCAGAGAGATACTGCGGAGCGGATATTTACGATGTAAAACCAAATGATTAAAATTTATTTCGGTTCCTACAAATTTTTCACTTCTCGTCTTTTAATCTTTTCACAGTCAAAGACCTTAAAAAAAACGCCAAAGCTTTGTAACTCGTCTACTTAATACGAAGTTCAAATATTTTTTAATGGTAATCTAGATGCGTTAAATCTTTATTTCTTAAACATAAATTTCATCTTTTGCAGCACCTCCGTATGCAGCTTCCGCTTTATTCTTTGAGACACAAATAATTTCCACGTAAATTTAGTTTCCTGAAAATCCACTCGGTATATTCAAACCAAACGAACAAAGTAAAATAGGTACTTAGTTGGCGTTCGAGAATATCGCTTACGCAAGGAATAAAATTTTCTTCTCGAATTTTCGATCAGACATGAAAAATGCCACAGAAACATGTCAGCATTCAAACCATGACCCTGCCAATAAATTTCCTCGATTTTATATCAAAGAGGCGAAAAAAGCCAATATCAAAAGCTATAAAATTCCCCCTGAATTTCGTTATATTCGTCCGTTCCTGGGAAAAAATCTACCAGGCGCGCATACAATAAGGAGAGATCATGTATTTAGTGTTTGTAGGAAAGCAGTACATACACGTGGTACGTAGTTTTTACTTGTTTGAGTGTCAGCAAATATTACTCCGTGGAATGTGGAAATTGAGACTTTTCTGTATATATTACGGAATCATTTGAAGTGAGTTTACGGGTTTCGATTGGAACGTGACTGGGTTAATACAAACACTTTGGAAGTAAACCTCGTGCAAATGTTTGATCATCAGAATAAAATCGATCCCAGACGATTTGTTTGTTCGCCTTCGAGTAATTTGAAAGTAACATGTGTTATTTTCAAAGAAAATTGATGTATCTTGCATATTAATTTTGAGTGTTACAACTGATCCTGGAAATCGTTATGTCTACCAACTGACAATATTACAAAATATGTAAATTGTCATTTACATACTGTTTCTGATTATTGAATTAAAAGTAGAAATTATTCGAAATGTTATCAATTAATCAATTAATTATGGTTTCGATTGTCATCACGCTCTTTGATCGTTAATTATTGTTGTAATACTGTTGTGTGACAGTTATGTATATTCTGTGTGTGTGAATGATCAAGTAGCTCCAATGATTACTCCGATATAAATAATTATACATTTATTAGACTAAATACATGGATTGCGGAAACGTCTTTGCTAGTTATCTTAGGAAATATTGAACAATTTACTCTAATAGAATTAATACTGTCTAATTGTCAGAGTTAACCCCTGTTATTATCCTCCAATAATATATTTCATGTAGAAAATAATTTCATGCTAGGGAATTAATTTGAACTTATTTTGTATATCCGCTATGCTTTTGTTTGTTTATTTTCTATGAGTGATATTTGTCTATGGATTCTTCGTAATATTTTAATCATAGATACATGATGTGGATCACAGATACATTTTTAAGAACGGATTACAATATACTGGATTTCCTTTTTTACATGGTTTCAAAACAACTCGCTGCTACATTCCTAGTTGTCGTACCGCATCTTAGTAAACAGGTTCGTCTATTATCTGATAGTGATGCTTAATAATCTTTGTAACGATTTTTAAAGTAATTTATAAAAGTAAATTAATTAAATAGCACACAATAATTAATTTTATTCTTTTGATTTCCTGAATTTATTTGTATACAAGTACACCTTTTTTACACGGTGTTGCATGGAACGACTCCAGTGTATTTTAATATTTTTTATTATTTTTGATTATATTTTCACAGAAACGTTTATAAATTTTATTCTACACTTCAATAAAATGTTAATGTTGTGCGTGCCTAGAAAAAAATTCAGAGAAGATTCAATAAAATATTACTCGAATTTGTAAATATGTTGAATACATACCTTGTTTTGCAATATGACTAATCATCGTATTTAAATCAATAATGCTTTTATATGCCCGCATGACGAAATAAAGCCTAATTTTGTCGGTTACAGCAATATTCTCAAATCTCACCCCTATTTCGATAGTGATAAACAGCCTCTAGATTAACCCCGAATCGACGCCTGTAAGAAGTGACGATGAAAAATAATAGAAGATCCTTGTCTTCCCGCAACACTGTAGTAGCCTGTAGAAGTCTGTGAGGCTATTATAGTCATGGGCATTGTTCTCAGGGGTAATATGCCAGATGCTGTAATTCAGCTGGGGGATGAATCACCCCGAACCACCTTTGGATCGTTGCAACCCCTCTGATACCGAAATTATTCTTGGCATTTACAGGATTTAATACATTTTTTTACATTATCTCCACACAGTACGTCATGAGAAAAACAATTCCTTATAGCCTATGTCATATTTGGGAATGCTGTGTGGGTCTTTTGTAGGAAAAGGGAGGAGAGGAAGTTCTGGAAATGAAAGGGTATGAGGGGTTGGTAGGAATATGGGGGTCAATGTGTGCAAGAGTGATGGACTTATCAATCCATCCCTCTCACTGCGGTGCAAAGACGATGTGAGATTTTAAATAAATAATTTAATGGATGAAAAACTACATAAAAATACAAGTTAAATAGTAATAATAGAAATTTTCTTGAATTGTCAATATTTCTGTGATTTTTATAACTATCGTTGAATTCAGTAATTTATTCCTACCATGTATTAGTATTAATTTTAAACATTTTTATTGAGATGGTTTCTTTTATTTCTTGTTAAGGCTCTCGTCTAGCAAGCCGAGGATAGCAGCTGCAAATCCCGTCGTGCGCAAGTAAATTTCATTTGAATAATTTGTGTTAATTCACAATTTATTAATTTAAAATAGTTAATAGTATATTTCCGTGGAAGATACTCTCAGTATCACCCTGGTGTAAGATCACCATTCATAATTGAATCGTTGCTTGAAATGGCTTTGGTCGTGTTTGGTGACCAGATCTGAATAGCCTAGTAATCGTAGCCTCCAGGTACTAACTTCTGCCAAACAAAATACTTCAATTGGGGATGCCATAGTCTCATTGGCTCCCGACGGTTGGGAGCAGCTGGGAATGTGTAAATTGTGAAAAAACATAAATTAATCAAATAAAATTTACTTTCACATACCGCGATTTGAACTCGTAACCTCTGGCTTACTAGTCGACTTACCCATCGATTACGGAGGTCTTCGTATATCTTTCCATAATTTAGGATAAAACATATGAATTTACTGCATTCTTCTTAACTCTTATTAATACCTCGGATATGACAGCGAATTAAATACTTTTAACGCAATACTAGTTTTTTTAAATTGTGTCGGACATGAAGGAGTTAAGACACCAATTTGCCATCAGAACATCGATATCAGCGTTTAACTTCAAGTGATAAGGGTTCAGGATTCACACATTCAGGCCCATAAATCGCATGTGATAAACCATAGGTCTTTCGTAAAAAACACCCATTCCTCAACATTTAATTCAATTAATCCCCTATCCTCTGTAAAACCCTTTCGCAAGTGTCATTAAACTAAGTCATTTTCATTTTTGTATGGCTCGAAACCTGATAGTAGAATGCGGGGTTAATAAATTTCGGAGCTGCGTAAAAAAGTAACGATCCATACGGTTTTATTGCTTTGACGTTACACCTTGAAAAATAACTCTCTACTCGGGGCCGTAAAATTAAATCTTCCGCTATAAAGATTAAAGGAAGCCTTTTCGGAATCACGTTACCGAATTTATTGGTCGTAGGAGTATTCATAAAATTTCGATCATTTTCGTATTCTCCGCGCTTAACTTCCGTAATCCAACATCGTTATTTTTTCAAATGTCTTAAAATTAAGTCATGTCTTGTTCCAATGGCTACTACTCGTACTGACGTTTATGTGTTCCGTGAAATTCATTATTTTCTCCATAGATCCATCTTTTCCTTATTGATCCAATTCATTGCATGACATTTCTCAAAACCTCACTTTCTTACTACTAAATTTCACGCGATTTCTCCAATGCATGTTGCGCGGCCTTTTTCATCCAAAACTTAAATTTGAATTAAGGCCACAATACCCAAACTAACTGCGTAAACATATTCTTCATCAAAAGATATGACAAATATCTAGTACGGATATGTTCCACTTTAAATGTCTGTATTTAAAATTATGATTTGTAGGCCATTGAAGAATTCAAATGTTCGTGATTTTAAGGGTAACTTTGGAAATTATTTGTGGTTTAATAATAATTATTAAAAAAATATGTTTCTATATTTAAAATACAAATATAAAATAAAATAAATATCAATAATACATTTTGACGGGCGTTGATTTATCTTACAAACGACCGATTTACCGTCGAACACAAATTTCTTGAATATAAAATAAAGTTTTTACAAAAAGAAAATATTTTGTTTTTATTTTTTTTTCCATTATATTAACACAGAAGGTAGTGCAATATATATTTTTTATAATTACAATTAACTCACAAAAAATGCCAAATTTTCGTCTATAATCACGAAAATTTGGGGCGTTAATAAGCCATATATCTTAATTCAAAACATATGTAAATAAAGTAGCACATATTCGTACTTGATATTTCGTACACATTTTGATAAAAATCATTATTTGGTTTACTTGAATATTTTGGCCTAAGATCCAGTAATAATAATATTTTGATGATTTGTATAGCGCCGTTTTTGTGCGAATTCACGTCAAGTATAAAAAAAGGCCGTCTGTAACGTCAGACTTTAACAACAGGGGTTTGCTCAATGTTCACTTTTTAATTAATTCCGACGAATTCGTTATTCCATTATTTTTAATATTTATTAAAGGTAAAAATATGTTGACAGGACAAGGTTTGGTGCAAAGCACAAAGGATAACAAATTATTATAAGGAATAATTATTAGCCTGAAACCCGAACATAAATTGAAAAATCTTGAACCCTGAATTGTATTCAATTCCCGTCGGCGGCATTTATTTGTTCTCGGAAGATTTTTTCAATGTATATTTGTATTTCAGGCTAATAATTATTGCGATTAATAGTTTTTTAATCTTGCGTTTACATTTTTAATCAATATTAAAAATTGAGGCGAATTAAGTAATACGTTTATCAGAATTAATTAAAATAAACCCTTCCACATAAGCCCTTCCTTCCATAAAAGACTTCCATAAACGCAGCCAGTCTCCAAGGAAGCTGTTGCTGGTATGTGTGTGTTTACGCGTTTTGCGTTTTACTAGCATTGATAATGTTTATCGACGTCGTAATGGCAACAGGGCGTAAGCGACAATTTTTTCAAAAATAAGTTAATAATACTGTTTTGATTAGAATTTTTGCCCGATCAAAACTGTATATTTAACTCATTTTTACTAAATTGTCGCTTACGCCTTTTTGTCTTTCCGGCTCGCAATTTTGACATCGCATCGCGCGTCGTTTCGTTGTGTGTTTTCACTAATAATAACTAATAAATTACTGTTAGTAAATAATTAATAAATAATTGCTAATATTTGCAGATTGCAATAAATAAAAATCCCGTGTCACTGCGTTTGTACACGCTAATCTCCGAAACCGCTTGACCAATGAAATTTTGTGAATGTTTATGGTTGTTTCCAGCTTGCAATAAAGGATAGTTATGGACCCGATTGGTGGCGCTGTTTTCGAGATTTAAAAAGTAATTTTCAACTATTTTTTTTTTTAACTTTCTGATTCCAAAATACAGGGTTTTCCAATAAGAGGTGTTATTTTGATATTCAATCGTAAAAGATCAATGGTTTCGTTGCTTGTGTGGCACGTAGCGCCGTCTTGTTGAAAGTAAACGTTGTCCAGATCAACACCATCCAATTAATCATTAATCATCTCTCGATAGCGCAATCCATTCACCGTAACTGTTGCTCTAGCCTCATTTTCGAAAAAGTAAGGTCCAATGACTCCGCCTGACCATAAACCGCACCAAATAGTCACACATTGAGGATAGAAAGGCTTTTCAACAACAACTCTTGGGTTTTCCGAGCCTCAGATGCGACAATTTTGCTTGTTGACGAAGCCACCGAGGTGGGAATGGGCCTCATCACTCAAGATGATTTGCATTTGATTCACTCTAGTGAATTTTAATGCATTGTTGAAGCGTGTATCGTTCCATTTTTATTAATGGCGTAGGTTTGACTTGTCAAATGTCAAAAATGACAGCTTCAAAAGTAACATCTACTGAAATAGCGGGCTATTCAAAATAACACCTCTTATTGGAAAACCTGTACAGGTAACCACAAATTCTAACTTCCCTACATAGAAGGCGATCTGTGACAGAACAGCGTCTGACCGGGCCCACCAGTGTATTAATATATTTATAAACGTCACGAGGTGTGAAAAGTGTCACACTAACTTGTAGGAAAATTGATCAGTTATTTTTATCTATCTTTTGTGATTTTTTATCATTTTCGTTTTCATTTTTACTATTTTTATTTTTTTTTTCTGTAACAATGCGAACAAAATTGTATATATCTCGTGTAATATGGCATACCGAGAGAGCACCAACCATCCATTCCTGCAGGATTAAAAACTTAAAATGAATAAAACAATCAGTCAAGATTGTGCGTGAATAGATTGTAAGTTTTGTTGTTGTAGAATTTAAATACTACGGGCTGTCTATGAAATGAGCGTTTCAAATAAAATTTTATCTATTTTTGAACATGACTTTCTATGAAATCACCTATATAATCACAAAATACGTGGTGTATATTTGCTTTATCTTTGTGTCCAGGTGGTCGCACAGTAAATATCACTAAAAGTACCTAATTACTGAAGTGCACTTATCTTTCTTTTAAAGTTGGATTTTTCCAATTCCGACCGAACCGATACTCGTACGAAAAGAACCAACAAATGGGCTACACCTGGTTTCAGTGGCTCGTATTTGAAGTGGCACGGTGGGCACTTCTCCGGGCTGCTCCATTTGAAATATTTTACTTGGTAACTATTCATGCTACGAGATAAATTCTTAAAACATGAAGTGCATCGGGAAGTGGAAACTTTCAGAGGTACTGAACCAATATGGTAAAGTATTTGGTTCAGTCGGAGTCTTGAAAATATACTTAACGCCCTTTATGTGACACGATACGATTTAAAGATATCGTATATATCGTATTAAGGAATTCAAATACTGTTTTCCCTTTCTACAACATATTCACATTAAAATATCATTGTGTTTTTTCTTATAGTACAGGGTTTTCCAATAAGAGGTGTTATTTTGAATAGCCCGCTATTTCGGTAGATGTTACTATAAAAGCTGTCATTTTTTGACATTTGACAAGTAGAAACTACGTCATTAATAAAAATGGAACAATCCACGCTTCAACAACGCACTAAAATTCACTTGAGTGAATCAAATGCAAATCGTCTTGAGTGATGAGGCCCATTTCCACCTCGGTGGCTTCGTCAACAAGCAAAATTGTCGCATTTGAGGCTCGGAAAACCCAAGAGTTATTGTTGAAAAGCCTTTCTATCCTCAATGTGTGACTGTTTGGTGCGGTTTATGGTCAGGCGGAGTCATTGGACCTTACTTTTTCGAAAATGAGGCTAGAGCAACAGTTACTGTGAATGGATTGCGCTATCGAGAGATGATTAGTGATTAATTGGATGGTGTTGATCTGGACAACGTTTACTTTCAACAAGACGGCGCTACGTGCCACACAAGCAACGAAACCATTGATCTTTTACGATTGAATATCAAAATATCACCTCTTATTGGAAAACCCTGTATATGTAAGTTATTTTTGGAACATATTATTTACCTTGTGATACAACACGAAGTTTGACTTCGTATAAATCACAAGCTGACCTCTACTGGGACTTTGGTAGCCACATTTGGTCTGGAGCCCCCTAAGTACCTGAAAACAAGTTCTTACTCTGTTCTATAAAGGGCAATTTGTTTGAAAGTTTTCCCTAACTTAACGAAATCATATTCTTTAAAACATAGTTGGGAATGTACTTAAATAAGTTTGCCTATTTATGGTTGACATTTGTCATCTGAGAGAGATATAGTTATTGTGTTGCCTCTCTCCTAAAAAACGAATATCTTTAAGATCTAATTTACTCACTCTTTTACGTGTTCCTTATAGCACCCCCAAAATAACTCTTATTTGAGTTAATAAATGCTATAGTAAAGATGATTGAAAATTATTAAAAAATAATTTTAAAAAAACATTATACTAAATTTCGAGTTTTTCGCCATTAAATAATGAAAAGTTTGGTCGAAATAATATAAATACAATTTAGTAGAAAATATCATATTTACAGCAATAGTAAAACAAAACATATGTTTTTAAAGTTTCACACCAAAATTCCTGCAAAGTATGTTAGTCAAAATTAACGAACGCAAGTTATGTTAATGCCAGAATATTCATCATTGCCTTGAAATTGTTTTGACCAACGTATGTTTTATGTAACTTTTACGCTTCCTTACCGCAGGGGTTGGCAGCGAGGGTGAAATACCACCAAACTCTGCCTTAAAAAAAGTATTTATTTATTTACTTTCATATATACTCTCACCGTTATTGTAACTCTTTGCATGACTATTGAAGGGTCAGATTAACTTGATCATGCAAGACTTTCACTACTTCTTTGTCTCCTTATACTTCTTTATCCGTCATCTTTCTCCATATTATCAGAACCATCTAATCTTGTTGAATTTGCTTTAATTGGAAATTCCTTTCGAACCTCGTCTTTCGCAATACGGTAATAGATTGTCAGCGATCTCATTTATACAATATTAAGTATATTTTCATTCTTCCTTTGCCTCTTTGTCTTATCTACATCGGGGTCAGCATCACAACTCTTTTGTGGAATTCTTCTTCTTTCGTACGGTAGGGTGGAGAGTACAGAGCGGGCAGACTGCAGACCACCGCACAGCATTCATACATCGCCGACTCTTTGAGGTTCCACCTATGCAGTATATGGAGATAACGGTTGAAGAAGCACCTTATTCTATTGGTGGAGGACTAAAGCTTACGATCCAAGCTGTCTCTCAGTGGCGTCATGTACGAGATAGGTATTTCACATTTTTAACATCAGTCGATTTCCAGTCATTTTCCACCAATCTACTGGAGTGAGAGCTAGCCAAAGCAACCTCTCTCATTAATAATAATTATATATGGATGATTTGTATAGCGCTATTTTCGTGCAAAATAAACTCATGGCCGCTGAAAAAATATGTGATACATTTTTAAACTTATCTATCTACTTACTAACTGTAGATAAGTCAAACTATTATCAGATTGCATCCACCGGTTCGTCGATCGTCAATACAAAGCCATATGTACAATGCATTTGATTGATGAACGTGATGCTAGATTGTACATATGTTATTTTTATTATTTATTTTCATTTTGTACAGGCCGATAATATACAGTACCATACTTACCTAGTAGGTCACTTGAGATTAACACTGTTTATTTTTTATTGGAGAAATCTAGATACGGTTCGATCGTATAGGACATAATTAGAAAATTGAACTTTCCAGTATTTGTTAATCCACATATAGATTACTGGTACTGCTTTCTTTGATTATTAGATACTTTTCTATGGAGGATTGTATCCAGTCCTGCAATAATTGAAATTATTTCACATTCATGGACAAATAACTCCTTTATACCTTAATTATCAAAGGGAAGCCTTTATGAACGGTTAAGCGCCCCACGAACAGCCCGAAATCGACCACTGTTGTCTTCACGCCTTGTTTGTTTATTTGTCTCGGGGAACAAGCGCTGAAGCCTTCAGCATAATTCATTCTCCTCAAAATCTTCCTCTCTTAAATTATGCGTACATACCACCAATGAAAGATATATAAAGAATGGAGAAAATGTCACAAATTACAATAATGTTTGAATTTTCTGTAGTCTTACTCTATTTTATAAGAAGCTGTAATCGATAATACAGATTTCTCCAATAAGAGGTGTTATTTTGATATTCAATCGTAAAAGATCAATGGTTTCGTTGCTTGTGTGGCACGTAGCGCCGTCTTGTTGAAAGTAAACGTAGTCCAGATCAATACCATCCAATTAATCATTAATCGTCTCTCGATAGCGCAATCCATTCACCGTAACTGTTGCACCAGCTTCATTTTCGAAAAAGTAAGGTCCAATCACTCCGCCGGACCATGAACCGCACCAAACGGTCACACGTTGAGGATAGTGAGGCTTTTTAACAATAATTCTTGGGTTTTCCGAGCCCCAGATGCGACAATTTTGCTTGTTGACGAAGCCACCGAGGTGGAAATGGGCCTCATCACTCAAGATGATTTGCATTTGATTCACTCAAGTGAATTTTAATAATTTCAATGCGTTGTTGAAGCGTGTATCGTTCCATTTTTATTAAAAACGTAGTTACTACTTATCAAATGTCAAAAAATGACAGCTTCAAAAGTAACATATACCGAAATAGCGGGCTATTCAAAATAACACCTCTTATTGGAAAACCCTGTATAATATAATAAATATCAAGGTATCGTATCGGGTATCGTCACAAATATTCTGTGGAACTAATTGTGATTATTCAATTTAATTTCTTCGATAATTATTGCAAATTTACTTAATGGCATCATTTTAACTAAATGATTATAATATACTCTAGTTAACCCATTATTTAAACAAAGTACATGAAATGTAATTAGATTAAATATAATGATTATTATTATAATCTTCTTTAAAAGTGGTTTATATTTATTTTCAATTCAAATTTTTCCAGTAAACACTTCATGTTTACTTTTTAATTTTACTTAACTTTTTTTTATTGCTTTATTTGTTTTGTTTTTATTTGGAATTAAGTTTATATTATACTGTCAAACATGTTAAATGTATAAAGATCAATTTGGGCGTAAATAAATAAATATTATTAAATTTTTATTATTTCGGAATAACTTTATTGAGTAAATCCTCAAATTGTAATATTTAAATATTGAAGACAATATTAGTGATTTCTAAACGAAAATCTGAAACAGAAAAATCAGAAAAGGAAACGGTCACATCTGGAACTCGAACCCA
This sequence comes from Hesperophylax magnus, assembly GCA_026573805.1. Classification (NCBI taxonomy): domain Eukaryota; kingdom Metazoa; phylum Arthropoda; class Insecta; order Trichoptera; family Limnephilidae; genus Hesperophylax; species Hesperophylax magnus. The sequence continues at coordinate 15,821,201 of JAIUSX010000084.1, forward strand.
GGACCCTTGTCTTGAGCACTGTCCCGGAAAGACAAGGGTCCTGGGTTCGAGTCCCAGATGTGACCGTTTCCTTTTCTGATTTTTCTGTTTCAGATTTTCGTTTAGAAATCACTAATATTGTCTTCAATATTTAAATATTATTAAATGTTTAATAGTATGTTTCAGTGAATTTGCCAAAAATACATTAGCCGAAAATAGATATTATCTGGTGGGCGATTTATTTTAACGAATTATAGAATATTAATCTAAACAAAACAAAAAATTGAAAAAGAAAAAAACATTACTATTCAATTCATTACGATAGCTTATTTATTTATGCTTATTTTACATTAAGTACACAGAGAAAAATCGATTTATGACCTCACGATAAATTAACTAAATAACCATCACGTCTTCCTCGATTTCCCCGCAGGGGTAGGCAGAGAGGACGGACCGCCAAAAAACTCTATCGGCACACACTCCTTGGCTTATTCACATTAAATGCATCGTCTCATACATACTCTTCTATTATTCTGACTCTTGACATGACCCGACTCAAGTATCTAATTCACTTGATCGTTCCATGTCTTTCTCGGGCGTCCCTGACTTCTACTACGATTTGCATTTGAATCATATATTCTCCATACACTACCCTCTTCGCTCATTCGCTCTACATGCCCAAAACACCTAAGCGTCCCTTTCTTAATCTTACTCATTGCGCTTATATCGGCCTTGCACTCTTGCGGAACTCCACATTTCTAACACGATCATACACGGTTTTACCACACATGCGCCTCAGGAATCTCATTTTTACAGCATTCAGTCTTAAAACATCTATTTGAGAATGTTTTACTGATTTTCCTTTAAAATATATCAACATGATGCAAAGAATTTTCTTTGTAATGCAAACATATCTGGATTTTCATGAAAATCATGACAATGTATTCGTAATTGACAAGTTTATAAAGAAACCTGTAAATTATTGCTAATTCCCGTTTTAACCGGAATTAGCAATAATTTGAAGAGATTCTTAATAAATTAGCAATATTCTTTTAAAAATCCTTGTACCCCCATCAATCCTACCTTACAATCTACAATAAAATAATATAATTTAATTGAAATGCAAGAACTTTGTATCATAACATATTATTTGTATTATCCTTGCTTAATCCATGCTATAAACTGATTAGAAAAAAGAAACTAGAGTTGAAACGAATAATATTACAAATAAGTGATGAATTTTTCACCGTCGTACTGTGTCGGCTAAAGTTCTCTAAAATATCTTATCTTATATCTTCAAGGCCAGAAATGGACAACATTTAAGTAAAGCTCTGGGAAATACATATAACTCTATTATCGAATTATCTCAAATATTGCGTGAAGGCTACCAAACACTCTGGGTTTTGAGTAAAGGGTTCCTTAATTTAGTCAATACCGGTAATTCTGAGAATACTTAAACAGCTTTGTCAACAAAGAAGACAGTTACAAGATTGGATAATGTAATAATGCTTTTGATAATGTAGGTAAGTTGAGGTGAAGTTTTCTCAATAGATATTTATCAATATCTTTTCTTAAAAAAATTAGGAGTTATAGGTTATAGGAGGCTTTGAGTTTGGAAGGAAGGAAGAATTAAGTTGGAATTATTTTTATTTTTTAGGCAACAGTACCAAGCATCATTTTCATTATTTCCCAGACTAAAAATGAGTCAATTTTGTTGATAATATGGTCTTTATTTTAATCTGGATTATTATTTTATATTATTTGCCGATGTTAACATTTTACATATGTGTCATTATTTGAGAACATTTCATAGAACTACGAAGTCCGATAAATATGTTTCATCAAGCATCGTAAGAGCTGTGTTTAATTAACTACACTGTAGTTAATATTTTTCATCGTTTATGAAAATTAACTCGTTAGTCTATCGGTGAATTATATAGTAAATTAATTACAGCTTGTGTTATATTATTCCAGGTTCAGTTTGATTCGTTTTTTCACATCTGTTTTCTGATGTTTTTTTTCTTTATTATTTTTAAATTTATTTATTCTAGATTTTATAAATTCACGCAAGTGAAAAAAAGAAAGAAAATACAAACTCAGTGTATAAATAGGTACACAAAATTACAAAACCTACTGCCCAAATAATGAGTGTCCCGAGTCCCGAAAGATGTTTATCAGGAAAGTTTAACTATAATTGATAGTAGTTACTTCATTGCGTGATCTCCTCTCTTAAATATAACAAATTGTATACAGTAAAAAAGCCCTCAATTCTGAAATTACAACAGAAGAACTTTAATTGGAGACCCTTAATCTGGTGACCGGGTATGTCATCAAAATGACAATTCAACAAACCTCCAAAAAATGATATAAAGTCATGAAAAATGATTAAACAAAAACTAGGTTAAATAGGTTACATAGGTAACTATAAAACCTAGTTTTTGTTTTATCACTTTTTAAAGGTGTGTTGAATTTTCATTTCGATGAAATATCATATTTAAAATATGATATTTCATCGAAATAAAAATTACAAATACAATACAATTACAAATTAAATTAATTAATTAATCATATTTTTTGTAAGTGATGTAAAATTACTTTTTCAATTCAATAAATGGTTTCACTGGTTCACAAGTTTACTCTATTTATTTATTACTTCTCCTTGTTTTATTTTTTACTAGCATCTGTCTTGTTTATACGTCACACCAGCATATTTTGAAAAAAAAACAACAAAAATAAAGTTACCAAAGTTCCCCATCGATATTTGAGACCCAAGACCAGTCATCACCACAAGGAAGTGGTAAACAAATACAAACAACCACGCCGAGATGAAGATGCACTACCCAAAAGAGAGTATCTAGAACCCAGCGTCCATTTTGGACACGGAACAGATAATCCCTAGAAATTTACATCGATTTTAAATAAACCTATGGTTACTTAGCTCTATTTTTCTCAACTCCGTCTAAAAAATGTATTTTGTAAGTTTAAGAAATATTTTTTTAGCTTGTTTTTCTTCTACTATTTAATTAGCGTATTTTACATTTAAAGAATATTTGGTTGGCCAAAAAAAAGTTTGGGGAATAATTTGAATTTTTTCCAATTAAGGTTTTTTCCATTACTTGTGCACTTATGTTAATGTATTTTATGACCGTCTTTGTGTTGCTTATATTTGTATCATGTTGTCTCCCTCTATATTTTGTTATATATATGCACACATTATGTACTTCTTATTTAGTATTAATTTGTACCCTGATGATGCTTAAGTAAAGCGAAACCGGTCGGTTCTTAAATTAATAAATATCGTGGTTTTAAAACAAAAAAGTATTTTATTTTATTAATAATTTGATTTTCAAGTCCTTTTATTTAAAGATCTGCACTAAAAATTCATTAATTAAAATCATAAAAAAATACAAGCACCAAAATTTATTTGAAAACCGTACTTGACTTAAACATTTGTTTCCATACCCTACATTAGATACTTCATTTGCACATCATTTTTATACTGACCAAGGAGGAGCTTTTTTCAATCGACTACCGGAGGAAATTAGAATGATTTGACAAAATCCAAACACCGTGAAAAAATATTTTTTCAGACAATGACACATAAATTAATCTTGGAAATCATCTGAATTTTATTAATTATCCATAAACGAAATATTCTTCTACAAATATGTACATACATAAGACAGGCGTAAAATAAACTACTTTTTTATTCAAGATTCTAAACTATAAATTCGACTGTTGCGAACTTCTGCAACTCATAAACTTACGAATACCTACAATAACAACACGACAAAATACACTATTCCAATGCAACACGCATAAGCGCAATTACATTGCGAACTCCCCAATACAACGGTTTCACACTATGGGAAACCAATACTTAGGTGATGTCGATATATTTAATATTAACTTTGCGAATTTTGTGGATTACATAAAAGACTTATTTAAACACTAATCCTAAATGGAAGTTATATTTTTGTAAGCTATTCAAATAGCTGTATCTTTTAATTTATGTTCTTTTATTTTTAATATTTTTTTCTCATGTTTCAAAAATGTCATTAAAATTGTACCACCTACATGTAAAAGCCCTCTGGGCGTTAAATAAATAATATCATGTTTTTATTACCATTTACTTTATTTTAGACACGTTTTATCAACCTACAATTATATTACTTTTAGCAAACATGTAAAATAATTACTACATCTAAAAATAAATGCACTAATCATATTATTAATTACTTATAAATAACCACAATAATGTACTGTACACTCCTCTTCCAACCACAGGCTAATATTTCCATAAAAGAGTTGTTTTCAAATCTCACAACATTCACAAACACAATGTTAATACTATTTCAGATGTACTTAGCTTATTTCTTTAAAAAACCTCATAAAAATAATTAATTGATATGGGCAGGTCACTTTGCACCTAATTTTTTAATATCATTCTTGTCAGTGAAAACAGGAGATATATCACATCGCAACAGTAATGTTCACTTTATTATTTTAAATAAAATGTCATGTAATATCACAGACAAAATGGTTGAAAGATAGAAAACTGTTATTTTAAATTTCAGATTGTTTCCAGTGATGAAATAAAAATTGAAGCATTTTTTAAAAACATTTTCAGTGATTTGATAGGGAAAATACAACCACAGGCCTGTCCAATACACCAGGGCCGCGCTTCGAATATTTTTGTGCACGGCTGCTTCACTTACGTCGTTAAGATTCTGACTTTGTTTTAGGGTATTGTCTCGTCTTAAGTACAATTTGGCTAAGTAGGTTTTAGTGCAAATACACGCCCACAATACACTTCTATCAGTATATCTATTCAGTTCAGTGAGTTCGGATATGTCGGTATTGTCGGTTGCATGCACGAGCCATCAATGACAATATTGGAATAGATTTTGAAAGGGATCGATGTTTGAAGCCGACGCGACGTAACTCAATTTGGTTGGTCGGTAGATTTATATGTGGCAGCGATAATATATTACCTCCTTTGTGCCACGTCAGTTACAAAAATTATGTAAGTATAAGCTTCCACATTATATCTCACAAGGCAGCTAAGAAAGTTTCTGTTGGTTCAGTGTTTTTTATTCAAATATGCGGGTTTGCTATATTTGCATAAAATAAATGAGCTTTTCGGTAATTTGGATAAGCTTTAGCTCCAAACATATTATTATATTATTATATAGAATAAAAAGGTTATTGACATAAAATCTTACTCATTCAACCCAGCTCTGCAATTAGCCCTTTCAGACCTGAATTAAAACTACCAGTGGTTGAACATATTAGATGCTTATAATAATTGATTATAACTTTCTCATAAAATGACAAATCGATCACTGTACCTAAATTTATCATTTCATTAAATTTAAGAAAAATCATAAAAATAATAAATCATAGACTCTTGGCTTTGTTTTGAGAGCTTCAAAAGATTTCAATAATTTAGGAACATTTATTATGTTATATAAAACCCTTGTCAGATGTCAACTTGAGTATAACTCTACGTTATGGTCTCCATTTTTCAATATTCATTCAGATAACATTGAAAAGATTCAACGGAAGTTTCTAAGGTTTATAAATTATAAATTGCATATTCCTATACAAAACATAAATTACAATTACCTCTTGGATAACATGTCTCTATTGAAACTTTCAGAAAGAAGAACAAGCACATATTTAATATTGTTACAAAGAATACTACATTTCAAAATTGACTGTCCCGAATTACTTCAATGTATCAATATCCATGTTCCCAAAAAATCATGCCGACATTTCTTACCTTTTTACTTCAATAACACCAGGACACTAGCTTACCAAAATTCTCCGATTCCGAGACTTCCCAATCTCGGAAACAAATATTCTGATCTGGGTGAAATATTTCATTTGAAAACTAATCAGTATAAATGTTGTATATTCTATCACTTTTATTCTTCTAGACACAAATAGACCTATATACCCATATAACTTCTCCGCTTCTACTATTTTGTTTTGTTGAATCTTTTAAATTCAATTATATGCGTGAGGATTCATTTTTGCCACTATGTTTACATTCTTCTTTATGTTATTAATTTTTAAGTGTTTACTCTGACATAAAATGATTGTTGAAGACAATATTAGTGATTTCTAAACGAACATCTGAAACAGAAAAATCAGAAAAGGAAACGGTCACATCTGGGACTCGAACCCAGGACCCCTGTCTTTCCGGGACAGTGCTCTACCAACTGCGCTAATGGGACCCTATTCTCCTCGGTCACTTTTAACTGTATCATACTTCGAATAAGAACTACTAACATTGTCTTCATTTTTTCACCGCACATTTTTATCGGCAACTATCTTTATGTATGATCGCAAGATTCAACCCGAACTAAATGCAATCCAGACAGCGTCTTTTTAGATAAACCTATCTTATTTTTTTTTATTTAATGTGCGACATCTGTTGACTTTTCTGCAAGTCTAGAATGAATATTTATTTTTCGGAATAACTTTATTGAGTAAAACCTCAAATTGTAATATTTAAATATTGAAGACAATATTAGTGATTTCTAAACGAAAATCTGAAACAGAAAAATCAGAAAATCAGTTTTTTTTGTTGTTGTAAGGTTATACCCATTAATGTAATACATCATTGAAGAAGCAGATAATAATTTCTAATAAATCTAAGCGGAACAATAAACAGAACAAGACACAGAAAAAAATAACGGTCACAACTAGGAATCATACCCAGGATCTCTTGTCTTACCGGGATAGCGTCTTAACCTAGTTAAGATTAGGACCTTGTTATTAAACTTTATATTTGTCGATCTCGTATTTTAAATTCACAATTAACAACATATAGTAAACATAGAACGGTCACAACTAAGATTCGAACCCAGAATTGTTGTTTGATACTTTGACCCCCAGATTCCTACATATCCCTCATAACTTTTTCATTCCCAGAACTTCCACTCCTTCCTTTCCATGAAAAAACCCTCCGCACAGCATCCTTAAAGATGACACAGACCCTGAGAGAATTTTTGTTCTCAGTGCCTCCTGTGTGGAGCCAATGTAAAAAAAATTCAATAGCTATTTTACAAATAATATAATCTTATGTTTCTGGCCAGTGGCGGTTCGTGGCGTATCTCGTTTGGAGATCAGAGACTAGAAGAACGAGACAGAAATGAATTCAGATACATTATTTACAAATTCTATACTGATATTTTCGTTTTATATGTCTTTGCATATTTTCCCCCATATCTAAATTAATTTCATCACTTCAATGCACCGGAGATTAGCTACCCATTAAAAATATACCATTCGGCTTTTTTATTTTTATTTTTTAAATTTAATTACATTAAAATTAAATGTAGTTCTACGAATTAAACACAAAAACAATAAATATACCATTCGGCGATTAAGTAAAACGTCGGATGACTAAATAGTATAATGCCGTAGGTCGTAGCTAACGAAAAATAGTTTTAATACGAACATTTAAATTTACACAAGAATTTGTAATTTTTGTTTTTATAAAAAGTAACATTTACAGTAATTTCTTACTCAATAACTACGTAAAACAAGATAATCATACACAAATCTGGCCCATACTATATCTCATAATTTTTGAATATCCAAATCTCTGCGCACATCCGCTCCGGCGCCACTAGTATGTTTTGTGTGAACTATTTCTTATAGCAGATAGTCCCATAGTCGCTGACAATAATGACGCACACCATTTGGGATTCATTTGGGAATCACTCTTAAGTAGGTTCTTATTCAGACGGGATGATTTTTTAACACGGAATTTTAATGGTGAAATTGTAATACAGGTTTGTCTTATTTTCTTCTCTCTTTTATGGGAGTTCGATGCATACACGCACTTTAGAGAAAACCGCCACTGTTCTGACAACATTTTAGGTAAGGCTTAATTTGGCATAATAAAATAAACTAAGAAGGTTTTTCATTTTGAAAGTAAGCGGTTTCAATTTAAATGTCTCTTTGAACTAAATTCGTGTCTTTGTTTCAACGTCAATTTCAGCCTACAATGAAAATACTTAGCCGAAGATTGTTCCATAAATTTCTCTTAATTCAGACACGAAGTCGGATCCTTTTTACAAAGCTTCTGGAATTATTGATTAGCCCTTTAATTATAATTGACAAGCGTTCATTTGAACATTGTTATCAGGGAGAAGTCGGAGGGACTGCCAATGAATTAAGGTCCTAGAAAGCCTTTCTCATCGGCTTTCATCTTTGATCTGATAATTCGACCGTTTGGAACATATACATAGCCATTTCATTTGATGTAATACATTCTTGTTACATTCACTGACGACAGCAAACTCTTTGTGATGTTCATTGCAGAACATGTTTCGGTTTACAACGGGTTTTTTGTTTCGAATCGATGTTTCTTTTGGTTTATTAAAGATTGTATTCAACAAAATATACTTACTTATATAAATTAATAAATAAATAGAAAATTAGAGTGAAAATTAAGAAAAAAATCTGTCTAAATAATGTGGATACCTCAAAGAAGTCTCAACTGCAACTGAGCCATTGAACCTACACCATCTCCAAATGGGGGTATGATGTGAGGCTGAAGGTAGTAGGGAGGAATATAAGATCACGAAGACGACGATAAAGAAGAATCTACCTGGCTATTCTGAACTCGTCACTAAAGAGGGATAAAGCCTTCCAGCAACGTTTCAATTCTTGCGGTTTTTCACCAGGGCTAGTATCTTCCATTCTGGAACATGCCGCAAATACAGAGTATTATACTATTTCTATTGATTAAATTATTATGGTATAACAATAATTAATTATATCGCACGCCGGTATATGAACTTTACCCTTCTATGTCGCCAAGTTGACTGCGCAGTTATCATATAAGATCGTTTTTTTATGTGAATACCGCACAAGAGTTCCAACTGCTCCCAAACGTCTGGAGTCAGTGGGACTATGGCATCCCCAACAGGGGTACGTTGTGAGGCTGAAGTGTAGTGGGGATGGGGAATAGGAACACGGTGGAGTACCTGGCTATTCAAATCTGGTCAACGAACACGGCTGAAGCCATTTAAAGCAATGTTTCAATTCGGAATTGTGGCCTTAGAGCACGGCAATAAGGAAGTTGAGTCCATTTTTTTTATTTTTTTTATCAATGTTCGCATTCAAACTTAAATACGAGTATTTTTTTTTTTTTAAATTTGTTTTCATAGTTAAATTAATTCTCAAAGTTTGAATTTTACTAAGCCCGCCAAAACGAGCGGAATCCGAGCGGTGTGGGTGTGACGTCATTCAAACTGTAAGAACCACGTCGCTTTAACATTTTGTATGGAAAAAAAATTAATTCTCCAATAAGGAATTCCAGTAATTTTTTTACCAATGTTAACCGTCTATTAGAATTGATGTTATTAAAAAAAAGAAAATTGATTGAGATTTCGTAGTTAAATTAATATTTTAAGTTAGAATATTTGCTTTTCCCGCCCGGTACGGTATTCCGTCGCTATTTGTTGACGTGCCCTGCGCAAATTCAGGACCACCGCGCAGAAAAGTAAAGACCAAAAGTAAAATAACGGTTTACAGCCCAGTTCACTGTGAGACTTTTCTGGGCGGCCGACGGCCTGAAGTGTATCACATGTTATGTGACATGTATAATAATAAAAACTTATAAGTTATGCAATAAACAACATATTATTATAAAGCACTATACGAATATGCATCTTTAGAAATCCATTTCATATAATAATAACAACAAATACGTACATATATTTGACAAACCCAAATAAACGTTTGGCCTATACACCTCTCTCATCTAAACCGACCGTCTCTCATGTAATAGAAAGAGATGCACCATAGGTGATCCGTTGTACGTACAAGTCACGACACATGTGACGTCAGAATTCTTTCGACCAATCGTGGAGCGTATACAGTCTATTGCTATTGAATGCTTTTTCAAGAACGTTTAACTAATTCTAAGAATAATAATATAGAAATATATTTATATATTTAGAATCGATATTTTTTGATCTACATGAACATATTTTTTATAAGTCAAAATATTTTTCACTCAACTTCCTTATTCAGAGAGTATTTTCCACTCTGCAACATGCAGCGAGCATACTTTATATTATTTAAAATGAATAAATTGTGAAATAACACAAATTAATCAAATAAAATTTACTTGCGCACGCCGTGATTTGAACCCGCGACCTTCGGATTGTTAGTCAAGAGCCTTATCCCTAGACCATGGAGGCCGTTGTAAAATATTACACAACTAACGAAAACTGATAGGTATTCAAACCATTTTCACTAATTTTTAATATTAATCCTGTTTTTTTTTAAATTATTTTTGTGTTGTTTCAAAATGGTGGCTTTTGTCTATTTTCTACCACCTCTTCTGTAAAATTTTATCAAAGTACCTCGTATCACGCCGCAAAGAGCCTTTCCACGTAGATATTTACAGGTTAACCTATTCTGTACCTACCCCAAAATGTTTTCTAGCTGAAGCTGTAGGTACTTGTATATATTGAATTATACGGAAACATCAAGACGATAGATATCTTGATGGTTCCGAATAATTCAATTCAATATTTTATTTTTATTTATATTATAGAAACGAGTGGAAGGTAGGTACATTAATGAAAAAAATTTACCATAATATTAAATATTATTTCATAATACACGGAGAAAGCTTACTGTTATACTACGATATTTTCGCATTTCGTCATTTTCGCACTATCAGGACAAACGCAGGTGCATATATATAGGATATCGCAGGGAATTATATAAATAAATAACTAGTTAAAGTACTTATTTAACTAATTATACAAATATTACAATGCTATTTATTAGACCATTTAGTTAGACAGCATGATATTGCAAATGACAGGCAGAGGTTATGTAGATATCAAGGTAAATGTCCTTCAGGACATGTTAGTACAATCACTACACAGGGTGTTAAGGGACGTACCTGACTAACTTTAATCAGTGAATACTGGCATTATTCGAAGTAAAAATGTAGATGTAATTTTGGTCTCTGGGTATCTATTCTCCAGTCTCGATCGCTCGCAATTTCCGCCGAAAGTACATACACTGGTAGAGTTTGTTATTCTCGAGTCTCACCGAAAGTACATACTACACGCCATACGTCAAAATTCATTCGACTTAAACAACGAGTGGGTAGAAGCAGTAGAGATCGGCAAAACTGTCAAAATCTCATTGCATCCTGGTGAATTGCCTTATACAAAAAAAAGATCGTTTCCCGCGCGCTTTTCGAAGTTGGTATCGGATTCGTTTAGTTCTGCAAAGTTGTTTTAACCACTCGGGTCTGATAAGTTTGTTTTGCTAAAATCATTACCTGACATAGATACCGAGTTATAGGTAATATAATGGCTGATTTGCCAGACATCAACTCTGCGTCTGCACCAACCAGCTCTATTAAAAGATTTTTCTGGCATTTCGATATGTATCCACCACCGCCATTCATTTCAGAAAAAGTGCGGTAGCAAATAAAAACGGTGACAGAACGACGCGGCAACGGTTTGTTTTTGACATTTCAAATTAACTCCATAGAAACCTCAAACACATCAGAAACATAGACAATATTCACAGGGTTGCCAACACAGTCATCTCTTCAACCGTGCGACACTCAAGAATGTATAAATATAGAACTAATGACAAAAGTCGTAGAGATTTTCGTTCGTAGATGGCGCATAGCGAGTAATTCGTGGTAGAGACTCTGGAATAGATACCCTGATACCTAACATTTAAAAACTCAGTAGGTATTGATCAGATAATTACACTCGGCTGAGTCGCCCGATTTGTTACTCGGCCGAGTAACTTATTAAAGAGTAGAGGTCATCACAATGTAGAAGAGACAGTGAGCGAGTCAGTTCATTGAGATTAGTTTAAGGTGCTGGTTTAAAACATGGTTTCGAATAAAACGTGAAGGAAAAAGAGATTTTAAAACAATTAACTTCACACAGTCGACGTATGCATGTTTGAGTATGCAGGTGTGCATAAATCACTCGCCCGCTACTAGGCCAAGTACTGACTGTACTGATCAAATCAGCCGAGCACTTGGCAGGTGTAATTGTAAGGGGTTATGGGTGGCGGTTTCTCGGCTGAGTGACCAGACGACATGTAGAAGAATTTTTTAAATTGTTAGATTTGGAAATTTTTTTTTTACATTTTTTAGTTCAAATTTTGTTAGGTTAGGTTAGGTTAACCTAAGTCAGAGGCATACCTTAATACCCTGTATTAAATTACGTCAAAATAGTTATTGTGTCAATTCCTTCCTATATCAGTTATTCTCAGAAATTACTGCCAATGAAATGTCGGGTTTTCCTCAAACGCTGATTATAACATTATTCTCGGAAGTGTAATCGATCTAAATAATGCCTTCAAATTTGGTCGAGAAAAGTAAAATAAAACGCGCGCATAACCTATAATTTAAACGTAATCATTCAATTCGAAACGTTATTAATATGGTAATGGCATGTAAAATACAATAACTTTGATTGATTTATTGCTTTTGGGGTGTATCATTTAAGCCACATCAATCATCGATCATTCAAAATCAATTGGATTCATACACCAACGTGTATAGTGTTGCCAACTGAGGAAGAGGTCTATGCATTACAAAACTGGGAATGAAATTAAGAATAATCAAGGCAAAAAGGTAAAAAAAAGTTAAACCATTATTTTTATTTTTATTTGAGCTTATTTTTGTTTGGCTATGGAAAGACTGGAAAGACAAACTTTGAATAATTTTAATCGTTTGTTAGAATTCTATTTTTTTCTCTCAAATACAACACTGGTTTTAAGTAGATTTTGCCATACGTTACGTATGCTAACACTCCTGGTCCTAACACTCTAAACAAGATAATTAGGCAGGGAACTACATATATTACATTACACATGTGTAATGTTTTTTTTGTGTAATTTGTAAAAAAAACTGATAAAGCGGACTGACCTGCTTTCAAATTTTTGGGCTGGAGTAGAAATTTTCTGGTTTTCAGTAGTTATACAATAGGTAATATTGACGTTTGGGAGGCGGGTATGGGACGAATGGGTTCCACCGCCCCGATAACCATTCATTACATAACCAACACCTATGCCATTTGTCACCCCGAGTGTTTCGCTACGTTTGATGACTTAGCATGAGTGACCGGGTTAGGTTTGTCCATAAATAAGTTGATATAATTTGTATCTACAAAGTTTTGAAAAATTTACTGCCAACATACTTCAGAGACAAACTACATTTAAGTAAAGGCATACACTAACAATACAATACAGAAAGAAAACATTAGCATTGTTCAATGTATAAAGGAATCCAATTGTACAGCGTAGTTCTTAGCGAAATTAAAAAATTAACCTAGATTAAACCCCTGGAATATTCTGTCAGAATGTCGAAGTATGCCTCTATGCAATAAAATCCAAATATATGGAATAATTCTGAATGTACCCAAAAACTATAAACCATTTTTAGAAATGTGATGAAATACACATAATTTAAATATTAGAAATTTGATGAAATACACAATCAAATTTAAATAAACATACAATTTTTTAAATATTTAAAAATTATGTTTTACCTTACGTTTATTCGTCTAAACTCTAAACCAATGACTAAATAAAATTTTATTCTTTATTCAATGGTCTAAACACTGAACTAAAAATACTGATAACGAACAAATACTCCTTTTATTAAACGTACATATACATACTATACATGTGTATTATAAAAGGTGTATTTTGTACAACATTGTACCTATTTTTATCCGTTACATGTGAAAATATTTATAAAAACTCACATTCAACAGGTTTCATAAAATTTTCTCATTTTGCATTTTAATTATTCTGTCAATTTAAACTTCTACATTTGAATGTAAAACATTTTTTTTTACCTTTCTTACACCGTTTAAATTATATTTTAACGATGAGAGTAAGAACGACAGCGTTTTCCTGAAGGGTTAAGCAAATTCAAAGAAAAAAATGTATGTAAAAACAATTAGAAGGGTAAAATAAAATGTTAAAATGTACCCATGTTGATTCTAAAAGTTATCCTATGAAAACCATCTATATTTCCAACAACACAGTTATTTAACTCTTTAATTTAAAAATAAAATGAAATAAATTAAATAAATAAAAAATAAAATGAGTGCTGTGTTAAATAAATAAGACTAATAAAATATACGACCTATACCTAAATTTAAAATGAGTGCTGTGTTGAGAAGCACTCATTTTAAATTTAGTGTTTCCTAAGTTGCCACGTGATCTTGATCGGTTACTTATTTTTGGAAATGTTATAGTAGGATTGAAATGATCTTTATGAGTTTGTAACAATGAGTTATTTTTGAATATATTTAGACTGAGAACCCTAAAAGTACAGTGCTGTGTTGAGAAGCACTCATTTTAAATTTAGTTCATTTTAATTACACTTATCAAGGGATAACATTTTTTAATGCAATCCCATATAAAATCAAATGCGAAAAAAATTATAAAGCCTTCAAATCACAAATAAAACAACTACTTGATCAACCCAATAATAATTATAAGTTTTAATTTCACAGAACGAATTTTTACGTATCTTTTGATTACATATACACATTAGTAGTAATTGAACAAATCCAAATTTTTATTTTACATACTTAGTATATAATTAATTATTTATATATATATATTTTTTTTTTTTTTTTTTTTTTTATGCTTCCGATTTTGTTGTCCGGGTTAAATCTTCCCCATAGGAAAAACTAAACCCTTCCACTCACTTTTCCACAAATGATCAGCTAGTCAATCAACACTATGCAAGTGCATTATATAAGTAAAATAAATACAAAACAATACAAGAACAACAACACGTCAACTCACCAGAGATCAAATGGGAAAAAAAATATATATTGCTTAGCAACGCTAGTTTAGGCATATACTTTGCATTTGCTCTCTGATTATTTTTTGTAATATCAGATAGAAAAGAATTAGCTTTGATCCCAAAAAATATAAATATTTATATATAAATATATTTATCTCTTTTTGAACATATACTATTGAAATACTATATCAGAATTTGAACTACTAAGAGCTTATTGTCGCAATTTATTATGTACCTTATCTTGCAATATTATCAGCTCTGCTTTATTCCAACTGAATCTAACAACTCAATGTACTTACCACCTACTTATTAATCGAAATCTAATAATATTATTTTTATTTGACTATATCCATATTCTTAAATTTATTTACATTTACTGTGTATCTAATTTAGTAACTGCTATATTAGTCAATTTTCATTATAGACTATACTTTTGTTTTGTTATCATGCTATATAAATTATGTTTATTTCTTAATTTATAAAATAAAAACTTTCTTTCTTTTCTTTACCTTATGTATACTGTAATGGCACTACTCCCCAACTCAAAACACGAGAAACGTTCTTCTCTATTGAATTCGGTAGTTACGTTAAAAAAAAAAAATTTTTGTAATTAGTTTTTCGAACCATATATTTTTCTTCTGTAAATCATATGTATGTATTTCAAATAATATTAGACCTGAAGATTGAAGTGTAATAAAAAGAAATGTGTTGATACAGTAAATAGATTAGGTAGTCATTTATTAAAAAAAAATAAATATATAACGTACAATAGGTATCAGTTGTGCACTAATCCTTTAACTAAGTAACTAAATTCACACTAAGCCCAGAGCTTAGTAAAAGCTAATTGATTAACTTGCTATTAATTATGTAACAATAAATTAAATAATATTCAGCTAAGTCATTTGGTTATCATCTTTTCAGATCTCGTTGGGGATGCTGAGTTTTTCCTTCTAAGTATTTTCTTTCAATTGAAGACAGGGGGCACCAAATTCTTACAAACAGCAAGCTTTAACAAGAAAAAGATTGTGGCAATTGGAAATGGAAACATTCGACGGGAATAGATCACTTGTTCTTGTGTTTCATATACAAATTGTTAATAATCCCAGTAATAAATTTTGTGTTGTTAACTTCTTAAAATATAATGTCATCAGTATACCAATCATTTAGGATTGTGGAGAATTTTGTATATGGTAAGCGTAAACAAGCCAAAAATCATGATAACCGATAATTGCCAAGCCTGTCCTTCATTATTCTGCAAGGATTCCTTCCCGTCTGCGTCACTTACGCTGGTATATAAAAATCTCAAACAGTCACAGTTTATTGACATTCTTGTAAAACACTGTTTAAAAATTATAAAATATTGTTAAAAATGGACTTCTACAAGCAAGATCTCAAAAAATACCTTTTGTTCGTGTTTTGCTTATTTTTTACTTGATGTTCGACTTTTCAAAAAGAAAGATGCTTTTTTTTACATCGTTTTAGGAAAGAACCGATAGTTGAATAAAATAAGTAGGCACCTTCCTGAAATTATATATATATGTTCAAAAAATGTTTTTAAGCTTTAGAAAATAATTTATTTTATTTTTTAATTAATACGACGCAAGATTTGCTGCTCTCAATCATTTGAAACACAGCTGAAGACATTTCAATCCTGAATTGTGGTCTGTCAACAGGGCGATACTGAGAGTATCTTCCACTCTGGAATTACGTGTAGGTAGAGAATAAAGAATTTCTGTAGAAACTAAATAAAATGTCTTTATATTCTCCTCATATCAGTCAAGTAAACAAACGACATCTTGACAAGACATTGGTGATTTAGCAGGGGTTCATGGAGTGAGGAGTGGGGAAACTGGTTGAGGCAGACCCTTTGACCTCTCCAGCCCGACTCTCTCGACCTATCGCTTTGTAGCACAGTGGGAGGGATGGATTTATAAGTCCGTCTCTCTTGGATACTTTGATCCATACATTCCTTCCCACCTTTCTTACCTCTTCGTCCTTTTGTTAAAAATACCTTCCACACAGCATAACCAAAGATGATAAGGTCTGAGGGAAATTATTCATTACTCAGAGCCCCCTGTGCGGAGCTAATGTAAACAAAAAGTTTTCATGTGTCAAACATACTCATTTCGGTTGTCTGTGCTTTTTTGATTATCCCCGTGAAATCTGGTTCAATGAACTTGAATTGGGCTTTAAATGTATGTGTTAATTTCAAAATTGGAATCAATTGCGTGAAGAATTTTGACAAAGCATAAAGTACCTACTCATAGTAAAATATTTTATTACTTAAAAAATTGAAACTGATTTGCCAAATAATCAAGAATTCAAACTATCCCGTGATTTTTCTCGGTTTCACGCTTGTATTATTTATACTTATATTAATGGCGCAATTAACTATTAATCTGATTAAATGTACGTTTCTACTCGGTACGGACCAATGGCTACTCTGTAAAAATATTTTTATTCCAACAAAGCAAACTCTAAATAAATTAACATATCTGTGAAAAACCTTTCCAAAATATTAAATATTTACTTGAATAAGTAAGTCACGTTATCTTTGATGTCATCACGAAGTCCTGTATTATGTGCCACGTGAATCGAATTATTGATTATATTTATTTTTGAACCAAGACGTTGAGACTATTGGTTACACTCAGAATACCAACTTCATTGGTCGGCTGAACATTAGAATTTAGAAATTAAGTCCCAGTTGTTTCGCAGAAATTCAAATGATTCATTTTTTTTTTAAATTCTGATAAACTGACAAGCAACAACATGCTAGTTGTCCTCTTGGGCTGGTCAATTTTTTTTCAAAAGTTGGCTTTGTACATTATACCTCTTCATACGAAGTGTTTGCAAAAAGTGTAGTTGACGATTTAATTCGTACGAGCGATCATAAATTACGACTTGGAGACGGGACTTGGGACCTCTTGAGACGAAAGGCAATAATTTAAAAGGAATAGCTCCATTAACAAATAAATGATCAGAGATCGACGAAAAAAGTTAAACAATTGAGCAGTTTGTTACAAATTGATACTTAAATACACAATTGGCGTAGCTTCAAATTTAATTGTTCTTTTATTGAACTCTTGACGCTTTAATTTGTTTTAGTTATAAAAGTCTTATGCTGGCAATTGGTATGTACTTATTTGTACATTAAAAGTAAACTTTGGTGAAGTATAACATAAGCCAATTGAATACACATTTTTGATTTTTACTTTTGGTTTTCACAAGGAATGCCAATCTTGGAAGCGGAAATTAACCCACTTTCTGACATCCGATCGAGCTGAAGCCGACAGATAGACTCGTTGTCGATGATAATGCATTCATTCAACTTTTGGTGGCAATACCAACACACGCGGGAATAATATTCTAGAAAAATATATTAGCTATCGACTTCAGTTCCTTGGTAGGAAGGTATAATCCTCAGTCAAAAATTTTTTTTTGTAAGCTTTTAAAATACATTTAAAAGCTTACAAAAATAGACAGAAGAACTTTGGGTTGATTTTTTAAAAATAATTAAAATAAATTAATGTTATTTTTTATCAGCATTTAATTTTTTTGTTATTGTAACAACTGTTTCGGCGTTCAAAGCAATGTTCAAACTTTAGTTGTGGTGGAGAAGACTTATTTATATGATTTTATTTACCCATACACTAGTTCAGTTCAGTATTTTTACCAATGAACTGACTATTGACTCAAATCTCACGTTTTTCCTAAGAATTACCATTATTTGACTAATAATAATACATCTTTCGTGATGGACGGTACGTGTCAATTCCCCAGTTTTTGAAATAATCGTAAAAAAGTGAGGAATATTTGAGTGTCGAAATGAGTTCTCCCGGAGATAAAGGAGTTGTTATCACACGTGGGAATGTCGGTAGAAACGTAAAAGTGTCGTTTAAGTCCTGTTTACGACACAAGTTTGACGCAATTCACGTATCAAATTAAATTTGTTATTGCTTACGTAGACATGTTGTCGTATCATTGTGTGTACGTCGTTAAAAGCGGATTCTGTGAGAATTTAATATTATTATTTACAATAAAATAATGCCGAGTTAATGGAGTGTGAGGTAAGAATACATGAATCTGGCAAAGTGGAGTCAATAATTGACTATATGCTGTATCCTGAAACGTGTTTTGAATGAAGAGCTTCTTAGATAGCTGCTATATGGCAGAGTAATGAACAAGAATAAGAAAGGTGGGCTTGTGTGATTTTTGGACCTAAACGCGGGATTCATATTATTTTGCGGTCACTGAAGACCGCTCTGTTCCACGTTCACAAACAACCGTTTCTTTCTGAATAAGGTTTTCTATGGTTTTCCTCATTTCTTTCTATAGGCAATTGCGGAGCAACTCCCGAAGATAGGTTATACCCAACACCTTTCCACTCCTCGCTCATCAAAAACAGACAAATTATGTTGACATGACCAAGGCAACTTGCTTGCGGATCGCTGTACAATGAAAACATTCCATTATTATACAGGGTGTATCGGCAAGTACCCGACAAACTTTAACCAGCTATTCCTCAGCACATTTGGAGTAAAAAATCTTATGGGCGCTTTGCTGTCCGGTAACATTTTTTTCCATTAAAAACAAAAAATAAATAAAAAAAATCCACACTCCGTCACTGTCATTTGCATTGTATCTCGTGTTCAGCAGCTGTTATTAGCAAGTGTGTCAAAAAGTGTCCTCGCTTTTTCGTACACACTAAATAATAATAGTTAAAAATGAGACGAATGGTGCCGTGCCATTTCGTTGTGATTGTAAAAGCGCGCCAACGTAGGTACGTACGTACATTATTCAACGAAACTCGAAAAAAATATTGCCAGATGGGTTTTCAAACTTTGACAAAGGATAAAACATTGGTGACATGTGGTGAAAATATGAATAATAATTTTTTTATTAAAAAAAAATGTTACCGGACAGCAAAGTGCCCATAACATTTTTTACTCCAAATGTGCTAAGGAATAGCTGGAGTACGTGCCGATACACCCTGTATGTATGGTTTATGCGATTTGGGGGGTGGAGCTTATATAATTGTAATGAACGTATGTCTAAAGGTATGAAAGAGACATTCGTGTATGAAAGAGACAGCATGATTATGCCGAATAGTATAAATGGGTAGGTCTTCTTTTGTTTCATGTCTTTTTTACTAGTATCTTCCTTCTAAGTAACATGTATCATTATTGCGACAATATACATGCAATAGTGTATCTACACTCCGTTATTATTATTGTAAAGCTACCCATCATTATGAGTATTACAGGAGATCGTCTACTGATCTCTCCAGAATAATACATAAAGTTTTTTTGTTGTTTTGGAATAATTTTATGAGTAAAACCTCAAATTGTAGTATTTAATTATTAAAAACAATATTAGCGATTCCTAAACGAATATTTTCATTTATTTTTTCATAAAAAGCAATTACTTTGTGGTTAGACCTTATATTTTTTTAAATAAAACAAACACTTTGTATTTAACCATGAATATTTATTATTTTACACATCGACCGGTTTCGCTTCAACCAAGCGTCATCAGGATATAATAATAACTTAGTGTTTAATAGTGTTTGTTTTATTTAAAAAAATCTTGAGTTGAATCTTGCGATCATACATGCAGATAGCAGCCAATAAAAATGTGCTGTGAGAAAAATGAAGGCAATGTCGGTAGTTCATATTCAAAGTATGATACAGTTAAATATGACCAAAGGAGATAGGGTCTCATTAGTTCAGTTGGCAGAGCGGTGCCCCGGAAAGGTAAGGGTCCTGGGCTCGAGTCCTAGTATCTTTTTCTGTTTTAAATATTCGTTTAGGAATCGCTAATATTGTCTTCCATAATTGAATATATGAAGTATTATACAAAGAGGAACCAGTCCGTTACTTACTGGGTGAATCAGTCAAAAGTGACCACAAATTTGTGTAGTCGATAGATCAATACAACATTTGCTTTTCAGACGACATTAAAAAAAAAATATTAAGTACATATAAAATTATACACCCTGAAATACTAAATTAATAAAAAAATTACGTTTTACGTACCAAATATGTATCGTTACTAATGTATTTATTTAGGTAACCGCACAGCATTCCGTCTAATTTCGTCGTTCCTATGCCAATTGCATGCCTCACTGCCATACATCAGAGTAGGTACTTTTGCGGATTACTAGATTCGGTTCTTTTGAATGTGAAAATATAATTTAAGTAACCATTCTAGTTAATAATAATAATATTTGGATGCTTTGTATAGCGCCGGTTTTTTGCAAAATCACCTCTAGGGCGCTGTACAAATATACTCGTATAATATATTTCTACAATGATTTATGTTATTATTTACTATATATCGAAATAATGTACTGTACCATACTGTAATGTATGCCAAATGTAGCCGGTGCCAATGTGGTGTAGAGGCTGAGTATTATTGTATTGGGTAAAGGTCGTACACAATAATGACACGTGATCTTGTACTGTTATTTATTGGGGAGCTGCTAGAAACAAAAGAGGCACACAAATAACGTGCATCGCCTTTTATAAGATCTTGCAAGCATTCCACCTCGCTTGCACACATCCACATTCGTACAGACATCACACTAACCTGGGGGGTCACTTGAGATTAAAACTTAATTAACATTAACTAATTGTTTATTTGCGAAATTTTGATACAGGATTTAGGATATAATTGGAAAATTGAACATTATTGGACTTTCCGGTATTTATTTTAATAATAGATATTTATTATATACATTTCGAATGTACGAATACCTAATTAATAAATTGTTACGTTAATAAAGGAGGAACAAAGTGTTGCAGCCCAGCGCACTAGTTCCACTCCTCCTTATAAATCTGTACCTCACCCCTTCTTAGTTATGTCTTCCTATTATTTCAGAACAATAAATCAACTCTCGCAAATGTAATATTATTTTTTCTGGTATTAAAAAAATAGCAGTTTCTAGTAGCACAAAAAAAAAAATATTTTTCGTGCAAAAAATACATTTTTGTATGTAAATACTACATAATACATATTTTATCAATATGTCACATTCGCTTTATTAATAATTCCTGCAAACATAGTAATAGTTTGCTCTTTTTACTTCGCAATTTTTTTTTATCAAACTTACACCATGCAACATTCTGCGAAAATGTGTTCAATAATAGTTTTCCCGGCAGCTCCTTTTCTATTTTCTTCGATACGCGATAAAAACACACAAGTGTTTACCAAAAGTATAATTCAATTTTCCGCCCCAATATGAGGCCAATACTTCGATGTTGGTAGCCAATAAGAGCCCGGTGGCGACGCGAAGGCAAGCTGTTCAAAAATAATAATACCTAAGTGTATATGAAACTAGGATCTTATCGAGAAAAAAAAGAATTATAGTACATAAGTTCGACGAAACGTACAAACGTATATGACACGTAGAAAAGGAGAATTCTGTTGTCGATTGTCAAATGTACTCGTGTAAATGACTCCCCTTTTATGTAGAGTACGGAAACTTTTTTTTAGCAAGTGAACTCTTTCATTCGAGATATATTTATTAGATATACTAAAAGGTCATGTTTGGTACACTATAATATAGCAAAATACATTATGTTATATAGTACCTAAGCATTTAGTTAGGTTTTGAAAACATACATCCGCAAGTTGAACAGCTCTCTGAAAGGGTTGCTAGTTCCCTAGTTTGTACATATCTTCAAAGGTAACCTTTACAACCTAGAATTAAAATTATACATATCTTCAAAGTTAACCAAAGGCAACTCTTTGACCGTTTTATGTAATGTTATTTTCTCTTTGATGTCAATTATTAGGAAAGGGATTAGCACTAAGAATTTAAAAAGCCCTGAAAATTATAGTTAAATGAACTTTCTACATAAAAAAAATAGTTCTCAGAAATAGATTTAAGGAAAAAATCTGTTTATCGACATTTTTTGACGAAAGTATTTGAATGTTGTCGGGTTGGATCAATTTATTTGGTATGCCTAAGCTTTAAAACGACCTTTCCACGTCAATTGATATGACTGGACAGTATTTGTACATTTGAACATGGGTCTGTATTGTGAAAGCAGCCTTCTGTTAAATAAATTACTTCTAGATGAATTACAGAATGTGGTGATACACTTTAAGTATTTGAGACTTAATTTGGGAGCTATAACTTTGATTCGCTGTTCCACCACAAGGAGAAAACTTACTGACATGAAATACTGTTATTTCATTAATAAATCTGGTCAAATTATTTATTTTCCTGTTAAAAATGGGACTGCAGGCCTATAACGAGTTCATTGAAAGAGTTCCTAACAAAGTATCGGTCAAAAGCACATGTTTTATGAGAATGGCGAAACGTCATGATTTCTATTAGGAAGAAAACATGTGCTCTCGAAATATTCTGAATGACTAATATTTTATCAGAAAGTTAGCATGCTGTCATTTTTTTTTAACAGGATAATTTTTCTCCGTGTAATTATGATTTTTTTAACTAGAAATATATTTTTATTGACTGAAATATCAATTATCGTTATAACTTTTCGTATCTCTTTATTTTTATTTATAAATATTCGTAAATTATTTTTTAAAATACTCATATATTCGTTTATAATTTAGACTATTTAATTAAATTAAATTAGTTATTCTTATTTCTTATTTTAAAGGAATGAGTTGTCTATATTATTTCAAATGTACTAAACATAAACTAAACTTTATTAATTTTATAAATCTGTACCATGTACTTGCTTTACCATTGTTACAATGTACAACAAATACCGAGTTAACATAATTGTATTACTTACATTTATATTTACTTCATGTAAAAACCCACTGCGGCGTAAATAAATAAATATGTAGCGTCGATATTAATCCATTGAATAATTAATAATAAACCGTTCGACCTACTTAGGTACGTACTTGCTACTTGCTACTTAGGTACGTATTTGCAGCCGAAATCAAAACAAAGCAACCTACCTGTTTCAAGACCTACTTGCATACTCGCGACAATACTAACGCGCACTCAGTCCGGGATACTACGAGAACTCGCCAGAAGGTTCGAGTCTACGGCTTATGCTTAATCGCCGCAATGTCGAAGGTTCCCGAAACACACAGTCTGTGCGAGTGCCTAGAATTTAGTTGCCATCCATCTACCTACTGCCGCCGTCGGCCGAGTAGTATAAATAAGCCCGACGCAGCGAGCCAGTCAGTCAGTCATCAGTTATCAATCTGCCGCCAGTGGATAAATCTCACGAGTGACGATCGGCGCGTCCCGCGCCCCGCGAAGGACACGTACCCGGCTTCGCCCCTATCATCATGGACTCTATCGGGACATCATCATAGCGCCTCGGCCACGTCCGCGGCCAGCGCTACTCGGATTACAAGCGCCCTGGTTCCAGCGTCTCTGACCAGCGCTTCTTCCACGCTACCATGACCACCACGAGGACACGCAGCATCCTCACTGGTCTACATCGTTCCCGTTCAACTGCCCACAAGGTCCGTCGCACCTTCGGCCGTCTCGTCAGCACTGGAGTGCCTGAAGACCTACGTTCTTCGCCAGTGCCTGACCTCCATCGAGTCCCGGTCACCAGCGCCCGGCGTCGACTCACTGACCCGCGCTTGACCAGCACATCATCAGCCAGCATCCGGAATATTCTACATCTGTCCAGCGTCAACTCTCGTTACGGCTATACTGACTCACCAATAAACACATGTGACCTTCACAACCTTCTTTCATTTCGTGCCTCACCATTGATCCCCAAAAATATTATATACATTCATACTATATCCGTTTTCTAGTTATTTTCATTATTGTCTACCCGAGCAATCCTTCCATGTCAAAATTCTTCTAATTAGGTGACACGCCTTTATTTTACCCAATTTTGGCATGTCGTGGAATAAATGGAGGAATATTGGGTCTTTTGTTAGTAGGAAAACGTTATCTCTGACACGTTAAAGTTTTCTGTCAGAATTGGGACGAATTGATGAATGAATAAATTAAACTTTTAGCCGTGCCGCAGTTAACCATACAAAGTGGCGAATTCGTTGAAAACAAATTGTGGCGTAACAAATAACAGACATGTTGTCTCCCAGCTGGCGAAATGTAATTTACTTTTAATAAGTTTGTGGATAGATTATGTGGCGATGTTGACAAAAGGAACTTCTTGGCCGCTCTGAAGTCGTGTTTCAGTATTACAAAATACTAGTTACCTTTGATAGAACATGATGAACGTTTCAACTTGTCAAGGTACTTGATACCTTCTAAAATCATATAAGATCTTCAGTAAAGAGGTTGACCTGAATAGAAATTATGCGGCTGTGTTTTGAATGCTAATTTCAGTCAAGTATGAGGACGTACATAACAAAATTTTCCCAGGAAACTAACTAACGAACTAACAAGTATGAAGATTGTTATGTAAGATAACTAAACTTATCAGCCAATGTTATTTGAAGCAGCAAAACGGAATGATGAACGCTGAGAATGTAATTTATATTAACGCTATGAAGGATCCATTTGCTTTAATAGATAAAATTAATTTAATAAAGTTAAAATTTTTCTTTCTTTTCATCCACAGTTTGTTAAAAAAGTTGGAGAAGTGTTTTGTTATTAACACTCGCTCAATTGTGTTTGGTGAGGCCATTAAAAAAGCATCTCGTGAAACGATTTTGGGGGTATTTAACACTCCGTCAGAAAATTTGGTGGTCTTGAGAAACCCATAACAGTTTCTTTTACTTACCAATTTTTGCTAATTTTAGGTAATTACACAAACGCTCAGTCAAAAAAACGCATGATAGCAGTTTCGCCTTTTGAATACATTATCAAATATCACAAATCCTTAATAATAATTACACAGCACATCTTGTTAAAAATTAAATTGTTTTTTATAAATTGAATAATAATATTATTGAATGTATAAAAGTAAAACATAGAATTAATATAAGTTCCACAAGTTAAACTTGATTACAATAAATTCAAGTTCTGTGAAAGTTCTACACAAGTATTGTGCAACGTGCAACAACTGATTTATAGGCGCACTGGAATAGAACTTTAACAGAACTTGAATATCGACTTTGAAATTTGACGATTTAATGAATGCGCTATTCAGACCACATTTTACTTCAAATTACATTTTTTTGTTAAATGTTTGTTTTAAATTAAAAATTTAGATTGTATTCATTCGATGTAAAAATGAGGCATTGAATATAAATGTGTAATTGCAAGAATGAAGAGAGAATAAAACAAATCCAAGAGGAAATTAAACAGATTCTGAGAGGAAATTACTGAGGGGAAAAATACCCTGTTTATGTTGTGATTTTAATTGCAAAAAACTTAACGGGCTGTTTCTGCGAAAGGATTTTCAAATGAAATGAACTTGTTTTTTTAACAAAATGAATTCATTATACAATAAAAAACATTTATTTATTTTATCATTTTTTTTTTACTTTCGCAACTTTTTCTTCACGTGATTCCATCGTAATGGGAAAATGACACCATTCATCATCGGAATGTTGCTTCATAAGGGTGTTTATAGGTTTAATGATCAAATTTGAATATCCAGATCTCCGTCTCATTCCTCCCTCATATTTCAGTATCAGAGCATTTGCAGAAAGTAGGTAATGAAAATATAGCAAAAATACAAGCACCCATTTTTCGATCAGATTTCTGTTATTCTTTAAGCCGCCACATACCCAAATTATACCGATTTATAACAAGTTTTTCGTTAAATATTTAGGTTTTTAAGTTTAAAAAAAAAAAATTTTTTTGTATTATTATTCAACACACTTTTAAAAAGTGATATAAAGTCATTAAAAACGATGATATATTTTTTTTTTAACCTAACCTAACCTAACTTAACCTACTTAACCCAGTTAATGAAGATTTTGTTTCATCACTTTCCATGACTTTATATAACTATTTAAAGATGTGATTAATTATCATTTTGATGATTTATCCGGTCACCGTTATTCAATATGTTATAGGCATGAATTGTCGAAAATTTTTTGCTCTATTTCAAACGGAATGTGTTTTATAAAATATTTTCATTATTTTCACGTAATTATTATCGTTTTTTTTTTTTAAATAATAGCGCCCTCTCTCTAATATTCGTATTTGTGTATCTCTCTTTCGAATCATCTTCGAACTCTTACTAGGGGGCCTTAAGGTTAAGCTTAGTTAGTGTGAAATCACTGTTTTCGATTGATCTTTACTACCAATTGGCTTACTTTATGAATACCAATAAATTTGCATTGGATAAATTGAGGCTTTTCCTACCGTTTCGCTTGAATAAAATTAAAATAAAAATGTTATTTACTTTTTAAAAAATATAAGCGAAAACTACTAAAAAATGTATTTTTCATTAGAAATGTATGAACGCATATAAAAAATAAATATAAATATTAAAAAATTTATGGCTAATATTATATGTTACAGTTTCCCTTGATTATTTTTTTTTTCTTTCTTACACAATTATTCACAAAAATAAATATAAACCACTTTTACGCTAAAATCAAGCGTGCTTAGACAAGCGATTTTTATGCTTATTACGTATTATTCGTGGTGGTATAAAACTCACTAAGAACCTCACTAACCCTGTAAGTAGACCATCATTAAGAGGCAAATACTTATTGTTTTTAATGTTTTTTTTTGATAAAATTAAATTAAGTATAAAAATTTTGCGTCCGTGAAAGTAAAATTTAAAGTTAAACACATTTTAATATTATCGAGATTTTGTTACATAATATATTCTATTAATAAGTGTATTTAATCACAACGACTTGAAAGATAAAATCCATTTTTATACTCTGAACTTAAGTGCTTATTATATAATAAAAATGCTTGAGGTTTGAATCAAAGAATAAAGGGTACTTAAGTCATAAGAAAGCATACTTAAAAATACGAATTAAGTATCCGAGATGAGCCATATAACATCTGTTATTGTTGCACCGCCCACGCAGAGTTTTCAAGGTGATGGAAGAACTATGGAGTGAGAGGAACCATCATTAATAATAAGTTTCATGTTAGAACAACATTGATAATAAACAAGTGGTTGAAGAGTAAGGTTCTCGGCTAAGAAATGGCTTTAGCCGTGTTTGGTAAACAAATCTGAATAGCCAAAAAGTTTCTCATTTTTCTACTTTCCGTTTCTTACCTCTTCACATAAACTCCTGCAACATAAGAACATATCCCGATTTCGGATGCCATAGCCTCTGAAACACTGCAATATGTATGTTTGTGATTTGGTGGAATTTAAGGTTAAAAGTCAAAAATATCTAAACGGAGTACGGAAATTGTTTAAGGCATTAGCTTGGGTAAATGTATTGATTGCTTTTTTTTAAAAGCAGTGGCGTGCAGTAACCAACGTTCTGTGATTTTTTCATAAAAATGAGGTTGGTTTCGTTTCAGAAATCACACGTTT
Source organism: Hesperophylax magnus (assembly GCA_026573805.1). Lineage (NCBI taxonomy): Eukaryota > Metazoa > Arthropoda > Insecta > Trichoptera > Limnephilidae > Hesperophylax > Hesperophylax magnus. The sequence goes on from JAIUSX010000084.1 coordinate 15,849,413, forward strand.
TTAATGAAGATTATTTTAATACAAGATATTGTAACGTTCTCTTTTAATCTACAGTTTGCATTGCGTTCAAAAGTTGGAGGTGTGTTTTTATTAGCATTCGCTCGGTTATGATTGGTGAAAAAGGTCGTCAAAACGCTTTAGGGGGTACTTTGATAAATACGTTAATATTTGTAGCATTTCTGTGAACACTCCATCAGAAAATTTGGCGGTCTCGGGAAACGTCAGTACCATAACAAGTACTTAGATCCCATGACAAGTCCAACAGAACTCACGTCTAAACCAAAAACTTACCCTTTTAAACTGTCATACCCTTAAATTAAATATATCATTCTTAAGAGAAAGTCCAATTATATTCAATTTTTTAATTATGTCCTAAATCCTGTATCTAAATTTCGATAACAAACAATTAGTTAATGTTAATTAAGTGTTAATCTCAAGTGACCTACCAGATAAGTAAGGTACTGTAAATTATTTCCATACATAGTTAGTAATAACATAGATTTGTAGCATTGTATAAATGTATTATATATTTATACAGCGCCCTTGAGATGATTTTGCACAAAAACGACGTTTTACAAATCATCCAAATATTATTATTATTACCAATTTTTGCCATTTTTAGTTAATTACGCTAACGCTCAGTCAAGAAAATCGACATTTTTCGCTAAGGGTAAATGCATATAGATTTAACTGAGTGTTCCCATAGTTATGACTGTGAAAGCGAACTGCATTGCATTTCACGAAACGTTAACACATTGCATTTGTATAATCTCCCAGCCGTAATAACAATATTGTGACTGCAATAACTCAAACTTTCAACTCGTTTGGGAATAATACGGGAATTAATGTATTTATGGTTGGTCGGCGAGCGGCTCTGAACTAATCTCGACTTTAATTAATGCTACAGCTGTAATAAAGATTCGCCCTTTGAATTTGCCGAAAGTAATTAGATACAATGGTAAACATTCTGTTCTTCTGTCTTCGGGAAAGAAAGAAAGCGCGAGAAGTCCGATAAGGATAAGAGATTTAAAAATATCTCTGTGTTCCATTTCTTGGTTTTATTAATTTATTCTGTTTCTTAGCTGTGGGGTTATTTTATAAGACCAAGATTCTTAAGCGTGATTAAATACCATATTAAACACGATGTAATTAAATTTATTTACAAAAATATCAGACATAATTCGCCACGATTGTATTGATTTATTGTATGAAAATAAAATACTTTGTATACACCAAAGATCGACCTAGACTAGACCTTTTTTTAATCAAAAAAAGATCGACAAGTTTCGATACCAAAGGTTTCTTCGTCAGGATACACATAACATATATATTATGTATCCCGATGAAGAAACCATTGGTTTCGAAACATGTCAATCTTTTTTGATTAAGTAGTGGTGGATTTGTTACCGGAAATGTATGATATCTAGGAATTGTATACAACTCCTAGGATATGTATTCAATTCCGAAGCAGGAAATGTATAAAAGATTGTTTTAAAAATTATTTAATACATAGGTACATATCCTGGGAAATGTATACATTTCCTAGGAATTGTATATAATTCAAATTTCGTATTAGGAAATGTATAAAAAGAATGCTTTCTGTAATAAAACACGTTGTTTTATTTGTTATATTCTTATAAAGCTAAACTTAGGTTAAGTTAGGTTAGGTTAGGTTAAATGTTCTACAAATGTTCTTATAAAGTTAAACTTAGGTTAGGTTAGGTTAGGTTAAATGTTTTACATTTCCGATTGCTATTTAGGAAATGTATAGATTTCCTAGGAAATGTGTGTAATATAATTTATTTCACACATTTCCGGGCGATTTTAGGAACTACATACATTTCCTAGGAATTGAATACAATGACGGATTACATACATTTCAATAGTTTTAATTTAATTAAAATGAAGCCTCAAAGTATTTTTGCCATTATTGAATAAGTTTTTATTAATGTTTAACGCGTTCACTTATTTTATATTAATTTCATACATGGCCCTAAAGTTTTCCTCATTTCATTTTTGGTCAGAATATGAAGTAAGTGATGGAGTGAACATGGGTCCTAAAGATACCTTCGTTTTAGTAGAATGAACATTCAAATGCTTTAATGTAATTTTTGCATCAGAACGAGTCATAAAAACAACCCGTCATAAGGAGGGCTCGATATTAAAAATACGGGCATGCGTTTGGCGTGTCTCCTGGATTTCTACAAATGAGGAATGAAAAATGCAGGTTCTTAGAAATACCTTCGATTCAATTATCGTTTGAAAAAAATAGAAATCCTGCTTACCGCCTCACGTCTATGCTCTAAATACGTCGTCAATTTGCAAGATACGTCCTGGAAATTTCTGCTGTTTCTGATACATTAAAAAAAGTGCTTCAAACTCAATTGAAAATAACACTTTTCACCAAATATCAAAAGTGTATATTGCATCTTGTCTCTTCCAATTTTATCATTACAACTGGCATTATGGTAATTTAAAATAATATTTATATATATATACATACTTTTTTAGGTAAGTATATATATATATAAAATAGAATTTTCGTAAGTTTTCTAGATTTTTATGAGATTTTAATGCTGCTGTTCCATGTACGTAATTTTAGTTATTTATCTGTAACTAAGAATACTATAGGTACATGTATTATGTGCTGTAGTAAGTTAATTGCAGTGAGAAAGAAAAAAATAATTATATTACATATTTGGTAAATATGATAATAAATATTAGTAGTATGGTAGTTATAACGAAATAAGTTATAGAAGAAATTATCACCTATCGCTGTCCTAGTTCTTGTATGTTCAATAGACCTTTTTTTGCAAAACTGAGTTATGAATGCCAATATGTTCATTAGCCTATTGCGCATTAATGAAGCTAAAAAAACATATTTTTTGGTTTTTAAGTGGCATTTTAAGCATTTTTCGAGTGCCAATATCCACTCACGGAACAATGTTTTAGTTCTTATTTGTTCAAACTCCCGGATATTGAACATTCAAACACTCAACGTTATGAATATAATATATTTTTTAAAGTTCATAGATATTTGTTCAACATCCCGCAGAAGGTTGAGGTCTTGAATGTTCAATCTCCACTTTCAACCAATCAGGAGTCGTCTAGTTAAAATGTGCGGCCATGTTGATTTTTAGTTGTTTTCTAACAACGAAATTGTTCCACTAAAAATTCGTTTAATTGCGAATATATACTGTCATTGAACTGAAAAATGACTTCGCCGACACCAGAATCAATAAACCTTAGACCAGTAGCTCAAATAGAAAGGTAAGTCTTAAAATTATGTCATTTATAGACGTTTTCACCATATTTTACATGTACTTCTTGAATTTGGTAGGCAAATATACAGAATGCTTAATTTATTATTTATTTATTCAATTATTTATTTACAATCTTAGGACTTTTACCTAAAATGAGTCTTAATAAATTATATTAATGCATTAAAACTTATTTTTATTCAAGAAATACAACAAAAGAGCCAGGACATGGAAATGTGCAAAAAGTCGACTGTCCTCATAGTCTGATTGAAAGACATCTACTACATATATTTTGTCCGTTATCACTGCTGAGATCGCTGATGAAAACGAAGTACAAATCTTTCAATTTTGAATTCATTCAATTAAAAGTTTCCGATTTTTTGTTTTTTAGTCACATAAAAAACAATAAAAATATTCTTATGTAGGAACTAAAATAAAACCAACTAGGCACACGACTAACAATAATAAATGTAATGTTAAATAAAGCAGACCCATAACCCAAATCGCGGGATATTATAATTTTAGGATTTTAAGAGCTAAAACTATTTAAAAAAATAATATTTTACTCACGTTAATCAACATAAATAATAAGCTCACGGCAAATAAGACCTTCCGAAAGAAAAACAAATCTTTCTTAAAGTAAGTAAACTTTAAAAATTACATTTGTCAAATGTAGGTAACGAAACAATAAAAAACAAACCAATTTTTCAACTGAAAATTGAACTTCAATAATTTTACGCATCACTCGGATTTTTTTTATGGAATACCGAACACAGTCTCAACTGCTCCCAATCATCTGGAGCCAGTGGGACTATGGAATCCATAAATGGGGTATATTAGTATATTGTGAGGTTGGAGGTAGTGTGGAGGGGAAGGAGATGGAGAGGAGAAAGAGAGGAAGGAGGAGGAAGGAGAAGAGAGATGGTATGTGAGTATCTATTCAGATCTGATCACCAAACTCGGCTAAAGCCATTTCAATTCTGATGGTGGTCTTTACACCATATCCTCCTCTCTGGAACATGCCGCAAATAGACTATAATGTTATTTTAAGTGAATAATTTGTGAAATAACCTAAATTAATCAGATAAAATTTACTTGCGCACGCCGGGGTTTGAATCCGCGACCTCCGGATTTCTAGTCAAAAGTACCCCTAGACCACGAAGGCCGTAACACGTACGATCTAAGAATATTTCACATCACGCATACACCGACAACCGATAGTAGTATAACCGATGTAGGTACCTTTGTACATGTACATTGTTTTCAAACTTACGTAATATTCTGATGATCAATATAGGGCAGTTTTTGTAAAAATCACCTCAAGGACGCCGTTTGTATATTTTAAAGTAATACTTTAAGTCAACTACTAACTAAGATAAAAGTAAAGTGTTTAGAAACTGAAAATCACCCTGTATATACAATTTACCACTAATTGGCTAATTGAACAAAAAATACCTCAAACTTATGGGAGCCGAATTGCTCAATCTCCAGACGATATGTTCAATATCCAAAATAATCATTTATCACTTTCATGCCATGTTCGACGTCCACCTTTAAAGTCTTAATATGGGCATATTATAGCTTTAATCTTCGAAAAATTATCTTTAAAAGTTTCCTGCTATACATATGTATTAAACGAAATGACCAAAATCGAGAATTTTTTAGAATTTGCCAGTAAAAACAAAAAAAAACGTCTCCCGTAAAATTTGCTAAATGGTCTATTGAACATACAAGCACTAAGGCAGCGCTATTGAAAATAAATGAGATATAGGTTATTTTTAAAATCAATTCATATGGATACAGTTTTTTACTCAGATATTCTTTAAAAATATGTTTTCACGGTATTATATATTCACAGATTGTAATTTTAGAAAATCACGAAGTTTTTAAAATAATTTGTAAATGCACAGCACTGGTTGATTTTTTAAAACTTTAATACAGGGATTTACTACTCAAATTTTGGTAGAAAAGGGTATTGTTGGCAAAATGTTTGCAGTAAAATTTCGTTGATTACCATACCATTAATCTTATGAAATGTCGCAACTGTTACGAAAGCTTTATTATCCATGATGAATTGAACCGATTTTTCTCGAGATCACATTATTTTCCTTGAGAACATCTTTTCTCGATAAAAAATGTTGCGCCATTATTATTTTTAAGAAATTTGAAGATACAAAAGAAATGTATCTCAGTTATAAAGTTTTATTTAGAGCCAAGTGGATGTCTTCATAATTTTACCGATAAATTCAATGTTACTTTCCGGAAAGTTTTTCAAGATTTTTTTTTCTTACAAATGCTTCGGAAACAAAGTTTTTGTTATCCATTAATTTTTAAATTTTCTCTTTTTTCGTGAATACATATTATAAATCCTATTTATTCATATCGCAAGGTTAATATATTAAACTCGTGTTTTGATAAATTATGTAAAATGTCTAGTATGTACATAATTTGCCGAAAATAAGCCATACAAGTTAGATGACATAAGCACTAACTTAACTGGTACTTAACTTAACCTGGTAATAACTTAACCCGTAATATTTTCTTGGCTACCATAATTGAGATATTGCTCACATAAAGTTTATTACAGAAAAAACAATAATTTTCCAATCTAATTGAAATAAAGTTTAGTCATCTGGCAAAGAAAAATACATATCTGTTATTTCAATGTTTTATGCTCATTACCGAATTTTTTGAACAATGATGTAAACGAACACGATTGAAAAATTATTTTAAATTCATGTCATTTTTTTGTTTGTTTCAGGTAAGAGATACAATATCATCATTTCATATCTGACGTCATATAATTGGATAGGTATGTTTAAATTAATTTTATTAAATGTTTACATCTGCGTACCTACTCTGATACATAACCGACTAAAATTTGTTCTCTATGTAACATATCACAAGAGCTCCATACCGCCACCCTCTTAAGCGTTGTATTGTGAGAAGGGTTAAGGAAGGGATCTTGAAGAGACCCTGTGAAATAAGCTAGGGATAATCCCGGTACCTCTTTCTACGTTTGTCCCATTTATACTTAATAACGTCTCACTCTAATGCTGCCGACATCAACGGTAAAAAACTGCTTTCTTCTACCTCTACCACCAAACTGCATACAAAATGAATATCTAACTAGTCTCCCGAAGCAGGTTCTACTAAAATACCCATTGAACAACGTTTCATCTCTGCGCAGTTATTCTCACATTACACTTTCAGAAGAAATTATTATTTTTTTTATTAAAAATAATAATAATATAACTTGGATGATTTCTATAACGCCGTTTTAATATATAATACATTTCTACAATAATCTATGTTATTACTAACTATATATGGAGATATTATACAGCACCATACTTACCTGGTAAGTCTGGTATTCTTCGTTACAAGCATTTGCTAAACTGCCAAAGCAAAATGTCAGTAGGTCAATTTCACTTTATTAATTATAAAACTAAAGCACTAATATAACGAGAAGCCACAATATAGAAAACAGATATTGAAGAATAACATTTCAAGTAACTACATTACAAAGGCATAAAATATTTTCTCATATAGATATAACACAGTCAACACACTCAAAGGCACACGTCATACTTAAACACACTCATAGGCATATAATAATAATAACATGGCATTTATATAGCGCAGTTTAGTGTCATTTCACTTCAAGTGCGCTTTACTATAGCAAACTTAAAAACGGTAATTCAGTATTAGTGCTCATGTTCTTAAAATTATTCTTACAATGTGCCTTACCCAATACAGATCTAATATTATAACACTAAATATACTGTTTATACAAAGAGATGACAAAACTTAGAATAACATATACACACTCAAAGGCACACATCATACTTAAAAACACTCATAGGCATATCACACTCACAGGCACACATCATACTTAAACACACTCATAGGCATATCACACTCAAAGGCACACATCATACTTAAACACACTCATAGGCATATCACACTCAAAGGCACACATCATACTTAAACCCACTCATATGCATATTTATACCATTATATTTATAAATAATATTAATATTAAAAAAAATCTTCATTTATTTACCATTTTCTTAGATTTTTTTTAATTAAGTGATAAAAAAAAATATAAGGTACAAGATAAGCAAGTAATCGTTGGCTAAGTGTATTGTATTAGATGTATTGCGGAATTAAACATCTAATCCCATCGTACTATCTTAAAGTTCAGGCTGTCATAGAAGTTATGCAATTAATGCCAGCGATGTATGTAATACAATACGTATTCTCTACATACTTGGTTAAACCAATCTCAAAGCCGCCGCCAGTGAAAACAAATGTCAATAAATTTAACCGCACGCCACTGCCTCTCCTTGTTAGTTACTGCTGATGGCGATATCGTTGGTGTTCGTTGTTGTTCGTTGTCCTGATTGATAAAACATGAAGCTTGAACAACTGATGTGGATTCACCACTACTTCTGTTTGCCTGGAGCTAGTTAATTTTAATGGACTCTAATGGACTTGATCTATACTTAAAGCGCTTGAATCGATTCGTTATCTTAATAGCATCTTTAGAACAATAATTGGTAATTACGTGTTTAGTACGTATCTAGCGTACCAATAATGCTTAATTCATTAGCAATAAACCTCAAGATTAAAGTAACAAAGAAACTTTATTAAAAACTATTCTGCTGCATGTAATAAAAAACAAAAAACAATCTTATCATCTATGTTATGTAGGTATAGATAATTTAATATAAATAACAATTTTGTCAACTATTTACATAAATAAGAGTGTCTGTAGCGGGCGGTATGGGTTTGATTTTTAAATATAATCTACAGTTTTATTCAGAGATTGATTACATTTTGCATACTTGACCTTAAAAATAAGAGGAAGTTCACTGTCTTCATAAGATTTCGACAAATCTGCTTCTTCCCCTTATCGCACCTCTTATAGCAGAATTAAGATACTTTGAACACTTGACGTTCAAAATAGGACGTACATTCTATTGGCCTTTGATTTCGAAAAACTCTGCAAAAAGCCCGGGCAACGCCAAGTGAAGTCCTTTATAGTCATAGTAAGTACTTTGCAATGCTAGATTTTCAGCTCCTGAAACAATTCTGACTATTAACCCTTCCGGCGTTTAAGGGTCATATTTGACCGAGAGTCCATATTTTAAAAAAGTATTTTTATCTTTTTTTCTTTCATGCAGAAATACATATTTTTTTGGTTAGAAAGAGAAATAATAATTTTTTCCAGTTTGCTTCAAATATTTATACTGAAATCCATTAATAAGATCCTAAAATAGCCAAGTAAATGAATAATTCCTATTTCCCGACGCTATCGTAACTATCGGATTAACTTTCAAAATTATTTATAATGTGAATGAGATATCTAATAGTGAGCTACAGTTTTTCTACAAATTCTCCTAACACATCGAACGTGTTTTCAAAATATCGAGTTCTCTCAATTTTTCTATGACTGAAGTAAAAAATTAAGTAAACATGTGGTTAGCGTTTTTGACAACATTTTTCACGTTTGAGATTAAATTTTTCTTTTTTAAAAACAGTAATGTTTATTTAAAATACACACATCAGAAAGATAATTTTTTCTACTTTCTTAAACCGTATTTTTTTTTACGGAAAATTAAAAACTAAGATGTGTATAGCCCTTTTGAAATACACAGAAAACATTGCAAACTGAACAAATGAGATGAAAGTACTGAATGGTTAAAAACATTGCGTTTTTGCCAAGAAATTTTAAAATGAATTGTGTTTTTGTTCCTCTGAAGAGATTTTTTTTTTATTAGTTTTTGTATACATACATATGTAACATAATCATGAGTAATTAAGCCTGCAACATTGATTAAAAAACTGTAAAAACACATATATGTATACAATATACAGGGTGTATCGGCACGTACCCGACAAACTTTAACCACCTATTCCTTAGCACATTTGGAGTAAAAAATGTTATGGGCACTTTGCTGTCCGGTAACATTTTTTTTTCAATTAAAAACAAAAAATAAATAAAATTTCCACACTCCGTTACTGCCCCCAGTATAGGGGTAAAGTACTTGGCAACGCCGCGCTACTGTCATCTCTTTCACACGTATTCTGTCTCAAGTCCCGTGTGGGCTGTTATAAGCAAGTGTGTCGAAAACCATCTTCGCTCTTTCCTACACACTAAATAATAATAGTTAAAAATGAGACGAATGATGCCATACCATTGTTATTGTAAAAGCGCGCCAATACGTAAGTATACAACGAAACTCGAATAAGAATTGCCAGGTGGGTTTTTTAATCGCTTTAATCTGACTTCAAACAATAATTAAACACGTAAGAATTTATTAAAATATTTCCAAGTATTATTTAATATAATATTACAGTACAGTACTTTGAACCTTCGCAATAAATTTATTTGATTTTAAGTTTAGTTTGTAGAACTCCATTTCAATTTAGAGATTTTTTAAAATTTTTAACAGTATTATTATTAAATTTATAAAAACAGTGTGTTTATAAACAAGTTCTGCTAGTTGTAATTATTATTACGCGTGACAGCTGTTTCACCTTCTGACGGCATTATCAAACTGTGGTGAAGCCACTTACAGACGACGTAAGTGATAACTTTCTATTTTTATTATCCTGGCTTTATTGATTTCCGAGTAAATTGTCGTAAATTATTATTTGCTAATTCCTATTATTGCATTGTTTAAAATTTCAATTAATGTCGTTGGTTTTTCCAACTGATGACTCATGGGTTTTTTTCCCTGAATAATTAAGTATTTTGGGGTCTAATTATTATGCATTTCATTACATCCGATAATCTACACAATTTTTATGTTGAATTGGGGTAAGTTTTATGGCTAAGGGAAGGAGTGGAAGGTGAGGAAGTACCTGGATATTCAGATCTGGTCACCAAATACGGCTAGTCATTTCAAGCAACGTTTAAATTCTGAACCTGGATATTCAGATCTGGTCACCAAATACGGATAGTCATTTCAAGCAACGTTTAAATTCTAAACCTGGATATTCAGATCTGGTCACCAAATACGGCTAGTCATTTCAAGCAACGTTTAAATTCTAAACCTGGATATTCAGATCTGGTCACCAAATACGGCTAGTCATTTCAAGCAACGTTTAAATTCTGAACCTGGATATTCAGATCTGGTCACCAAATACGGCTAGTTATTTCAAGCATTGTTTAAATTCTAAACCTGGATATTCAGATCTGGTCACAAAATACGGCTAGTCATTTCAAGCAACGTTTAAATTCTGAATTAATTAATCAATTACGAATTACTGATGACTCAGGGGTTTATTTCCCTGAATAAGTAAGTATTTTGGGGTTTAATTATCATGCATTTCATTACATTCGATATATCTACACAATTTTTATGTTGAATTGGGGAAAGTTTTATGGCTAAGGGAAGGAGTGGAAGGTGAAGAAGTACCTGGATATTCAGATCTGGTCACCAAATACGGCTAGTCATTTCAAGCAACGTTTAAATTCTGAATTAATTAATCAATTACGAAAAAGCGTGGGGTTAAGAATATTTTTTTAAATTATAGTTGTAATTTATTGTCGATTTTTTAAAAAATTTGCGATATTTTAAATAAAATTTAATAATTATTATGTAAATAAATTAGCAATCTGGCAGCATTCATTTGCAGGTGGTCAATCCAATGCAGTCATGACGTTTGTGTGAGTGCTTTCCTTTGTGTGAGTGTGTTGCGCAGCAGTTTTATATGAACCGTTTTTTGATTCATCGGGATTGTTTTTAAAACTATACATTCTCTGTACCTTCAAATTAGTGGAAATAAACTTAAGTGTGTCAAGCTGCTCGTTATATTCCGGTAATTCTGGAAGGCTTTTAACATAAGCAATAATATTCATAAATCACATTCCGCGAAGTTGTAAATAACTAAATTTATTAAAAAATATACGTTGTAGGATAGCCTAGCAAGTAACATTTTGACAGAGCACTTACGGTGATTTAAAAAACAACGGCGCTGTTCAAATAATCCAATTATTATTATTGATAAGTACCTAAGTGAGGAAAATTGTTTTTAAAAGTGCTCAGAATTATTGGACTTCGATTATAAATTCAGGAAATCTACTAATTAGTTTCTTAGTTTCAAAATTAGACTATTTAATACGTGAAACGCGTAAGAGGTGAAACCAGAGCATTCCAGAGGTGAAACAATTTAGATACAAAAATAAAACTGATGTGTACAATACAAGAAGACAATCAGTGATTCGCATACGAAAAATGTGAATAATCATTATTGTTAAATAAAATATTTATTTTCTGGTACTGGATTATGTAATACGGGCTTCGTTCGCAGCGACACGCGAGCAGTTGCGACGTTGGTTTCAAACTTTGACAAAGGATAAAACAGTGGTGAAAATATGTTTAGTTAATTTTTTATTAAAAAAAAACGTTACCGGACAGCAAAGTGCACATAACATTTTTTACTCCAAATGTGCTAAGGAATAGCTGGTTAAAGTTTGTCGGGTTAGTGCCGATACACCCTGTATAACCTTTACAAGAGTTAAATTACTCGTGTGTAAAGGCGGGAACATAGAGAAGTTTATTAAAAATTAAAATTAAAAGTTAAAAATTATAACACAATATATACGTGCATAGATAAAAAATAATAATATTTATAAATATATATAATAAAAAATAATTTAAAAAAAGAAACTGTCAATTAAGGACGGGTTGTTTCGGAGAATTTGAACAATTCATCAAATTTCAACGTTCGTTTTCGGGTTCCGTGAAAGTCCTAATCAAGTTCTGTTATTATATCATTATAGGCTAGTTGCTTGATAGAACTGAAATAATAACAGAACTTTGAAAAATCTTTCACGGAACTTGAAAATTGACTTTGAAATTTGAAGAATTGTTCAAATACTCCGAAAAACCCCTCCTAAGGACGGGTTGTTTCGGAGAATTTGAATAATTCTTCAAATTTCAAAGTTAATTTTCAAGTTCTGTGAAAGATTTTTTCGAGTTCTGTTATTATTTCAGTTTTGTCAAGCAGCTAGCCTACAATGATACAATAACAGAACTTGAATCGGACTTTCACAGAACCAGGAAATGAACGTTGAAATTTGAAGAATTGTTCAAATTCTCCGAAACAACTCGTCCTAAGTATTCTTAATCAATTTCCAATGCGATTCTAGGTAGCCAAACTATTTAAGATATCATTGTTTAGTCTATTTTTGAATTTATTAATGTCAGGTTCCAACCTCAGTTCCATTTCCAATTGATTAAACCACATCACTCCATTGTATGTGTAGAAGTGTTGTGCAAAACTGGTATGCATTAATGGCGTACTTAAGCGACCCACTGCGTTATGTCTATTGCTCTCTACGCATACCATGGCGTGGTGTGACTTCTTAGAATCTTTGTGTATTTGAAGTAGCGTATTTTTTATAAATGTGTTTTTTAGAGGTTGGACTTGAAAGTCTTGAAAAAGTTGAGAGGTTGAATAATCTGATGGTTTCCTAGTAATAATTTTTATTATTAGTCTTTGGGTAATTTCCAGTGGCAAAATTGAGGTTTTGTAAGCTCCTCCCCACGCAACCATACCGTATTGTATTATTGAATGGGCTAGTGCGTAGTATATATTTTTAAGAATTTTTAAATTAAGTATATTTCTTAAATTAATAAATATGTATATGAGTTTTCTTAATCGATTTATAATATTGGTTATTTGAGTCTTCCACTTAAGGTTATTATCTATTATTACACCCAAATATTTTATTCCTTTTTTATTTGCTATGCATAGACAATCATTATTTTGGCATGTTAATATTTTAGTGGCGCATTTTCTTGAATGAATTTTAATATTTAAGGCGATAGGAGGTATTTTTTTGTTATTTATACTAAAAAGTATATAATAGGTTCTTTCAATGTTTAATGTTAATAAATTTTGGTCGAACCATTTTTTTAAGGTATTGATATCATGATTAGCAGTTGTTTCAAGTTCATTCCATGAAGATAAGCCGATATTATTTGTAATCCTAGATTTTATTTTCAAATAACGGAAATTCTTTTTGAAGTGATAATCTTTTTCATTGACCTGCTTATTCTGCTTAGTGTTTTGTTCAAAACATCTATCGAGTTTAAAATATTTATTTAAGGTTTGCACATCCTTTTTTATAAATTCCCACTTTTCTGACAGACGGTATATTTTCATTTTTTTGGCAAAAGATAGCATAACATCCAATAAACGATTAAGGATCGAACACCACAGACATATAGTTATCAGATTTCTCACCTTTGTATTACCACTTTTCAATGTTAGTAACTTTGTTAAATGGTAAGTTTTGAACTGGAAAAAACTACTATCAGAAGCTTCATAAATTCGCTGCATCCTTGTAACTTTTCATGCACAGGCATGAGGTTGGTACATTATGCTAATTAAAATACCTATGCCTTTGTCAGCAGATTTAACGGGCATACATGTTGTAAGTCCGATTTAACGAGTTAATTACGTATTGCTATAGCATTGTACTTAAAACAATTAATTATAAAAAAATAACTTTGAAAACAATTCGCAATTAGCTTACATTATATACATAATCGGTCAGCGCATCGGCCCGCGACATCCTCGCCGGACTGCATCTCCCGCTCAACCGCCGACCAAATCCTTCGTATCTTCGGCTACCTTGTTAAGCACTGGAGCACCCGGAAGACCAATGGTCTTCACGGTTTGGTTTTGGCCGTCGCCAACTACCGCCTAGACCACTTCACCTCCTGCATCCGGTGTTATCGTTATTCGGTCCCGAAGTCATCTCCCATGCTGCATCCTGACTCAATAAAAACACTGTGACCTTCAACAACCTCTTTCATTGTGTCTCCGCTATCAGATCCCCAACTTCTATACCCAGTTTCCTGGAAAATAAAACGATGTAATTGTATTAGTGCATGTTTACTGTACTTTATGACTAGTGTTATATTAATATTCATACAATTTTCTTTTTATCAAACTTAAACCACAACATCAAATTTATTTATTTATTACCTTACTTAATACAGTCTCTCGTATCTAGGATGAACGAAGTATGTATGAAGAATTAATTAATGATGATTTTAAGTAAGTCTAAAGTCATGGTGTTTGAAAGATAGAGTATGAAAACAGTGTGCAATATAGTGGTGAATGAGGAATACTTGGAGCAGGTGGATGAATTAGTATATTTAGGAAGTATCTTTACGAAAGATGGGAAGTCTGACAGAGATATTCAAAGAATGGTAAATGCAGGTGACACCATTAATGGAGGACTGAACGCAGTTGGCGGTAGCAAAGATTGTCCAAAGAAGCGAAACTAGCAGATATGTAATATATATAATAGCATATATGGAAGTGAGGCAGGGAACTGGCAGAGAAAGGATGAAAGTAGACTGAATAAAATGAGGTAAAACCGTGTATGATCGTGTTAGAAATGTGGAGAGCCGTAAGAGTGCAAGGCCGATGTAAGCGCAATGAGTAAGATTAAGAATGGGACACTAAGATGGTTTGGGCATGTAGAGCAAATGGAATGAAAGAAGTGTAAGTAGAATGTGTGACACAAATGCGAATGGTAGCAGAAGTCGGGGACGCCCGAGGAAGACATGGCACGATCAAGTGAATCAGATACCGGTTTCGCTGTTCGCGAGTCTTTAATTGTTTTCTCCTTAGCTTTATTATCACCTACATCAACTGTAAAGCGCCCCTGAGGTGATTTTTCACAAAAGCGGCGCTATATAAATTATCCAAGAATACATAAATAAATGAATAATGATCCAGGTGTTATAAAAAACCTTTAAAACAATTTCAATGAACCATTTTGTAGATACCCTCTGTAATTCGTTAGAAACTCACCAAAAGTTTACAGTATCAAAAATTGAAAAATCTTTACCGCCCTGGATATGTTATTTAGGGTGACTGGATATCTCATCAAATGGAAATTCAATACACCTACAAGAAGTGACATAAAGTCATGAAAAGTGATAAGTGAAGATAACTATTTAACCTTGTTTTTGTTTCATCACTTTTAATGACTCTATATCACTTTTTAAAGGTGTGTTAAATTGTCATTTTGATAAGATATCATGGAACCGTTATTAAGTTAGATATAATTACGACTGATTATCTTATAATGTTACTATTTTAAGGATTTGAAAATGCTAAATTAAATTGTTGTTATTCAAACAATTCTATGAGCAGGTGAAACGACTCAGATACTTCTGCAGCCACTTAAAATTTACTTAATAACAGATACAGAACAGAAATCATTTGCAAAAACCACCGTAAAATGACGTATCCCCAGGATATTCGTGACTTGTGTTATGAGCACAGTTATTAGTGTTATTACTTATTACTGAAGAATACCCTATATGATATTATTATTTCCCGAGTGACTTTATGCCCCGTTCTCCTCGACATACTCACGATTCCATGTCACTGTTGATCATTTCAATGCATTAAGCCAACATGATTGGCTCATTCTCTTGGGGAAAGGGGGGAAGCTAAGTGAAGCGAGGTAATGCGAAAAATATTAAATGAGAGCTCTTGTATAGATTTGGATATGGTCCTATCGATTCTAGACTAGGCTTATGAAACATCAATTATTTGTTATTAAATTGCAAATCACATCTGTTTTTAAAAAAAATGGTGAACCGTGTCATTGGATAATAAATATTGGTTAATTTTTATGGCGCATATTAGTGCAGTTAGTATCACCTCGACAACACATATATTTTTGAAGTGAAACTTCTTTACGCGCGTCATGCATTTTCGAGGACCGGAGTAAAACCGACTCATGACCGTCACGAAAAACAGTGATCATTTGGTGGTGGGGGTACGGAAACCCCACCACCACTCACCGTTCACTGTCGCTCTCTCACCGTAGTCGCTTACTGAGGTGAGGGAGCCACTGACGAACGTTCTCTCTCTCTCTTCTCTCTTTTCCTCTCTCTCTAGCCAACGACGCCACGCCAGGCATCAGCTGCTTGCTTCGTGTACTGCGCGGTGAGTGTAATACGAGTGAAATACGTAATTGATTGTGGTTTATTCGATTTGGAACAGAGTTTTAGTGTCAAAAATGAGTAGTGACGAGATAGAAGTGAGAAAAAAGAGATAATGAAATGAAAAGAGAGAGAGAAGAATACTAAAAGTTTCACTTCCGTCGTGCGTAGGCTTGCTACACACTGTATTTTTTTTCTTCGACGTAATTACGCTTTATGGAATAAACGATAAAAGGTATTTATAGACGTCGCGGAAAAAAAAGTTTAGCTGTGTGGGATAAATTGTACAAATTATAAAAAAAAAACAATATGCTGTTTGGATACATCAAATTTAATTAGCTTGCTTATTGACATTGTACATTCAGAATTTAAGAAACTCCAAGAAAAGTAAAGTTTTTGTCAAAATAACACAATTTGTGATCGAATTATTGCAATCAGTTCCTAACCCTTCTAGCGTATGAGGGTCATATAATATGACCGGGCATCCATATTTTGTAAAAATGTTTTTATCTTATTTTCTATCATGCGGAAATACATAATTTTTTTTGACGTTAGAAAGAAAAATAATTATTATATACAGTTTGTCTCAAATATTTATATTGGAATTCATTAATAAAATCCTAAAAATAGCCAAATGAATAATTAATATTTCGCGCCACTATCGTAACAATCGGTTTAACTTGAATCGGTCTAATGAACGTGTTTTTGAATTATCGTGTTCTCTTAATATTTCTATGATTGGAGTAAAAAAATAGTAAAAATGTGATTAGTGTTTTTGAAAATATTTTTCACGTTTGATATTAAATTTTTATTATTTAAAAATAGTTAGATTAATTTTAAATGCATACATCTGAAAGTTAATTTTATTTTTTTCCAAAACAGTATTTATTTTTACAGAATATTAAAAAATAATATGTGTATAGCGCATTTGAAATCTACAGAAAACATTGCAAACTGAACAAATGTGATGAAAGTACTGAAGGGTTAACATTTTTGCCCCTGATGTTATTCAGCTTTAACCATTTTAAGGCACCTAATTTAAACTATAATTTTTACATAAAAGTGTCAAATAAGTTCACATCGGTTTTCATTCAATTTTAATATGAGATAATGTCTTAAATCTATAATTCAACCCTATTATTAATGCAACAGTTATATCAATTACCCGATCAGTTATTCGGTATTTCCCGGAAATAAAATAACAATGATCTCCCTCGCACCCAGCGACCAGCGGAAAGTGAGTTCCTGGTGACAGTGAACGAAATAAGTCTGCTATATATTTGGTCATATATGTAATTCAGTTATTTATAACCCAGGCTATGGGTTTGGTAGCTAGGGGTAAGAGATAAATGAATCAATTGAAGTGGATTGATTCATTAAAGTTCGATTGAACCAAAAATATAAATCAAAATTTTACCCCGGAGACTAGATGAATTTATTTATTGATCGTTTCTTTGCAAGCGGTATCAATGTTTACATTTCAATTATTAACCTCACTAGACTAGCAAGTGTTGATGTTGATAATTTTACAAAATGATATGTACCTACTAAACTGAAGGAACCCATTTCAATAAAGTAGTAAACATGTAAAGTAGTAAACATATTTTGCTAATAATTTAAAAGAACAAAGATGAAATGTAGAAAAAAACATGTTATATATTATGCCATTAATTTAGGACAAGGATGAGATAAAAAAATTATACAATATATTTTAACACAATTACCACTTCATCTTTTTTAAGAGTTGCAACCAGTACACTGGAATGGTTTTTCATGTTTTACCATAATTATAGTATTTAAAAAATCCACTTAGACAATATTTTGTAAATTCTGACTATATTTATAACTGTACCTATTTTGTCCATTTGGAATTGTTTTTTTAAATGTGAACAATTTTTTACACTATTTTTTATCTTGTGTATGACAAAAAATAGAGTACCTTTATTTGGAGATATTTAATATTATATTAGATTACCGAAGAAAGCAATCACTTTCTAACTTGATATTATAATTAAATGAGAAATAACTTTGTTTTAAACCACTTTATAGCTTAACAGGATATAGTTGACATAATGTATAAATTGTTATAAAGTGGTTAAAAACAAAGTAATTTTCCTTTTAATTAATGAAACAATATTGTATTTTACGGTTTTCAACATATTTCAAATACATTATTATCATGTTATTTTTACATTATAGTAGCTACTTTAATCGTCCATTTGAACAATATTGTGTTCATTTATATATTTTGGAAATTCAGACAGTCTAAATATTGTAATTGTAATTAATAGTGTGCATTGTTTTATAGAATTTTAAACACCAACTTGGACAATGTTTACATAAAATAATATAAAATGGTAGGTACTGCATCGTACATAGCGACCGACAGCGGAAGGTAAGTACCCCAGACAACGGATATGATGTTCAGTGTATGAATGAAATAGAGCCTGACAAAGTGCTCTGGCCCGCTGGAACTCTGTACCTACTACCAACCGAAATACCGTAACCGTGTACTGTGGAATGACATTGCATTGTGTCCGGCGAACCACAAATTCCCTTTCACAACATTATAAATGAGCATCTGTTGTGGCTAAATTTTTTTTCATTTATTTATTAATTATCAACGCCCATCAGGGCTTATTTTTAGATTTTACTGTTTTAGTGAACGACACGTTAGAAATTGTGTTTAAATTGCATAAAAGATTCAGGATAAGAACTTAAATTATCAAGAATATTTATTTTTTAAATTTTTTTTTTTTTTAATTCTGCATATTGCACAAACACATCGATAAAAGGCCAAAAGTATTATTACTTTAGCCAACGTTTCGGACAGCATTACAGTATCCATCATTAGCGCAACACTCCATAATACCCCAAAAACAAATCACTATAACATCGATAAAAGTTCATCGACAAAATCGGTCATTTATTACCACCCGAGCACAACCGCAGATCGACAAGAAACGAACAAAACTTCATATCGACTAAATTTGCTTAATTTAGTCGACATGAAGTGTAATTTGCTAGGGATCGTTGATAAGTATCCGACATTATCGATTAGATCTTTATCGATGTTCTTTTGCTAAGGGGGTAGATTGTGAATAACCCGGTGAGAAACTGGATTGGGCTGGGTAGGACGCTTAGCAGTTGGAAGAATCGTCTTTGATACTAACAGCAAATGTTACTTGCTTGTTAGAACAAACGTTTTAGACTGAGAGGTCACAGTCTTTTTCATAACGATCACAGGAATGGGTAGTTTTAGTACATATTCAAAGTATGGCGTCTCCGCATATGAAACAAGTTGGTCTGCCTGCTCTAAGTGGTTGCAACTATGAGTTATAGAGCTCACAAGAGGCTTCATTGTTTCGAAAAAAAAACGATCAGAGGAATGGGTAGTTTTAGTGCATATTCAAAGAATGGCGTCTCCGCATATGAAAAAAGTTGGTCTGCCTGCTCTAAGTGGTTGCAACTATGAGTTATAGAGCTTACAAGAGGCTTCATTGTTTCGAAAAAAAAACGATCAGAGGAATGGGTAGTTTTAGTACATATTCAAAGTATGGCGTCTCCGCATATGAAAAAAGTTGGTCTGCCTGCTCTAAGTGGTTGCAACTATGAGTTATAGAGCTTACAAGATTAGGCTACATTGTTGCGGAAAAAAAAAACGATCACAGAAATGGGTAGTTTTAGTGCATATTCAAAGTATGGCGTCTCCGCATATGAAAAAAGTTGGTCTGCCTGCTCTAAGTGGTTGCAACTATGAGTTATAGAGCTTACAAGAGGCTTCATTGTTTCGAAAAAAACGATCAGAGGAATGGGTAGTTTTAGTACATATTCAAAGTATGGCGTCTCCGCATATGAAAAAAGTTGGTCTGTCTGCTCTAAGTGGTTGCAACTATGAGTTATAGAGCTTACAAGAGGCTTCATTGTTTCGAAAAAAAAACGATCGCAGGAATGGGTAGTTTTAGTACATATTCAAAGTATGGCGTCTCCGCATATGAAAAAAGTTGGTCTGCCTACTCTAAGTGGTTGCAACTTCGAGTTATAAAGCTTACAAAATTAGGCTACATTGTTGCGAAAAAAAAACGATCAGAGAAATGGTCAGTTTTAAGTAAATCTGAAAAATTCCCCGCAGTTTGGGGAATTCCCGCAAATCGGGAACCCTGCTTGACACACACATTGCCCCCTCCTCCGCCCGCGTCCGGCCCGGCGGCCCGCGTCCCGCGTCAGTGTGCGCAGTACAATCGTTGTGAGAGGGTGTGCTTTCGCTTGTTTTGGTGCATTTTTTAATACTATTACCCGTTACTCCCACTTTTACAATAATGTCGAACATAAATACTACATGCCTGTTTTGTGAATGTAAGATGGACGAAAAAGTGCTGCCTTTTAATAAAAACAGTTTAGAAAAGTGTCGTGATATATTAACAGTTCGTATTAACCGTAATTTGAAACATGCTCATATCAAAATACCAAATGATTGTGACAGTACTGCCGTATATCATCTATCGTGCTATAAAAAATTTACCGCAGTGAAAAAAACAATAATATCTACTCCTGAGACCAACAGTTTAACACTTCTGCCAGTCGAGACTTCAGATAATCAAGCGGAGACATTGTCATCACCTTCACCAAGTACGTCTAGTTGCAAAGCTATATGCTTATTCTGCGATCACCAGCGTAAACAATCACATAAAAAATTTGAAAAGATGCACTGTTTGCAATCAAATGAAACCCGCGAAAAGATACTGATGAAATCGTTAGCATCTAACGAAGTCAATTTACAACATAAAATTTCACAGACAAGTGTTCCATTATTTTATCACACTAATTGTTTGAAAGATTTTTTTAGAAGAACTGAAAAAATATCCGACTGTCAGTCCAATGAAAAAGACGGTGTGTGGCACGTTATACGCGAGAGCCATAAAAATGCCTTAAAAAAATTGTATGAATTCATAAACGACATAATTCATGGCAATAATATTCATTTAATGTCCAATCTTCACGAATATTATGAATCTTCTCTGCAGTCAAATAGCACTGAAAATAATATTACATGTTCGAGATTAGAACAGAAAATTCGAGCCTCATTTGATCGAAGCGTTTTAACTATAGAAGAAATAAATGGACGTAAGTTAGTTTTCAGAACGGGTTTGCCAATTGATTTCGTGATGTCGAAACAGAAGGAATTAGTGAAAAGAGATATTCTCACGTCTGCTGCTAATATATTGAGAAAAGAGATTCTTTCCCTGCCTAAAACTCCCCTACCAACCACTTGTTCAGTGCAGGAATTACTCCAAGGCGAGTGTAATATACCCGATGCTCTTAAAAAATTCAACTTGGAGCTCCTTGGCATCGGTTCGCGCACAAAAAAAAAGTTGTCTGAGACTTGCTTAAAGAAAGCTGAATCGATAAGCCAGGATCAAATTTACGCTGTGACAAATGGACATGTTAAGCCTTCTAAACAATTAGCTCTGGGAATGGCTATTAAAAGTCTAACTAACAGCAGAAAAGTTGTGAACATTTTGAACAAATATGGTCAGATACCTAGCTACACTTTATTAGAAGAATTAGAAACTGAAATTACCCATGCCTCCATCGATGAATCTATAACAACATTCATTCCGTCTGGGATAATTCCATGTCCTCAGTTAAATACTGGAGTAGCTTTCGATAATTTTGACCGTTACGTAGACATGACACAGTAGGAATTATTTTTCAAAATGAAGAACAGTACTCCATACGAAATCAACCTATTGACTTGTCAATGAAACCATCTAAAGGCAAAAGAAGAAGGGCATTCGACGTGATTGACATTAATATAGATCATCCCATTAAAAAACCAAGAATGAGTGACAGTATGATTTTACTTGATAGTGACTTACGTAAAACAACTGAATCTGTCAAAATAAATGCAAAGAATAGATATTTATTATGGGTTTTGTGTCATGCTGCTAAAATCGAGAATACTCCTATGTGGGTAGGATTTAATAACCTCACTATGAATGATCAAACCAGTAAACAGAAAATAGCTTATTTGAACCCAATAAACATGTCTCCCACTAACACTTCCGTTGTTAAAACAACAATGCAACAAGCAAAAAGTATAGCCGAAGAGTGTGGTCAGGAATATATATGTGTTACATATGATCTTGCAATTGCAAAAGTGGCATTACAAATACAATCCACAGAACGGCCAAATTTTGACAATCTTTTTATTTTTCTTGGCACATTTCATATCATCCTGGCCTATTTCAAAGCTATAGGAAAATTTATAGATGATTGTGGTTTGACGCATATGCTAATCGAAGCTGATTTGCTAGCCAATGGGTCTCTTAATGGATTCATGTCTGGTACGCATTACAATCGATGCAAGAGACTTCACCCTATTATTTCACTGGCCTTACAATTAATCCATTTTAAATTCTTTTTAAAAGAGGAAAATCTACAATTGTCACCAGATTTGGTAGAAGAACTGCAAGAAATAAAAAATAGACGAATGGACAGTTCTGGAAACATCTTGGTCGATGTTGACAATTTCTTTTTATCAGAAATTATCTCTAAATACAGAATTTTTCGAGAAAAAACTCAAAACGGAGAACACGGCAAAACGGCACAATTTTACATGCAATATATAAATCTGATCGAGTATTACTTTCTTTTGAGCCGATCGATACGAGAAAACAATTTTGAGCTTTACAAATATGTACTTCCAAAAATTAACAATATATTTTTCATACTAAATCATCCAAATTATGCGCGATGGCTCACAAAGCACCATGACGACATATTAAAAGTCCAAGACACTCACCCAGGCCTCGAGCTTCATTTAAAACGTCATGGCTTGGGTATCAAGCGCACTGACAAAGCGTTTTCTAGACAACCCGTTGATTTAACACTAGAACAAACCATAAACGCCGATGCTGCTAAGCGATTGTCTGGTGTTAGCCATTTTACTAATTCCTTGTCAGGCCGACAGCGTTGGGCAAAAAGCCATGCACTGAGATCCACCATTATAACTCATGTTTTAGAAGAAACTAATATTACCAGGGTATAAGACGTTACCTCTGATCTGCAGACAGCCAACATTTCAAAAAACAAAAAGGCAGTGAAGAAACTTGTCGATACTGTAGAATCTTATGGCAATCCATTTGATTATCAAGACGATAAAGACGAACTGTACAATATTGTCACTGGGAATTCAGTAACGAATGAAACCGCAGACTTTCTGCTCAATATAGAGGCTACAGGAGAAAATCAGAGAAAAGAATTTATATCTCAATGTAATGAAAATCCCGACCGTTTCGAGAAACCAATAAAACGCAATGAAATCAGGAATTTCTGTTCAGATAAATCAAAAAAGCCATGTAAAGCAGCACAAAAACTGCAAGTTATAAAAGCAGAACGAAACGTCTTCGGTCGTCTTTTAGGAATTTCCCTTAATCAGAAACTAGATTTGCCAAAAGTTTTGGAATATCCATTATCTTCATCGTCATCTTCAATGAGTCATTTAGATGGTTCCTTGATGAAGACTAACAAGGCTGCACTCATGAAAATATTGGAAAAAACAGCCAATGCCAATACGCCACAAAAAATTGATGTTGTGATTGTAGATGGATTCTATATTCTCCATTTAATACCAGTGCAGTGTCTTAGTTCTTCTTCGTCATATTTTGCATAGTTCCGATAAGCTTTGGTGTTTATAAAATGTTTTTTCGTATTTCGATTTTGCTCTATAATTTGAATTATGGAGTGATCTGTGATTCTGGGTGCATCTAATAGATTTACCTGTAGTTCAAATACATTTGTTATCACCAGATCAATTAATGTACTTGATGTTAGAGTTACTCTAGTGGGATCTTTTACCAGTTGTTTCATCCCATTGAATTCAATGATTAAGTTTTAAGTTTTTTGTATAGATGTCTGCATTTTTAATCATGTTTATATTGAAATCTCCTACTATAATATTAGGTTGTCTTTTTTTATGTTTTCTGAACACCATTTTTCGAAGTACGTTAAGAAATCCCTCAAACTCGAATTAGGTAAACGGTATACGATACCGTAGACCCCTTTTTTTAAGCTATTTTTTACTTTTATCGCCAAAATCCATGATGTTTTGATGTGACTAATGAAAAAGCTCATAAAAATATTAAAAGAATATTAGAAGTAAGTAAATATTTAACTCTTTAAGCCTTAGTAATATTCTACAAAATGATTAATCTGTGATTTTACCCAAAGATGTTTAGATTATGGAAGTTGAATTAATAAAAATTGGATTTGTTCGATTTAATTTTTTTATTTTATTGATTACTGTTATTTTTTTTTCTTTGAAATACAACCACTGAGAGCAGGCAGACCAACTCGTTTCACCTGTGGAGACACCATACTTCGAATAGGTACTAAAACTGACCATTTCTGTTATCGTTTTTTTCGCAACAATGCAATGACTTGCGCGCATCATAACTCTGAAATGCAACCACTGAGAGCCGCCAGACCAACTTGTTTCATCTGCGGAGAGGCCATACTTTGAATATATACTAAAACTGACAATTTCTCTGATCGTTTTTTTTTTCGAAACAATGTAGCCTAATCTTGTAAGCTTTATAACTCGAAGTTGCAACCACTTAGAGCAGGCAGACCAACTTGTTTCATATGCGGAGACGCCATACTTTGAATATGTACTAAAACTACCCATTTCTGTGATCGTTTTTTTTTTCGCAACAATGTAGCCTAATCTTGTAAGCTCTATAACTCATAGTTGCAACCACTTAGAGCAGGCAGACCAACTTTTTTCATATGCGGAGACGCCATACTTTGAATATGTACTAAAACTACCCATTCCTCTGATCGTTTTTTTTTCGAAACAATGAAGCCTCTTGTAAGCTCTATAACTCATAGTTGCAACCACTTAGAGCAGGCAGACCAACTTTTTTCACATGCGGAGACGCCATACTTTGAATATGTACTAAAACTACCCATTCCTCTGATCGTTTTTTTTTCGAAACAATAAAGCCTCTTGTAAGCTCTATAACTCATAGTTGCAACCACTAAGAGCAGGCAGACCAACGTTTTTCATATGCGGAGATGCCATACTTTGAATATGTACTAAAACTACCCATTCCTCTGATCGTTATGAAAAAGACCGTGACCTCTTAGACTATTTATCTTAGTAAAAAGATCTTAGGAATCATTTTTTCTTCTCAAACAGTAGTTTTTAAATGTATTGGAATACGATCTGCACACCCAAGTGAAAAATGTTATAAGCCGAAGGGGAATGAAAATTAGACAGGAAACTAACTCAAATCTTTCACTTAACTTTAAAAAATGTTGTTTCTCTTGTATGTGGCGCCTAAAATAAGCGCCCCTCTCTGTAAGGTATACAGATATGGGAGTTACATCGTTACCATGTTTGGCAACGTTGTGAGGCGGATCAAGGAGGTATCTCGGTATGCCTTATATCGTCACGAATATAAGTAATAGCCATTAAAATCGCTTGGCAAACGGAGTACAGAAACGCTCTATTTCCTTGGTATGCCTTATATCGTCACGAATATAAGTAATAGCCATTAAAATCGCTTGGCAAACGGAGTATAGAAACGCTCAATTTCAAGCGTAAAAGTGGTTTTTATTTATTTTGTAACAATTTTATAAGAAAGCAAAAAAGTTAATCAAGGGAAACTAACACAGATTATCTCATCTATAACATTGCTTTTTTTAAATGTGTTTTTTATATTTTCATACATGACTATTAAAAAAAAAAAAAATTATTGAGAAATATTTTTTTTAATTCGAATTCTACTCGAAGGAAACGATAGGAAAAGTTTTAATTTATCTAAAGCATGTTTTTTGGTATTCATAATGTAAACCAATTTGTTATTAAGATTAATCGAAAATAGTGATTTATAATTAAGCTTCGCCTTCATTTAGGCCTTGGGGATATGCCTAAATTTTAGTTCAGTTCGACTGATGAAAGCGACGTTTCAAGACTCCAATCTAGAACTATTTTAAAATATTATAATTTTAATAGTTCGACCTTAAGAATCTAGCGACTCCTCAACGTAGGTCACCGATCGATAGATAATTGACATTCATACGTGCTATACCTATTATTATCGATACATATAATGATTACGTTAATTCCCACCTTTATTGGTGTAGAGTTGTACGTCGAGAGATACGTTATGGCCTTTTGAGATCGGTAATGGCTTTTCGATACAGTGAATCAGATTTTCATTACTGCTGCAGTCATTATTGAAGCGATTTTCAGAGATTTCGCTAGCAAAAGCCATAATAATTATTCTGCAATCGAAATTTGCCGATTTTATTAAATCCGTTATAAAAAGACAATGATATTTCGAATGTCACATGTTTGAATATCTTTTTGCATCTTTCCAGATAAAAAAAATATTGATGGATTTTATTTTCTTGTTGTTGGTCCTTGAGGCGTTTTTATGGTATCAACTCTTCGACTTCCGTCAAGGATCTTAACCGATTAGTTACTGAAGTCGTCGGAAGATTGATCCTCATGAGAAGAGAATTAACAAAAAGTCACAATATCAATGGTTTTTGGTCACCTTTTTTCATGAACCTAAAAAGTTTGGATGGAGCTTAACATGTTTTTTTTTTAATGACGTATCCCATTCCCTGTCTCATCAAATACCAAAAAAAATCAAAAGTCGTTATAACTGCATTAATAACATGAAAATAAAACTATAATAGTTCATTATGCATCATTTTGCATACAAATCATTTCAAAAGTTTGTCATAAAAGATGGTTACCAGGCAATTTCGCCTCACCTTGGATTTGGCTTCAATGCTATTCACTCAAAATCATACTAATGCTCTGTCCAGGGCTTTTTAGGTCCTTCTCTTTTTGCGCTTTTGGAAGGCGGTTTGAATTCTTTCGCCCGCCTCAGATTATTAGCATAAGCATTTGTGTCGGCTTCGCCAGTGTGAAATATATCGTATTTATTATTTACTAGCAGTTAAAAAACCGCTCCGCGGGTTTTTTGCTACGAGGCCCTACTAGGTTTTCGCCCAGTTTAAGTGATAATGACAGCAGTTAACCTATAATAACAAACCTAACCTAATCTAACCAGCATTTTATTATACATTTAAGTACATGTACATTTTATTATTCATGTCAGATCAGAGATTTGTTGGCTAATTTGACAATCAACGAAGCGTTTCTAGCTTTCGATTGTGTTTCATGTTTTTTATTGGGTTGGCAGTGCCTACACTTTCTACAAACAAACGCGTATTATTCGCGAACTTCATATCGGGGTTCTGTTAAAATGGTGCGAAATTATTATTTACGTAAATAATATTGATTATCAATATTTTTATAAATCGTAAATGCAAAGAGTTGTTGTTTATTATCATTAAGTTGAATGATATGTATGTTTTCTTTTTAAATGCGTATTAAAACGGTAGTTTGGTATTTTGAGTGGATGAAATTGTACGTATTTGATATGTATTATTTCAAATTAAATTATTCGCTATTATGCCGCCAGAGGTGCGCTCTGTCGGCCAATAGGGAAACTACTCCAGCGGCCGGTAAATTAGAGATTGACATTTTTAAGGAACGAATATATGCGGAATTTACCCGAAACATAAGATTTGAATTTGACCAATCAGAAGGCCGAAACCGTCCAGACGTTGGCGTTATAATACTATCAGATATTTTCAACACTTTACTTACATATTATTATGACAACCAGAGAAAACCGAGAATTCACAGTACTAAATGAGTATTACGAGCATTATGACGACCGCTCTTCGAGTGTTATGACAGTTGTTGTTCTCTTCGCAACTCACATATCCTGGGTGGGCTCATACCAACTCCTGAGTCACCTGGTTTATCTTTGAGCTACCTCCGTGAAGGTCTCATTAAACTACCATACCTCATAATTACCACTGAGGTGTAATCAGGTATGGAGTTGTGCGTGCTTGCTTCAGTTAACCCGACACGTTTATCTGAAGCTAAGTTTGAATTGATTTTATAATGAACGCAAGGAAGCATTTGATTACGGCTTACGTCGGTTGAACTAAGATTCAATCAGAGGTGAAGGCTTTTTCAACAGTGTGTTAATTGTTAATCCGCTGAATGTTGTGATTAGTCATGTTTATGATTATTTAATAAGGGCATGTTTAATATTTAAACATTTTGATAATTTGTTTTGAAGAACTGCTTTCTGTTGGGCATTATCAGGAATCATTTGGCTAAACATATGTTAGATTCAATTATTTAGGTTTATGGTAATAGGTATCGTAACCAGAATTGTTTCGCTTACAGTCAAGAAATGTCCTATAAAAACGAAGATTTTTTTTTTTCACCTTTTAAGTTTAAGTAACAATAAGTAGAAGTAAGCATGAAAAAACTGCTAGTTTTCAGTGATGTTTGGCAGCGACATTAAATATATCTTTTGGAATTGTTATAATAGTTTTTTTTTTATTTAATTGAGCGTTTAACAACCGTTTTGAATTTTGTATGTCGGTAAACTTGTTTGTGCATTCCGTTTCCGTTTCAAGATGGTGCTCGTTTTAACAGTTCAGTAATGATTATTTTTCAATTGTAAAATCGGTGTGTTTGTTAGGACTTTCTTTTTCGCAATTAAAAAAATATTATGGTATCTTTTTTAAATTGTATGTGTCCCTCAAGAATCCCAACTGCTACCAACCGTCTGGAGCCAGTGAGACTATGGCATCCCAAATTGAGGTATGTTGTGAGGTTGAAGGTTGTGGGAAGGGGAAGTAGATGAAGAAGAGGAAGGTGGAGTAGTACCTGTCTATTCAGATCTGGTCATCAAATACGGCCAAAGCCATTTCAAGCAATGTTTCAATTATGAAAAGTAATTAAGACCACCATACTGTGTAAGCACCAGGGTGATACTGAGAGTATCTTCCACTTTGAAACATGCCGCAAATATGCTATATATTATTTAAAATGAGTGAATTGTGACATAACACAAATTAATCAATTTATTTAATGGGATTTTAATCCGCGAACTCTGAAAACCTACCCGCCAGAAAAAAGTATAAAAAAGGATTGTCACTGAGATATTGAAGTTTAATAACTTAATAACAAAAAAAAATCTTACTAAAATATATGAATTAAATCTTATGAACATTGTTTTTACATTTATTACAAGACAAAATTAGAAACATATTTTTATTAGTTTTTCTAGATACCCATAGTGGTGGTTTAAAAATGATTTCGAATACCTCGTACCTGAGGACGGATTGTTTCGGAGAATTTGATTATCAATTCTTTAAATTTCAAAGTTCATTTTCAAGTTCTGTGAAAGATTTTTCATGTTCTGTTGTTATTTCAGTGCTGTCAAGCATACAGCATAAATAATGAGATAATAACAGAACTTGAATAGGACTTTTACAGAACCGTAAAATGAACGTTGAAATTTAATGAATTGTTCAAATTCTCCAAAACAACCCATCCTAAGTATTATATTTACTTCTTGTGTTTTTTTTTTATTTATTAACATACAAACCTGCTAAACTACTTATGTAGTTTGTCAGCAGATACATTGTATTGAATAAGTCTTCTAATATATTTCCGTATAACATTATAGACTTTGTTTGCTGTTTCCACCGTGTATTTACGCAGTAGAGACTAGAGCCAGCAGGTATATCAGCTCCTTTATCATTAGTGGTAACATAATTTGATCAGTCAATACGTTGAAAATTTAGCTATGCGAGGTAGATAGTTGATTAATTTAGGCAGGTTAGAAGTTATAATTTGTGTTCAAGTTAAAATATTCATAAACTTACTAGCTTACGCGGTAACGCCGTCAACCTCATTATGTCAAGAAGTGAACACATTGAGACAAAAACTTTTAAAATAATTAGACTATTAATACCACAACACACGAGTAGTTAATTTTTTTGCAGACCCATCCTTATTTCAGCATACCCCTTGTTTTGTGATTCTAAAGGAGGCGTATGATGGAAAAAAAAGAAGAGGTATACGAAGGTTAATATCTATCAGGATGGTCAGATCTGGTCACTGTCTATAAGGTCGTCTCTCACTAGGGGTTTGTTTCTGCAACGAGGTGCAAATGATTTTTTTATTTTCCTCCGCCGGGTTTCATACCAGCAATTTAAGATTATTTTTTTTATATTTGTATCCACCTCACAAGACTTTCAACTGCTCCTAAACGTCGGAGCCAGTGAAACTATGGAATCGCCAATTGGGGTATGTTGGCTAAGCTAAAGATAGAGGGGGGAGAAGGGACTGGGGAAGAGAAAGGTGGGGTATGTTGGCTAAGCTAAAGATAGTGGGTGGAGAAGGGACTGGGGAAGAGAAAGGTGGGGTATGTTGGCTAAGCTAAAGATAGTGGGAGGAGAAGGGACTGGGGAAGAGAAAGGTGGGGTATGTTGGCTAAGCTAAAGATAGTGGGAGGAGAAGGAACTGGGGAAAAGAAAGGTGGAGAAGTAACTATCTATTCAGATCTGTTCACCAAACACGGCTATAGAAGTTTCAATCTTCTGTCAATCTGTTTTCTTTTTTTTTTAAATATTTAATATTTTGCAGGGCTTTTCAAAATCAGATGTAGACACAAATTTTGTAATGAGAAAGGGATTTTTAATGTCATGCTTGGAAAATTTCACCAAGAAATATAAAAAGTATGCTTTAAGGAATGAGAAAAGGATTCGGAAGGTCATTTTTTAAAATCTCATATAGACAGTGTGGTTTGTCGTGTTTTGAAGGTCAAATATGCAAATTTTCATCAATCTCGGAATAAAACTGTAGATTTGTTTGTAAATAAAATCCACGCTGCCTGCTGCAGTTATTTTTATTTATGTAAATAGATTTGAGAATAAATTGTGAAATAACGTATATTAATCAAATACAATCTTCGTCCGCACGCCGGGATTTGAACTCGACATCTGGTTTTTAGCTAAGGTTTGTGACCACTGAACCATGAAGGCCGTCTAACCTATATTTTTATAAAATTCATGCACAATACCTACTGAACATTCTAAAGCAGGTACCGAAGCATTAGCCACGAAAAGGTCGCCAGCGAAAAAAAACGACCTTGCATTAAAATCAACCTTAATATCAAAACATTTAAAACATTATTTTTTTTAACTCTTTGGACGCGTGCTTACCAACTACCTTATATTAACATCTAATAACTTATAATTATGTTGCAACTCTGGTGGTCGGAATTATTCCATATAATTCATTTCATCTCCCCTAAAATCATCTGCGTTCAACCAAAACCTCCTAGATCACAAGGCCGGGACACTGAATCAAATAAGCCTCCTAACTTTGTAACAGTTATATTTGCCTCGCCTACAAGATAGAACTGTAACGTTTATCTATGCTGTCTAGTGACAGCAACACTAGGCTGTTAACCCTTTCAGCCCCAGTGTTAATTCAAATTAACATGAACAATGAACTTTGTGATTTTTTTTATCGTAACGGTAGCGATTTAGAAAAGCCATGTGTTTGTTTTCTTATAGCTTGTAATCTTTACTTTGGCGTCTATTTTTTCCGCTCGGTTTAAATCTTTATTACCGCCACAACAGCGATAAATATTTTGGCATCTGCTGATTGTGAATGTCATCGAATTTCTGCCGTCATTGATTACTTCATTTAAGGTGAGATATCGAGTTTTTCGCCGGCAACGTCAACTTGAGTTTCAAGCGGGCAAGCGGCTGGAGAAGACATTCTGGAAGGACTGGACGTGGGATCTCGGACGGAAACGGTCGCGTTAGTTGGATTCACTTTTATTTGACTGGACACTGTCTTATTAAAATTACTACTAAATTTTGTAGAGATTAATCATCTCCGCATGGCGACCTATACTTTATTACAGGTTAGTTGATCTCCTGGTGTTTTATGTCACTTTTGCGAATTCATAATGTTACATCTTAAATTCCTAGTTGCTAGCAATCGTCGACCTGGCACACGGCCTTGAGTTATTATAACCATTTATTAATATTATCGAGTCTCATGTTACTAATTGTTAATTAATAAATATTGTTATTTATACATTCTTTTATTCTTTAACAAAGCAATCCTTTCTTATATAAAACTTAATATGTTACAATGACACCTCAATCGCGGTTTTATCATCTCATTAACGGTAATTATCTCTTATTACAATTACTTTGTTAATATTAGCTTTGCTCTCAAATTATGTTACAACTTGTATGTGATTTTACTAATAAATGGTTTTAATTTTTGTTTTCAATATATTCTTATTTACTAAAACATCTTGAAACGTTTTAGTTAATTTAAAAAAATAAGTTTTTTGGGAGTACTCATACAAGTCAGCAGACTGATTTGATTCAGTGTCCCGGCCTTATGAACTAGGAGGTTTTGATTCAACCCGCCTAATGTGATTTCAGATTTTTTTTATGTTATCCCTTATGATTATCTTAAACGTGTGTTCCGATCAGAAAGACGTGTCCAAACCTTTCTTATACAGATTATAAATACAAACTGAAAGAAAAAACGGTGCAATCGATTTTTAATGGGATGTAATGCCAGTCAGTGAGGTCCGCTCCTTTGAAGCCTAACCTGTACTTCGAATCAATTTTAAACCAGTTTTAAAATAATCAAAGGTTTCATTTTGTTTCAGTGTAACAGAATTTAATTAGATTATTTAGAGAAAATCGTTGTATAATTATATTCCTTAAATTTTATATGGAGTTACACTTGAATGTACACAATAAATACGAATCTTGAGGTCATTTTAAAAATAATATATAATTTATTTGCGGCACTTTTCAGAATGGAAGATACTCTCAGTAACGCCGTGGTGAAAGATCACCATTCAGAATTGAAATGCCATACTCTCCGGACGGTTGGGAGCAGTTGGGACTCTTGCGAAAATATGCAATTTTTTTACCACTTTTTGTGATATGTCATCTCGAAAGATTTAAAAGGAAAAACACTAGTTAAATTACCCAAAGGAATGCTCGTTTAAGCAAAAAAAAAATGTCTTTTAACTGTACTTTGTAGTGCAATATAAAAATGTCTTTTAACTGTACTTTGTAGTGCAATATAAAAATGTCTTTTAACTGTACTTTGTAGTGCAATATAAAAATGTATTTTAACTGTACTTTGTAGTGCAATATAAAAATGTATTTTAACTGTACTTTGTAGTGCAATATAAAAACGTCTTTTAACTGTACTTTGTAGTGCAATATAAAAATGTCTTTTAACTGTACTTTGTAGTGCAATATAAAAATGTCTTTTAACTGTACTTTGTAGTGCAATATAAAAATGTCTTTTAACTGTACTTTGTAGTGCAATATAAAAATGATAACCACTCGAACGATTATTAATTAACTATATTATTTCATTAATATCAATTCTCAAAATATTAATATGGAAACATATGAAACCGTTTACTGCGGCATAAAGCTTATAAATCCACCTAGATTTCACCGTTTATCTCATATTATTTTCCAGGTTCTATAAATTTGACTAAATGTGGCAAGAAATCGCTCAAAACGTATTTGCAAACTTGCAATAATATGCCGAAAATCGCTCGGGTGGATTTTTTTTTTGATAATCGGTTGGTACTTTTTAATATTACTTTTCCCCATCTCCTTCCATGCTATATTCCACGTATCGTCTCACAGCATGCTCTAATTGGGGATGCCATAGTCCTTCTGGCTCCGGACTTTTTTTAAAATTATTTGTACAATATTTTATCTTACTTAAATCCTACAAAACTGATCAATCAGTTTGATTGTAAGAAATCTCTCACTTTTCATATTTATTTGCTTATAATAATATATTTAAATCTCAACTTGATATCTTGATGCGTAATACATAATATTTACGTAATAGTATATATCTTATATTAAAATACTTAGTAATTATTATAATGCTTATGATCATAATGTACGATAGTAATTGTTTTATTTTTAACAATGGTTAACAGTTCTAGGTATTTTTCACAATATTATTTGTTTTTGATATTATTTTGTTTTCATTTGTGCGGTATTCACGCAAAAACTGGTCTTCTTGTAATGATAACCGAAAACTAGATTTATTTTGTTATAAAATATTATTATAGACAATTGAATTTTCCTAGTATCTAGAAATGAGTATGATCCAAAAACCATGTATGATTGTGTTAGAAATGTGGAGATCCGCAGAGTGCAAGACTGATGGAAGCGTAACGAGTAAGATTAAGAAAGGGACGCTTAGATGGTTTGGGATGTAGAGCGACAAAGGAGAGTATGGAGAATATATGACGCAAATGTGGATGGAAGCAGAAGTCGGGTACGCCCGAAAAAGACGTGGCACGATCGAGTGAATCAGATTCTTGAGTCGGGCCATGTCAAGAGTTAGATTAATAGAAGAGTATGTTTGAGACGATGTAGGAATGTCAATGAGGCATGGAGTGTGTACCAAGTTGTTTAGCGGTCCGCCTCTTTGCCTACCCCCGCGGGGAAACGGCGTGATAGTTAGGGGGTATTTCACTATGTCGGGCTAAATATCTGAATAGCTATCCGTTGGCTGGCTTTAAAGTTCAGAATAACTTCGTTATTCAACGGCGACCGTTTCACCATTGTTTCGAGCTGCCGGATAGATAACACTCGAAATAGTATGGCAACATCGCAAAATGTTAGCAGTTTCTCCATCTACTGCCACGGCTGTCATGCGTCACAGTCCGCACACCGCGAAGTGTGCATTTTTTTGGTTATGTTATGTTGATTATCAGGTCATTTTAGATAGATTCGTGTCGAATTAATACATTGTTTCTTATTTTGAACACAATCAAATAATTCAGGATGGATCATACAAGCATTCAAATTCATTCTACAAAATTCGACTCACTTCTCAGCTGTTAAACTCGGAATGTTTTGACGCCATCTTTGATTCGAGGAATAGCGCCTAACGTGAAGTTCGAGCACTGATTAGTCAAATCTAACTTTAACCCGAGCGTTAGCGTTATTCAGGTATAGTGAAAACGAAAAAATGACTAATCCGCGGATTAGTGCTTGGTCAGAACATAATCAGAGATAGTGAAAAACCCCCTTAGTTAGTTAATTAGTATCTAGGTATTCCTGTTCTGAGGCGCACCCAAGGTTATTTAATTAGCGTTAGTTCGAAATTTAATCGATAGTTCTAAAAACATGAATCACGTGTAAAAACTACGAAAACTACGACTCTTTTAACCGATTTGTTCATTAACCTGTCAATTCGGATGTTTCAACGTACATTTTCCCGCCCCTGAGGAAAACCAATTTCATGCACTTTTCTGTTGGTTTTCTGCATGTGACATCAGCAGTTTACCCAGGTTCAGCCGTCATAAAATCTTGTATTGAGTCAAGGTAACTGGCTTTCATAAAAAAACCATCAGAATATATGAAACCTAACATGAAAATAACAAACCGTTCACTAGTTTTTCTACTAAATTATATTGGTAACTTACGACTGAACAGGGTAAAAAATTTACACACCTTTTTCTTAAATTCAAAGAAAAAAATGAAAAGCCACATCATCAAGTTATGTAGAATTATATGTTTTTTGTAATTATTAACTTTTTGATGACAAAATATTTTGTTTTGATTTTTTTATTTATTTAGTAGACAAATTAAATAAATGGATAAAATGTTGTAACTATTTTAGTTTTGTGAACTGTAGAGATCGCGACCAAAAGAAGAATGTTTATAATTATATCTTATTTGAAAAATCAAAACCAAAATTTTCTCTGAAAGGCCACTTAATTATAAACCACGATAATTAATATTTTACATAACATTCTTTTATATTTTAATACGAAATTATACAATTTGTGACCAATTAAATCACAAAATCTTTTCAAACATTCTTTGGACCGATAGGTACATAATACAGGGTTTTCCAATACGAGGTGTTATTTTGATATTCAATCGTAAAAGATCAATGGTTTCATTGCTTGTGTGGCACGTAGCGCCGTTTTGTTGAAAATAAACGTTTTCCAGATCAATACTATCCAATTCCGGCCATAAAAAATCATTAATCATCTCGCGATAGCGATCCATTCACCGTAACTGTTGCTCCAGCCTTATTTTCGAAAAAGTAAGGTCCAATGACTCCACCGGACCATAAACCGCACCAAACAGTCACACGTTGAGGATAGAGAGGCTTAACAATAATTCTTGGGTTTTTCGAGCCCCAGATGCGACAATTTTACTTGTTGACGAAGCCACCGAAGTGGAAATGGCCCTCATCACTCAAGATGATTTGCATTTGATTCACTCAAGTGAATTTTAATAATTTCAATGCGTTGTTGAAGCGTGTATCGTTCCATTTTTTATTAATGGCGTAGTTTCTAATAGTCAAATGTCAAAAACTGACAGCCTCAAAAGTAACATCTACCGAAATAGCGGGCTATTCAAAATAACACCTCTTATTGGAAAACCCTGTATTATATAATATTGATTATTTCAATGCGACAGCTCGTGGAAGGAACTACTCGTGCAAACTCTGGCGGTTTAAAAATGTAGTATCCAACACGGCCACCATCTTGGACCGGAACCGGAACGTAACAAACAAAATTTATGATGAAATGACAAATGGGCGAGTTACAACAAGACGCTACGCTCAGTTAATAAATTATCATAAAGCTGCTGCCACACGCAAAGCTCACATCAAAAGTTAATGTACAGCGCATCATCTTTTCTACCGACACACGACGCTATCAAATATTTCTTCCTATGGTAGGAGAGGGGGTCAGTTGAATTCGAGAGCGGCCGAGGAACATAATTTCATCTGTCAAAGTGACAACTTTACTTACTGACAGCTTGAGCACGTTTTCGAAATGGATGATACTTGTCGCCTATTGCTGGATCTGTTGGACAGCTCATCCTCAGATGATGATGCCGCCAACTATATAATTATAAATGCTATTTATAAACTTTTTAGATTTTAAACAATCTGCGCGTAAATAGCGCATTTTCACATAACCTGACATAACCTCTCCGTCGAATCAGGATATTCGCAGTTCGCACGCCGATCGACGAAAGCGACATATAATAAATTATTGTAAAATAAGCTCACGTCGATTTCCAAAAATGTCGAAGGCAAAGGCGGCAAGGACCAACACCAGGGCAGGGAACGAGAAGAGAGCACGAGAGCTGACGAGAGCAAACCAGATTACCCAGGAAAACAATCAACAAACGAACAAACTAGAAGCTTCTCTATGTAGGTATCAGGCCGTCCAACTTTATCAAAAAACCGAATGATATTACCATATAAACATACTGAGTTAAAAATATGATTAATTTTGAAAGGGCGAAAATTTGTTTACTTCAAATTCAAATATTGATTATATTTATATTTTAAATATATGTTAAGTATGTTTGCCAAATAAAGTTTTTTTTATGTTTCTAAATTTACTAGCACACATGACGATATGAGCTAACATAATAAATAAGAAATGCATTATTAGGCTGCTTATGTCATGGCTGTCAAAGGGAACACGGAACTTAGTTGGTAGCTCCGTAATTAAAATGACCCCCTCTCCTTTTTACGGCGGAGAGGGGGACGCATAACTTTTCAAATATCGCGTCGGGAGCGGTTACGTAAAATAAATTCGGTTAGCGAAGTTCAGAACCACACTTATAGCGCGTTATCTTTTTACGTGTGTCGGGTCTGTATGGGATTGTATGGCGAGCGCTATTGTGCTTTATATTATCTGTTGATGTGAGCTTTGCGTGTGGCAGCAGCTTTATTCTCATACAACGACAGGTACATACATTTCGCGGAATGTAACTCTATATTTTCAACTAGTATTATACAATTTCGATTTCCTTGAATAAGACCCTTATCACTGTATTGTTAAATAGGATCAAGTCCTTAAATGATCGCAGTAATCCTCTCATTGTTTGCAGAAGATATTTGCAGGCTTTCATGGTCTACGGGAGACTGGAATCGCGCTAGCTTCTGAAATGTTAACACTTTGCCGTGCGAGTAAATTAGGCAACGATTGAAATAATGTTTACTTCAGGGCCCACGGGGCGAAGTATTTGATGTATCCTCGCTGGAACGATAATTATTACAAATTTTGTTAAAAATATTTGTGTAATTGGAACGCATATATCTGGGCATCTATTTGTTTAGGATTTATGTCCTTCGAAGGATTTAACCCCTCCAGCTTTGAGGGTCATATATGACCGCACGTACATGTTTTAAAAAAGTATTTTTTATCTTTTTTCTATCTTGCCGAAATACGTTATTTTAAAGAAAAATAATAATTCTTATAAGTTTGCCTCAATTATTTATTCTGAAATCCATTAATAAAATCCCAAAAATAACTAAAATGCATTCACCTTTTGCGCCGCTATCGTAACAATCGGCTTAACTTTAAAAACTATGTCTTATTTTCTGTTATATGAACGAGATACAAGTGAAGGTAGAGTTTTCTTACAAATTTCCCAAAAAAACGAACGTGTTTTTGAAATATCGAAAACTCTCAACTTTTTAATGATTGGAGTAAAAATTAAATAAAAACGTGGTTACCGTTTTTGATAACATTTTTCACGTTTGTATTAAAATTTTATTATTTATTCACTTTCGGGAAATCGATAGTTCACATTTAATCAGTTTGTACATAAGTATTATATAGTAAAATAAAACCAATTATGGATTTCCTCCTTCTGACTTTAACTGAGACAGCATAATATGGAATAAGTTATTTAAATTTGTGAGAAAGGAATATGAATTAAAAAGTTTATACAAAACAAAAGATTATATAAAACGAAAAATTTACAAAACAATACATTTACAGCCATGGAGAGAGAAATAGTCATGTTTATTTTAAATGCATACACCGGAAAGATAATTTCTAAAATAGTATTTGTTTTTACGGAAAATTAAATCACAAGGTGTATAGGTTGAGTAGTATTATCAGGCAAACAAATCAGGTTACATTGCTGTTGCAACTGAACTCTTTAACCTATTTTACTTGTATTTCCGACTATCCATGATAATAAATGTACGCTCTCTTTTGTAAGATTCAGGAAAATAAATATAAACCTTTTTTGTAAGATTCTGATAAGTTTGATGCATTTATTTGAGGGAACACCAGTCATTGAAATGAATAAAAGCAATGGACTATCTTTACCTACAAAATCTTAAGATCCCGCATTCCGAAATTATTGTAATTTATTACATACTTTCCTTGGACACTTTATATTTTTAAGCTCATTAAAAATTATGTGCTATTTTTTAAAGATAATTTCCATATGTTGGTCGAGCTAAAAACGTCATTATATGATAGAAATAAATAGCAAAAAGAGCTCAGGAAATTATAAAAAAGCCGTTGTTCTGTTATTTGAAACGTTATAGGTATGAAAAAATTCACAGCATTTCTTTAAATGCAGTTACGTTTCATGAGATAATTTTGCTCTATTTTAAATATATTGTGCTCTATCAAATATTTTCGCTTGCGTCTGTTAATTATAATATGTTTTAAAATAGAGATCCCAATAACATTCCAATTTACGTATCTCCCTTACGCTTACTACGGAGCTTTATGTTGTTATAAAAAATATATTTTCTACTAGCTGTACCCTGTACCTGCGTTGCTGTTGCTCAGTCTGTCTGTGCAGATAGATAAACAATACCGTCTGTTGCTTTTACTTCCAACAGATTGTGCTGTTTGAAATCGTGTTTGTCCAACAGATCGTGCTGTTTTTCAAAAAGGATTTATCTGTCACTTATGACATCTATATACTATAGGTCCTTAAAAACACATGCATATTCGAATGCAATGTTGTGTCAAAATTTCAAAGCAATTGGTGAAAAAATTTCTTGTCCTTGCCTTATCAATTTTCTTCTAAAACCATTCCGTTGATCTACATTATAAACTTGCAGATTCTTTCCTAATTTGATTGGCATACATAAATAAAATCTCACATATTCTTCGCAAGTCTTCGAAAGACCAGTGGAATCTTTAAACTGGAGGAATATTGTTTATAGTAAAAATACATCTTCATTGCTAACATATCTCAGTATTGTGTCACCAAGTGACACCCTAATTCATTATAGATTAACATTAACGACACTATTTACTATCCACCAATAAATTATTATCTTCTTTCTGAATTCGATTTGATGGTTTCAAACGACAATTTAATCCTACATGTAAATCTCGCTTTTTATGTGAATGCCTTATTATAAAACTTTTGAGAATAGTTTTGACTCTCGAGAATAATAACCCATTTTAACAATATAAAACACATAAGCCTACATAGAAACGCCCAAATAATCGTTAAATTTACAATCGGAGATAAAAGAAAACCCTGTTACTGCATAATAATGCTCATTTGGAAGGTTCTAAAATAGTTTTCAATTGTTTTAGTACTGATCGTAAAAAGTCGACTTGTCTTAAATGGCCTGATAAAGATAACCCCGTGTGTGTAAATGAGAAATGCAATAAAATTGGAAAACCATTACTTAGATCGTAAGAGATTATTCGGTGAATAGGTACGTTTATGAGTTTCATGATTCTGTATATTCTTTATTGCCACCGTAAATTCTCTTGTCAAAAAATCAATTGCACTATAAAGATAGAGATGATCCAATTTCGATTTTCTGAATTGAGAAATCGGAAATTTTCTTCTGAATGACTCCCTTAAGTTGTATCCTAATTTTACTCTGCATCTTATTACAAACGACCACGTTTAAATATGAATTTCACAATATGATTTTATTTAATGTGGGGTAGGTGTGTGGATCTCCGTCACAGAGACACGCTTTAAACGCTCCTGTGTGTTTACTCCTTTTAAGTGGTTTTCCTTGCTAAGAGATTGCTGGAAAGTGTCCAATATAAGTGCTTTACATGGAGCTTATCTTCTCACATCATGAAATGTGCGCAGTTTTTGTCGTTTAGCCGCAATTTGCAATTGATATAATATTTTAAACCGATAAAATTTGGAGACTGAAGTTAACAAAAAAAAACTCCCAATGTAGCCAGATTGTGTATTGGTCTCTTAAGTGTCAAATGTCATTATGTCGAAAATTTATGGGACCTCTTTAACCAAGCTGTGTTCTAAGGATGAAAAGATAAGCCATATTTTGTTCAATATTTGTTATGTTTCAGATGATTTGCACATATATCAGATATTTAGGTGTCTGAGGCAGTGGTACTAAACCAGTGGGTCGCTAGATGATCCTAGATTCAAATAGTTCTTGTCCGTTTTGGCGCTGTTCGTTCCCACATGACGTGTTTTGCTCCTTTAGCCATATCGATTTGTCTGGGATGGTTTGTGCATGTGGAGCGGATGGACGAGGAGGGGAGTACCAGGAGATTATATGACCCGCAAGTTAATGGAAGCTGTGTTTTGGGACGCCCTGAGGCAGACATGGCACGATCGGTTGCACCAGGTGTCAGAATCGGGTTATGTCTAGAGCTGCTGGAACTGGGAAAGAATCATAAGGCAATGTACGAATGCAGGTGAAGTTGAAGAGACAATCGAGTGGTGCAGTGAAAGAGAAGTCCAGAAGAAGAGTCAAGAAGAGTCCAGAAGAGCCAAAAGAAAAAAAAAGCTCCGTCAAATCCTTTCTTCCTGTCCATCTAAAATCCAAATATGGGCTTATTAGGTTGACATGTATACCGGTTTATTGAACTCCTACCTCCTTCCCATCCTCAGAGTACATGTTACAAGTCCTAAAAAATCAGTGTCCCTATGGTGTACCGGTCTCGTCCGGACAGGAGTGCGCCTGTCTGGGGTGGTACAACCGTACCATATCGTATCGTGTGATTTATTTATGATTTTATTTTACTATCTGAAATTTATTTAATGTTGTTCAAAACGTCTGTTATCGGAATTTTTAAAAGCATCTGGCCTTTATCAATTAATATAGCTACCAGTACTTTGATATAAATAAAACTCAATAATGGACCTCAATTTTATTCCTCGTCGAATACCTACCACTTGTTTGATATCAAAGGCATTTTACTTTCCGTAAAATGAATACTTGGTGTCTGATATTTACAGTATATAATATTCACATTCCTAGAAAGCAGTCCATGAAGATACAATAAAAAATGGACCAAAATGTGACCCTTGAGGAATACCACTAGGAAAATTATGATTTCGAACGATGAAATAAATTCAATTATATTTTGGTTGATATTGGCTCGTATATGATAACAGCTCGTAAAAATGTAATATTCACATTGTTAAGATGGTTTATTGAATCAGGCATATAATATTATATATGCACTGATATTATCCCAAATACATGGGCACTATTCGATTCCTAATTCCCACACTCCCTGAAGTCTGAACGGATACGAGAAATTTAGAATTCCGGCGGATTGGTTAGTTCAAACGGAGACTTTGTAAATACACCGATCTCATTCGGGGACATAGAAGATAGAGGATGAAACAATTCATAGACGATATGTCATGTTTATTGTTTTTATTATGAAATCCATTACACAAATTTTGCAATATCCCTTTGCCGTTATCCTTAATTTTTTTATTTTGTTTTAATTGAATTCAAATGATGAAAGAACGATGGGAATTGGAAGAGGAAGAAAGATGTTGGAAAGTTCTTGGTAATTCAGATTTGGTCACTAAGCATAGCTAAGGCCATCTTTATATGCTCTCAAGAGGCAAGGCTATCAAGAGGCAAGGCTGTCCAGAGGGAAGGGTATCAAGAGGCAAGGCTAGCAAGAGCAAAATCCAACAAGTTCAACAAGTCCAAGTCCATCAGAATTCAGGTCTAAACTAAAAACTCACCTTTTTAAGCTATCATACCCTTAAATTAAATATACCATTCCTGAGAGAAAGTCAGTTTTATCGAATTTTCCAATTATGAATCCTGTATCTAAATTTTGCTAATAAACAATTAAATAATGTTAATTAAGTGTTAATCTCAAGTGACCTACCAGGTAAGTATTGTACTGTATATTATCTCCATAAATAGTTAGCAATAACATAGATCACTGTAGAAATGTATTATAAATTTGTACAGCGCCCTTGAGGTGATTTTGTACAAAAAACGGTGCTATAAAGTAATCCAATTATTATTATTATTAAGGCTATCAAGAGGCAAGGCTCTTAAGAGGGCATTACTCAGATATCTTGGAGTAAAAATATACGAAAATATTATATTTTATCTGTAGAATTTTTTTTATTTTGATCTCAAAGGATTTAATCAAATGATCACAGAGAGCGTAAAAATATGTTCTTAGCCGATAATAATATGCTAACGCTAAATAATAATATGCTAAAAGCTCTTCAGTTAAATTTTCCACGGACGACGTACAAATAACCCTATTGAACTAAGCGGTTTGCCTAGGAAGTCGAATTCTCAAAATATCAATATTCCTACCCACATCTGCCCGAGGGGATTGCGGTTTCTTACGCACAGAAATCTCCGAGGAGCGAGAGTCAATATTGAAAACTTAAAGAATTCCCTGAGTGATATTGAACGCAAGTACCAAAGTTAATGCCTTATGCTGTGGTTGGTTATTTTTCCGTAAAGTAAGTTTTCTTGTGTTTTTTCTGCTCTTAGATGAAGAGACCTATCCTTATTATTTGTAGCACCATGCTTATGATTATTTACATGCTGGTTTTCGTAATATTGTTGGTAGTTACGGTAATGTATTTGTTTTTGCGTTTACCACTCAAAATAAG
Organism: Hesperophylax magnus; assembly: GCA_026573805.1. Lineage (NCBI taxonomy): Eukaryota > Metazoa > Arthropoda > Insecta > Trichoptera > Limnephilidae > Hesperophylax > Hesperophylax magnus. The sequence goes on from JAIUSX010000084.1 coordinate 15,893,289, forward strand.
AGATGTTGAAACCGAAAAAAAGATAATTGTGAAGGGAAAAGAGAATAGGTTTATATCATTTTACCTGGTTATTCAGATAAGTCCGGTATTCTCATATAAAATTTGATAAGAATCCAAAACTCGCGGAATGAAAGTAACTTAATGTAAGTGCTCGTTCACAAAAAATCCAGAATGATGAATTTAAAAACCAATGAAGCGTTAGTTCGTAGATCATAATATGTTATAATGTAATAATTTATTGCCTTTTCAATATATCAAAACGTATAAATACCAAAATTGGAAACAAATGATTGAATTTCACTTGAGTGCTCACTGCAAACGTTGGGATTTTTCTTGTATGGTTTCAGTAGCTATTTTCATCACGCGCGATACGCTGAGCTTATTTCAAATCTTGTTACAGGGGGAGCTTTTTCAATAAGTCGCTGTTCATTTCTTCTTTTTCGCTAAACAATATATGTTTATAATATATAAACATATATTGTTTAGCGAAATATATGTTTATATTATTATAAATATTTTTTATTATTTAATTCATGTTTACATGTTACATTTTTTGACATTTTTTTAAATACCATACTAGCCTAATGCCCGTGTTGTGGTAGTTATACATGAAATAATAATAACAATGACATAAAAGAACTAAAAAATCTGTAGCTCAGACTGTCTACTTACCGTGATATCAACACATGTTAATTTATATTTTAGATGTTTAGTATTATACTGTCCTGATGAAGCTACGGTTGTAGCGAAACCCGGTCGGCATTAAGTATTTACCTATAAGTGATGTTTACAAAGTTATTGTTTAATTTTAAATTATAATGTCACATCACAAAGTAACCGCTTCATATGAAGAAATAAAAAATAGTATTTTATAGAAACATAAGTATGTAAGTATGAATCATACATAAAACTAAATATGTAGACTTAATGAAGCTATAAGGACTCCTTAAGGTCTACGTGCTAAGGGATGATGCGAAGTGTTTTTATGAGGCGTTTACAAAGCGAATGATAGTCTTAAAGAGACCCTTGTCATACAAGCTAGGAAACAATTTAATGATATTTAATGCTATTTACCTTAGATAAGAGAAATATAACTATAGAAATTTTCATCGATAAATTTAAATTGTAGGTTCTTTAAGAATAAACTCTATTAACAGCCTACTAAGCTTTATAGCTCATGGTTAAACGACCTTCCTGATTTAGATGTTAAGTTCCTGAACTACGAATCCAGAGTTAGATTCCCGGTGTGAAAAAATATGTTTATTTAATTTAGTTTGTTTTTTTGAAAAACCCTCGTTTGAAATCGAAACTTTAAACAGAATGATTTGATGTTTGGTTTATTTGTTGCGTTTGGCTTCCATGTGTACTTTAATACACCGATCTTCGCAGGAAAATAAATATTAATAAATAACCAGAAAAAATATTTGACTTTTAAATTGCTAGGGTACGGTTTTCCAATACCCTCGATACATTTATCTCCGGAAGAACGTCAAATATTTATATTAAAGTAATAATAATTCGTGAATTTGGGGTGCCTAAATCGGAAGTTTGAGAATTTTCTGAAAACATCCCCAGCCCTCTTGAGAATATTAACTTCAACAATCTAAAAAGCGTATTCTTTATAATTGTTCCATGGGCAGCTTGTGGGGTGGATATCAATTTGTCATCCTGTCATGTCGGATTCGATATGAGGAGTTTTGATGGTAAATAAAAATAAAATAAATAGAATTAATAGCAGGATTCCCCTTAAAAATAAGGCTTCTTCAAAAAAAAATCTTTATGATGTAAGCGGATATAATTTTATAATTTACAAAACAAATATCTATAAGAGTATATGTATGCTACGTATTTTGATAGTTTATGTATTTTGGCCTCAAATAATCATTTAAGTTTTTTTATGAAAAAGGTCGCGCAGTCGTTCCTTTTAACAACTCCCATTGTTACATATCTCTATATACTTAAAATCATTTAAAAAAAAAAAAAACTAGCCGAAGTCTCCGCCGTTGCCCGGGCCTTACGCAGAGATTTTCGAAATCTATGGCAGTCAGTGAACTTCCTCTTGTCTTGACGATCTCGGATTCAAATTCGAATCCACGCCGCCTGCCGCCCGCCACGGACAGTCTTATTTACATGAATAGATTGTCGGAGATCATGTGAAACAGCAATTAATGTATTGGAACAATCTAAAAAATACGACCGTTAAAAAAACAATAAAACATTTTACGCAAAAAAATAACATAAAAATATACCAGAAATTTCGCGAGCTACTCGTCATTCAACTATTATGTCAGTAAAATTCACACCCGTTATTTAATTTTCATCGCGGGTGAGTTATTATTCCGGAATGCGAATTAAAATTCTATGACACATTTACGGCGGCCGTGTCTTTAGCCACGGCGTGACGCCAATCCAATTTTGAAGTATTATAATTTACATATTCCGGAATTCATCGAACGGCGCGACTACGACATCTTCATTCATCCGCATTCTGCATTATTTATACATTTTTGTACTGGCCGTTCGGGTCTGCGTTGTGAATTAATGACTTCAGATAGTAGTTTTTTTCTGTTTATAATGTGAAAATACGTTTAAAACACACACCATTACGTCGTTGAATATTAGGCTTTGAATAACAAAACCAATATTTTTGTCTTTTATAAATTTATTTCTATATTTTATTCATGACAACATACACTGCGATTATAATCTAAAGATTATTGAGTGTGCGCCTGCTTTTACGTAAAGTGTGTATATACGCAAAGATAAGCGTGTTAAATAATTATTTTTTTTCTTATTCGGAATGGGGTGTTGAAGTCGCTCAGCCAGTAGATGGCATCAGGAGATGACACATGATTCCACACCGAAATGCGTGCCGAGAACTGGTGAAGGGGTTATTCTTCTACTATACTTCTGCTTTTTGCATTATTTTTCAAAATGTTCACAAAATTAAAACATGAAATCTGGTCAAATATTTCGTAAACACCTCATAAAAAGATTTATCGAAATAATATTATAATTTTTTTTATTACTTTGAAAAGTTGTTACAAATTATTTATTTTCATTACATAGACTTCACTATTTATACTGAGGTCTTCACATTACAATGATTGTTTTGCATTATTTTTTGGTAATTTGAAAAGTAGCGTGTTTCTCTACGTGTCGAAGTAAATACCAACTGAAAACGAAAGTTAGATTGTTATTTTTTAACTATCCATTAACAGTGCAAAATATCTTATTTCGGCCATCTTCCCAAATACAATTTGCTAACAATTTTTTGAGCACTTATTTTTTTACATACATTTTTTTTGTTGATTATGTTTATTGATTTTAATCATCTTCATGTTTTATGACTTTGTTTGTTGATTTCGTCATATTCATGTTTGTTGATCTTCACATCTTCGTGTTTGTTGATTTCTTCATCTTCGTGTATTTTCATTTCATCATCTTCATGTTTGTTGAATTTTTTGTTAATTTCATAATCTTAGTTCATAATCTTTTTCATAATCTTCATAGTTTGTTTGTTGATTTTATCATCTTCATGTTTGTTGATTTCATAAACTTCATGTTTGTTGATTTCCTCATCTTCATGTTTGTTGAATGAAGGTTGTGTTGGTGTTACTTCATATTTATGTTTTTTTAATTTCCTCACCTCTTTGTTTATTTATCCATATTTTGATGTTGTTTTAACTAAATATTAAGTATCAATTCCTTGCAGAAGTGACAACAGTTTTCTACTGAAGTCTTTCATAAAACATAACTTGTATTAGAAGTAGCATATTTTCAAGAAGACGGCACATGCCTCCGAGATTTTTCCCAATAATCCAGAAGCAAGACTACAGTAGTTTGTCCAGTGCTAAAGTCACGTCCGGCAATCTTTTTGCTCCTCCCTGTCTGAAGTCTGGCAAGTCAAATATAACGGGGATGAAACTACCCTCAGGCCGAGATGATAAAACAACAATTTATGTGAGAAACATTCCCCTAACGGCTTGCAATAAAAATGCTATATTATCTTCGCAAAATATTTGACCAGAAGGGAATTAATTAAATGAAAATGATTTCGAATATGTTGGACCTAACAAAACAAGATCTTGAATTCCCTACGCTTAACATGGCAAGTTAACCACAGAAATATATTAATGATTAATAAATGTTTTTATCTTTGACAAAATGTACTAGTAAACGTAGTCATGTATGTTTTTAATTTTATGTGAATACCGCATAAGTGACTCAATAGCTCCTAACAGTTCGGTGTCGGAGGGACTGTTGTAAAAGGGAGATTGGAAATTCGACTGTTGGAATGTACTTGACTATTCAAATGTGGTAATTGCAAGCAAAGTTTCAATTCAATGCGATCTTTTGCCAAAGCGATACAGAAAGCATTATTAAATTTTAATATTGTAAAAATGTTACGATATACTCACACTCACGGTCGTACTAAAAAACGTGGTGAAAATTTTATTAAACTGATAAACCATCGTGTATATAAAAACCTTACCAATTGAAACATAAAATAGTTCATGGAAAGATACAAAAGATATATACATTGCTTTCCCAGTAAAAGGGGGTTGTTTAACTGTTGAATAAACTTGAAATAATAATAATTCCAACGTATTTTAAATTTTCTATACTTTTCTTCCTTTTTGAAGATGTCGTAAAAACAAATATCAAGATAAAATTACCTTTTAGTTTTTTGTATTTGAAATGTACTTTCATATTTAAAAAGTGCAATATTTTTATTTCAAACAAGAAAAAAAGGTTATGTTTTTTGATCAAAACGTTTGAAAATTTCAACGAATTCAGTATTTGAAAAAAAATTTCACGTCACTTTTTTATCTCATTCATACAATTAAAAATAATTCCCAGAGGATAACTAAACATTATTAGACATTTTGGCACACTATTAACGTTGATTTTTGTAAAATTTGTATTTACCTACATATGCAGAAGGCATCTATGTTATTAAAAAAATATTACTTTGAATTACATTGAAGTTTTAATTCACTCGGTAAAAGTCAATTAAAACAAAAAACGTACAAAATAACCTCCTTTTCCGGTAACATGAAACTATGGTCACAATGTGACATTAAGAATGGATTAAAACTGACTGATGAAAAATAACAACAAATAATAGTAAATTTATTGAATTATGCTGAAATAATAGAGAATTGGTCATTAGAATAAAAATTATTTACGAAAAAATGTTTTAAATCACACATTTCAAATCGCAAGTCAATGGTGTCATTTCCCGTGGCATCAGACATAAGGCTATGTTGTCAGACTTTACGCAGCCAGTTAAAGACATTTTTTATTAGTAATAATCCGAATAAAAAATTGAATAGTCTTTGTGCAATATGTAAAAAAAACACTGTTTAACGGTTGTGAAGTTATTTTTTTACTAGTAAGTCTATTAGTGTTAACCTGCCAACTGATTTACTTTATTTATTTCATATCGTTTTGAAAATTATTAATCGACTGAGTGCAGCGATGTCCTGTTTTAACTCGACCATTTCGCATTTCATCTGAATGTAATTTTTATTACATTTTCCGGTTCCGGTTCAAAATCGTGATCGTTTTAATGGTTTAGTAATGATAATTTTTAAAGAAAATTAGAAATATACTTCATAAAAATTAGTATTTTTTTTGTTTAATTAATATCTCAGTGAAATTTACAATAGTAACATGTATTTGAATAGTGATTTTTGGGGGTATTATGCCTTGTTTTGGCATTATGTTTTCTCCTCTCCTCTGCTTCGGCCTCAAAGCCTTCTACTACGTACTCTACACCCTTTAAAAATGGCGATTTTATTTGACCTTCAAACATATGTGAAACCTTGTGCTTTGCAATATTGTTCCACTGGACACTTGGTAATCACTGAAATGTTGAACCTGTACTAAGAAGGTGCGGTTTTTCCGTAGAACTTTTTAAAGTTTTAACGATCACATATTGTGTTCTTGTGAACTTCTTGCCTTCAAAGTAGTGAACTGAACACATTTCTTGCTTTGTCCGAGCATCATTAGGATACATCGTTAGATATTTCCCGTAAAAACGAAGAAACTACACTTGTTAAGCGGAAGTTTTTCTCGATTAGGAAATGAGGCTTTTATTATTAGAACACCACACAGTGGCCTCCTGCTAGGGGTCACTAAGACTATGGCAACAGAATGAAGGGAAACGGATATTTTTACGGAAAAGAACAAACATGAGATACGGGTGGTTTTGTCTCATTATATCTAAGGAGTAGAAAATCTGTTTACTTAAATCCCTCGGACAGTTTCCATAGCTTTTTCTTGCAGGAATTACGAGAAGCAAGACAACCCAACAGGTTGCATCATGAGTTAATGGGATTTCATATGTTGATTTGACTGTAAAAATTAGACAAGACGCCATGTCGTTTGTTCCGTATACTGAAAAGAAAGATTCGGACGACGCCAGGTAGTAACTACTAGTCATGCCATGAGTATTTTATGCCACATGAGCTAAGTATACTTTATGCTAGCATAAAATAGTTTATAATTTCAGTTACTCTTAACATATTATTTTTAACTTGTAAAGAAATAGTACTAACATACTCAGAATTAAAAAGTTGTAAAGCAATATTATGTCAATCTGGAAACAGTTTTAGTATTACTAACTGAGGGTGACATAATGAGATTTTACCCTGAAAGTTTTGCGTATGCCCCTATTATAGAAACTTTTTCTCCCGCAGCCGAGCTGAGCTTGCATAGCAGAAAACTTCCCTTAATCTTGATTTCATCTGGTAGGAAATTGCCATTCTGAAATGCATTTGAGGGGCGATTTATAAAATGCAGTATTGTCATAAGGAAGAGTGGAATTTACGATAATAACATTTTAATAAGTTTTTACATTTCATTCGGAAGCTTTTGAAATGTGTATTTTGTTGGAAAAAGATATATAACAATTCCGTGGTTATGAATGACATATACAATGTAAAGGTATTTGAATTTTTTCTACTCATCAATAATATGGTAATCATAACTTGTGTTTTGGTGTAGGATTAGCTGCGTGTGAGCCCAACGCTTTGGACTACTCTGCCATATACCTATCTGAATCTGCTTATTCAGTTCTTTATTCAAACTTTCGATACAACCGGTGGGCACAAATAAATACAAACGTGTCCTCTGTAAAATTATTTGTCTGTACCTACTCTGTATATACCGACTAGTATAGATACTTACATACTGTTTTGATTCCACGTAAAAGCCGTAAATACGAAATATAACCTCCGACGAATAATATTTATAATTTAAGATAGTCCCAGATTAGGCTGCGGGTTCGATTCCCGTCAGCGGCATGTATTTTTTCTCGAAAGAGTTTTTCAATTTTTAAAGGCTAATAATTATTGCTTAAAAATATATACGTATAGTTTATGTTTAAAAAACCCTTAAAATCATTATGTACTTCTAATGGATTTCCACCACCATCTGTTTGAAATAAAAAAATGATAACGATAAAGTTATTTTTTGTGGATTTATAAGATTCGACATGTTTTTTTATGAGTAAAAGGGTATATTTCGTTCTCTCGTTTTATTTTGTCAAATCGATTCGAAAAATTTTCAGGATCGTCATTTTTGCTTTGATTGTTTTCGCAGAATTTTTCCTCTTTGTTTAACTTGCGGATTGTTTTTTTGTATACAAATATTCGAAGTATTTTGTGTGTACCCGTATGCATGATATTCCAGAGCTCGAGGGGTTGAAAACGTAATGTTATACCAGCTGTTGCAAAGAGATGGAAATTTTGCTTATTTTTCTGGTAACCGAATATCGCCCGATTTTCCTCGGTGTAAATACACTGAATCTGAAATGGTTCGTGAAAATAAATATGTTCTCTGTGAGTTTTGTCACGTATTTTGATTTCACGTACACCGATTTTTATGCTTGTTATGTAATTTCTAAAGGATTATTGTATTAATGTATATTTTTTATTTGTTTCAGGTAAGAGAATCAATGACTGTGTACAACTTACATCTGTCTTCATGCGATTGGATGGGTAAGTGGTACAAAATTCAACATAATAATATCACACCACGCTCTCTAATGTGTAAACTGACAAGAAAGGGTGTCACATATTATTTTGGTTCTGAAACATGATACGTTTTATCTTCTATTTATCACCTCACGACAGCTCCGATATTTTAACTGTATATGCAACTTATACAACCAGTGGAACTATGTTGCCATGCAATTTGGCAACATCTGATGTGGGATAAGGAAAAGATTTCTTATAACTAGTCTTTAAAAGGTCAGGATTAAAAGAGGGGAAAAGGACTAATAGTCTTATTTCGTTTCACATGCGTTTGGTTTCATATAAGAACGAGTCAAGGAAGCAACTAATATCTTTCTGCCGACATCAACCGTGAACGAACGTTCCGCTCTTGTCCGTCGAATTTATCGCTGATCGGAACACACTTAATTGAACTACCTATTGAACAGACTCTTACCTGAGCGTTTCTTAGTTTCGTCAAAAGATGACAATCAATCAGTATATATCGGATTGTGAAGCTGACGAACCATTGACCAAAGTCAAGTACATGAAGTTGTTCAATCAAATTGCTTTCATAGATCTCATATAAATCGTCTTGTCGGCTTTGTCTATTTCTTGTCTAGTCACTATTTGAACACCTGTTGGAGGTTTTTCATCTATTTTAATTCAATTCTACTTTCAACACTTCTGCATTTGAAGACTGTAATGCAATAAGAAAGTTTTGCCCCAAGTTTTTATTACAATGGAACGGGAAAGTCGTCAACATTTCTGATTGCAACAATTTCTAAGTTGGAATGCAAGTTTTTTTACGAGCAGCGGGAATTTTAAATTTATTTTCATAAAAAAAAACTCCCCTAGAATTAAAAACAATGCAGAATACTTATCGAAATTCAGAAAACAATTGCTTTTTAAAGGAAACCTAACGCATAAAATGCTTCTGGTTTTACGAAAGACATTTGATGTGTTCAGGGATTTTGCGCTAGATTAAAAAATACGTTTCTTTGTAAATACAATTTGTAAAAAAGCCACGAGTCTTCTCTGTTTGGGTTCGCCCAAATGAATTTATACTTTGAATCAACTTCTGAAGGTTTTTTGGGTAATATAATAATGTTTACATTGAATTAACTTATTTTTTCAGAAAAGAGAAATAATGAGAAAAGCTTTCAAAGCTAAATAAATAAAAATAATAAACTTCCAGTTTCAAAGCGTTCACAGTTTGCTTTAATTATTAACATGTAATTGATAAGACTTTCAATTACGTTTCACTCTTGTTAATTAAAGTTAAAGTCCAAAGGAATATTGATGTATCTCTGACACGTGTCTTGGCAATTACATCATTAATTATTCATAAACTTTATTTGGAAATATCAAAGTATTCAACCTTGACGTATTATTTTTTTAAGCCTTTAATAGACACTAATTTTGAGATAACATTTCACTTTATGCGAGAAATGTAAAAAAAAAATTATCTCTAATTTAAAAAGTTTTTAAAATATCAGGAATTCAAATGTCAGTCTTACCTTACACTACACTTACATAATTATGATTTTATTTTTCGAAAGCTGCTATCATTTTAAATTATCTCCCCGTTTTTCTGAAATTGATATAATTGAGAAAGATATTTTCTTTGTGAATATTAACCCTATTATAATTATTTATTATTACAATTGGTTTAATTCGCATTCTTAAGGCGATGCAATACGTACTATTGACGATGCAAAATACAAAATATATACGATGCAAAATCATGTGTTTTTTGTTTGAAAATTTGATCGCATAGAAATGTTTCAGATGCTTTAATTAAATACTGCGAGTAGAATACATCTTGGCCTTTGAAATAATGGAGTATTATTTATATAAGTTTTTTCATAAGCCCAGAAAAAAAAATTGTATTGGCCTATGAAAACTGCTATAAAGTTCCAAATATCCTACTTACGAACCCATTTTCGGTTATGATTTTATTGAATAATGTGGAAAATTAAGTTATTTATAAAATGATCGAAAAAAATTAAATATTTACGCCTGAACATCCACAAAATAAAATAAAAAAGGCACTTTTTGGCCACGTTATTTTCTTGCATAAATCAAAACAGGCGGATGGTGTTAAGCGAGAATTTAAACCTTAACGCCATCTACGTAAGGGTTGTTATTGATAGCGGCTCAATTTAAAATATTACACGACGTAGTGCATCGCATTAAATGAAAAGAAAACTAGTTTCGACCAGTTTAGTGTAATTCTTATTTAATTATGATGTATTTATAACATGAAGTAATGTATTTATTTCGAAAATATTTGTAAATAGAAAATGAGCTTTTAACAGTGAAAAATATATTTTTTTAATTCTGAAAAACTCTATCTACTCTGTTGTATGTAGGTAAGCAGGTAAAAAGTAAAAATATTTACAATAGTTTTTTTTACAAATTTAATTAAAAAGGAATTCAATCAATTTGCAATGGTAATATTTCTTAAAACACCGATGTTAATTTATTCCAGACCACCTGAGAAGCAATTAAGATTATGCGGTTTTTTTCAGTATTATTTGGTTATCTGATTCTGCATAATGAAATTATCTCCGGCGTTCATTCATTGAGGTCGCGTATGTAATTAATTAACCAGTCACCAAAACACCCGGCGTCAAATATCTTCGATACCTTTTCGACAACTCGGGGTTTTCCATTATTTATAAATAATAGCCAATCGTGAATAAAACATAATCGTAGATACTTAGAACTAGTAGAGAGATCATTTTTTGTGTTTGGGAAAAAAATATATGTATATAAATGCCTTTATTTATATGTATATAATAATAAGTAATTTTCACTACTCTAAAAATAAAATGCCCTGAATATGCCTATGTATTTTTGGTTAATTTCGTAATTTTTTTAATCCATATAAATTTATTGTTCCTTCGGAACTGTTTATAAAATAGCTTATTTATTGTTAAATACATCGATAATAGAATGTAAGCTTCGGGTCTTATCTGTAGTACCGTTATTCGTCATCTGTGGATAAAAATCCTAGGATAAAAGTTTGGGTCATTTGGAAATCTGTTCACAAAAATAAACCATAATGTGAACAACAAAAACAAAAATAATGTGACGCATGTTTGGGGGCGGTGCCTGGAACGTCACGGTGAGACCCAAACGGTCGCACTAGACATATCCAAGGCCTTTGACCGGGTCTGGCACCGAGGACTTGTCAACAAATTGCATTCTTACGGACTTCCCGCATCCCTGTGTACGTGGATTGCTGACTTTTTAAGGGATAGGTCGATTCAGGCGGTTGCTGACGGTTTCACCTCTTCCTCGCACTCCATAAATGCTGGCGTCCCACAGGGATCGGTTCTGTCTCCGACCTTGTTTTTGTTGCACATCAATGACCTTTTGACATGTGCACCGATTCATTGTTACGCGGATGACAGTACAGTTCATGATAGCTTTTTGTTTGACAAGCCCCCAAAGGGCACACAAACTCCAACGGCTCGGAGGGCTTTGAAGCAGAGAATGGACGGTTATCTCGAGAGTATTTCCTCCTGGGGTAAAAATAATCTCGTCGAATTTAATGTTTCAAAGACCCAATCCTGTCTGATTACGTCTAAAAGGGATCCAAATGATAATCTAGTCTCCTTCAACGGAAGCAATCTTCCGAACAGGCCTTCCATTGATATGCTTGGTGTAACTATAAGTGACCAGCTCAGGTACGGGGGCTCCATCGAAGCCAGAGTAAAGTTGGCCTCTCAGAAGCTGGGCGTACTGTACAGGGCCCGCAGATACTTTAATAGTACACAACTGCTCACCCTGTACAAATCGCAAGTGCGCCCTACTGTCGAATTTGGCAGCCATCTCTGGTCTGGAGCCCCAAAATACCTGAAAAAAACCCTTGACTCTGTGCAGAAACGGGCGGTCCGTTTGATAGATTCCCCAATCTTAACGAACGGACTGCAATCTTTAGAGCACAGGCGTCAGGTAGGTATGCTGTCCTTGTTCTATCGGTATTACAATGGAAGATGCTCTGAGGAACTAGCATCATTGATCCCTTCGGCACCGGTGCGTAGTCGGGATACACGCCAAACGCGCGCCCAACATTTGTACACAGTTGACACTTGTCACATGAGAACGGGTCGCTTCTACGATTCGTTCTTAAGTTCAACAGCTCGGCTGTGGAACGAACTGCCGGCCTCTGTGTTTCCTCCCTCCTACAACATGGGACTCTTCAAGACCCATGTTCACTCCTTCCTCTCCACAAAAAGACCCTCCACACAGCATATATATATATAAATATGATTAGAGAAACAAATATTCAAACGAAAATGTATACGAAATTGGAAAAATTGATTTGACGATTTCTTTTTAAACATACAAAATTTTTAACGTTTTACTTCATAAAATTATATTTTTGTGTAGGGTAATTTTTAGTCATCTAATCTATCAAAATCGTCATATTTCTCCAAATATAAATGTTTCTCTTTAATTGGAACCTACCTACTTATATCCAATTTTTATATAAAAAAATATATTTGTGATATCAAAATATTTTTTAGTTAATTTTAACGATAGATGATAAAACACAATAAAATCCTTTTCCTTGAAACATTCAACGACATCTCACAAATTCTAACATTAATCATATCGCGCCGGGCGTGACAGTGTTAAGCGTTGGTCGGCCCTCCCATTATAATTATTAAATACATTCCTTCATGTAAAAAGTTAACCCAATCCGCCCCGGCCCGCCCATTCAATCATTAGGCGAAACCCCTTTAATTATAGCGGCCCACTACTTCTTATTATTCGTATTAAAGGCATACTACATTTATTCTCCATTCAGCTCGAGTGAACACTTTCGTCCCATTGTTTCCTTATGAAATCAAAACTACAAACTCGGTGAATGTTAAACATTTTTTCATCTGAATACAGAACACAATACCCTTCTGTTCGTAAGAGTTTTATGAAGTTTGGCATTGATATTTGTATAACTAGGTTAGTCCTCTACAATTTTTTTTAATCACTGAAAAAAAAATTACGGACGGGTTGTTTCGGAGAATTTGAACAATTCATCAAATTTTAACGTTAATTTTCGGGTTCTGTGAAAGTCCTATTCAAGTTCTGTTATTATATCATTATAGGCTAGTTGCTTGAAAGAACTGAAATAATAACCAAACCTGAAAAAATCTTTCACAGAACTTGAAAATTAACTTTTAAATTTGAAGAACTCTCAAACAAAAGACGTGTAGTAAAAATCTAATCTTCTTCAACGGCTGCAATCTCTCCAACTAGCTTTTCATTGGTAAGCATGGTGTGAATCTAAGGATGGGTTAATTAATAAAATTTTAACAATTTATCAAATTTCAACGTTCATTTGCGAGTTCTGTAAAGGTCCTATTTAAGTTATGATATTATATCATTATAGGCTAGTTGCTTGAAAGAACTGAAATAATAACCAAACCTGAAAAAATCTTTCACAGAACTTGAAAATTAACTTTTAAATTTGAAGAACTCTCAAACAAAAGACGTGTAGTAAAAAATCTAATCTTCTTCAACGGCTGCAATCTCTCCAACTAGCTTTTCATTGGTAAGCATGGTGTGAATCTAAGGATGGGTTAATTAATAAAATTTTAACAATTTATCAAATTTCAACGTTCATTTGCGAGTTCTGTAAAGGTCCTATTTAAGTTATGATATTATATCATTATAGGCCAGTTACTTGAAATAACAGAACTTGAAAAGAACTTTCACAGAACTTGAAAATTAACTTTTAAATTTTAAGAATTGTTAAAATTCTCCGAAACAACCCATCCTTAGTGACCATCTCAGGCACGGGGGCTCCTCCGATGCCAGATTCAAGTTAATATCTCAGAAGCTAGGCGTACTGTACAGTACCCGAAGAGACTTTAATAGTACACAACTGCCGACCTTGTACAAATCGCGAGTGCTCTGCACCTCTGGTCTGGAGCCTTAAAATACTTGAAAAAAACTCTAAAACCCTCAGACGGGTGGTCCTTTTGATAGATCTTAACAAACGGATTGCAATCTTTATATAGCACAGGTGTCCGTTAGCTTTGCTGTCCGTATTCTCCCGGTATTATAATGGAAGATGAACTGAGTAACTAGCGTTATTGATCCCTTCGGCACCGGTGCGTAGTCGGGAGACACGCCAAACGCGCGCCCAACTTATGTACACGGTTGACATGAGAACGGGTTTTCTCTAGATGCATTCTTGAGTTAACAGCTCGGCTGTGAAACGATATCCAGCCACTGTGTTCCCTCCCTCCTACAACAACATGGGTCTTGCATTTCACTCTTCTCCACAAAAATATCCTCCATACAGCATCTTAAAATATGACATAAGTGTGAAGTTAATGTAAAAAAAAATATCATAAAAAGTTTCGGGCGCACATAGTAATTCCACTTTGTGGCATCCAGTAATTTATGTTTTAATTTTCAGAATACTTTGCATCCTGATAAAGAAAACTTTGTTTTGAAACATATTAATAATTTTAATTAAGTGGCTTAAAAACCACATTTTTGTTTGAAAATTTTGTGTTGTTTGATCAATTATCAAGCATAACGGTTATAAAAATAATTAAAGGTCGAAGGGCCAAGAATCTGTGGTTAATGGGGAACACTTTTTGAAGTGGTATTTATATTTTTTAATTATAACATCAAATATAACGATGGTTCGCACAACTAAACCTTAAAATATACCATTTCTATACCACATATATCGTTGGCTATGACCTAAAATAATATAATTTAAGTAACATCAAAAATTTTATTTTCATATCTATCTACCTGCAAACTGTGATATTTTTGTATTTAATGGTATACACAATAATAATAATAACATGGCATTTATATAGCGCAGTTAAACGTCATTTTATTTCAAGTGCGCTTTACTGAAACAAACTTAAAAACGGTAATTTAGTATTAGGGTTCATGTTCTTAAAATTATTCACTATTCACTAAATATACTGTTTATACAAATAATAATAACAACGGGACAGGAAAAAACTAGAACATTAAAACTAAAACATATTATAAAACAGGAAGTAGTTTGTGCTCATGAATGAGAATCTTCTGAGCAGACATTTTAAAAAGGTACAATAAGGAGGCAACCGAAACCAAACAATAATCGGAAGTTTTAGAATATGGCTTATTATAAAATATTGAAAAAAATGTTAACATTTACGAACGGTAAGATTTTTTAAATAATTTTATTTTTAAAGCCCGTTTAAATTCAGACAAATTCTGGATATAAGTAAGAGTTGAGGGAAGTCTATTCCAGATGAGCGGGCCTGTTGCACGAAAATAGCACACTTGCACTGCGTTAAATAAGTCAATAAAAAATATTAATTTAACGAAATGTGGCTGATTCATAATTTTTCAAATTTAAATTATTGTCACGCATTCATTAACGTAGTGTTTTAAAATTTTTGCATTTATACAATCCAGTCAGAGTGACATCATGAACTTATTACAATGAGATAAAAACGGTCTATTTTCTCCAGCGTATTTTAAAACAATGGTTTTTAAGTAATTAAAATTTTACCGCATCACGTTCCCGTGAAATGGATTCTAGATTCGACTTGAATTTTAACGTTTTCTTCTTCTTTGAATAACAGATTTTTTGTTAGTTTCGCCTTATATAAGTACAATTAGGATAATACTGCGTGTTGAGGCGTTCTGATTATTTTGTATAGTTAACAAAAATAATTTTAATCTTCTTATTCCCTTAATAGTTTTTAATATTAAGAAAAACTTATTTTTTTTAAAGTGCAACGACTCAAAAAGTAAAACCGTAAATTGCAATATTTAATTGTTGAAGACAATATTCATGATTCCCAAATCGTTGAAGACAATATTCATAATTCCCAAATCGTTGAAGACAATATTCATAATTCCCAAATCGCTGAAGACAATATTCAAGACTCCTAAACAAAAGATGTGAATCAGAAACGACAGAAATAATATTCAGTGGCATTTAGAAATTGAACTCAGGACCGCTTCTTTGCCAGGGAAGTGTTCAGACCACTGAGATAATTCGACCATATCAACTTAAGTCATTTTTAAATGGGTTAGAGCAATTCCCGGGGAAGGAAGGGTCCTGGGTTCAATTTCTATTGAATTTCGACTGAATCATTTCTGTCTTTTCATATCTTTTATGTGAGAGTCGTTAATACTTTTTTCATCGATTATAAATTTAATTGTTTCAAAAATGTCCACTTAAGTAAATAAAGCGCATATTTATTATTTCATTTTATACAATGCTGAGTCATAATATTATATTCTGTATTACAGCTTCAGAGTCATACAATACAATTTTTAAGGTTGGTTTATTTGCATATGTTGAGGCATTTGAGCCATTCCCCACCTTGAGTTAGGATACTTCGAAGAATTTATGTCACATTGTCATCTAAAATAGTGTGCTACAAATATGCATTACGTAAGCCTAGGTCTTAAGGTTCAACAAAATAAATACATAAAAGTGATTTCATAAATTGAAATCGATTTTTACAGAAAAGTACCTTGGTAAATAAATTTGAAATTTTATTAGGTCAAATTATTCTATTCGATGGTAAGATTTTTACCTAAGATAAATTTCTGCGACGGTTTTTTTATTTTATTTAATACGTGTATTTTTTTACAATCAACGTAGAATAATGATCTCTAAATAGTAGAAAATAAAGTCGCTATCCACGTCTGTCTATTTGTGCGCTTAGTTCTTCTAAACTACCGAACGGATTTTGATAGAGTTTTTACTATCGTTTAGAATTTTTTTCCGGTTTACATGAATAGTGCATGCATATTATATTTATAGAAAGTAGAGAAAAGTCGAAAAAACAATAATGTACTACGGAATTGTATATTTTGAAAAGTCTGTGATGGTATATGTCTATATCCTAATTATAACCCCCAGCAAATATTGCGTTAGCAGAGTATTATAAAGTTTAAAAAATATCATCATAGCTGTTCCTCATCATAAAGAGATTAAGTTCTTGTGTTTGGTGAGGGAATAAAACTCAAATAATAAAATCACATAATTTTTATTTTTATTTTTTTTTTTTTATTAGGTACAATATTTTTTACAATTCAAGGTTTTCAGTAATGTAGGCCTCACTGGGTGGCTTGCCCGTGCTGAGGCCTTCATTTTATAATATAAAAAAACTACATAATACATTTAATGAGAAAAATTATACATTTAAAATTAAAAATACATAATAATATATTTAAAATTTAAAAAAAAAAATCGTATATTGAAAATAATCTTGTGTGTTTGTGAGTGATGTGTATTTATATTGGTTTTGTGTGTTACGCGTAGGTTTTATTTTTATTTTATGCTATGAAATTTTGGTAATATTGTATTTTTTGTTCTTTAATCCATTTTGTAATTTTGTGTGTGAATTTATTTTTATTTTCCTCAATTTTAATACCAAGTTTTAAACTGTTGAAAGCTTTTATTGTGTGGTATTGGTAGTGTCTTTGTCCAAAGCTTGAATTTACTGTCGGAGTTTTTATGTTTTCTTTGTACGCTTATCTAACTGGTCTGTTAGTGTTAATTTGTGTATGTTGAATTTTATTTTTTTTGTCAAAAATGTAGTTTAGTAGTGTTTTAACGTATAATTGGCGTATATCTAGTACGTCACAGCTGTTGAATATTTGGTCTGTATCAGTCAGTCTATGTTTTTTTAGTATTACCTTAAGATCGTTTTCTGTGCGGTTTCTATGTAATTGATTGCCGAGTTTGTTGCTCCTCCCCAAGCAATAATTCCATATTCTAGTATTGATTGGCAAAGTGCCAAATATATTGTTTTCAATTGTTTTATTTTATATATGTTTAGGAAAATGTGTATTGTTTTGAGAAGTTTATTTGTGATTTGTTTGATGTGAGGTGTCCATCTAAGGTTATGGTCAATTACGATTCCTAGATACTTTATTTGTTCTGTTTTTTCTAGAGGAGGGCAATCGTAGATGTTGGTGTTTAAACATTCGTGTATTTTTATGGTGTTTGTGTTGTTTTTTGGCTATCCCGTGCTATTTATACTGTATGTTGTGAATTTTGTCTTTGATATGTTAAGTGTAAGTAAGTTTGAGTCTAGCCATGTTTTCACTTGCGAGATCCCCAAATTCGCTATGTTATATACACTATTCCAATCCTTAGATTTGAAGAGTAAAACTGTGTCATCAGCATAGCTAACTATTTCACCGTCTATTTTCATGCTGCAAAGTTCATTTATGTAAATAGTAAAAAGAACGGGCCCTAGTATGCTTCCTTGTGGAACTCCACATGTAATCGGCAGTGGTTTACTAGTATGGTTGTTAATTTTGACTTGTTGTGTTCTGTTACTCATATAACTTTTTATTAGTTGAAGTTCCTTGCCTTTGATACCCATGTTTTCTAATTTTTTAAAAAGTGAATTGTGGCAGATTGAGTCAAAGGCTTTAGCTAAATCTAGATATATAGCTATGCATTTGTACCCTTGATCTAAGTTGCTATGTATATAATCTATTGTACGTGCCAAAGCTTCTTTTGTGCCTATTTTGTCTCTAAATCCATATTGGTTATCCGAAATTAATTTGTTTTCTTCTAGGTATTTTATAATTTGGTTTTTTAATACTCTTTGGAAAATCTTTGAAAGCGAGTTTAACAGAGTGATTGGTCTATAGTTAGTTATTTCCATTTTGTCTCCGGATTTATAAATGGGGATCACTAGTCCTTTTTTAAGAGTACTAGGAAAGCGGGAGTGTGTTATACTAAGGTTGATTAAGTGTGTTATAGGTTTTAAAATTTCATTTTTTAATATCTTAATGCAATCCGTTGTTATCTCATCTAATCCAGGAGCAATTCGGTTTTTCAATGTGTTTATTATTTTGTTAATTTCCTCTTCCGAGGTTGTTTTTATTGTAAATCTGTGTTGTGTCGGGTTTTTATTGATATTTGATCTATTTGTTTGTGGTAGTGTGTTTGTGTTATGCAATTTGCAAATTAATAAAAACATAATTATGTAATGTTTATCTCTATATAGTATAAAATAAAGTCTATTTTATTTATTTATTTATTTATTCAAAAAACAGTTTTTAACATAAAAAACATACTCTGCACATCTCACTAGGACATTCCTGTAACAAGATGTGCAGCTTTACAATTACATCATTTAAAAAAATACATATATGTAAACTTAATATAAAAATAACATTAAATTTAAACCCAAAAAAGAAAAATTAATGACACGAGACCGGTAGACAAAAATAAACAAAATTTTAGTAACAAATGTACGAAAAATAAAAACAAAAATGTCAACAAAAGAAGCATTGCTAAGTAAGTTGGCAAAAATAATAATCTTCTGTTAACTAAAGTACAAGGTACCTGTGCTGGCTTATCAGACACAAGCATAGGGTAACATTAACTTGAAAATTCATAGCCCGCATCACTTAAATGAGCATTGTAATTGTCCCTCATTAGAAAACGTTGACCATATAACGTATCTAGGTCTAAAAATAGATGGAAATTTAAAATGGACCAATCACATTAGCTATTTAGATAATAAAATTAAAAAACTAAGTTATTTTTTCAAAACTATCAGGAATGTGCTCATTAAAAAAGACTTAATCAAAATCTACATGGCTCTCTGCCAATCACTGTTAGAATACGGTATTATCGGATGGGGCAGTGCAAATAAAAACATACTAAATCCACTTATTAAATCTCAAAAAGCCATAATGAAAATTATACTTAAAGTTCCTGTAAAAACTAGCACTGACGAAATCTTCACCAATCTTAACATCATGTCAATAAAACAACTATATTCTAAAACTATACTCATTTACATTCATAAGCACAAAACACAAGAAATAACAAACACGTACAATAGAAACACTAGATCTCATGATCAAAAACTTATCCAACAAATAATTACTAATACAACTTTTGGGCAAAAAAGCTTCTTATATCATAGTATTAAACTCTACAACAAAATACCACTCACACTCAAAAACCTCAACACTTTAACATTTAAATCTGAAATAAAAAGCTGGATACTTAACATAGGAAGATCTGAAATAGAAAATTTACTGAAATCAAACACAGACTAAAACAGAATCAACTGAACTATACCAAAAAACATTTCATATATATAACTATACCAAAAAACACTTCATGTATATATATATCAAAAAACATCTTACTTATTTTAAAATTATAAAAAAAAAAATATATATATATATATATATATTGCATGATATTTGTTCATAATTAAATTTATTTGTAACTTTGATGTAATATTAATTTTCTTATAATTAAATTATACATAATATGTAAATGAAATCCTCAGCACGGGAGATCCCAGTGAGGATATCATTATATCTATTTGTTACACAAAAAAAAGAAAATAAAACACTTATTATTATACAAACAATTACAACATGGATAGTATAAATAATAAATTATAAAAATATTTCCGCGTCCGTCTGTTAGTGCACTTATTTCGATAGGGTTCTCACCATCATTTTGATAATTTATTCCGGAAGGTTTATATATATTTAATAAATGCATATTATATTCATGGAAACCCGAAAAAAGTTGATGTTTTGTAATGAAGTCTTACATTGCTAACGCTGGCCAAACCATGTGCGATACATCAAGATAATGAACTACGGACTTGTATGCATTAAAAAAACCTACAAAAAAGTTTACTATGGTATGTGTCTATCTCTCAAGGATATCCCCCAGCTACGCCAGGAACACGTCAGCTAGTAAGAAAATAATTAAAAAAATACTAGATAAATGTTTTCTGAGAGCAAAATAAATAAAGGATGTATGTAGGTATGCGCAATTAATATATAATCTTTGGCGCAAATATCCTTAACACTATGGAAAAATGTCAACACTCGAAATAAATATATTTATTATCAGATATGCTAACGCTTTCCATTATTCATCGACAAAAATATACGACAATAATGCTTCTATTGTCATTGTTGACAAATTTCATCATAATGGTGTGGATTCAATGGAACTTTGAAGGATACATTTCGTAAATATTGTGATGAGCATTTTGCCAGACGTCCTTCAACATAACAATACGTATCTGAAGGGCACTCGGAAATCTATTATTATAGCTTATTTACTGTACGTGGAAGATACGAGGACTATTATTGAAAGATTTGTTTTAGGTAGGTAATTTTGTACCATTATATTTGTATGGCAAATAGTATTAAAGGTGAGTGCACAAGTTTGCGAGAACCGGTCGTTGAAAATGGTCAATTTTCGTGCTTTGTAATTTTTGCACTAAAAAAAAATTACGGCGATCCACGGGCAGCTCCCATTTATTGAGTAAATCGTAATTTAATATATGGGTACGTACACTATTGAGTAACAGCGGGAATCGAACCCGCAAAAACTTAAAGCTCAAGTAAGGCGATGTACTAGATTGTGTAATATTTTAAATTGAACCGCTATCAATAACAACCCTTACGTAGATGGCGATAAGGTTTAAATTCCCGCTTAACACTATCCGCCTGTTTTGATTTATGCAAGAAAAAAACATGGCCAAAAAGTGCCTTTTATTTTATTTTGTGGATGTTCAGGCATAAATATTTAATTTTTTTCCGATCATTTTATAAATTACTCAATTTTCCATATTATACAATAAAATCATAACCGAAAATGGCTTCGTAAGTAGGAGATTTTGAACTTTAAAGCAGTTTTCATAAGCCTTTACATTATTTTTTTCTGGGCTTATAAAAAGACTTATCTAAAAAATACTCGATTATTTCAAAGACCAAGATGTATTCTACTCGCAGTTTTTAATTAAAGCATCTGAAAAATTTCTAGGCGACCAAATTTTCAAACCAAAAACACATGATTTTGCATTACTACGTATGGCATCGCCTTAATAATTAAATTTTAATAAGTGAAGGCAAGTGATATATTCTTTCAGTATAGCCTTGGTGAAAGATCACCATTTAGAATCGTAACATTGCGACGGATAGTTTATGCCGTGTTTGTACACGGATATAACATACTAATATAAAATATTACTAATTTATTAAGAATCTCTTCTAATTATTCGTAATCTAGTTAAAAACAGGAATGCAGGTCTTTAACGAATGAATTGATAGGTTTCCTAAAAAACTTTCAGTAAAACACGTCTTGCAATCAGAAATACTCATTTTTCTCCGTGTAGTTAAAGCCAGGTACTTCCCAACCTTTATCTTACTCATCTCCCTCTTTTCTCCACCTTTTTCAGCCTCACTACATACCCTTATTATTCGGTATGCCATAGTTCCTTTTTCAAAAAAAGCATTTCTAAAACCATATTAAATATAAAAACTAAGGATGGGTTGTTTCGGAGAATTTGAACAATTCATCAAATTTCAACGTTCATTTTCAAGTTCTGTGAAAGATTTTTTCAAGTTCTGTTTTTATTTCAGTTTTGTCAAGCAACTAGCCTACAATGATATGATAACAGAACTTGAATAGGACTTTTACAGAACCCGAAAATGAACGTTGAAATTTGATGAATTGTTCAAATTCTCCGAAACAACCAGTCCTAAGTTTTTTTCATTAATGTTGTTGTAGCTGAAAACGATTTTGTTTTTTTTTCGAAAATTCAATTTTTTGTATGAAGATGTTCATGAAATTTCAGTTTCGCCGCACGGATTTCCTGAAAATCTTCATTCAAAAAATCGAATTATCGAAAAAAAATAAATCTTTTTCAGCTACAACAACATAAATAATTCCATTTTGTAATATTAGCACTCTAGTACACCCAACAGTCACGAGCCGCCACTGCGATTCTGTTGCGGCAACTTCTAAATGCTGTAAGATCGTTCATAAAAAAAAAGGAAATTCAAATAGAAGTATTTAAAAAGGATACATTTTTCACTATGCAAAGCTTATTCCACTTCTGATGTCATATCTTAATATTCCATACTTCGTTTATATTCGTATTTACATTATTTTTATCGATTGTTTGGGCTGCATTCGCAATTCAACCTGCATCGAACCCGAACCCTTGCATTATTTATGAAACGTATTCCAAGCAAACCATGCACCCGCCCTCTTTTCGAATACCCCCGCTTCACGTTTTGTCTATGAAAACTGATTTTAAATAATATGGTAATGTGTTCCATAACGTTATATCACAACATTTTCCGCATTGTCATTGCATATTTATGGTGAAAATTCGTGTAGACGTCTTATAAGAATAGCGTATTTTCTATCTGTAAGACCTTGCTTTTGTCATTTGTTTTTGTGTCATACGATATACGAAATACCCACTAATATTTAATACCTCTAACTTCTGACATTTTCCATTCATTCTGATGGCAATATGCTGCACTGGCGCCTCCCAGCGGCACAAATTGTTGGCTGGTTGTTGTTACGTTAATATATTACAGCAATCCAAAAATAGATAACCCGCATAAGACCTTACTGTTTTCTTTGCAAATAAATATTAAATCAGCTGTTAGGTAACTCTGTTTTCGATGTTTCTATTGTTACTGTTGTTTGCTATTACTATAGCAATATGCTATACTTAGGGAATGCAATCCCGCAAGAAAATGTCAATCCAGGTATTTGCGGGACTGAACAATCTTAGTCCCGCTGGATCCAGGTATTTGCGGGATCCAGCAGAGTGGACTTAGATATCTAATCAATCGTATAATAAAGACCTAATACCTCGATCTACCAACCTTGGTTTTAGAGTTTTAAATTTATACCTATAATAAAACAAGTTCTTTGGGACATTTTAAATGATTTATTAATAGGTATACCTTTAGTTAGACATAGGTAAAGTTTAAGTCATAAATTGGCAAAGAATAAGATAAGACATAAATTTACATAACATACCCGCCTCGGAACAGACTTTGTCTAGTGAGGTGGGTAAAATAAATCTATGTACACAAATGAAAATAAAATAAACGCCCGGATTGCCGGCACTGAAACTGAAATTGAACTGAAACTTAAATTTAAATAATAACGTTCACACGATAAACAATATTCTTGTACAATGAGCATCATAAGTTTAATTAAACATTATTTTGGAAATAGTTTCGTAAAAAAGTTAAGGTATTAATTGTGTCATCTGATAAACGGCTTCTGATATTAGACACAAGGTAGCCAGCGGCTGAAAAAGCTCGTTCAGCTTCCACGCTGGTTGGCACAATAGTCATTAGCGCATTGTAAGTGAATTGAAGGTATGTGCCTTTTAATCCACCGGACTCGAAGTAATTCAGAGTAAGTGAGGGTAAATCTGTAGTTGCTCTCTTTCAGCTTTAAAAGATCTTGAATAACCATCATTTTTAGTGTCTTGCCGTAATTTATAACCATTAATTTGATAGAATTAGTCGATGTTGGTAAGTTAAAACCCCCGGCTTTAAAAAGATCTCGCAAATCCGATGAGGTACAGAAAACTCGGAATGGTAAACCATCTTTAGACACCATTCGTGATACCCTCTTTTCGACGGTATTGTTTTCGCCTGAAAAATGGTCAGTGATTTTATTTGTTGATGGTTGAGGTTCACAATGAGTCGATGTGGAAGAACTGGACGTCGATGCAGTTGTAGAAGCTTCTCTGTAATCCCGCTAGTCCAGCGGGATCCCGCAAAATTTTCGACCGTGATTAGTCCCGCAAAATGTCTGCGGGATCTCGGTATTTCGGGATCCCGGTATACCGGGATTGCATTCCCTAGCTATACTTCTTCTGTTTCTCTGTTTTATATTCGAAAAGGTAATAAAATTTTGTGAAAAATTTTACAAAAAAATTTTAACGTAAAAATGTATTATATACATACATAATATGTATATTCAATAAGACCTATCGGACGATAGCGATATCGAGCGACAAAGGAGAAGCCTAAGCATAGTGTCTAATACGATTGCCCGCAGATTTTGCAAATACAGCAATACTGTTAAAAAAACATTGTTCAATGCATTCTGTACTGGCCTGTATACGTGTGAGACATGGTTTCACTTCCGAACTTGCTCAATGGAACGACTCCAAATCCAATATAATGACGCCTATGAAATCATATTTGGATATAGAAGATACAGCAGCGCATTGACAATGTTCACGGAATCAGGACTAAATGGATTTGCCGGCCTGATGAGACACCGGGTCACTGGAGCCAGGATGCGGCTAATGGCCTCCGCCAACACGGTGGTGACCGCAGCCTACCGGCACCAAGCGCCACTCCCGAGTGAGCGCTGGGACCAAGCTCACTCAAGACCACTCCCTGCATAGTTGTCCTTAATTGCTAATTTATTTTTGTATTTTCACATATGTATTGTACAAAAATATGTACATCTTTATGAGATGTGTGGGATTGCACTAACCTCCCCACATCCTGCAATAATAAACTATTATTATTAATAATAAATTCAGAACATCAACATTTATAATGATTTATAACTCGAAAACAGAATGCTACATGGAACTTAACTAACACAGCTTTGCTGAATTAACCTTTATTTTTTATAATTATATTTTTAATGGTATAATCCACTTTTTACGTAATCGATAACATTTTATTTGCTAGGATGAAATGAAATCATTTCATATTTCACAAACTAACCTATCAACATTGCGGTATAGATTACGCTAAGTTATAAAAATGGTGTCATTAAATATATCAAGAGTTCCCCGAAACCTGTTGCTTAGATCATGCATCCTATTGGTTAGTGAGTGTGTCTGATAGTTGGTTGTGTATGTATTACAGAATAATGGTACTTTATGTCTTGTGTTCCCAGTCGGCACATGGAATTTAATAATGGCAACGATGGCAGGACTCTCAATTAAGTTGTTAATGACACAACACAACACAACCAGGTCTGACATAATTTTCCTGTCAGACAGCGTTATCAATATCCGAATGAAGATAAGAAAACATTTTTTGGAGTTGGTAAATATTGAAGAAATTTTATTGGAAAAATTAGAGATGAAAAGTAAAGAGAAGAGAGTGGATTTTTCTCATGCCATTTTAGCATATCCACACAGGCTAATTCAATTCACCTAATAGTTTAATATTTTAAAGTTATAGTTTCAAGTGTTGGTTGGATGTTAAAAGTTGGGTTTTAATTTAGGAAATTTATTTCTGCCGTAATCATTCTGGATGTAGGAAATAGGCGCTATATTTTCCCTTTTGCATATAATTATGTTGCTTACATATCTTTAAGTTGATAAATAGGTCAACTATAGATATCTCATACGCACTACATTTATTCCGTTATTAATAATTTGATTGCAATATCATTGAATATATCGTAACATAAGCGTGCATTACATTATTTTGTTTGCAAACATTCATGTCAAGAATCTTCATGACATGTCTATCTAAAAAAACTACCCTAAAATAAAGTCGGAATCTTAACGACTCAAGTGAAGTAGCAGTGTACAAAAATATGCGATGCGCGGCTCCTCTGTATTGTACGGACCTACGGTCGAATTTTCCCGAACAAATACTCTAAAATAAAGTGACAATCTTATTCATGTAAGTAAATAAGGCGTGTACAAACATATTCGGAGCGCGGCTCTGCTTATTGGACGGACCTACGGTCGAATTTGCCCTAGCAGGCCTGTAATATTTGTCTTACCGCGGGGTTTATTTTAATAATTTCAGATAAAGCGTATTACTAAAATCTCAGAAGTTTTTA
Organism: Hesperophylax magnus; assembly: GCA_026573805.1. NCBI lineage: Eukaryota > Metazoa > Arthropoda > Insecta > Trichoptera > Limnephilidae > Hesperophylax > Hesperophylax magnus. Next base: position 15,919,941 of record JAIUSX010000084.1, read on the forward strand.
ACTGAATACCTCGGGAAGTTACTAATTTATCGTAAAGAAAAATAAAATCTGATTCTTACCGCTAATTTTATAGTTCTAACGCATTTTATAAATTTTTCAAACCGTTTTACGTAAAATATTTTAATAGTAAGGTTCTCTTTTTATTAGTGTTAAACATAAATAACTTACATCCATGGATATAGGTCCGAAAAAATATTTTGTAGTTACGAATTTGTCGGAATTAATTAAAACGTGAGCCTGGAACCCCTGTTATTCCTGTGTCCTGTGTTGCCTTAATGGCTACTTATTTCCTTGTTTCATGACAATATGTTCAGCCTAGTTAACTCTAGAAAGCTATCATGTTTCCATATAAAAAAATGGTTATTATTTGATATGTTAGATACATATGATGGTAATTGGCATGTTTCCCTACGGAACTTGAGGTTGAAAGTGACGTATTTTCATAGAAGCATTTAATTTTAATTAATAATAATCATTTAAAAGCTTATGTCAATCGACTACGATTAATAAAGCAATACGAGGTTTGTAGAAGATAATTTGACTAATTAAAGTATGTTAGCAAAAAATAAAAGATAATAGACTTTTGAATTGTGACTTCAGCGTCACAAAATATCATTATTTTTCCTTTATTTTGACAGAGGCGATCGACGCAATCAAATGATTTCAACCTCACCTCTTAGTTGCGGATAAGAAATCACAATATCTACATAAATATAATTCACCTATTTTTCCCCTTTATAAAGTTTATTCAACAATATAGAACGAGTTTGGTAAAATTCCAATTGAATACATTAATTATGCCAGTTTGATGAATCAGTTCCACCTAATAACGCTGTCTGACAGGAGAATTATGTCAGACCTGGTTGTATTACACAGAGTCATTCATAACTTAATTGATAGCCCTGCCATCGTCGCCACTATGAAATTTTACCGACAAGAAACACAAAAAAAATGTTACATTATTCTGTATGCATGATATAGGCCACAATTTTCGAGGTACAATTGATATATTTAATGACAGCATTTCTATAACTAAGCGTTAATCTATACCAGCACTTTGTTGAATCCTATAAATTATAATAGCGTTTGTAATGTAGTCTTAGTGATTTGTCTTATATGTAGTATTGTTCTAGTTTCATTTTATTTTATTATACTGTTACGTTTTACTACTTTTGTTTCATTTTTAGTTTTTTTTTTAAATATTTTCAATACATTCTTATTATACTTGTAATCACAGTTTTGTATTTGTGTATTTTTTACTAAAATTACAGATATTCTCCTACGTACTAAAGATCGTTTAAAAGTCTTTTTAGGCGTATTAATAAATAATTTCCTACTTAAACAGCTCTTTTCATGTTGTATAGTATCATTTCTGGTCTTAGAAATACCCTGGTCTAAGAAATAACCTGGTCTCAGAAATAACCCATTTTCATAATTCTTCGGAAATTCATCAAGTGACTTTAAAATCAACAAATCTTATGAAAATTCTGAAATATTAAAGAATAATAATTATTGAATGAATGCTAAATAAACAAATGGTAAAAGTAATTTGTCTTTTTTTCATCCCATTAAGACCAGAGACGATGACAATCTAATCTAAAAAGCTCTCTTGCTGGAGTGTTGCCAATGTTCCACTTTAATTTACTACCGAAATTCACTGGATTTATGGCCACACCGTTACAAAAAATTACACCTCAAATGCGGTCTTTGAATTTAATTTGTATGTTTTTGTAATCAACACGATGTGATAACTTAATGGAAAAGCTATTTAGTTGGAACTAGATATCTCAATCCAGACATTTTTTGAATGTGTGTGAATGATTTAAAAAAAAAAATAGTATTTAAACAAATCATGGATTCTTTTGATACTGTTAATCATGACATACTTTCTGGTGAAGCATGGCGGATACATATGTTGCCTCAGTAGCTAAGTGGTTAGAGCCGTGGAGATCCCGGAGCTAAAAACCTGGCAGTTATTACACCCCATTTTCTTGCGTAATTTTGTAATTGACTTATTTGATTTTCAATAATCAGTCGTTTTATAAATATTGAGTTTTTAAATACAGGGTTTTCCAAGAAGAGGTGTTATTTTGATATTCAATCGTAAAAGATCAATGGTTTCGTTGTCTGTGTGGAGCGTAGCGCCGTCTTGATGAAAGTAAACGTTGTCCAGATCAATACCATCCAATTCCGGCCATAAAAAATCATTAATCATCTCTCGATAGCGCAATCCATTCACCGTAACTGTTGCTCCAGCCTCATTTTCGAAAAAGTAAGGTCCAATGACTCCGACAGACCATAAACCGCACCAAACAGTCACACGTTGAGGATAGAGAATCTTTTCAACAATAACTCTTGGGTTTTTCGAGCTCCAGATGCGACAATTTTGCTTGTTGACGAAGCCACCGAGGTGGAAATGGGCCTCATCACTCAAGATGATTTGCATTTGATTCACTCAAGTGAATTTTAATAATTTCAATGCGTTGTTAAAGCGTGTATCGTTCCATTTTTATTAATGGCATAGTTTCTACTTGTTAAATGTCAAAAAATGACAGCTTTAAACGTTACATCTACCGAAATAACGGGCTATTCAAAATAACACCTCTTATTGGAAAACCCTGTATAACCAATATAACCAGCAAAATGCTTACTTCAAAGTGCCATAGCTCCCAACGGCTTCGCAAGATGAGGGTAATAGATCTATAAATTCCGGAGAGAAAAAGCTGTGCAAATTTCACCATGCCAGAGCTCACCATTTGCAACTTTTTGCTGACATAAATATTAAATTCTTGAGGGCAACAAATAAAACATTTTTGATGGATAAATGATGTTTTAACTTTGATGGATAATAAATCTATTTATCTTTAACAATATCCCAATAAAAGATTAGAAAATATCGTTATATAAACCTACATTCCTAAGTAGAAAAAAAGGTTAAACCTGTTCGGAGAATATTAAGCTAACGGGTTCTATGTAATTAAATTTGTGTGTACAAATATTGTCTTGCGGTAGATTGCTTGTAAAAAGTATTTATTTAGCAAAAGAAAGATTCCCGGAATTTTAATATATTTAGAAATGTTAGCTAAAGGTCGACATTTTTTTGAAAATGTGTTTTTACGTCGTTTATTTATAAGAATTAGTTAATTTATTAGAAAATTTTCTTGGAAAAAAAACGTTAAATCATTATTTTCTAACACGAAATATCAATACCTACTTATTTTCCAAGAATGAAATACGTTTGCACGACATGAAATAACTAAAGACAAGTTGTGAGAAGATAATTTGCAGTTGTTAAGTAATTTGGTTTGAGAATTTTCAGTAAGTTTAAATAAGATAATGTAATGGTTGTCACATCACTGTAACTCCAATATTCTCTTAAACATGCTTCTTTGCATCACAATCTTATTTAATCACAGTATGGTCTCTATCTTTATATTTGTTTATAGTACCTACATTAGGATATATTACTTGCATAGATCTTCTCGCACTCATTTTCGTGTAATTTATGTGTGATTATAATAAACTTCATTTAAAGTTTAAATGTAGCTAGGCGTCGTAAGTCGTGATTGATTTACTGTAAAAATGGACACTTGTGTTCGTTTTGATTTTTTTTTAATTGGTATCTTTGTCTAAAAGCTCCATGTTAAATTACATTTTCCGTAACATTGAACCGCACGTCTTTATCACTATGTTAAAAGTCGATTACTTTGATTACAGCGCTGCTTGTCTATAGTTTTTTATATGCAGTTCTAGTCAATATACATATCTGAACATATCCTTAACAATGTTTCCTTTCCGATTTGTGGTTTTTCACTAATGATTCCAAACAGATTGTATCTTCCACATTGATCTACAACTCTTCAAAAGACTTTTTACATAGTTTTTTGGTTTCGTTACCGATAAATCGGCGTTTATTGAAATGTCATTTTAATAAAAAAAACACATACTACATTTTCTATGTAATTTAATTATGTGCTTTAAATTACCTACCTCACTCGATGTAACCTGTTTTGGGGTAGGTGACAGGAATATTCACAAAATATATTTCTGTGGTATGTTATTAATAGACTAGGTAGCATTAAATTTAAATATGTATAGGAGAAGACTTAATAATTTAGATAATGTGAAAGAGAAGAAGAAAAAATTGTTTATTTTATACATGGTTAAAAATACGATTAGATTTACATATATAAAATTAACAAAAGTGAAAATGCAGGACAGAACTATTAACAATGCATAATTAATAACAAGTTCTATTTCTCAAAACCTTAAATGATTTCGTTGCGTTGAGTTCTGTTGATTTTACGGAAATCCTATTTAAATTCCTCGTGACACAGCATTCCCGAGACATATAGCGTTAGGTAATTCTTGGAATCCCGTGTATGCATTAATGTAAATATAAAAGTATAGTTTAATATGGTTTAAAAGTTATTAACCCCTGGCCATTGTCTTATCCAGACCTCAGCAGTCGAACCATCAGCGTCGCGATGCTTTCAGCTGAATTATAGCTCTAACTGCGCCTGCGTCGGGATGCCACTATACTCTACAGGCACCTGGAAACGGAAACCGACACTGGACATTCGTATCTGACTGCCGCTGAAACATTTCAGTCAGCCGATGTTGAAATCATTCAGGCAGCCAGCGCTCTAACGTTCTGGTTCAGTAATGTGCATCATCACCTTCGATTGAGATGTTGCCTTCAGTTATAAATTAATTTAACGATGTCGCGACAGATTAAGCACTGCGTAAATAAAGCAACGTGGCTTCATTTAATTTTTTTTTTCGTAATTTATTAGATAGGATAAGAGAAGGAACTGGCAGAGGAAGGATGAAAGTAGACTGAATGTTGTAGTTATTATTTTTTTGGTAAACTAATGTTTAAGACAAGATTTTTGTATGCATAGCACAAAGGGTAACAATTATTTTACAAGCAATAATTATTCGCCTGAAACACTCATCATAAAATAAAGTTGGTTGTTTTCAGGTGAAAAAATGTAACAAGCAGTAATTGTTGAATGAAACACTAGTATATATTGAATTATTTCGCGGATAAGAGATAAGCCGCCATAGCTCAGTGGTCAGAGCTGTCGACCGGAAATCGAAGGGACACGGGTTCGAGTCCCGTTGGCGTCATGTATCTTTTATCAGGAGATTTTTCAATGTGGATGAGTGTTTCAGGCGAATAATTATTGCTTGTAAAATAATCGAATGTTGTAGAAATGAGATCCCTGAGGTATATGTGTGTAACACAATGTATAATGCTGATGAAAGCGTAATGAGTAAAATTAAGAAAGGGACGCTTATATGGTTTGGGTATGTAGAGCGAATGGGCGCAGAAAAGAGTGTAAGAGAATATATGACGAAAATATTAATGGTAGCAGAAGTCGGGGACGCCCAAGGAAGACATGACACGATCAAGTGAATCAGATACTGGAGTCGGGCCATGTCAGAGTTAGAATAATAGAAGAGTTTGTATGAGGCGATGTATGAATGTAAATGAGGCAAGGAGTATGTGCCAAGACCAAGTTGTTTGGCGGTCCGTTGTTTCTGACAACACCTGAGAAACGGCGTGATGGTTAGTTAGTTTGATGGAATTCTTTATGTTGTTAAAATGAATGCTTGATAACTCCTTGATTTCTTCATGACCTTTTTGTGTTCTTAAGAGCAGCCATGTTTATTATGCTGTTAGAAGATTTGTTTCCAATAATTTAAAACATCCAATTTAATGAAATAAAAAAGAAAAAGAAAAGACAAAGACACTACCAATACCATGCTATAAAAGCTTTCAACAGTCTAAAAATTGAATTTAAAATTGAGGAAAATAAAAATAAATTCACACACAAAATTACAAAATGGATTAAACAACAAAAAAGACAATATTACCAAAATGTCATAGCATAAAATAAAAATAAAACCTACACGTAACACACAAAACCAACATAAACACACATCACTCACAAACACACAACATTATTTTCATTGTATTATTTTTTAATTTTAAATGTATTATTATGTATTTTTATTTTTAATTTTAAATTTATTATTTTCTTTTCAAATTTACTATCTTCTCTTTAAATGTAATATGTAGATAAGATTTTCATATTATAAAATGAAGGCCTCAGCACGGGCAAGCCACCCAGTGAGGCCTACATTACTGGAAAACATAAATTGTAACAAAATAATGTACCAAATAAAAAAAAATAAAAAAAAAATGGTATAATGGTAATTATTCTGATGATTTATGATTTAAGAATTATTATTTCTGTTGGTAAAATAAATGCTGAATATTCCATATTGCTCGTTCTGAAATCCGATTTTAACAATATTTCTTTTTTTTTGCGTATTATTCAAAGATTTGTTTCCTATCATTTAAACCATTCGTTTAGCCTACAAGCGGTAAAAAGATTTCATCAATCTGAGATAAAACTTCAATTTCATGACTTTTTTAAAATAAGGAAGACGTTTTTCCTTACTATTTTAACTATTATCAAAAAAAAAATTCTTTAGAAAATTTAAAAAAATCAAATACATCTTTAAATTCACATTTTTTTAAAATGCTACCTTGAGAATATTTGCCCGTAAATTATTACTGAAAAACATTGACCAATAGTAACCTAATAACAATTATTTTAAGAAAATAAGTTTTTATCAATATCTTATTTTTAGAGTGCTAAAAAAATTACAAAACGACCAATAATTGGTCAACTTATTTAAATATGTCAATTTATCTTGATTAGTTTGCTTACTCTAGTTTCCCAACATTATCAATCATCATTTTGCTGAAAGGTAAACTTAAACCTAGGACACTGATGTCTAATAACTACTTGTGCCATTTAACAAGTTTGTTTTTAGTCATCACCATCTCTGTCGCCTTGTGCCAAGTGCCAAGTATCACACAATATCTCCATCACCTCGGGTCCTGAACTTGTAATGAATTCACTGAAGCTATCACCTCTGCGGCTGCAAATGCCCACATTATTGTGACTACAGTCTTAACTTGAGTCAGAAGCACAGCGACCGACGTCGTCACCTAGGATGGGCTGTTGACAAGATCCAAGATTAACTCGTGTGGTGAGTAGAAACATTTGAATACTTCCGTAGGTTTGGTTGCATTCAAGACAACTTGTGAAGTGGGAGAAATTCGTATCAGTCGGCCTTTTGGATAGGTAAAATACAGTAACACGTGAATTTAAGATAAAATATGTTGTCGATAAAGCTGACGATATGCTGACAAAGGAGTCTCAAACGTTGCATGAAATTGTTTAAACTTTGTTACGAAAAGAAGCTTGATATCCATCATTCTACACACGTCATATTCCGCTTAGAATGATAGCGGTGGGATTTTTTTCAAATAATGACAGGTTTTTTATAATCCAGGATTATTTGTCTTTTTAAAAAAAAAGTTCAAACCCCGTTCGTGACATTTTTTACGCGTGTCAACGGAAAATTGTAATTTAAAAAAGTGATGCAATGATTCACGTCATCATAACGGTGAATTTAGCGTTTTAATATCTTGCCTGTAAAAAAAAAATGTTTCCTTAATAAATATTTTCTTTGTATTAGACAAGAACACGGGATAACAACATTAGAAAATATCACCATATATAAGTTATTGTAATAACTGTAATTTAAACTTACTAATTCTGAATATTTTTTTTTAGGTATGATTCTTCAACTTTTCCCGTTCTTTGCCGTTCTATCCTCCATTCAATTCGCCACATAAAACGACTCAATATTGACGTTTCTATAGTCTGACTGACTTTTGGTAGTTAAAATTACATTGCCATCCCAAAAACGAAAACAAAATATTCTGAGAAGTTGAAACGTTCACAGGAGTGAAATGTTCGAGGACGGAATTACGAATTTAGACAAGTTCTTTGGCAGCGCGGTAGTTGACACATCAGTCACAGTGGTACTTTGGGTTGTGCGTAATGAGCTGATGGATGCTGCGGAATTATCGTCTCGCTGGGGTCTCGTGCGTGTGTTAAATCCATTGAATGTTTATCTGCTAAAGGAATAACGAAAATAGTCTGGACGTTTGTATGTTTCTTGGGATTTTTCAAGGTGTTCGGGTATTGAATGATCTTTGATGCACAGTGATCAAGTAATATTGATGCAGTTGGCCACAACAATGAACGGAAGATGATAATAAAACTGCCATTTTCAAAAGTTCCATTCGTGCCTAACTTAAAAATATTACGCAAATCCTGTTTTTTACTAACAACTTATTCCGAAAATATATTACGCTGGGCCTTGTTTGTTTAATGTGATATAACAGATAGTTCGATAAATGCAATCTATACCGATTAGAAAGAAAACTCCTAGGCTTATGAGCCTTGTTATGACAATGCAATGCATTGAATAGAGAATAACAGGAAGTGCCCTAATAACACAGGGAGAGAAAAAAAAAATTAATTATTAGCATTGCATTGCACTCTTCTCTTGCCATCGTACATCCCTTGTTAAACAGAGACTAGAATAGATTCATCGCCTATGTTCGTTTTTAAAAACTACGTTGTCGAATTTTGTTTGTCCAGTATTACGTGTGACACCGATGTTGATAGTTTATTTCTTTCGGTCGGCTAATTATAAAATATTTACCTTAAAAACAATAAAAAGTTTAATAAATAAACTTTCAAGATTCCGCGAAGTGTTCAGCCATCGAGTATAAAGTGTTTCCAAGTAAAAAAAACAGTAGGATTATCATTTTAAGGTAAGTGAAAGATTAGGAAATCATTCTTGTCAAACATATACAAAAATATATACATCGTTAGACTTGTTCTGGCGTAAGATATTTAAATTTGTATTTATTTATTATTGTCACCGAGAAGCTTATTCTTTATTTAAAAAAATTATATCAATTTCATTTTATATTTGAACTCAACGGCAGCCGTCGTACAAATATTTCCAGTGCTCAGTAAAAAATAAAGCTCAGCGAAAATGCGACGCAGCCCGGGGCTAATATATATTGGTTAATCAAATTATTTTTAATTATATCAATGATAATATATACTAAAACTTTGATATTTATTTTTATAAAAAATATTAATTAAGCATCATTCAATGATTTTTCATATACCGGCAGATAATTTTTAAGGACTTTATAAATGAGTTTAAGCTAAACGAAGGACATTGTTTTCTTTTCTTTGTTACACTTAAAGAGAGGAAATAGCAGGAAATTACTATTACAACTGTTGGTGAAAGTTCCTACCCAAGTTACGTTGCGATTTGTTTTGTTTTAGTACCTTACATTTTCATATGTATAACATGTTTGTGATATAAAAGCACTTTTAACGGTTCCAAGCGGTGCTCGAAGCAGTGAAAAAATATTCTTTAAAGCTATGCGACCTGAGGATCGGAAGTCAACCAATAAATCTTCTGTGTTCAAAATATTTTGAAGAAAGTTTTGTCACAAGAACATTGAATGTAACACGATAGATGAAGCAGTGCTCACAGCATTTTATGTCGGTATAATTATGTTAGGTCACAGAGTAAAACAATAAAAATGAATACATAGTACCTATGAAAAATGGTGTATCCAAAGTTTTGAAAAATGATTATTCTTAAATTTATTTTGTATTATTTAAACGCCCATAGGGCTTTTACCTATAATTATGTACATCTTTATTTTTGTAGTTATGCAGATTACATAAAAAAAAACTGTTAACAAAATACAGATTACATAAAAAAATATCAGAGTTAACAAAATATGTTACATAAAATATAAGACTCATCCACATTGAAAAATCTCCTGATAAAAGATACATGACGCCAACGGGACTTGTGTCCCGTTGGCGTCATGTATCTTTTATCAGGAGATTTTTCAATGTGGATGAGTGTTTCAGGCGAACAATTATTGCTTGTAAAATAATTGTTACCCTTTGTGCTATGCATAAAAAATCTTGTCTTAAAAACATTAGTTTGCCAAAAAATAATAATTAAAATATAAGAGTTTAAAAAATATAGCTATGGATAGAGTACAACTAAGTGAGACAAAAAATAGAAAATCTGCCAAAATCCTCCAAATCAACCATAATGATAATAAGAAAGTGTAACAATAGTTTACAAATTAGGTAAAAATAGTTCGCACATACTCCGTATAAAGTTTGCCATGTTCAAATTATTGTCAAATACATTTATATTGTTTAAGTATTTGTTACCAAGACTGTGTAAACGTTGTATTGGAGAGTGAAAACTATAGTTGGAATGAGATGTGTGTATGTAAAATGTTGATATTTGCCTAGTTGTTCGTGTAGGTATGTGTAGATTTATTAAATGCAGGAGTTCACAACAATCGAATTTAGAGTTCAATAATTTTAATAAAAAGGTTAGGTCGTTTATTTTTCTTCTGTTTTCTAATGTCGGAATATTCAAAAGATTCAATAATGACAGGTAATTTATGTGTTCTAAAAGAATGTTAAGTTTGAAATTGACGAAGCGTAGAAATTTTCTTTGAATTCTTTCAACATTATGAATAATATGTACATTGTAGAAGGGCGACCAAACTATGGAGTTATGTTCTATCAGGCTTCTAACAAGGGATATGTACAATAGTTTTATGATTTGTAAAGATTCAAAGTTTTTAATATAAAACCTAATGTTTTCATACCCTTATTCACAATTTGTTGAATGTGGGCCGTAAAGTCTAGTTTCTCATCCATTATTATGCCAAGATCTCGCATTTCCTTTACACTTTCTAAATTTGTTTTATTTATTGAATAGCCAAAAAATTGTGATGTTTTTTTTCTGGAAAAGGCAATAATTTTGCATTTTTTTAAATTTAAATATATTTTTTTTTGTGAACACCAGTTATTTAGCATGTCTATATAAGATTGAAGAACTTGACAGTCGTTTAAAGAGGTTATTTCTTTACATAATTTAATTTCGTCGGCAAATAGCAGTAAATTGACATTTTTAAAGCAGTTGACTATGTCGTTTATAAAAACAATAAATAAAATTGGGCCAAGATGGCCAAAAATGGTTTAGATAAAAAAGATTTTATTTTAAGAAGTAAAGTTTTACCAGATATGTAGCTACTTAACCAGCTTAACATATTTGCTCTGATTCCTATAGCATGAAGTTTTTGGATCAGTACTTTGTGAGACACATTATCAAAGGCTTTCGAGAAATCAGTATATATACAGTCAACTTGTTTATTTTTAGAAAAAGACTCCAATATATAGTTTTGAAATAGTAGTAAATTTGTTGTAGTTGATCTACCTATAATGAAGCCATGTTGTTTGTCATTTATTAACTTTGTTAGTGTGTGATATATTTCTTCCAAAACTAAAGATTCAAAGATTTTGGGTAATACAGATTGTATGCATATTGGTCGATTGTTTGAAATGTCAGTCTCGTCACCTTTTTTAAATATTGGAATAATATAGCTGGATTTCCAGTAGACGGGAAAATATCCAGAAGATAGTAGGTGGTTAAATAAAATGGTTAGTGGTTTAGACAATACGGAGGAGCACTGTTTTAGGAAAATTGGCGGGATGGTGTCCGGGCCTGCAGACTTGTTTATGTCTAAGGAACTTAGTTTTTTTTTGCAAGATTCTTTGGTGATGTAGCAGTCTGTTAAATGTGTGGTTTTTTTGAATGTGTATGAAGGAATATTTTCTTCTGGTGTTTCATCATCATAAACATTTTTAAAGAAATCAGAAAAAAGATTTACTATGTATTGTTGGCGTATTTGTCGTCCATGTGCATTTCTGGAGGATAGTCTGTGATGTCGTTGTTTATTTATAAATTTCCAGAGATTGTTCGAGTTTAAGGCTGTGTTCTCGATATAATTTATATTTATGTGTTATAACAGATTTTAGAGAGATCTTTGCATTTTTTCCTAACTTCACTGAAATTTGTATAGTCGATTTTCTTCAGAGTTTTTTTGAATTTTTTATGAAGTATTTTTTTGTTGTTGTAGTGAGGCTATTAGTTCCGATGATAAGTAAGTTGGATATGTATGTTTTTTAGGAGTAAATAGTGGTACATATGATTTGATAGTGGTGGAGAATATTGAATATAGGTTTTCTAAGGAATCGTCAGTATTAACGTCAGACAAAAAAGACCAGTCAACATGCGAAAGATGAGAATTTATAGATTCAAAATCGGCTTTTTTGTAGATGCGAGTTTTTTCAACGGGTTTCGGCTTGACGCCACATATATTTTTAACTTAATATAAAGAAGGGGTGATGGTTATCAACAGGTAACAGAGGATCATTACATTTCTCAATGAACAATTTAGGATAATTTGATATTGCTAGATCTAGTAAGCGATCATTACTATATCAAATACAGTGGTGTATAAACAAAAATGCGTTTTATTTAAATGGAATGGGTAATGATAAGTAAGAAATAATTGTTGTCTCTCCCAAATTTCAAGCCACTGAATAATAACCATGGAAACATTATGGCGTTGCCGCCATCTTGGCAGCCATTTTCGTACTACCGTTTGGACAGAATTTTTCTATTGGTAAGTCAAGTCCTCTCTTCGGGTATTTTATTTAGTCATTGATGCAATTAAATTGATAATCTGTTCAAGAAAGACTTTCTGAGTTGATAGAATTCGCCAGAAGTAAAGAAAAAAAACTTAGTTTGGGCACATGGACACGCCCTTAGCACTTCTATCGATTTATTTCTCCAGTGATTGTATGCTAAGTTAATAAAGTCATTCACGATTTGTTCTAAGGATATTTTAATAACATTACAAAACAAGAACTAGCTGTGTATTTGAACCACTTCTTTCGCATTGTGAGCTTTACGTCTGTAGACAATCACACTTCAAAGAATGCCACGGCCCGTCTAGTTAATGCACTGGGCAGTACCGGCGAATCATCGCGGCGGTATCTTTCAAGAACAAAATCTCTTGATCTTTTATCTTCTTCGCGGCGTCTCGTGTCGGGGAAGAGTTATGTCTCCGGTGATTGAGTGTGCTTTAAAGGTTGCAATCCTAATTCACGTGCCTAGAATACACACTGTATTATAGATTGCTTGGTTCTGCAAAATGACGAGAAGTAGAGTGTAAAAATCTGCGCGAGTTTGAATAATATTAGAAATTAATTTGAATTGTGTTATGATGCTTAGAATTGCATCGTAAGCTGCGAATCATCAGTGATGACTAGAGCATGACTAGACTCTAGGCAGACTTGAGGAATGGAGCTTTGGAGAATGATTTTGAAGAACAAATAAATATGTCTATTTAAACCTAGGCAATCTACTTGCTTGTAGGTATCAGAAATAATATTTGAATGTAAAGTTTTTTGGAACTAGGAGATGAAAGTTAGATTAGTCTAGTGATTTTTTCGTGATTTTTCCATTTTCAAGAAAGTGTTATATACTAGATAAGTAGATTTACTATCATAATTACCGTTATTTATTATTTAAAAAAGGTGTGAAAATTTGCACTTATCCGGGTGCCATTTGGTTCAGGGAAACTCAATGACATTTGTAATGATAACATTCATTCGATTTCAATACTGTAACTCACCGGTATCTCACATAGTATATCAATAGAATCTCAGTAGTAACTCAGCAGTACTAAGTATTTACGTCTGCTCATTACCATATCGGAGTGGTGCACTCCCTACATATTCATGCCAGGATTAATGACCCGAAATGGTTCAATCCTCGGTTTTACCTCATCGACTTATTGACTCAGCCAACTATCCGAAGTCATTTATATCCCAAGCCACAAATCCGTTCCCCTTTCTTCAACGCTTTTTTTACCGAACCAAATTAGCAAAGTATTTGCGGATTCGTTCGTTTTTGGCTTTGGTTAAATCGTGAAAGCTCTGTTTGTCGGGGAATCGGTGCCAAGATGGCTATTCGCTCAGTGAAATTTAATGCAACCTTTCACAATGTGCAAACGCCAAGATAATTCAGAATGACTTAAATTTCTTAGCAGAAGTCTTATCGTAACAGTCTATTTATGTATACTTACATCTTTCTGTGAAAATATGTTTTTTACTACTGAATTGCATAAACCAAAACTAGTTATTTTATATGCTGAGTTTTGGCCCGGAGCCTGGTGGGGCTATGAAATACCCTTTCGTAGAAGATTGAGAGAAACATTAAAATGCAGGACTAGGTAGACTAGACGCGTCAAGTAAGTATGCTGTCCTTGTTCTACCGGTATTAAAAAGATGCTCCGAGGAGCTAGCGTCATTGATCCCTTTGGCACCGGTGCATAGTCGAGAAACACGCCAAACGCGTACAAACAGCTCGGCGGTGGAATGAATTCCTGGCCTCTGTGTTTCCTCCCTCCTATAATATGGGTCCCTTCAAGACACTCCTTTCCCTCCTCAAAAAGACAGCATCCCCAAAAAAGAGGTAGATACCGAGGGAAATTATTTTCCTCTGTGCATCCTGTGTGGAGTTAATGAAAAATGCTTATAAACACACCTAGACTCTTTTTTGTTGTTTGTTTTTGGGGTGTTATGCCGTGTTGCGCTAACTCCTTCTTTAGCCGACGTTTCGGACAGCGTTGCAGTGTCCATCATCAGGGCAGATCCGGTAGATCCGAAGATGTACATCTTACATCTTCGGATCTACCGGATCTGCCCTGATGATGGACACTGCAACGCTGTCCGAAACGTCGGCTAAAGAAGGAGTTAGGGCAACATGGCATAACACCACAAAAACAAACAACAAAAATGCTTTTGGCCGTGAGAATCTAAAAACTTACCACACCTAGACTCATTTCAAGCATGATTTCAAATAGTTGTCACACGTCAAGGGGATACTGAAATTATTTACCACTCTGGAACGAGGTGCAAATACATTAAAAAAATCTCAACTACAAAAATGTTAAAATAATAATTATCTCTTACCATTTTTTAATTTTATATTTCGGTTCAACCCGCGACCTATATGTTATGTGCCCGGAACAACTCCTCACAACCTTGCAACCTCTCTACCACGTGTTACTATGTAATGTCTTCGAACTTTCTTTTGAATTTTAACATTGTTTCCTGAACGTAGTTAGTGCCTTGAAATGCCATTAAAAAATGGGTAAATTTGAAAAAGTAAAATACCTTAAACCTAAATATTACCCCTAATATTAATGATCGGGTAGCAATCTAAAACTTGAACAAAAGTGGAGCCCTCAAAGGTTAATGTAGTATTTAACATCCTTTATAGTGTATATTAGATTCTTTTTACTAATGAAAACGTTTTTTTCGCCAGACAATGTTGCCTTTAAAATAGATATTTAGTTTTAATCCCTCGAGATACGAGTAAAGGTTTCATGAAAAAGAATTACTTTGTTTCACATTTTTGAAGATAATTTTTCACCGCTTAAATGTATACTTACCTGCATATAAGAGAACCTGGCTTAGCGCGAGCTTAATTTCAAATTTTTTTTCAAAATTATTTTTCTCATTGAACGATTGAAACATTTAAAAAAAATAAAGTGTGTTTTTTATAAGTTACATAGCACGATGGAAATATTCCTGTATAGCTTATTTTTTATATATATCAGTCACCTTGCATCGCCCAATATTATTAATCGATTTTTCCGTCGATTAAACGGATACTTCAGAAATCCATTTAATCGAAGCTTACGATGGAAATGACATGCGAGCTGAAAACGAATGCGTTGACTTGGAAATTTATAGCAAAAGCTGTATAAGTTTTATGACGCTAGAGCTCCCTGCTTGAAAGTTTTTTTAATGATTTACACCTACAATACTTATTACATGCGACATTGTTGTTTGTGCAATTCTGGACCACTCAGCTAGCAGAGGGTTGAACCCACGACGGCTGGGTAATAATTATAAAGCAATTTGATGTTTGCTGATGTGCGGAGAAAAACAGGTTGATCGATTTTCTCACAAAACACGATGATTAAACCATAAAATGTGGTAACCAAAAACAGAGCCGTAAAGAATGCTTTACTATTTTCGTCATGAAGGTAATAGAATTGTAAAATAACAACGTTTCAGGATCGTAACTTTTGATCAATGAATTAAAAGCAGCGACCTTTTAATGCGTGTTTCTCCCGTCCCGGCCGTACAGTGTTATTGTTTTATTACGCAATATATTCTGGGCACCCTGCCTTTTGTGTTCACAAATTTGGCAAACACCGTGTAGGAACACATACGACTAGCGTTTCACCAATTTCAAAACACCCTACACATGTTATGTTCATTTATAATAGCACCTACAAACATACAACCGTGCTACTTTTATGTGTGCCACTGGGTAATTTTGAATTTATGCTCAATTTTGTTAGATTCACCGACGTGTACTTTATATTATGAAGTCATTTTTTTCGTAACCGTAAAAAATAAATAAATTCGTCAAACAGATATTATTTATTATTTTTTTGGTAAACTAATCTTTAAGACAAGATTTTTTATGCACAGCACAAAGGGTAACAATTATTTTACAAGCAATAATTATTCGCCTGAAACACTCATCCACATTGAAAAATCTCCTGATAAAAGATACATGACGCCAACGGGACTCGAACCCGTGTCCCTTCGATTTCCGGTCAACAGCTCTGACCACTGAGCTATGGCGGCTTATCTCTTATCCGCGAAATAATTCAATATATACAAGTGTTTCATTCAACAATTACTGCTTGTTACATTTTTTCACTTGAAAACAACCAACTTTATTTTATATGAGAAAGGCATTGTAAGTGCTAACTCTCTCACTAGATGGCGTCGAGACAAATTGTCTACATTTTTAGGTGAAATACTTGAACTTGTAATATTTGTTAATATTTTGTATTTATTTATTTACTGTTTCATTTGGAACTGATATACACCAATATGTTTATTGAACGCCCATTGAGAGCTTTTACAAACATAATACACCAAATTTACAGACATTATACAGAATTAACATATCAAAACATACTATAAATACATATCAGTACGGTAATACAGAAACATATCTGTTATATACACAACTAATTATTATTTATGCTTTGACGTAGGACAGACAGGTTTTAAATATATCTATATAAGGCCTTTATATTTATTTATTTATGTATTGCATCTCACTATACATAAAACACTTTTTTTTTCTCATCAAAATCAACCTCACTAGGACTGAGCCTGTATCGAGGTTAACAATTTACATTTAGGTGAAGCAAACATAAGAGTAATCACAAACATAAAGTAATTCTACATACAAACACAAAATATTTAAAAATTAAAGAAAAAATAAGTATCAGATGTGTTAGCAGATGGGTAATTTGACAGTATATTGTAACAATATTTGAACCATAACTAATCATTAATTATTATTCAAAAGAAGAAGCAAAGTAGATAATAAAGAAAGATAGGGTGACATTCAGTTTTTAGTAAATGGGACTTATATAAAATCTTTTTTTTTTAATTTTTTTTTTTTTTTTATATTTTCGTAGAAAGCAATCACTTTGTGGTTTAACATTTTAATGAAATAAAAACAAAATTTTTTGTTTAAAACCACGAATTTTTATTAATTTTAAGACCGACCGGTTTCGCTACACTCGAGCACCGTCAGGGTACAAAATTAAACTGACAATAAAATCTTATTATTTAATCTTATTATATGTATTGGCAGATCGGAGAAATGGCGCTAGTTGGGAGTGATATGAACAATATTAATAATAATAATATTTGGATGATTTTAAAAACCACATCAACGGCGTTGTAAAATTATATAATATGTATGTTTGTGGGAAAAGATTTTTGATCTTATTTCTGCCCCAAAAGTGACTCACTCGTTAAAAAATAATTTGTATCGAAAATAATTACTATCATCTAGCAATTTTATTTCTTACGAGAAACTAATGCATCTCAAAAAAACATGTATCGTTTATGTAGATTTGCAGACAATTAGTATACCGCTGATCTTTGTAAACGTTTAACCTGCCTCATCAGTGATAATCACTTGGCATTGACTCTGGGTCTTACACACCGCCAGACTGATGAAGCTGGAGATATCCGAGGAGTCAAATGGTCTACGCTTAATATCCATCCCGGCATGAAATTAATAAATATATTTGACATTTCGAAAAATATATTCAAATTCGATTGCTGCTTCGCGGCTCTTCTGTGTAGCCATAACATGCCGACAATAATAAATATCTACCTAAAAAAAGATGCGCAGGAAAAGCAGTTGAGTACTAAGTAAAAAGGTGAGAGAAACATTACGAAACATTAAACATTAACAATCGTTTTGCAATACCCTTTTAAAAAAGTTGCCTATTTTATACTCTTTTAAGATGTTGACTAAATTGCATCCCGTATCCAAGCGAAGAAGGATTGAATGGAGTTTTAAGACACGTAGAAAAAATGTAAAATCAACCAAACGGTAAAGTTTATCTTGTTAATTAAAATGATTAGCTCTTTTGAAGTGATTATATTAATATTATTTGATTTGACCTTTGTAGATGGTAAAGCTTGACCTAAAGGACGAGCTTTTTGTATTGCCGCTATCCGTCATTTTCCAGCGTGTATTGTTGTCATTATTTGATTATGAATCACTGACTGGATCAAATTGAAAATTAATGCACTTACATGCATGTTTTGTAAACAAGTTCCGTTAATACACTTTTACTTAGTAGCATCCTTTAATAAAAACAACGTGGGAGTTGAAATTATATTATTTAGTAGGTAGATGCCTAAATATTTATTTCTGTTAATTTATTTCAAGATAATTTAGACAATCGAAAATATATAAATTGTTTATACAGGGTTTTCCAATAAGAGGTGTTATTTTGAATAGCCCCCTATTGCGGTAGATGTTATCTTTGAAGCTGTAATTTTTTGATACTTGACAAGTAGAAACTAAGGTATTAATAAAAATGGAACGATACACGCTTCAACAACGCATTGAAATTATTAAAATTCACTTGAGAGAATCAAATGCAAATAATCTTGAGTGATGAGGCCCATTTCCACCTCTGTGGCTTCATCAACAAGCAATATTGTCGCATCTGGGGCTCGGAAAACCCAAGAGTTATTGTTGAAAAGCCTCTCTATCCTCAACGTGTGACTGTTTGGTGCGGTTTATGGTCCGGCGGAGTCATTGGATCTTACTTTTTCGAAAATGAGGCTGGAGCAACAGTTACGGTGAATGGATTGCGCTATCGATAGATGATTAATGATTTTTTATGGTCGGAATTGGATGGTATTGATCTAGACAACGTTTACTTTCAACAAGACGGCGCTACGTGCCACACAAGCAACGAAACCATTGATCTTTTACGATTGAATATCAAAATAACACCTCTTATTGGAAAACCCTGAAATGAATATTTTAAACGTTGAACCATTTAAAAATTTGAATTATATCGAATTTATAGCATTTGGAAGTGAGCTCGGCAAAGTCGGTCCAAACCTCAGGTAGCTATTGGACGAATATCTATAACTAATATGATAGCCCAATAAGACCAGGAAATCAAAAGGACATCGTGGCAGCAATTTACTGTCCAGAAAACGCGGAAGATAATTTAAAAATATATATTTTTGTTGGGGACGGAAAAGCATCGTCGCACCGCGGAATACAATAGGAATGGAAACTTCGGATATGCCGACTTACCTTTAAAATGCGCGAGTTCACGATGGCTTTTCAAGTTTCGACACGGTCGAAGAAGGCGGCTCCGTAATCAACCACAGCTTATATGTTGACCGGACAATTTTTTCAACTGAACTGAAGTTACACTAAGTCGGCATAGGAAAGGTAGGAATTGGGTAGGTAAGCAACAGTAAGATTCATCAAGGAAATCAAAGGAAAGGTGTAGGTAATACGATGCTAGGTACCAACAATTTGGTTTTAAGGCGCTCACGCAGTACTGTTTTTTCTTCTGCGTTTTATTCGAAATTCATTTTTTCAAACTGGTGTACAAAATATCTCAAGATCTCCTCAACAGATTTTGTTAATTAATTTACAACATATATTCCTAATAATATTATATAAGATGTTGTGGAATTCTTTAATTTCAAAATTTTGATAAAAATCAGGGTCCCTACTTGATGGCTCAGATATGTGTTTTTTCCTATTTTTATTCGTTATCATTATTCATTTAACTACTGTGCATATATATGTGTATAATAAAAATTATTTTATATATTTCACTTATTTATATTTTTATACCCATTTTCCTGAGCGCCAAGGTGGTGTAACCCCCTTAGAAAACATTTTTAAAACACGGTTATTAAATTGTCATTATTAATTTTTTGGTTATTATACCGTGTTGCGCTTCCTCTTTCTACAGTCAACTTTTGGAACCCAATATATAATAACGATAGTACTTTTAGCCGTGAAAATCTAAAAACACTCATTTACATGCATTGGATCGAAGCTTTTTTGACTTTACTTAGTTGTGGATTTTCAAAGAAATCTTCTTCCACATCGAATTGATTATTTTAGAAATTTGTAAGTTTTATTATTTTTTTCTGATATTGCATTGGATATAGTTATCGGTCCTGATTTATTGGCAAGCTTATTTATTTATACTTTACCTTCTTACTGCAAATGACGCATTCTTGTCTCGCCTTTATAACGGGACCACTGTAATTACTTTTCGCCCACGCCGTAGGCCACCCGCAAGAAACAAACACAATACACCATATGTGAATGTAAAGTTTAAATTGTTCTTCAATGAAACACTAGGGGACCCCGCAATGCTTCGCTATTGCTAATGTCTATCTCGGGCGTCTCTCTTCTTCTACCATTCACTACTGTATACCACAAAGTTACTGTTAAAAAAATACATTGCATCGACTTTAATTTTAAACAAAATCAGGCCCATTAAA
Organism: Hesperophylax magnus; assembly: GCA_026573805.1. NCBI lineage: Eukaryota > Metazoa > Arthropoda > Insecta > Trichoptera > Limnephilidae > Hesperophylax > Hesperophylax magnus. Next base: position 15,940,694 of record JAIUSX010000084.1, read on the forward strand.
GTCGAATTTGAAGACCCTAAGCTGGCAAAACTTATTCTTTTTAATAAAAATACTTTGCCTAATGGAATAAAAATGAAACCGGATAGGACCCTCCAACAAAGAGAACATTTGACTGACCTCTGGAAGGAAATGGAGGAGAGAAAAGAAAAGGGTGAAATTGATTTGCGAATCAAACATTTTAATGGAATTCCTAAAATTATCAAAAGCCACGCAAAAAACTGATAAACAAACATAACACACTCTTAAAAATCAATGGATATTATCAAAATGTTCGAGGAATCCGTACGAAATTGCAACAACTTAAAAGGAATTCACCCACCTTCTCATATGACATTTTATTATTAACTGAAACATGGTTAAATGCAGATATCGGCTCGTCAGAATTAGGCCTAAATCAATATACTATCTATCGCCTTGATCGAAGTCTTAATTCGAGCAAAAAGTCTAACGGAGGAGGTGTGATGTTATGTGTGTCTAAAAATATCTCATCCTGTAGACTACCGGTCAAGCACACAAATGTTGAACACATTTTTGTAATGTTCAACATACCTTATAGTAAAATTATTATAGGTTGTGTCTACATCCCACCTGCATCGGATTTGCAAATATATAAAAACCACAATGAGGACATAGAAATGCTGAAATTCAAATATCCGAAAGCAAAATTCATAATTGCTGGTGATTATAATCTGCCGAACTGGACCAGCCAAGATGACATCGGATCTGCCACAAACGAAGTTGAATTACAGTGCGCTAAATCCAGTGAAATTCGTGATATGTCCATATTCCTAGGACTAACTCAATCAAACAATGTGTCTAATTCTAATAATCGAATGTTAGATTTAGTGTTTTCAAGTGATTCAAAAACAGTGGTTGAGAAATCTGACGAATTATTATTGCCTCTAGATAAACACCATCCACCATTAGATATTATTATAACAAATATGTCTGGAAGATCTCCAAACCTAACTACCACATCGTATAATTTCTCCAAAGCCGAATACCATAATATTATTGAGTACCTTACCTCGGTAGATTGGTCATTTTTAGACAACGAAAATAATTTAAATAATCAATTAGAACAATTTTACTCAATTTTAAATACCTCGATAGAGCGCTTTGTTCCTAGGGTCAACTTCACACCATCTAACTATCCCAAATGGTTTACGAGGGAATTAAAAAAACATATTAATTATAAAAAACATATCCATAGAATATATAAACATACCAGAAATCCTAATGATTACATAACTTTTACTAAATTACGTAAGCAGTGTAAAGAATTATCAATAAAATGCTATAGTGATTATGTAAGCCTAATTGAAAAAGAGGTACACCAAAATGTTAAAAAATTATGGAGTTTTTCTAAAAGTCAACAAAAAAATGATTGTGGATTTCCCAATAACATGTACTTGAAAGAAAAATGTGCCGACAGTATCGAAGGTATAGTTAATCTATTTGCTGATTCATTTAAAAGTGTTTACGACACAGATATTCGTGTCAATACGATTCCCGATATTTCAGTGGAAGAGGTATTAAATCTAAGCCAATGTTTCATCAAAAAAGAATCTATAGAAAAAGTCATAAAAAAATTAGATAGCAATAAATCTGCTGGACCGGATGGTATTCCTCCAATATTTTTCAAAACCTGTGTTAGTAGTCTGATATATCCTCTTTATAAACTCTTTAACAATTCTTTAAGTTCTGGTTCTTTTCCAGCTCAGTGGAAAAAGAGTTATTTAACCCCTATTCATAAAAAAGGAGATAAAAGCGATATATCCAACTATAGACCAATTTGTATAATGTCTGCTTTACCGAAAGTTTTCGAGAAATTAGTCCTAGATATCATTGTAAAACCTATCAACAACATTATTGTTCCTAACCAACATGGCTTCATCACAGGTCGCTCTACCTTAAGTAATTTAATGATCTATGAAAATTACATATCTGAATCTCTGGGTCTCAAACAACAAGTGGACAGTATATACACTGACTTTAGTAAAGCTTTTGATAAGGTTCGACATCACATACTTATTTATAAACTTCGATTGTTGGGCATCAAAGGTAAATTATTGAGTTGGATTGTTAGTTATCTTAGCCATAGGGTGCTTAGTGTAAAAATTAATTCTGTACAATCTTATATATTCGAGGCCACAAGTGGGGTTCCTCAAGGGTCCCACCTCGGCCCAATATTTTTCTTATTATTCATCAATGACATTGTTGACCAATTTAATGATGTAGAAGTTCTGCTATTTGCTGACGACTTAAAAATATATAAAAGAATACGAAATGTATACGATTGTCAAATTTTACAGAGTAATTTAGAACAACTTCATCAATGGTGTGAACAAAATGCTTTATTTTTGAACATTCAGAAATGTCAAGTAATACGATTTTCCAAAACTCGTTATAATATATTACATGAATATACATTAAATAATATTAAATTAATACCAGTATCACATATTCGTGACTTGGGTGTAATATTCGTTGAAAACTTGTCATTCATTGAACACATCAACTATATAACTAATAAGGCTTTAAAAATGCTTGGCTTCCTTTGCAGAACTTTAACCGATTTTAAGTCCATAGATTGTATGAGAACCCTCTATATTTCAATAGTCAGAAGTCAATTGGAGTATAATTCACCTATTTGGTCCCCTTTATATAAAGTTCACTCCAATAATATAGAAAGAGTTCAGCACAAATTTCTTAAGTACGTAAATTTTAAGCTCGGAATTCCTATTGATTACATTAATTATGTCAGTTTGATGAATCAATTGCATCTAATAACACTGTCTGACAGGAGAATTATTTCAGACCTGGTTGTGTTACACAGAGTCATTAACAACTTAATTGATAGTCCTGCCATCCTTGCCACTATTAAACTACATGTGCCGACTAGGAATACAAGACAAAATATAACATTCTTCTGTAATACATACTCGACCAACTATCAGACACACTCACTGACCAATAGGATGCACGATCTGGGCAACAAGTATGGGGGTGTTATTGACTTATTTATTGACTCCATATATAGAATTAAGCATAATCTACACCAACACTTTGTTGAATCCTACAAATTAGAGTAGCTTTGGTAAATTAGTTTTGATGATTTGTTTTATATGTAGTGTTTTTGTAATTTCTTTTTTACTTTATGTTACTCTTACGTTTTACTAATATTGCTTCATATTTTTTAATATTTTCTCATTATACCTGTAATCACAATTTTACAAGTGTGTATTTTTTACCTTCTTTAAAATGGATTACATCTATTTACTGTCAATATCTCCTGTATAATACATATTCTCTTATTGTACTGCATCATGTATCACTTCTATGTAAAAGCCTTTTTAGGCGTATATATATAAATAAATAAATTTTACTATGTATCTCATTTTGGTGCAGAGATATTTCTCGGGCGTCCTCGACTTCATTCAAAGTACTCTCTAAAAACTCCTGGCACTAATCTATCGATATAACAAAGATATCGATCGACTACTTTTCGAGATTTGCGAGCATATAGAGAGTTCAAAAAAATAATTTTAGTGTCTTAAACTGAAATTTTAAACTAAAAAGTATAAACCTATAAAGTATAAAATAAAAATAATAATATTATACACTATTTTAATCAAAATAAATAAATAAAGTTTTATTTTATTTTACTGTTACAATATTGTATCTAATCGTAAGCATTTTATCTACAATTCGAAATGAAAATACATAGTTGAAGAACCATTTAGATTTACACGTCTTTCAAGTGCGATATATTCCAGATTCAGGATACAGTTTGTTTTTCCCTGACGAAGGTTCAGCATTCCATTTAAACATTTTCTGTACTTGAAGGCAATCTTGTTGAAATCCTCAGTACACAGTACATTGTACGATAAAACAAAATACGTTACTATCTTGATGAGTAATAGTTATAAATGGAATTATAATTAGGCTTGCTTTGGATTGAAATGTAAAGAATTCCAATGTAAAGAAAAAATCTGCTAACATGTTGACGTACATTTTGAAATTTAATGTATGTAGGGAAGTACTACAACAAAATGTTAAATAGTCCCTAATGAACACATGAACTCTTTAGGCTAATTTGTTCGCTTTTTGTTGAAATCGTTGAGTCTCCCTCAATGTAAAAAAAACACCACGTTTTATCAGGAAATTTCAGTTTGACCGCACGGATCTCCTGAAAATCTTCATACAAAAAATAGATTTTTGAAAAATTCGTTTGCAGCTACAAAAATATCAATAATGACATTTTTTCTAATATTAGCACTCCAGTTCACCCAAAAGTCACGAGCCGCCACTGGTAATAAGGCTTGTAATATACCTATTTATCTAATGAAATATGTGTTTTTTTCAGTAATTTTAGTTCGAAAAAACGTAAGGTGAGCCATATTATAAATAATCTCCAAATGGGGTATGTTGTTAGGCTGAAGGTAATGCTGAAAGGAATGAGATGGGTGGAGGAAGGTTTGAAGTACCTGGATATTCAGATCTAGTCAGCAATACTCAAGGCTAAAGCTATTACTAGCAATATTTCGATTCCAAATGATTGTCTTTTACCAGGGCAATACTGAGGATATCTACCATTCTGAAATAATGGAATTTTATAGACAGTTTTTTTATCCCACAATAGCGAATCAAAAAAAAATTATTTAACATTATAATTTTCAATATTTTTGATGGAATGAGTATGGTAATTTATTTATTTATTTTTGTCAGTTAAAGTGCTTTTACATACTAATACCTTTGTATAGTTGATAAAATATACTCATAAACAGTGCAGTAGATTTGTATATTGGTAGATACACTTGACATACTTGAAAAAATAAAAATGTAGAGGGAGGAAAGGTAAAATTATCAATTCAATTTGACACCTTCAGTCATCGATCCAACGACTATATATAATATTATGAATGAACATGAAAAACTTGCTTTGGTAAGCAATATAAATGATACAATATTCAGACCACCACGCTTTGACGTGTGCTTTTCTAACCAAGCATTCTCTTTTTGATTGAAACGAGTAAACTTATAAATCCATCAAAAGTCCGGTTGAAACATCAAAGCCGCTTTCAGAAAAAAAAAACAATTTATGACTACTCGTACGATAAATGTTCCACGTTCCAAGTTTCAAATTTAAATTCTCTTTAATTCTGTGTCCTTTTCATCAAACAGACATCAGACATCAAAGATGGTGAGTTCTATAAACAAGTCCCTTTTCTCAATGATGTCATCAATTGTTGTCTAAATCTCCCACAGACAAAATATGTGTAGGAATACCGCACAATGGATACCGACCTTTAGGTCACATGCTTGTTCCTTTGACCCCTCCTTGACGAACGGAGCGAAACTTTTTCGTTATGGTTTATCTAGGGATTGTGGACCTATGGTTCTCGTATCAGTGACGACTTCTAAAGGTTATCCAAAAAACGTATTTGTTGAATTCATTTATTTTTTCCTTTATTTTTCCCAATTTTTACATTAATTACATACAATATTATATAAATCAATACGAATAATGGGAACTCACTAAGGCGCAGCCTGTGCGTGGGTAATATATATAAGTTATTATATTATTGTACCTAGAAATAAACAAACTACAGGCATATAAAACAAGATTACATTTTGTCTAAGCGGTTTGTATACAAAGTGCTTACAATAGTGTATAGCGAAGTTATAAGTGTTTAGTTTAATATATAGTGATTTTTTTATGAGAAACATAAATTGATACAAATTAAATAAAAAAAGTTTCAACTGCTGTATCGAAAAGCAATAATTTTAACTCTTTTAAATATTGACGAAGTTTAGTAATCACTTGAATATTTTTCGGTAAAAGATTGAAATTAATTTTTCATTTTAAACTAAAGGGGAAAGGATAGTAAAGGTAGCAATATTAAAATAAGTTTATCAACATTTGAAAGTGCTGTGTTTGATTGACTGGTATTTAAATGAATGTTACTCCAAAGTAATAGCATAATTGATTGACCTTCTACACCGGTGCATAATATGAAGAAACAACATTAAAACGGTGTTGATATTTTCTACATGACAAAGGGTCGTGATTCGTTCTCGTGCTTGGCAGGTGAAATATATAACTAATTTCCTACTCATTAAATTATTTTTAAAAAGACAAAAAAATTCCGCACAGCATCCTCAAAGATGACACTAGTACCGAGGAAAATCTCAGAAAATCCCTTTGTGACAGTATTTAAAAAAAAAAAACTTGTATTACGTGAAAATGTATATGAAATAACCTTTTCTATCACTTATAACTCCGTACGCAAGAACCGCTAGTTAAAAATAATATGTATTCATTTTAAGTATAAGTCTTAATTGTAAGTCACTAGCTGTTAGCTATATGTCTAAGAGGTCTCAGTTCTTAATTGGCAACCATACCTAAGTCTTTGTTGTAGGTCAGTCGTAATATATTAATCTTAGTATTTCATTTCAGTTGAAATGCGCGTGTTGAGATTTCATGGCACCATAAATAATTTATTAATAATATTTTTTTTTGAATAATTATAAATAATATTTGAGATAATAAGATAGGTCACATCTGGGACTTGAACCCATGGCCGGAGCAAAAAAAATAGGAAATATTTTTCCAAGACACTATCTAGATTGCATTTAGTTGGAGTTAAATCTTGCGATAATACTCAAAGAAAGCAGCCAATAAATATGTGCGGTGAGAAAAATTATGGATAATGTTGGTAGTTTTAATACGAAATATGATAAGTTAAATATGGCCGAAGGAAATAGGGTCCCATGCAACCCCAGTTGCCAAAACAGCGCATTGACCGTATCGTTTTCTGATTTTTCTGTTTCAAATTTTCGATTAAATGATTCGCCAATATTATCTACAATATTCAAATTTATTAATAGTTTCAAGACTTATTATTTCTCCATTTCGTCGAATGTTGCAGCACCAACAAGTACTTCAATCAAGATGAAAGACAAAATACGAAGGACAATGAGATGAAGAAAGACAATAACTATAGTAAATTTATCCGTGCCATTGAAACTCAACATCCATTATTTGATTCTGAAACTCATTCCTTTTGTGAATCTTCATTTCGTTCCGTTCCATTCCTTTCGTACCGAGGAGTCCGAGTGTAATTAAGATCGGAGGTTAATTGCTTGCTTGTGATCATTAGAACATTCCCGTTCAGGGCAACGTGAAGTACTGATTATGATTGACATGAGATTTGAATGAGAAATAATACGTTTTAGCTAATGATAGGTACACGAAGGGTTTGTTGAAGCCTTTGTGCAGGTGAAAAATTACATCTCGATTATTTTTAAGTAATTTAATAAATGGTAGGAAGAAAGTCACTGAATACTTATAACGGTTACATTATCTTTATGCAAAGCTTAGAAAATGATCCCTGTTTGTTTTAAGGTATATATATATATATATTCGGGAGGCGGGTTTGGGTACTGCCGTGATCGTGAGGGTCTCTCCAACTGGTCTCTCTTAACCCATTGCCTTGCGCTGCAGCGGGAGAAATGGATCATTCGTCCGTCATTCCTGTACACATGAATCCCTAGATTCCTACCCACCCTTCGTACCTTTTTCCAAAATTCCTCTCCTTACTTTCCTTAAAAAGACCCGCCACACAGCATCTCCAAAGATAGCGTGGGCTCTGAGGGAAATTATTTTCCTCAGCATCCTGTGTGAGGTTAATTAAAAAAATCTCTCTTACACCTCAGCAGCATGTTCTGCCCAGCGGAGATTTTCCAGTTTAATCAAACTGAAATTATAATTAATATTAGATAAAAAAGATTAAGTCAAATAAAATGCGCTTAATGGCCTAGCAAAAAACCCACAAGAGCAAGTTTTAAGCGGTTTGTCGACGGTGAGTAACAAAAGTTTTGTGTTTTATCATAAAATTAACACAACCCTAAGCAGTTAAATTATAAATGAAATGCTCAAACGAACGCAGAAAGGTATTTAATGTTAAATTGACATTTTAAGCTGAGCTTAAAACGATGTACGCATTGAAAATATACATAGGTACAGGCTTTTTGTTACTGTTGAAAGCACTGTGGTATTATTAAATAATAATCCTTTACCTATGTTTTGCAGCATCCAAATGAATTCCCATCAATTTCTTAATTTACATATTATCATCACGTTTACCCATGGACCTAAAAAGCCCTGGACAGAGCATTACTGCGATTTTGTATAAATGGCATTGAAGCTTAATTTAGGATGAGGTGAAATTGCAGGCAGCCATCTTGTACGACAAACTCTTCGATTGATATGTATGCAGAATGCTGCAGAATGAACTATTATAATTTTATTTTCGTGTTGTTAATGCAGTTATACTGGTTATTGAAATTTTTTTGGGTGTTTGAGAATGACAAAAAATTATGTAGATTTTGGCATTTTCCATACATTTCCTCTCTGACCCCACGGCTTCAAATTATTCTCGAATAGCTCCGTTCAAGGCTTTTAGATTCATGCGTTTACTTAATTGATTGTGCATTATAAAAATCTGAAATCTTTGAAAGATGACTCCATGTGAAGCTATTTCACGAAAAAGTTTAAGTATTTATAATAATAAAAAAAACATTTATAATTATAATTATTTATATGACGCCGTTTTGTGGGAAAACCATTTCAAGGGCACCGTACAACTTAATTTATATATCCTATAAATTAACACTTAGACTTGCAGCTAAGATTTATTTCTAGTGACTTGCAACCTCCCAACCGTCCGAAGCCAGTGAGACTGTGGAATTCCCAATTCGGTTTGTTGAGAGGTTGAAGGTAGTGGGCAGGTGACTGAGTTAGGGAAGAGGAAGGTAGAAGAATACCTGGCTATTCAGATTTGGTCACCAAACGCGGCTAAAGTCATTTCAAGCAACGTTTCAATTACTGATACTGAGAGTATCTTCCACTCTGAAACGTGCCGCAAGTATTTATTTACCAATTACAAAGACTCATTTATCACTAGTTAAGGCGATGCCATACGTAGTAATGCAAAATTATGTGTTTTTGGTTTGAAAATTTGTCGCCTAGAAATGTTTCAGATGCTTTAATTAAATATTGCCAGTAGAATACATCTTGGCCTTTGAAATAATCGAGTATTTTTTAGATAGTAAGTCTTTTTATAAGCCCAGAAAAAAATAATGTATAAGGCCTATGAAAACTGCTTTAAAGTTCAAAATCTCCTACTTACGAACCCATTTTCAGTTATGATGTTATTGTATAATGTGGAAAATTAAGATATTTATAAAATGATTGAAAAAAAAAATTATGCCTGAACCATGGCCATGTTTTTTTCTTACATAAATCAAAACAGGCGGATGGTGTTAAGCGGGAATTTAAACCTTATCGCCATCTACATAAGGGTTGTTATTGATAGCGGCTCAATTTAAAATATTACACGACGTAGTGCTTCGCCTTAAGTGACTTACAAATAAGACTTAGATATAGCTGACAACTAAGACCTGAGACTTACTACTAGTGACTCATTTATATTTATTCAGCTCTTTTATTATCATAGATAAATTATCAATTATTACAAAAATTAAAATACTTTTAAATCAATGTTTACGATAATATTTTTTAAATTAACTAAATATTTTATTACTATGACTTCTTCTCACATTTCTAGTTATAATGTGGTAATTCAACATGTTGATTCTATTATAAACATAACTAGCTTTTGTACCCGGCACCGCCTTTGTTATTTCAAGACACCTGAAAATATACGACGGATTTTCTTTCAATGCAAATAAGGTTATTTTTTAACGCTCCGCTCGTGACATAGCGGCATAAAATTGCACGTTCAGGCAGGATTAAAAACACAAGCGGTATTTTTTCTGCCAAACGAAAAAATATGTCGACATTGTTATGGACTGTTATCATTGACCAGGGAGAGATTCTGCGCATTTTTTTACTCTTCGTGTAAACGAGGCTTTAACAATAAATAATTCCTGGCACATTCACTGTCACTTTTCTAAATATAACTTAAAAATTGTGTTTTTTAAAGTGCTTAATCTAATTGAAATCTTTAATTATCCACTTATTATTTATTTATTATTATTTTAATTAACATTAGATAAATATTAAAATGAAGCATAAAAAACAATTTAAAATGATAATATTTGACTAATTATGCTTATAATTCACCATTGTCCAGAATATGTAGAATGGTCAACTCACGTCAGAATGTTTTTTGTCGCTCACTATGCAATTGAGAATATTTTGTATCACTTTCGTTTTAGCAAGGTCTTGACTTGATTTAAGACTTCTATTTCATTTCTATTTTCTTATGTTTTCCCTGTTTGTCTCATACCATCCTTTACTCTTGCATTGTACATCCAAAATCTCGTGTCGCTTTGTAATATATTGTCCGTTAATTAATTAATAAATAAATAAATATGTGTCTCCTAAAAAATTTCAATGTGATAAATTCGTTTATTTTTCCCTGTGAGCAGATTTAATGTTTAAATTAACTCGATGCAGTGCATCATGAGTGGAGATTGGTCAGAATGGTAATTGCCAATCACCTTTTGGAGACAACGTAAAACTTGCGAGTATTCAAGTTCTTTAAGTTCATCGTAGATCGGAGTTAATTCCCTTTTCATCTACTTCGAAAACACCACGTGCGAAAATTCTGGTTACCTAATATGTTAAAAAACTAACAGTTGTTTTAGCCAGCATTTTGATGTATTTACAATGTGAAATAAAAATACAATAGTTCAAAAAAAATATTAGCGTCAAACGGTGTCCAATCAGAATAATTTACAAGAACATAATATATTATTACAGATTTGTTTCAAGTTTATTACAGTCTAGATTTGGTAACTCCATTTAATGGAGGACTGAACGCAGTTGGCGCTAACAAAAAAATGTCCAAAGAAGCGAAGTTAGCGGTCCACAATGGAGTGCTGGTACCTACCCTGATGTATGGAAGTGAGGCATGGAACTGGCAAAGGAAGGATTAAACTAGATTGAATGCTGTTGAAACGAGATCCCTGAGGCGTATGTGTGATTAAACCACGTATGATCGTGTGAGGAATGTGGAGATCCGCAAAGAGCGCAAGGCTGATGTAAGCGTATTGAGTTAGATTAAGAAAGGCTTAGATGGTTTGGGCATATAGAGGGAATGAGCGAAGAAAGGAGTGTAAGCAGGATATGTGATGCAAATGCAAATGGTAGTAGAAGTCGGGGACGCCCGAGGAAGACATGGCATGACCAAGTGAATCAGATACTCGAGTCGGGCCATGTCAAGAGTCAGAATAATAGAAGAGTATGTATGGGATGATGTATGAATGTGAATGAGGTAAGCAGTGTGTACCAAGACTGAGTTGTTTAATGGTCCATCCTCTCTGCCTACCCCTGCGTAGAAACAGCGTGATGGTTAGTTAGATAGTTAGTTATATTTGTCTATACCTTGGAATCTGAATAATTTGCAAGAAGAACATAGTATATATTTGTAGTTTGGTATAAAATTATTTTCGTAAAATACTCAAGATCAATCTTTTATATTATCATACAGAAGGAATTTGGATATATGTTTTTGTTGTAAGATTTTCCTTCGCTTTGAGTGTGTCCCATTTTAAATTGTACTTAAGCAAGGGAGTTGGTTATGACAGGTAGATTATTGGCTTGAAAACACACTGTTTGGAGGTACGAAATGGTAGAGAAACTGTGAGGTTAGAAAAGGTTGTAGGTGAGATTGATATGCTGTGGAAATGGTGTAATGTGTGTAATTTAAGGCTCATAAACAGAAGAGAAAGATGTGAATCAACCGGAGAAAAAATAATTAGTTACTGCCATAATCAAAATCATGTTCTTTTCCATAGCGCAAATAGTGGCTATCTATTTTTTTCTCTGGTTATATGTATATTTATAAATTATTATGAATTATTACAAAATGTTTCAAAGTTATTTTAATAAATTTTTAGCATCACTTAACAATTCATTCAAATAAATTAATATCATGATTATGTATTTACAAAATTTACGTAGGTTTATCCGAATAATATGGTAATACTTTTAAAGGCAGTTCATAAAAAATACCATTTTTAGTAATATCTATGTGTTACATTAAAAACCTATTTTTAGTTAAAACGCGTTCTTACTAGTTATATTATAGTATATGTACTTATACTTTAGCTAACACAAGATTATGTGAGTAAAAACTAGATTATTCGAGTTAAAACTAGATTATAAACTAGTTTTAACTAGAGAAAACGCGTTATGACTAAAAACCGGTTTTGACTAGAACATATATATTATAATGTAGGTATTTAAGAGGTACGTTTATTTCGCCCTTGCTTTCATTACTAATCTAAGATCTTCTACCATGTTCATTGTGAAAACTCTCCCGGCGTTTTATTCTAGCAAAGACAAGTTTTGTCGTAACAATGGCTTCCATTGTCGACACATTTTGAGGCTGCAATTGGCTGGAAAAATACCCCAAAAGCTTACTGATACTTCATCATAATCATCTCCAGTGGCGTGCGCAGACTTTTTAATCAGGCTAGGCAGTAGAAAAAAAGAAGAATAAAAAGATATTAATTTACCATTTTACTACAGGCCTCTTAAGTTTTCACTAAGAATGGCTAAGCTGCAGGTTCTGGCCGATGGTGGTTAGGTTAGGAGAGGTTATAATTACATATGTTTGTAGATGCTAAATTTATTCATATTAAAAACCAAATACTGGGTAGTGGATATATAAAATTTGTATTAATTGTTTTTTATACTGCACAAGAAAGAAAGCCAAAATAAAATGTTTTTTTTTATTTGGTTAAAATTGTAATAATTGATACCAACAGATGGTAATGATTGCTACATTTGTGATTTAAAACTAATAATAATAATAATAATTGGATAATTTGTAGAGCGCCGTTTTTGTGAAAAATCACCTCAAGGGCGCTGTACAATTTATTTCCTAGGATCTACATTTGTTATTTAGACCAACTGTGCCAACACGAGGTTCGTCATCCGTTCAGGTATGTGTCTGCCGCCAATATAGCGCTGACATGTGTCTGCTGCCAATAAAGAGCGCTGACACAACATCCTCACATAGATAACAAACCTTGGCAGCACCGCTGTGACGTTCGACGAAGACAGAAGATGGAGACTCTGCTGCAAGAATACTAGGTAGCGAAGGAACTGTACCAGCTGCTGCAGCGAGAGAGACTACCCCGTCCACCAACTGTGCCAGCACGAGGTTCGTCATCCGTTCAGGTATGTGTCTGCTGCTAATATAGCGCTGACATGTGTCTGCTGCTAATAAAGAGCGCTGACACAATATCCTCACATAGATAACAGACCTTGGCAGTACCGGTGTGCAAAATCGCCTCATCCTAGTCTATTTTAGTCTCTCTAGTCACTTCCTAGCCATTCATGCCACTTAGTGTATCCTCTCGACCCTTTTAGACTCTTTCCTGGCTCCAATACCTAAATAAAATCCAGCAAAAAAAAAAAATTACAATTCTTTCTATTGTCGTGATCCGACGATTTCACACCTCTGTCTCAGACCTTTAGGGCGCGCTTATCGCAGGCTATCATAAGCAAAATCTTGAACCAAAGTCAAAGTGAAGGGTATGTGTGTCATCTGTAACAAAATACATAAACAAAAACAGAAAATAAAAACAAAAAAATAAAACAATTGTGTATCTGTGAGTAATAGTTAAGATGCATGCGAGTTCTCCAATTTATGTTTTACTGTCTAGTTTATAACTATCTGTATCTGTTCTCCAATAAAAAAATAAAAATAAAAAAACAAACAAAAAAAACAAAAAAAAAACGAACCCTTGAATGCGAATTGCGAACACATCAACATTTTTTTTTGTAAAATACAGTCAACATTTTGTTTATCTTGTGTATTTGTACGTCATTTTGCGTATTTAGTTCCTTCCGTTGACACGTTATTAACCGTAGGGCGCTCGTAGAACTAGAACTTTCGCGTATTTTCAAAATTGTAGATTGATTTCTAGAAATAATTTTATAAATTTTAATATAATTTATGTGAGTAATGTAGGGTAGGCAGTGCGTATCTTCCAGTATAGAATGTATGTCTCTAATCATCTTATCATCTTCTTCCTCTTGTCCTATTCGGATCGGGGACCCATCGCCTAAAAAAGGCGCCTCCAGGCGTCCCTGTCCCGCGCTATTCCAGTGGCCTCCGTCCACAGCAGGCTCAGCCTCCCCTCTGCAGTTTTTTTCTCCTAGCTTTGCGTGTGGCTGTTATTACTCTCCCATATAATACTGCGAATTAAAAAAAGCCAAAACATTCAGTCATTCGCAAAATATGCAAGACAAAACAATCACTACATAATAGTGTTCGAGGAACGAACAAGGGTTGGGATAGCCATATTTTAAAGGGCTATTCCACAATGATAAAGCATGGATGAAGCCTATGGCTTATGACAGGCGAATGCGAAAACACAATTTGTAAGGTTAATTCACAGTCAGCTTACCGGGTGGCGAACGAAATCTGCATCTCGAGAATCATTTGTCAGCACTGGAACGGTGATCGTTGCACGATAGCACTCGTTATTTTGAATTGGATTGCGATAAAATACGTTTAAGGGATTATTCCGATAAATAACCGGCGATAGTATACACATTGGTTTTGACAGGACGAACGTTTTAGTGCGATTGTGCGGCTTACGGCACTCCGTGGTTATAGATGACGTGTGTGAATTTAAACTGCACAGTTCAAATTCTGACCATACTATTGGTTACCACACGGACTGTCAAAAGCAATCGGCGTGACGGAACATAATAGTATTAGTCATAATGAGATAATAATTACTGGTTTTCATTAGGAGACATAATGAGATAATAAAACAAGTCGTGTATGATTTATCACCCTATGTTAATGTTTCCCTTTATTACTCTGCTTATTTATTTTCGTCAAGTTAAGTTTACGGCATGTCAGGTAGCGTATTTATGGTTGGATTACTTGAAGTTATTACGTTTTAGGCAGCATAAATGATTATTTAGAAACAGAAATTATGGAGATGTGTATTTATGTTACGTTCGTTTAATGTATGCCATGTGGCAATTATAATATTCTAAGCATTTATTTAGCGCGTCTTGTAACATTTCACCCTGTAACAGCTGTTTATAATTAATTCATTCAATTTAGAGCAAAAATCACTTAACAATTGATTTAACATTTTGTAGCATTTAAATAAATACTTTTAATTATTCCATACCTCCAAAATGTTAAATAATTGAACCAGATTTCTATTTTATAATTTTTTAAGCATATTTTGTGGTTTTTTTCCAACGAGGGAATTTTATATTATAAGTAATCATTTTATCAACTGGAAATTTGAATAGAGAGATAGATTATTTTATATTATAGGACAGAAATATTTCGGCCAGAAAAACCACTATTTCCATGCTATAAAATTATATAATGCCCTTCCTATTGAAATTAAAAACACCATGGATATAGAAAAGTTTAAAAAAGACATCAAATTATGGCTAACTAAACATGAAGATGAGGAAATCATTAAATTTATTAAGTAACCCCAACGCAACCTACAAACAACAAACATAAATACTTTTTGCTTAATTTATTTTATATTTTGTGGGAAACAACAAATTAGAAGATGAGGAAATCATGATTAATACACATACAAAAAACTACAGTCCGCCTCTGAACAGGAATACCTAGTGAGGAGGACTGAGAACAAACTACATCACTTTATATCTTTATTATACTTAATATTGTATCTTTTTTACTTTACTTTATATTGCCGTTAAATAAAAATAATCATTATTTTTCGGAATAACTTTTATTGAGTAAAACCTCAAATTGTAATATTTAAATATTAAAGACATTATTAGTGATTTTTTCAAACGAACATCTGAAACAGAAAAATCAGAAAAGGAAACGGTCACATCTGGGACTCGAACCCAGGACCCTTGTCTTTCCGGGACAATGCTCTACCAACTGCGCTAATGGGACCCTATCCTCCTCGGTCACTTTTAACTGTATCATACTTCGAATAAGAACTACCAACATTGTCTTCATTTTTTCACCGCACATTTTTATTGGCAACTATCTTTATGTATGATCGCAAGATTCAACCCGAACTAAATGCAATCCTAGACAGCGTCTTTTTAGATAAACCTATCTTATTGTTTTTTTTTATTTTAATGTGCGACATCTAGTGACTTTTCTGCAAGTCTAGAAATGAATTATTATTTTTCGGAATAACTTTTATTGAGTAAAACCTCAAATTGTAATATTTAAATATTAAAGACAATATTAGTGATTTTTTTAAACGAAAATCTGAAACAGAAAAATCAGAAAAGGAAACGGTCACATCTGGGACTCGAACCCAGGACCCTTGTCTTTCCGGGACAATAAAGATAGTTGCCAATAAAAATGTGCGGTGAAAAAATGAAGACAATGTTGGTAGTTCTTATTCGAAGTATGATACAGTTAAAAGTGACCGAGGAGGATAGGGTCCCATTAGCGCAGTTGGTAGAGCATTGTCCCGGAAAGACAAGGGTCCTGGGTTCGAGTCCCAGATGTGACCGTTTCCTTTTCTGATTTTTCTGTTTCAGATTTTCGTTTAAAAAAATCACTAATATTGTCTTTAATATTTAAAAATAATCATTTTATTAACTCGACATCTGAATAGAGAGAGATATTATTTTACATTATAGGAAATCATTTTATCAACTCGACATCTGAATAGAGAGAGAGATTATTTTCAAAAATTACAAATATTTTTTAACAGCACCAGTGACAAGAGTTTTTGACGCCAACAAACCGTTCATTCGCTGCTGGCATCGGAATTTCGCCCTAGCTGGAGTTTTTTGATATGCGATTTAAACCTGTGTGGCATGAGAAAGTGCATACATTTTTTAAAAAGAATCGCTTGCACTTGAAAAATTTTCGAGTTCATTTTTTATATTTTGTGTTCCCAATGTTAAGGGAAGAATGTTATAAGTTGGTAGAAATTTGGAATGTGGGGTCTTAATTCATAGTAATAATCATATTTGTTTCATACTGCTTTCCCACAAACGAAGTTTCGAATTCCGTTAGCATGAACATGAACTTTAGGGTGCACGTTTCGTTTCCTCCCGCGGTGTGCAAGCGGGTTTACTATTATAGAGCATCGGACCATATTACGAGTATGTGGGTAGTTGTGGCTACCCCACGAGAGACTGCTTAGATTTGAGGTTTTCTAAAACCAAATTGTAAGGAAATTAAATTTAAATGTTTTTACACGACTCTATCTACTGATCTCCGAAGAAATATAAAATAAGCTAAGATCATTGTAATTTTGCCTGGCTTATGTCCAAATTCAGAATACATGAAAAGTTTACTGAGAAAGAGTATTTTGTCTTGCTCATAATTGTCTACTCATCATTTTTAGCGAAATAGATCAACAAAAATGTTCTTATACGTTGATCAAATTAATTTGGATATAATAATAATTTGAAGAGAATCTAAGTCAATTTTTCACCGTGTGCACGGATAAAAATGATCCTGTAAAAAAGTAAAAGTATCCTGATAAAATATTAGTCATTCAGAATATATCGAGAACAAGTGTTCTTTTCCTAATAAATATCATGATGGAATGCGGCAACATCTGTACGTACATACCAATATCAGTAATTGTATGAACACGTGTTCCGCCGTCTTCATAAAACACACTTTGTTAGGAACTCTATTAATTCATTCGTGAAAGTTCTGCAGTCCCGTTTTTAACAGGAAAACGAATAATTTGACCAGATTTTTAATAAATTAACAGTAAGTTTTCTTCGTATTTGTTTTTGGGGTATTATGCCGTGTTGCGCTACCTTCTTCTATAGCCAACGATTCGGACAGCATTGCATTGTCCATCATCAGGGCAAATGTGTAATCTGAGATTACACGTCTGTATTATCTGCATCTGATTACACATCTTCCCGATGAACGCAACATGGCATAATGCCCCAAAAACAAATCACTAATTTTGGCCGTGAAAATCACAAATAATACCAGTTTTCTTCGTGTATATTCATAAGTTATTCGAGATGTTTTATTTTATTACAATTATAACACTAATTTTCTTTTCTGAAGTCATAAAACTTTAATATTTATCGTAGATACGATGAGTAATTTTCACACAGACATCCGAGTGTATTTAAAATTAATCTTGTGGACATAATAGGCATAAAGATTATTTTGAATATGTTCAAAATAAATTCAATTTTCGTAACTTACCTAATTTGCTTCTTTATAAGAGTGCTAGATTCCAGATTATTTCTAACGTCGCAAAGCGGGTGATACAATGTAGTATCTGTCAGGGTTACAATTCCGCTTATTCGTGTCATTAGCGGAATTTCAGAGTTCCTCGTTTCGCTTTAATTTGCAAAATGATTGTTGATGGAATTCATATTGGACAACCATCCTTAAAATATATTAGAAAATACTAATATTAGGAACATTTTTACTATGGTTTAACCATGTATCAACTGGCAATAAGGAATGGGGAATTTCAAGAAAACGCTTATTTTATTATCTTGCCTTATTGTTTTACTCATACTTATGACATGTTTTCTTTTTGTTTCAGGTAAGACACTCAATTGATTGGTGAGGGGTATTCCACAATTCTTTAACACGGACCCCTAAAAATGGTTTGTAGCTACATCAATATACTTATTTTTATTATTTATTTTTATTTTTTTTTATTTAGTAAAAGATTATACATTTATATACATTATTTAAGAAATGTTTTGACTGCCCAACTAGGAGGATTCCCGTTTTAGGACAGTCAAATTAAGCTGAGTATTAACATTTTGATAAGTTGTTTGATAAGTATAGTATAAAAATAATAATGAAATAATAGGTATATGTACTTTTAACTGGTGCCTAAGCCTACTAACATATTTTGTATAAATATGAATATATTTTGTTGTTATTGTTAAATGTTAAGAATACTAGCTAACTACTGCTCTTACCATAGTGGTAGATACTTTTAGTATCACCCTGCTGAAAGACCACCGAAACGTTTAAACGTTTCTTGAAATGTCTTTAACCGCGTTTAACGAACAGATCTAAATAGCTAGGAACTTTCCCACCTTTCTTCCCCGCATCTGCTTCTTCAAGCGTCACAACTTACCCCATTGAGAATATCATAGTCTCACTGGATCAAGAATTCTCTGTGATTTGAGGGGAAACGTTTTTAGTACTTGCACAGTTCTTATGAATAATAATAATATAATTTTAAAAAAAAACTATCTCACTTCGTAACAAGAATGTTTTACGGAGAAAGATTTATCCATATAAAAAGTTTGAGATTGAAAAACATTTTTTTTCGGGTGCAACCATAACGATTAATAGTAGTTTATTTTAGAACATAGCAAAAATCTTTGGAAAAATCACGGTTTACAAAACCCAGTTTACAGTTCGTTGGAATTGTTTCCTCTCTGCAACACGTTCAAAAGTAATAACGACTGTAAACAGGACACACTTTATATCAGTGTTAAGCTTCTCTTTGTTTGTTCTTCCGATACCCGGATAAAACGTATGGAGTTATGTTTACTGTACGGAAATAGCATTTCCACTCTGCAACACGTTTAAGTTGCGAAACTTTTCCTAAGAATAGCGCAGAGAAATAATAAAAATAAGCATATTCTGTAAAGTATCATGAAAGTTCGCTATCATGTAATATTCCTATGCAAAAGCTTTAAGCTCCCTGGCAACTTGTACGACAAACCCATTATAACCGTAGAGCTGCTGGAACAAATAATACGGAATAAATATTTTAAGTGAGAGCTAGCTAAAGGTTTATCTGGCAACTCTGAGAAATTAAGCAATTCTTCTAAATTTATAAATATCATCGTAACTCACAGAAAAAAGTCTCCAGATATTTTCATATCAGAGGGTTCGGCTAGGTAGAACTTCTAATTGGACCTATAAATCCTACTGATCCCTCAGTATAAATATTTAAAAAAAAATCGTAATCCTACATGTATTTAAAATTATAATCATAATATAATAATAATTATTGTTATAATACTTGTTATAGTTATGTAGTTAATTTAAAGATTGAATTGTTTGTAGCTAATGTAAAGATTGAATTATGTTAATTTGTATGTTGAATTACATTTGTAGTTTTTTTAATAAGATTTTTAATACCATTTGTACATCATCTTTTAAACATTATTTCCTTTTTGTATATACTTTCTCCTCCCATAAATACGAGCTCCTGGAGCTCACCTTAAGGAGAAGTAGCGTAATTAGGAAAAAAAATAATATATATTTTGCATTCTTTTATAATTTGAAACTTTATTTTATATTATAATAAATGAAAAAAAAAAATAATTAATAAACCTTTTTTTTCGTACAAAAACTACATTTTTATGAAAAAGGCCTACAAATACGATATTGTATCCAAGGTTCATTCGTATATTTATGTCGTCAACTTGCAAAACTCGCTCTGGAAATTTCTACTGGTTCCTATACATTCGAAAAAAGTGCTTTAACGTTAAAATATCAAATGAATAATGTTGATATTTAGCATAAAAAGCATATTCTTTTAATATTAAAAATGTTCCAAACAGTTTCTTGCAGATTTACGAAAAATTCCAGTGCGAGTTTAGCAAGTTTATAACTCATTTGTTTGCCTTTCTTGAAAGAATTTGGTTTTTATACGGATAACACCATATATTCATATTCATATTACATAATTCGTCTTAATATTTGAAAGCTGGTGAAAACAATATTTTAATAAAATAATTAGATTTACGCCAGCTTAGATTATAACGAACGTTACGTTTACCCTTATTAGTACCTGCATCCGCGTTCGTGTATTGCTTCCACAGAGTAATAAAGTTACATCGCACGAGCGCCTCTCGTAAAAAGTGCAATGTTTCGGAATTCTCCAAAAGATCAATTAGGTACTTTAAAATAAGTTTCAGTGTAGAAAAGCCTCGAGATCAAGTTAAGTGATACATTCTGTTTTACTTCGCGTAGTCGTCTATAATTTTTTAAGCTTTTGCATGTGGGATCGAAGACTGAACACTTTCAAAAATCCATACTTGCCGTGTACACGAGAAAATAAGAGAAATGCATAATACTACCTGCTGTAAAATTGAATGCCGACCAACAAATATTCATTCGAATTCAATTATTATTTTTTCCAGACTCAAGTAACTAAAACCCACCAAATGGCGAATTGGGCTTTGTTCAAACTTAACAATCCTCCAATAACAATAATTTGTTTTTTCTTTGTTATTTTTCAAGTGTTGCTAACCCGGTGTTACTGGATATTTTCGTAATCAGCCATTCCAGCCACGAACATTGTAAATTTACAATTTTTACAACCTGATACGACCCCCCGGTTCACCCGGTACGGAACGTTACAGCGTGATATTACATTGTTTCCGAACGATTTCTAGGTACCCTGTACCCGCGTTATAAAACGAAGAAATCAGATTTTATGTTCAAGCTCGTTAATATTATTAGCGTCTGTAAAATGGTAATCCGATGATCAATATAAACTTGGCTTCAGGTGAGATTTAATCGACGTGTTATCGGTCACGATAAAAGTAATCCAGAAATAAATGTAGGTACATTTAGATTTTTTTTAAATATAAGTTTTTTTTTTTAAATAAAGCAATTCACCCTAAAAACAGTGTTTTGTGCCGTTGCAGTTGAGATAGAGGGTTATAATTTTTAGGACAGGACATATTATATTATATATCTTTTCGGGATCACTTACTGCAATCGTTAATAAATCCCTCAAACTACTTGGTTTCATCACTAGAATCACTTCGGACTTCAAAAACGTAAATACCCTCAGAACTCTTTACTGCTCCTTGAATATGCTTGTGTTATCTGGTCTCCTTTTTATACTGTCCACATTCGACGCATTGAATCTGTTCAACATCGGTTCTTAAGAGGGATTGCTAGGAGGCTAGGATTAGAAAAAGGCAAATACTCATATGATGAAATTGAACTTACTCTAAACCTCTCTCCCTTGGAAGTCCGTCGGGAAAGAAATTACTTCATTTGCTTCTTCAAAATTATAAATTATATTATTGTTTCACCTACTCTACTGCAACTCATACCCTTCAATATCCCCTCGCACAGACTCAGAAATAATGAACTGCTCTTCCTCAAAAACCATTATTCGACAAATTATGGATATTATTCACCATTGTCCAGAATGTGTAGACTGGTCAATTCAAGTCAAAACCTTAACTTTTGTTAACCTTAACAAGTGACGGAATATTACAAGTGTCCCGTGGTCCTGACCCACGGCGTAGTCTTGACTTGATTTGACTTGTCACTTTATTTTCTTATATTATATCTGCTTTATGTCTTTGCTTTCACGTACCTTTGTCTACTCCTGTATTTTTCATTTTACTGTATTCGTGTTATTATTTTGTAATTTTTACGATGTCCGTAAATAAATAAATATCAAATATTGAAGTCATTCAAGTCAATGAACTTGTGTAGAGCGAGACATCAAATATGAACACTAAGCTACGGTGAGACTGGTGGGTGATTTTAGTAAGAATATATGCCTTTGAAGATTTTTTGATAAGAAAATGTACCTTTGAAAATTAACGATATATGCCTTTGAAGGAAGAAATTTGATCCTGAAAGAATTAATTCGCTCCAAATAAAATTGGAAAATGCAGATTTCAAAGCATTTTTGCAATATTTTTTATTTCATCACTTGAAACATTCTGAATTTCGAATAACAGCTTTCTGTATCCTCCATTTTTTTATTTCATCACTTGAAACATTCTGAATTTCGAATAACAGCTTTCTGTATCCTCCATTTTTTTATTTCATCACTTGAAACATTCTGAATTTCGAATAACAGCTTTCTGTATCCTCCATTTTTTTATTTCATCACTTGAAACATTCTGAATTTCGAATAACAGCTTTCTGTATCCTCCATTTTTTTTTTGTTTCTCAATTTATGCTTATAATAAAGTGAGATATTGCGATATAATAAAGTGTATTTTCATTGAAAATATTATTACGTTTGTTTCGATGATGTATTTCTTTTGAATACATTAGTAGTGATGATCGATAGGATTTCACGGACATATTATTTCAGTTGTCAAACGAATAAGATGGAAGACACAATGTGATGACTTAAAAATGCGTGATCCAATGTCGATGATATATAAATCGTGTTTTTGTTTAGACAGCTAAAATTCGTCGTCATCCGCATTCGAGCAATCAACTCGAATCTCGAAACATTGTTCGATAATTGAAATGTTTCGGATTCGTGATCATTCTCGCATACCAATCGATTTGATTAAAATGGTTCGAGGATGCCCATCTCTAGTTTTTTTGTTACGTGCTTTGCGAAAATATATTTTTGTAATAATTTTGTTAAAAATTCTAATTAAGAAATATGGGTCAAACTTTTTAATATATAATCCCAACAAAATACCACCACGTTGAAAGTTATGTCAGTAAATATGTATTATTTGTAATAATATATTACTCATTGCAGATATGTTTCATCGAAACGATAATACAGGGTTTTCCAATAAGAGGTGTTATTTTGAATAGCCCGCTATTTCGGTAGATGTTACTTTTGAAGCAGTCATTTTTTGATATTTGACAAGTAGAAACTATGCAAATACATTAATAAACATGGAACGATACACGCTTCAATAACGCATTGAAATTATTAAAATTCATTTGAGTGAATCAAATGCAAATCATCTTGAGTGATGAGGCTCATTTCCACCTCGGTGGCTTCGTCAACAAGCAAAATTGTCGCATCTGGAGCTCGGAAAACTCAAGAGTTATTGTTGAAAAGCCTCTTTATCCTCAACGTGTGACTGTTTGGTGCGGTTTATGGTCCGGCGGAGTCATTGGACCTTACTTTTTCGAAAATGAGGCTGGAGCAAGAGTTACGGTGAATGGATCGCCATCGAGAAATGATTAATGATTTTTTATGGCCGGAATTGGATGGTATTGGTCTGGACAACGTTTACTTTCAACAAGACGGCGCTACGTGCCACACAAGTAACGAAACCATTGATCTTTTACGATTGAATATCAAAATAACACCTCTTATTGGAAAACCCTGTAGTTACTGAGTCCTAAATAATGTATTTATTTGTTCATGTTCTCCGTAGAACGGTTATACGCCAATAGATCTCGGAGAAGATTATAAATTTGAGATTCATGTAGGTATAAAATGTTCATAGAGGCAGTATTACTATTTTGTAACATGCGTCAAAAGACTGTTACTCAGCTGACTTTATGTGACGTTGAAAATGTCGTTGGTCAATGCAGAATCGGTAAGCAGTTGAGTCACAACGTTGATTGGCGCGTTCTGATAGGCAGAAGTTCTCGCTTTTGAAGCATAAAAAGTGCATACGATCTTCCATCAGTATAATAATTTTAAAAAAATCGATGATTTGTATAGCGCCGTTGTTGTGCAAAATCACCTCTAGGGCAGGCGCAGTATAGAATACCTTTCGACAATAATCTATGTTATAACTATAGTCTTGTCAGACTATTATCAATTTATGTCTAACAGATTGCATCCACCGGTTCGTCGATTACTAACATGAAACTATGTTTACAATGCATTTGAGTATGCATTTGAGTGTTAGGCACATGTAAATTAACCTATTTCAACATAGATGAATTACGAATAGTACCCGAGATTTTTAACTTTTGATGTTTAAAAATGTTTACTTAAATATATTTTTCGGCGGGCTTCTAAGGTGTTGAAATCAAGCATTCCTGTTTAGAACAAGAATGGATACGGGAATTTGTATATTTCCTCATATACAGGTTGCGCGTAAAAATTTTTTTGTACTTTTTATATTTCTAGGAAATGGTTTTGTTCAGAAGGGGCCAAAATAATAGAGCCATAATAGTAATAAAATATCAACTGCGCGATAAAAAATCAGGGACATTTTTTGAGTAAAAACCATGCATTTAACTAACGATCTGTACATAAAGCGACAGCACCATATTAGGTACGTACTCAATATTGTTACTGATTACAAATTTATAAGTTAAAACAAATTAAAAAAAAAATTATTTACTATTTGCCAATAGCCTATAACCTGAAGGACACCTCATTAATAAAAAAAAACCGAGTGTTTTTTTGTTTGTCCCATATAGACTCAATAACTACTGAACCGATTTCGCTGAATATATATTATATAAAAATGAATGTATCTTTCTTTGTCCCCTGTATAAACAAAAATTACTGGACCGATTTCACTGAATATATATTAAATAAAAATGAATGTATCTTTCTTTGTCCCCTGTGAACTCAAAAACAACTGGAACGATTTCACTGAAAATTTAAAAGTTTGTTCTTATTGGTGCCAGAAGTGTTTAGAGAGTGGTTTAAAATGTATAAAAAGTCGTGGACTCCCGGGGAAGACTTCGCATCATCTCTGCACTTTAATGAAAAACGATGTCGAATAAAATTCAATATAATGTAGTTTTTCTTGTTTTTTTTATTTTTTTTTTATTTTCATGTCTTTACATATATTATACATATTAATAGATAGTATATAATAACATAATATATAATACCAAATATTATACACAAGAAATGAAAACCCACTAAGGCACTGCCTGAGTGTGGGTAATATAAAACGATTACTATATTTCAAGTACCTAAAGTATAATATACATTAGTAGAAAAAGTTTTTTTTTGTTTATAGTTATTATAAAAAGTAAAGAGAAAACATTATGTACAATAGTTTATAAAGTTTCAGCAAGTGAGTTGTAGAAAGGATCAATAAATTTATAGTAAAAGCGTTTCAATATCTGCGTCATTCAGCCATAATTTAACCTCTTTAATATATTCTTTCTTTTTATTTATCATTTGAGTTTGTAGTGGTAGAAGGTTAAATGTTGTTAGAAACAATGTTGTGTACAGTAGTGAATGATGGAAAGGGCACCCCCGAGGAAGACGTGGCAAGATCAAGTGAAACAAAAACTTTAGAATTCAGTTCTTCAGAATGATATTTCCTCCTTACCAATATACGCAGTTTTCGGGTACCAACAGTAGAATTCACAACCTCAAAATTCAACCCCAAACTATTAAAAATCCCGAGCAACGACGGGTACACGTCTACTAATATCCAAATATCGTGGAATTAGAAAAAAATATTCCTTTTATAAAATCTTAAAGATAAGTATAAAATTCAAAATTATATTTTTAATCTTTCAAAAATAACGTCCGAAAGTAATAATAAAATGTGCGAAAAATACTGATATCGGTTGTGTCTATCCTGCATAACTCTTGTTCAATGAACTCAAATTTTCCTTTGAATTTAAGTGTCATTTTCAGTATTTTACATTGTGTGAAGAATTTAACCTAGAGATAAATTACCTTCTATAATATTATAATATTTGTACCTGTAATACATAAAAATATGTATTTCGCAAATAGTTACATAAAGAATAAGAAGACAGACATGAGGTGGGCATTACAATGAGAAAAATGAGTATTGAGGATTTAATAAAAAAAATCTCATCAAACTAATAATCCTGTTAAAAACGGAACTGCTTCCTGAAAACTTTTAGTAAATTCGTAATAATATCGAAACACGTGTTCATGCACCTGCGTTTGTCTTAATAATATATAATGACGAAATGCGAAAATGTTAAGATTCTTATGAATTTTCCAAAATCGTGACAATTCATTGGTATTTTATTAAAAATATATCAGGAAACCCATCAATTTATTGGTTAACGGCCTGCAATACCGTTTTTAACCGAAAAATTTGAAGAGATTCTTAATAAATTTGCAATATTTTTTATCAGTAAATTTTCTCCGTTTAATAAGCAATCTTTTTTAAATTGTAAATGTGACCACACATTGCATCGTTCGTCTTCGCACTGCATTCCCGGTGGTTTACAATCCGGCATTACACAATGGACCGTTGTTTCCATGTCAATTGTCCATCGACCCAAGTGCCCTGTGTTCGTACACATTTCGAAATACATAATCGATCAATCATGCCGAGCCGGTGAAAGAACAGCGGCTTTGTTCGGGACGGCAGCAGCTTCGAGAATTACTCGAAAAGCATGTCACGGCGCGGAGTGTTATATGTTGATTGAAGGTACAACAGGCTTATTTCAGCAATGTAAATTTTGAGAAAAAAATTGTGTACACATTCCGTTTTATTACGATTAAATCTTCTATTATAAATAATAAAATTATTTCGTAATATTTTATTTATTATAATTTTTTTCCCTTTAAAAATAAATTCATCATCAGGGGAAACGTTGATGGTCAGTGTAACGCTGTCCGAAAGGTTATATAGGAAGGATTCGGCACAATAGCCCAAAAATGTACAATATCATTGCATATCAAAAAGTATCAACAGTATTACTGACACGGTTCCATGCTAACTCAACACAGTAACTATTCAACACACTTTTAAAAAGTGATATAAAGTCATTAAAAACGATGAAATTTTTTTTTTTAACCTAACCTAACATAACTTACTTAACCCAGTAAATAAAGTTTTTGTTTCATCACTTTCCATGACTCTATATAACTTTTTAAAGATGTGATGAATTATCATTTTGAAGATTTATCCGGTCACCTACTGACACACCTGCTTTGTTGCGACTCATCCAATTCAACGTCTCTTCCCGTCAATGAATTGCTGTTCCTCAATCAGCATTCCACTAATTATGGTTTCCATTCTCCTATGTCCAGAATGGCGAGACTTGTCAACTCAACGTCAAGTCAAAGCATTGAATTTTTTGTTGTAAGCCTGAATGAATTTCGACAGTCGATACGTAATGTGTAATTATTAAAAGCCCTTTAACCTCCATCAGTTGTAATTGTCTTGTAACACGTGTAATCGTCTTCCATCTGTACTTTTTGTATTAAATGTATATTATCGTTGCTCATCATTTGTATATGTTCTCCTTTCACTGCCACCTTTGTTTCTTGTTCGTGTAAAAATATTATGTGTTAATGGACTGTTGTCCGTAAATGAATAAATAAATAAATATCATTAAAATGTCAAATCATATCAGCTAACAAAAAAAGTTTGTCGAGAGATATAATCACGCCATCAATCATCCATTTACAACTGTACAGATATCTTATTGTAACATTTGGGATGAGTCGTACGAAAAAGTTTTAAAGTTGTTTAAAGAGTAAGGAAATATATCTACCGTTTTAGAAATGTCATTCAATATTACAATCCCCCTTGTAATGTTGTGTTAAAAAATCTGTTCTGCCGTGTGATATCTTGAACACGTCGTGGTGACGACTTTGAATGAAGTTTTTATTCCCGATTCGTACCAACCGGTTACTCTCTAGTTTCAAAACGATGAAAAATGTGACGTTTCTGTTGCTTTTTGACAGTGGCGTCAATGTTTCAAAGATCCTTAGTTCTTAATGGAAATTAAGTTGGAAATTGCAAATAGTTGCGTTGAACTAGAAATAATTCCAGTTGGAAAAGATGTGTTTATTAATTTCATGACGCCAATTTTCGTTATAGTTTTTAGGTATGGCAGGTACAAAAATACCAAATACATTAAGTTGTAGGTAGGTACGTACCTATCGATGCGTTGATTATAATGATTTATCTTTTTAATGTCGGGTTTAGGTACCGCAGCCCCGGGAACGATTTATTGGATAACCAACACCTCTGCCATAGGTCACCTAGGTGCTAAATTGAGAAAGGCTGGTTTGTGGAGACCCTTTGACCCCTCCAACTGGCCTCTCGACCCATCGCCTTGCTTCGCAATGGGAGGGATATATTCATATGTCCGTCGCTCCTGGACAAACTGATTCCTAGATTCCAACCCAACCCTCATACCCTTCACCTTCCCAGAACTTCCTCCCCTTACTTTCCTTAAAAAAACCCTCGACAAAGCATCCCAAAAGATGACATGGCCCCGAGAGAAATTATTTTATTCAGGGCTTCCTGTGTGGGGTTAATGTAAAAAAATGTCAGTATAAAGGCGCGTCTCAAAAAAAACGAAAACAAAAAGGCTGTAGCCCCGACCCAATGTTTTTTGTTTTTTGTAGGATGGCTTTAAAAAACTCTGTCGCAGGAAACCCGACGATAAACGATATTGTCAAAAAATTATTTGCCCTTTTTATTGCAGATGTTGATTCAAACATGTACATGGGTTCAACATCTTATAAAATCGCGAGGTCAATAAAAATAAAATCAATGCTTTACAAAAGCTCTCTTGCTCCGGAATGACTTCAGAGTAATGGGTGCCTCCGAGAAATTAAATCAACGAATTCTTCAAGGAAACACGGCATAATCTCATTTATAGCCAACTTTATTTTGCGAATTTTCAAATCAATCGCTTCGATGGGCATCGAATTGTTTTTGAATAACAAAGAGTCAGAACTCAGGAGAAGAGCGGGGACGAGGAACCGATTAGGAATCGATTAATTTGATATCCCAACAAAAGGACGAAGCGAAGTATAGGTGGGTTGATATCGACTTGCAAATTGATCACCTTCGCCTCAACGTAATTTTGGGTTGAGGACATAATCCACAAAAAGTTTGACGGGAGAATAAGATTGTACAAACTTTACGACGTCTGAATAAATTATTATACTGGGTATTCCGATTTGATTTTATAAAATCCATTTGCAAAGCTACATGGAACGACTGGAACATTTAAAATAATTTTCTCTAGACCGTGTACAATATTTTATAAAACAATTATTATGTTAGTTATTGTCAATAAATTGGTCGAAACTATTTACCTAATGGTTTCCACATTGTTGATAATAATTATCTTATTTTAATAATTGATAATAATTATCTTATTTTAATAATTGATAATAATTATCTTATTTTAATAATTGATAATAATTATCTTATTTTTTTAATTATTTCGTTGGAATGGCTCATTGGTTGGAAACCTTTTCAGAGTCACTGAATAGTTTCGTTATTTGCCAAAATCAATGACGTCATAAAAATAACTTTTAAGTTATAATAATATTTGGATGATTTATATAGCACCGTTTTTGTGCAAAATCACCTCAAGGACGCTGTACAAATATATAATACACTTCTACAATGATCTACTAACTATGGTGACCGGATAAATCATCACAGTGATAATTCATCTCAACTTTAAAAAGTTATATAAAGTCATTGAAAGTGATGAAACAAAAGCTTTATTAACTGGGTTAAGTAGGTTAGGTTAGGTTAGGTTAGATTGGGTTAAAAAAAAATTTTCATCGTTTTTAATGACTTTATATCACTTTTTAAAAGTGTGTTGAATTGTCACTGTGTTGATTTATCATGGAACCACTAACTATATATGGATATAATATACAGTACCATATTTACCTGGTAGGTCACTTGAGATTAACACTTATTCATTGACTAATTGTTTATTAGCGAAATTTAGATACAGGATTTAGGACAAAACAGAAAAATTGGATATTATTGGAATTTCTCTCAGGAATGGTCAATTTAATTTGGGTATGACAGCTTACAAAGGTAAGTTTAGTTTAGACGTGAATTCTATTGGACTTGTTATGGAGTTTATTCCAAGTCTTCGGCCCGGATGCTCCGAAAGCGCGGCATACCTTTTATTTAAAACTATGGGTTGTACATACAACAGCATGTACAGTACAATATCACTTATTAAAAATATGTAAATTTAAACTGTAACCAGAAAAATATAAATATAAATTTGTCTTTTTTTATTATATTAAATTTTTTATGCGTTGCCTGCACGTGTTGGTTTATACATTTAACTTATCTACCGACATTTTTAATCAAATTAAAATAATGTAATAATCCCACGGGCGCTTAAAAGAGAAATAAATAAAAATAAATAATGTTTTTCTCATTTCTGAGATTTTTCGATATATTTAGATTGCCCTGAGGATAGCCAACTTCCGATAGGATGGGTCACCGGATAAAGAATGTTAAATATTTTTCAAAACATAAAGTGAGAAATAAATAACCTTCATCTTTAATTTTAATTAGAAACCGAGTTCATAAAAGTATTACGAATATTTATTTTTAGAAAAAATTGCAATTTGCAAAAATTCGTTGCGTCGCACTGTGTACCGCCCCATACAAGCTAGAAAGTACGAGTATAAAAATCACTTTGGAATTCTTGAACGGTGACGTCGTGGAGGGTATTACCAGGTAGTCAGTGTGACAAATATATTTTTAAATAGGGTAATAAATGCAAGGGTTGACTAATACCTAAGCCTCAAAGTTTGATAAATTAGACCTTAAATGTTGTTTATGAAATTAATGTGCTTTGTTTCGGTTCTTAAAAAATGAACTTACAAAGTATGTAGAATATTTTTTTTCTAAAACTTTAATGTAAAGCATTTTAGTATATTTTAAATAACGTTTAAGTTGTGTGTTTCTTTATTTTGGTTTAATAAATATTTCGTTTCTATCTACACGAGAATTTATTTCGATTATATCAAATTCGCACTTTAGAGCAATTATTTTTCTATTGAAATCAGTTTCGATATCTATGGACACGAACTTGTATCAATATTGGACCGGTCGGTGGCCGAGTTGACATCGCGTTTGGGTCCCACCCAGGCGTAGTGTGTTCAATTCTTCGGCTGGCTAAGTCCTCCATCACAACACAAGCAACATTTTCAGCTTACTGTGGTGGTAGTAGGAGATTTTCAAATATTGTCAGGTTATTCGTAACCCATGAATGTTTGTCTTTCTTTTAAAAAAAAAAATAAAAATTATTTTGTCACTTTACAGACATCACATAAGAGATTTCCAGTAAGGAAGTTCGTGACATTGAGGAGTTTGCCGAAAAAATACCGGTTTCAGGAAATGTATAATAGTTTTATTGTTTCAGACAAATTTTCTTCATATTATGGTTAAATACACCCCGAAGGTGGGTTACAATTACTTGATTGATGTGTTAGAGTTTTATCGTCTAGCTTGTCGGAAACGAAACACTGTGCATCGTGTAGTGGACAGAATTTGGTATTAAGTTTGGATACCAATTAAAATATGACAAGGTAAGCAATAGATCTATTTTTCTTTTTGATTAAAGAGATATTTTAAAGCATATTATCTTAAAATTAATAGAGAGGAAAATTATTATGCGCCTACTGTATTTTTAGCGGAACACTTAAAACAAGATCGTGAAATGTTATTTCTCACGTGTCCATAGAAAATCAGTCAAAAACAACTGGAATAGATAATACCTTAACCTATAAAGTTCTTATAGACTCCCACAGTACACTAAAATATTTGTGGTTATTTTGATAATGTGAAAATATAATTTAAAAAAAAAACTTAAAATAGCAGTTCATGTGGGAATTCGGCTCGACTGTTCAAGTTTATGTAAGAACAGTAATTGTTAAAAATAAAAACAGTTTTTTTCTTTTTGATATTTTTTGGGGGGCGACTGTTACGTAAACCAATTATTTTATATAGGAAAAGCAAAATAGGTATTTAAATAATAACAATGTTCACAATACCTACTGTTCATTTGCATGATATAAATTTACGTATTTCAGCTTATTTGTTCCTAGTATTCCTTCAGTAACTGAACTTCTGTACTAATTAAGAAGTACCTTTGTTACAAAAATGTTCTCGAATTTTCGGTAATATTTCCTTGTGTTCCTGAATCTGTCAACTTATCTTGAACATCGGGACGTCCTTCAACAAAAATCCAAGGTTTTTATGTGATTTTAACCGTTATGTATAAAGGAATTGTATGAAGGACAAGATCAGAATCGCTTGCGCTAAATATAAGTTTAGAACCACTTTTTATTTGATGCACGTAGATTATCTGATGACTTTCAAATAAATTATCTAAAATTGTTTTGCGCGTCATTTTTTCTCAAGGTCGTCTAAGTTCCACAGTCAACAGTTGAATCGTTGAAAAAAATCCAGGCTAAGTTTTCAATAAATATACCTTCATTTGTACGATTGAGTCCTTCAACAAAAGAGAAATAAGTCTTACATGTAATCACTAGTTATTATGAATCTTAGTTGTAAGCAAGCTGTATTTATATTTGTATAGCGTCCTTAAGGTAATGTTTCACGAAAACAGTGCTTTATAAATTATTATTATAAGTATGTACAAGCTGCTACCACCTAAACAACGAAAAAATTTGTATTGTTTGAATGTTTAATGAGACAGAACTGCGTGGAATTGTATCATCTCTCTCTCTCCCTCTCTCTTTATATCTCACTCTCTCTACCCCTCTGAAGAAATAGGCTGATGATTAATTAGATAAATCCGTCAAATTTTTTACGAATCACGCTTATATTTTACCATCTGCGGAAAATGTTGAGCTTTCTTTAATGTTTAAATTGATTCTCTGCTATCATACTGCTTTCAAAAATCTTTCACTCTCGTTATGTTTGGAGGTGAAGACCTGAAATTCAATAAACATGTTGGGGCAGTGCATTTCTCGCTGCGCGGTAGGTATTAAGCGAACTCATGCTGGTACGGCGCTGCACAAAAAATGTAAATTTTTGACATTTCGACAAAAGCTTTTCACAAATTGCTGACGCTCTTAAATATTGGACCTGTTACCTCCGTGTTTCCGCATTCAATATGGGTGGTCGTAAATAATTGAATCAGGACACGAAATGGCAATAATTCTATAGCTGATGCATTTACAATTATAATTAACTAATCAATACCCTTTTTGTATATTATGTCCAGGTGAATTTAAAATGCACACCATTGTCGATAGTTGTGGTGTTAAGATGACAAGCAACTTTACACGTTGTTTAATTACTTCCTATGACTATACAGCCATTTGAACTTTGAACTTTAACCCCTTTGATGATGCCATTCCCCCCACAACGATTCGGATCTTGTTATACCTCTTACCAAACGACTTGACTTCTTGCATCGCCATAGTGTCCTCACCTGAACTCTTACTACTTCCTAGATAATGTTAGTCCGGCGCTTTTTACTTCCAGCAATCTTTTTCTCCCAACAAGCACTTTTCTATTAATGCTTTATAACAGATGGGTTGGTATCACACTTTATCAAGACTGTTCCTCCTAAAGATTTGCACATCGTTGATTGTTCTATTTCAATTGACATAAATCCGTTTCTCTCAGTCTTTTCAGGTCTTGAGGTATGCCTAAAGGCTCGACTCCCGACACCATCTTAAAAGCTATTTCCTTCTCTGCTCACGCTTTCCTGCTGCTGTTTATGACGTGATAGTTCAAGGAACATATTCTTTATCTCCTTATTTCATTTGCAACACCAGTTGATTATCGAGGTTGGTGATAACCAACCTCGATTATCTACATAGTCTGTTTCAGAAGAGTTTTAGGATTGCAAACTGTATGCCAATAAGCCACATTCCCAAGCAACATTTTGTAGGATATTTAGGCACGTAGTTTCGAGTTCTTAAACGGATGTCTGGAACTCAATATTTTGGTGATAAGACGGTGGCTAAACGATCGTTTGCTTTTTGTTTTTAATCTCTCCTTCTATTTTGTTGCAATCAGTCTTCTGCTACAACTATTTGAATGCGTATTTCAGTTTTTTTTCTCCTTTACAATTGAACATTAAAAGCCACCATTGGTTATGATATTGAAAATTAAATAAATTGTTTTTTTTTAATGTTATAAATATAGCATGCCAATAAATGAAGTTTTAAGTCATTACACCAAAAAATAAAATCGGAAATCTATATGCCTGTAAAAAAATTAGAAATATTTCGGATTTTATAGTTTGTACTGGTGTATGTATTTTATTGACTGTGCAACAAGTTATACAAAACCGACGGCGGGTTTCCATACCTACGTTTGGCCTTTCAACCTTCGAGAATTTAGTTTCATGATGAAATAGTGTGAATACAATAGTGAACAGTGCATATTTATGTCCATAAATTCAAGCTATTGTGTACTTTGACTGTTAAGGCTTAGATGGTTGCGATGTCAATATTTTATTTTTAAAACGCAATCCCATGAAATAATAATTATTTTCCAAATGAAATAACTCTTTCCGGCCTCTTTAATAAATAATAACCCATTTTCGAAAACGAATGTAATATTTTTCTAAGGGTAATTAATTGCAAGATCCTTACTACAGTTCACACCGACAATTTGCTTAAAAATGCAGAAAAAACGAGAAGGGTCTGCGGGCGGGTGTTAAAATTACACAAATTTCTTTACAATGATTTTCCTGTAAGTACCGAGAGACCTACGTAATTTTCTAACTGACCGTTCTTTAGTTTCTTGCTAGCCCGCCCACAGTTTTGTAAATTCATTATTTTGCTCAATTAAAACTATTGATTCTCAATGGCAGTAGAAATCCTGAAATAGTTCGATTGGGTGCTAACATCGAAACTATGATATTTCTTTTTAGGAAAATACATTTTAAAAACTTATTCGTTCGTTTCAAGCGATCATCACTTTCTCAAGCCTGTCCGGAATAGAGGTGGGCGTTTCGGTTTTTTGAAAAAAAACCGAAAGCATTCCGGTTTCCTAAAATAAACTTTTACTAGAAACCGTTTAAAGATAACATTATACACTACAAAAAAAACATATTTAGAAACAAAAAAAAATATACAAAAATTAAAAAAGCGTGGAAGCGTTTAACGAGTAAGCGTTTCTTTGCAATCGTATTGTGCTCTATTTGAATAATTTGCAGGCCTAGTTACACGTTATTTTAAACGGTTATCCCAAAAAGTACAAAACTGTTGCAACTGTTTTTGAATTTAAATGCTTACGAAAAAACTGTTTCACGTTATTTTACACACCTCTAGTCCAGACCGTCAGTGATTTATTGCCCGAAGAAATTTCAACACCACGCAATTTATTATAATAATTGTACATCAACGAATGGTTAATTAAACGTATGATTTATAATTATTTCAATTTATTTAATTTTATGCAGCAGGTTTGAGATTATTATTTTGACTTTTAAATGTACTGAGTGAGGCTCTCGCCTAGCAAGCGGGTTCAAATCCCGGATTGCGCAAGTAAAGTTTATTTCCTTAGTTTGTGGTTTTCCCTCAAAATAATACATAGACTGCAATCAATAATAGAATATGGAATTATTGCTTGGGGAGGAGCAACAAACTTAAAGGTCTTAAAACGATCTTAAAGGTAATACTAAAAAAACATAGACTGACTGATACAGACCAAATATTCAACAGCTGTGACGTACTAGATATACGCCAATTATACGTTAAAACACTACTAAACTACATTTTTGACAAAAAAAATAAATTTCAACATACACAAAATAACACTAACAGATCAGTTAGACAAGCGTACAAAGAAAACATAAAAACTCCGACAATAAATTCAAGCTTTGGACAAAGACACTACCAATACCATGCTATAAAATATTTCAACAGTGTAAAACTTGAAATTAAAATTGTGGAAAATAAAAATAAATTCACACACAAAATTACAAAATGGATTAAAGAACAAAAAAAGACAATATTACCAAAATTTCATAGCATAAAATAAAAATAAAACCTACACGTAACACACAAAACCAATATAAACACACATCACTCACAAACACACAAGATTATATATTAAATGTATTATTTTATCTTATATTGTAGATTGTATTTAGATTATATTTTCATATCATAAAATGAAGGCCTCAGCACGGGCAAGCCACCCAGTGAGGCCAACATTACTGGAAAACTTTGAAATGTAAAAAAATATTGTACCAAATAAAAAAAAAATAAAAAAGAGTTGAAAATACTTTCAGTATCGCCCTGGTGTAAGACCACCATTCAGAATTGAAAAGTTGCTTTAAAATGTTTTGGCCTTTTTTGGTGAACAGATATGAATAGCCAGCTACTCTCCCTTCTTGCTTTTCCCTATCTCCTTTTCCTCACCACTACCTTCAGCCTCACATCATACCCCAGTTGAGATGCCATAGTCTCACTGGTTCCAGATGGTGGGGAGCTGTTGGGAGTCTTATGCGGTTTCACATAAAAACAAATGTTTGTAGGTGTTATTTTTAGCTACCTTACCAATACGGTAAAGATATAAAAAAACATTTTTCCATATTATCTTATATATAAAGCTTTATTATTTACTTATTAAAGGAACATAGGATACGGGGGTGCACACAAATACAATCTCCTTCCCAATATCCTGACATCAGTAAATAGAATGAATATATTTAAGCAATAACTGTTTGCTCTTAAGATCAGCGAGCTTAATTAAAATGTACTTATGTAAGTAAGATGGTAAACAAATATATTTAGATTTTTTTAATTCAATGTATACTTTTAAGTTAAAAAAGTGAAATATGTATATTTCATTTATCTTTTAAAAAACGTAAATAACGTATAGGGGGTAACAGATTACATTATAAGTTCAAAGCATTTTATATAACTCCATATTGCTCGCCATACAATCCCATACAGACCTGTCACACTTAAAACGGTGATGTGTAAAGCAGGGTACTCACCTAACCGTGTAACATGTAACGTATCTGATACTGTATCAAGTCATGCTACACTCTTGGTGAGTACCCTGCTTAGTGGTCGCTTGGTGCTCGCAGTGAAACCACCGTCGGCGGGTCACTGCGAGCACACTGCGCTCCACCCGCGAGCGGCTCGCAGTAGGCTCGTGCCTACGTACTCACTTGATACAGTATCAGATACGTTACATGTTACACGGTTAGGTGAGTACCCTGCTTTATAAGTATGGACGTAGCGACGATGTGCGCTATGATCTGCTAGCCGGGCTATATTTTAGAACAATTTACGGAGCGCCGTAATCATGCGACTATTATCTGTCAAAGTGACAGATTCCATACAAAGAAATGAAATTCGGCGGCATTTCCCCAATTGATCTGACCCCCTTTTCCGAGGAAGATTATAGCGTAGTGTGTCACCCCAACATACAATACTATATGCCACGCCGAGATTATGCGTGCATACTATTTTGAATATTCTCTACGTAAAAGATCTGAAACAAATATACTGCCATGTGTAACTCTTTACTAGAATATGCGTCCTTAGGTTGGGGCGGATGTACCAAAAAAATACTAGATCCCTTAGCAAAAGCTCAAAAATCACTTCTAATTATCACTCTTAAAAAACCATTTAGGTACCCCAGTGATGTATTATTCGAAGAGATGCGAGTTCTTGATGTAAGGGAAGTATAGATAAGAAAAATTATATTACACACACAAAACATAATACCCTACCCTTCCATCACCATCTTCACGACACCCATCATGCAGGGAGGAATCCAGTAGTTCCACCAACTACTACGACATCTAAAGAATGCAGCAAAGCTCAAAGACAATACTCTTACTTATGACCAAAAATGTTTACACATTATTACACATATATTATTAAACATCATAGAAACAGTGAAAAAAATGAAGATGGTTGCCTAACTTGTTTCTCATTGTAAACATGAAAGTAATTTCCACAATGTTATGAATTTAATGATATGTAAAAAGTAATCTCTCCAATGATATGAATTTATTGTTATGTATTTGTGTTACATTACCTACTTCATATGAACTAAACTTATCAATTTAATTGTCCTCTTAAACGGGAAACCTTCCCAGTTGGACAGTCAACGATACATTATTTTGTAATTGTATTTTTTAGTAATCTAACAAATAAATAAATAATAATAGAAAATATATATATAGCGTAATGTGTCTAAGGCTTTCATCTAATGTAATGTACAGGAGAGGATGACAAAACATACAAATTATTAATGTTCACAGGTAGACAGTAAATTAATATAGAAATACAAAACCAAGTTATTATAATTATCATAATATCATAATCATTTGGTAATGTTTTGAAATACTGTTTTAATATAGTTTTGTTTTATTCTATTTTAGTCTTAACTGTTTCATTAAGTTGGTTCCTTTTCTTTTCACTACATAACTAACTAACTAATTAACTAAACGTCACGCCGTTTCTCCGCAGGGTTAGGCAGAGAGGACGTACCACCAAACAACTTGGTCTTGGCACACACTCCTTGCCTTACTCACATTCATACATCGTCTCATACATACTCCTCTATTATTCTTTACATTTTGTCTATATTATAATGTTATGATGTTTAACTAAACTTAAATGCTACTAACCTTCGATATCACATTTTGCAGCTAGCATTTCATTCATTTTCCACCATGAGCTCTATTGAAAAGTTAATTTGTTAATATCATATTTTTCAATCGTTCAAGAAGAAAAACTTTATTGAAATTGGGAAAAAGTTTGGTAGTAACTAGAGATAGGAAAATTAATGTTATAAATCAAATTTGAATAACGTGTTTTGAGATTCCCGATGAAATTTTTATTAAATTCTTGAATTAATATTTTGTTCTAACATATTTTAATAATACTAAAAAAATCAAAACGGCCAGTGAAAGTTTCATAATGAAATCTCTGGAGTAAGACAGCGGAGGGTATTCAAATTTTCAGTTGCCTACTGTTTTTCATTAAAATAATAGACCATTTTGTGAAGCGTAATGCTAAGAATTTCTAATAAAATATAAATAATTTATGAATCAAACTTCATCATCGCCCGGGGGCCCTTTCGGCGATTATACCATCTTCACGCTTTGGCTTATTAAACTTAACCTTGTCAGAGAGAGATTTTGTGAAAAAAAAAACAAAATGAATTTTTAACAAAAGTGAAGGTGTAGATCAAAACAAACCCAGCTTGGTTATTAGTCAAATTACGGAGTGCAAAAGTATTTTTTTTTTAATAACTTAATAATTAAAAACTCAAATTGTAATATTTAATTGTTGAAGCGATTTTTAAACTAAAATTTGAAACAGAAAATATACGGTTTCATATAGGATATGAACCCAGAACCTTTGCCTTGCCTGGGCGGTGCTCTACCAACTGAGCTAATGGGACCCTAGTCTTAGAAACGACCTATCTTTTTATGATTTTTCGGTTTCAAATTTGCGTTTAAAATTTTATTTTGTTTTGTTATTAGAAAAAAATTGTGTTTTTTCAGTAATTAAATTTTATTTAATTAATTTGTGTTATTTCAAAATTTATTTATTTAAAATAATAAAATGTTGTATATTATATGAAGCACGTGCTAGCGTGAAAAATGGTCTCAGTATCGCCTTGCATTCAAAATCGAAACGTGGCTTGAAATGACCTTAACCGTATTTGATGAGCAGATCTGAACAGCCAAATACTTTCCCACCTTACTTATCCCATCTCCTTCCCCTCCTCACCACTTTTAATCTAACAAAATTTCCGAATTGGGAACGCCATAGTCTCACTGACTCCAGACGGTTAGGAGCAGTTGGAACCGTTGCATTATAGTTCGTATTGCTAAGAATGGTATACCATTATCTTTTTAATATGTCATTTCGCAATATCACATTATTTATCACATGAACATGTAGCGAAATTATTGAGATATTCGAAGACAACATTTTGGACAGGTTCGTCAAGCAAATTTTTCGAAATTCATCTCAAGTCTTCAATAATGACAAGAGAGCATTGGTTTAAAGTAGTCAAGAATATTTTTGGATGGTTTGAACGGTTTTATTTTTAAAACCCCTTAAGCAGTAGCTGCTTTGACATGAATCAACGAAAACAAATCCAAAGTGAAGCGTCCACTCGACTTTACCTCTCAGTCTGGCCATTAATGTTTATGACATCTCAATCACTCAGTAATTATTCTGACCTTTCTAATGTCTGGCAGACCGTCAGTCTCAGTGAGAAGGTTAACGATTGCCTGACGTAATGCGTTTATTGTGATTATTATGTTCCTAACGCCGTATTGGATAATCGAGTTAAATGTTACCGAAACAAGTAACAACACTGTAATTCGTTAACTTAATTACTTTGATTGCTGAGGTTCTTTAATAGGAGGTAACAATTATTTAACGGTTTAAATCTGGATGGACATTTTAAAAAAGAATGTAAGTAGGTACTTTAAAAACCGTTCCTTCTAAGGAATTATTTATGAGTGGATTTGTAAATACATTAAGCAACTTTCTTAAAACATTTAATTTCAGATAAAAAACGTAGAGTAAACATTATTTTTCTCAATGATATTTCTACCTTGAAGAATTAACTCATTACGCAGCATTTAAAGTTTATAAAATTTTCAAAAAAATAACAATGGTTTACATGCTTTCGCAATGTCAAAGTAATAACTAACTCATAAACCATTTCACCGAAAGGGTAGGCAGAGATGATGGAGATGCCAAACAATATCTGTCTTGCCAAACATTGCTTGCTTTATTCAAATTCATCTA
Source organism: Hesperophylax magnus (assembly GCA_026573805.1). Classification (NCBI taxonomy): domain Eukaryota; kingdom Metazoa; phylum Arthropoda; class Insecta; order Trichoptera; family Limnephilidae; genus Hesperophylax; species Hesperophylax magnus. Next base: position 15,981,863 of record JAIUSX010000084.1, read on the forward strand.
TATAATGTCTCAAACGCCTTCAAGAATTTGATCCATTTGAGCGCGCCGAGTTTTTCGGAATATTTCCAACTTCTTCTCCTAACTCCACTTTCTCCGTCCATCTGCTCTATGCGGGGTGTAACCGAATGATTATAACTACTGACTCTTGAGCATGTTTGGAGAAAAAAATGTATAGTATTATGTTTTTTTTTTTTTTTTGTTATTTGTTTTTGGGGTGTTATGCCGTGTTGCGCTAACTCCTTCTTTAGCCTAAAGAAGGAGTTAGCGCAACACGGCATAACACCCTAAAAACAAATAACAAAAATACTTTTGGCCGTGAAAATCTTAAATCATATTTGAGTATTATGTTTTTTCCGATTTACAAAAAATATTTTTTTAACTACTGATAAACCTATTTTTAACCTTATTCATTACGATCATCTTGAGTGATGAGGCCCATTTCCACCTCGGTGGCTTCGTCAACAAGCAAAATTGTCGCATCTCGGGCTCGGAAAACCCAAGAGTTATTGTTGAAAAGCCTCTCTATCTTCAACGTGTGACTGTTTGGTGCGGTTTATGGTCCGGCGGAGTCATTGGACCTTAATTTTTCGAAAATGAGGCTGGAGCAACAGTTACGGTGAATGGATTGCGCTATCGAGAGATGATTAATGATTTTTTATGGCCAGAATTGGATGTTATTGATCTGGACAACGTTTACTTTCAACAAGACGGCGCTACGTGCCACACAAGCAACGAAACCATTGATCAAAATAACACTTCTTATTTGAAAACCCCGTAGATTGATAGCTTTAAAAATATCAATACAAATAATCTAAACCCCTCATACAGATCAAAAAGGTTTTAAGAGGAGAAATGTTATTTATTTTAGTCAACAAAATTAAACAAGACATGAGAATTTTACAGTATCTCCTTATCAAATTAAGGTTTTATTAGCCTGGATAAAATTCTTTCCAAGTCCTATCAAAATATTTGGTATCATTTAACATTTGTCTAACATCTCTCCATCAGATATCAGTGGACCGCTCTCTCAGATGTCTTAGTAATGCATCTTAATGGTTCTATCGTACCCGAAGTTTACAACTGATATCTATGTAGCTACATGTAATTCTACTTGACCCCCCGTAATAAAATAATCCGGTCTCAACTGAAGATATATTATCTTAGTTGTACCAGCAGCCATACCATTTTTGTGGTAAATATTTTTCATTCACAGTGTACATACCTTGTAACATATAAAATAATAACAATGGTAGTAATACCCAAATCCAAGTAAATGAAAAACCAAGTTCTAGTTAACAAAATATACTTTTATTTTTTAAAGGTTGAAGTTATAAAAAGGATACAAATCTGATGGTCGGAAACTCGAATATGATTCCTGAGAGATAATTTACAAAATGTCACCAAGTTAAGTTAGTCGAATAATTATTGAATTTAAAGTGCGCCAGTTTGTTTAGAAATAACAAACAAGTAATTATTTAAATATGCTATATGATAAACCATAATTTATAAAAAGACAACTAAATAATAATATTACTTCTTTACGAGTCGAACTACGTTGCGCCGCCATGATTCGCCCTGGTCGCTTCGTGTCCGTAACGTGCTGCGTGTTGCTCTGCTGGATTTGAACTGATCAGCGAGTAATAATAATAATAATAATAACATGGCATTTATATAGCGCAGTTTAGTGTCATTTCACTTCAAGTGCGCTTAACTACTCGTATAACAAACTTAAAAAATGGTAATTCAGTATTAGTGGTTTTTTAAATTATTCCTACAGTGTGCCTTACCCAATACAGATCTAATATTATAACACTAAATACACTGTTTATACAAAGTGGTGACAAAACTTAGAATAACAATAATAGCAGGACAGGACAAAACAAGAATATTAAAACTAAAAAATAATATAAAACAGGAGGCAGTTTGTGCTCAGAAATGAGAATTTTCTGAGCAGACATTTTAAAAAGGTACAATAAGGAGACAACCGAAACCAAACAATTACCGGAAGTTTTAGAATATGGCTTATTATAAAATATTGAAAAGAAGTTAAAATTTATGAATGGTGAGATTTTTTAAATAATTTTGTTTTTAAAGCCCGTTTAAATTCAGCCAAATTCTGGAGATTAGTAAGAGCTGAGGAAAGTCTATTCCAGATGAGCGGGCCTGTTACACTAAAAGAACGATCATAGTAAACGGCTCGATTTGACCTAGAAAGTTCAATTAGACGATTACTAACATCTAGATCTGCTGACGTTAGTAGCGAGCAAAACGCAGTTATCCATCTAGTTGTGTTGGTATGCATTGATGCGATTCCAAAAGAAGTTCAGGCTTATTGTTTTAAAAACGTTAATTCCTCACTGAACAACAATTTATTAACATTTTTGCTGTTAATAATCCGTCGTGGTTTTACTACCCCTTGAACCTGAAATTCGAGCCAAACCGGTAGGCGACAAATATGTATGCATTTAAAATACTGGCTCGGGCTTTACAAAAGTTGTAGAATATAGAATTAGAAAGTGGCCTCCCTTTTATTTTGTCAAATGTGCAAAATTGCATCAATCTCAGATTAAAACTGTAGATATAAATAATAATAATATTGTTTTTTATCAAAAGTAATTGAACAAAATTCTTATACATCGTCTACATAACTCAGCTGAAGAACCGCCCTACCGCTCACATCTTCTCGTCTTACTTAAATAGAAAGCAAATGTTGTATTCCATAGCTCATGATGGAAAATACGTTGACAAATATCATGACGCTAGAGTTCAAGTTTCGAGAGTTTTTAGAGAATACAGTAAAGTCAGAGATTACTTTATAGCTCCAATACTCTTGAGGTGATATTTTGCCCAATTTAACGTAAATTTTTTTGAAGCTACGTTTAAGTGGTTGCAAATATTAATAGCAACATGCAGCAAATTATGATTGAAGCTACATACAAGCGAAATATCGTTCGCGAGTCAGAACAGATTTGCGGCTATAACGATTCGTCGAATAAAATGGTTATGAACTCACACTGAATTCCCAAAGCATACGAAAAGTTCTCTCCAACTCCGCCCATAGGGGTTTTATCAGATCGTCTCTTTAACTGCCCCGTACCCCTCATGGCTCCCAGCGCGGGGGGGCGAGCATATCTTAATTTCATCTCCGGGTCCAGCGGGGCCGTGGATCACACGCAGCATCCAGCATCATACGGGCAAAGGGGCAAGGTCGGCTGGGAAGCTGAGAACAATCGGGAATGGACCTAACTTACAACTTACGGCTGTAAAGGGCATCAAGGCCGACTCGCAAATGAACGGTTTTGTTCGTGGAATTTCTGGAAATGCTTCCGAGTATTATTTGGGGCGTATGTTTGTTATCTCGCTTTTACACGCGATAATATAATTTATGTATTTGTATGTTTTATTCGGTTCCATGCTAACTCAACACAGTGACTATTCAACACACCTTTAAAAAGTGATATAAAGTCATTAAAAACGATGAAAAAAATAAAATAAAATTAACCTAACCTAACCTACTTAACCCAGTTAATAAAGTTTTTGTTTCATCACTTTCCATGACTTTATATAACTTTTTAAAGACGTGATGAATTAACATTTTGATGATTTATCCGGTCACCGTTTTATTCAAAATGGGCAAAGATGAGATTATTGTGATATTAAATTACTCATCTTTTTAAAAGTGACTTCACCTTTATAATATTCTATCGATTTCCGGTTCCATGATAACTTAACACAATGATATTTCAACACACCTTTAAAAAGCGATATAACTTTGTTAAGAGCGATGAAAAGAAACAAACCTATAATCCTTACATACGTAGCCTATTTAACCTAGTTTTTGTTTCATCACTTTTCATCACTTTTTATTACTTTTTAAAGGTGTTTTTGATGAGTTATGCGGTCACCAGATGATTTGGGTAGCGCCAAAGAGTATGAATCCTAGTTCAATGGGTAGCGCCGTTTTTGTGAAACATAACCTCAAGGACGCTGAAAAAGCATTATTTTCTGTACTACTACTAACTACAGACAATATACAGGGTGTATCGGCACGTACCCGACAAACTTTAACCAGCTATTCCTTAGCACATTTGGAGTAAAAAATGTTATGGGCACTTTGCTGTCCGGTAACATTTTTTTTCTTTTAAAAACAAAAAATAAATAAAATTTCCACACTCCTTTACTGCCCCAGTATAGGGGTAAAGTACTTGGCAACGCCGCGCTACTGTCATCTCTTTCACACGTATTCTGTCTCAAGTCCCGTGTGGGCTTTTATAAGCAAGTGTGTCGAAAACCATCTTCGCTCTTTCCTACACACTAAATAATAATAGTTAAAAATGAGACGAATGATGCCATACCATTGTTATTGTAAAAGCGCGCCAATACGTAAGTATACAACGAAACTCGAATAAGAATTGCCAGGTGGGTTTTTTAATCGCTTTAATCTGACTTCAAACAATAATTAAACACGTAAAAATTATTTAATATAATATTACAGTACAGTACTTTGAACCTCCGCAATAAATTTATTTGATTTTAAGTTTAGTTTGTAGAACTCCATTTCAATTTAGAGATTTTTTTAAATTTTTAACAGTCTTATTATTAAATTTATAAAAACAGTGTGTTTATAAACAAGTTCTGCTAGTTGTAATTATTATTATGCGTGACGGCTGTTTCACCTTCTGACGGCATTATCAAACTGTGGTGAAGCCACTGTTACATTGATACGGGTATATAACGTAACTTAGATAGTTATAAGTGAGTAAAGGCCCCAAGTGGCGGCGCCAGTGTTACATTAGCGTTATCGCCATGTAATATACTATAGGTGTGTTACACAAATAGTCATCGCCGCACAAGCCGGCGGCAAAGCTTGATACTCCAATCAGGGTGTGGATTATAGTCAATCTCCCAATTAAAACAAGTCTCTTGATATGAGGGTTTATTGTACAGGTAATACAGGTTATCAACAGATCTACAAAAGGTACATAGCTTTTTAAGGCCTAACTAGTTACTAGGCAATCTATTGACTCTAAGGGCTCTGATTGACAAAGGTATAACATTCGCTCACGTGTAAACTAGGCTGAAGCGGTGAATGATGAGCAGGGGCCATAGGCGGGTGCCTAGGCAGGGTGCAGTACGAAGGGCGGCTACGATGGGCGGATGCCATAGCACGGCCTAACTGATGCGGTAGGGCGGGAATACGACGAAGGGCGGCACAGAAGCGGCCTGAGGCGGCCAGTGCGGCTAACCTCGCGGGCGGCAGAGCGGTGGCAGAGCGAAGGGCGGGAATACGACGAAGGGCGGCACAGATGGAACCTCGTGGGCTGCGGCGGGTGTACGGCCGCGGCCCAGGGATATGACGCAATCATATCCATGATAGTGTAGTCGGCCGAATTGCCTGGACGTGATAACTGAGTCTAGGGACGCGGCACATTATAAAATGTATGCACGCCGGTCCAATTACGGCGACACTGATTTGGCGGTAAATATTAACTCGGAACTAAAGCATAGTGTTGTTTTCTACGCGTCTCGCTGTGAACTGAAGCGTGGGTAGCTGGCCGCGAGTACTTGACCTGCTTCGGGCGCAAGTGGAAGGGGTATCCATATTTGGTCATCTCTTGTTATTAGCCATCTGATTGGTTGTAGGTACTTGTAGCCTACGTGACTGGTATCAGGCGGTGATGTCGCGAGCTCCTGCGTATGTATTGGTGTTCACCCGATTGTAGACATGCCGAGATGCGTATGTATTCGTGTGTTTACACGTGCTGAGTGAGTGCTCCATTTCCGGGCCGTGAGGATATACATAACTTGTGCAGTTAGCTCTTGCAAGCTATGTGCAAACATAACACTACCCTCCTTGTCGACGAAAGAATATCCCAGGCAACGTGGCTGAAGCAGGGCAACGTCTTCCTGTTTGCCGTACGAGAGGTACAAAGCTACCTCTTTTCACAAAGATTTAAACACTCCCTAACTTAAGAGCCAAAACAAAAATTTTAACTACCTGAGAGCCAAGTTGAACAATCCTAACAAGTACACTGAACAAGGGTTGCCAAACCTCTTTCAAAAATATTTGCAGAAATGAACTCCAAGGCGCGATACAAAACACGCTATGATTTACATACTCGATTTTTTTTCCAAACAAAAAAGAATACACATGGCCTTCCTTCCAAACAGAAAGAATACATAATACTTTCTCCAACAAAAAAGAATACACATGGCCTTCCTTCCAAACAGAAAAGAATACATAATACTTTCTCCAACAAAAAAGAATACACATGGCCTTCCTTCCAAACAGAAAAGAATACATAATACTTTCTCCAACAAAAAAGAATGCACATGGCCTTCCTTTTAAACAGAAAAGAATACATATGACTTTTTCCAAACAGAAAAGACTACACATGGCCTTTTTTTTTTTAAGACAACACCAAAACAACAAATGTAGCATACAATGTGGTATATCCGAATGGAAGTACACATTTACCACAAGGCCTACACTTTCCATCAAACCACAAAAGAAGAACAATTAAGCCATGTTCACAATTGTACAATGTTATACATAATGATATTCTGGTTAGAGAATATTATTCGCTTATGCGATTGACCAAAATCAATCCATATTCGCGTTTTTCACAATGAAATTCTTAAACTAGACATGGTTTTTTATACACAAAATTCCTGTTAGGGAATATGTACGCTGATTATATCATGCAATTGACCGAAATCAACCCATTTTTGCGTCACTTACAATGAAATTCTTGACACTATACAAAACAAGTATCAATACACATGTTATGTTATTTCTTATTATCCATTGATAATTTTGAAAAACGGAAAAAAAAGATTCTCCTCAAGATTTTAACAATATATTCTCATTTTCGTCATGGTTTGTCTGGTTTGCTAATAATTCTTAGGCATATAGTCCAACCTCTCGTATCGCATATTAATTATTAAGGTCAACGCTACCAAGACCTCCCATGTAATTAATTCTAAGGCTAATATCATCCTATAACATTTAACGATTTACTTCCTGTAAACCGTACAGCGCTGTACCAGGTGTTTAACAAGAAACACCAGCACGTCGTAACGATAACGTTCGACAAAACATTCGGACCACTCATAAAGTGTCCTTCTCACCAAATAACCAGACAAAACCTACAATGACCTTAAGTGCAATTATCAACCCAATTCTTTGGTTAAGATTCAATAATGTCCCAAAATGACATAAATATGCAACCTCCATTTGTCCTTAATGACCACAATTTAGATTCCCAACGAGTCTAAGACATAATTACGTTATCTTTACAAAAACTATTTCTTCTCACCGGGTATATACTATAATTCATCTTCCTATGAGAAATATACACACCACACTTGACATGGCGTACCACATATTACAAATAACACATTTTTTTTATTTTGTCTCAACTTTATGAAGGACTTTACACGTTATTTCTTTTTATTGATACCGAAGCAATCAAATACGTGTTTACAAAAAATACGATTCACACCATACTTGACATGGCGTAGCATATAATACAAAAAACACAATTTTATTTCGTCCCAACTTTATGAAGGACTTTACACGCTGGTTTTTTTTTATTGATACCGAAGCAATCAAATACGTGTTTACAACAAAAAAAAATTCACACCATACTTGACATGGCGTAGCATATAATACAATAACACAATTTTATTTCGTCCCAACTTTATGAAGGACTTTACACGCTGGTTTTTTTTTTTTACCATATTGATACCGAGGCAATCAATTACGTGTTTACAAAAAATACAATTCACACCATACTTGACATGGCGTAGCATATAATACAATAACACAATTTTATTTCGTCCCAACTTTATGAAGGACTTTACACGCTGGTTTTTTTTTTTTTACCATATTGATACCGAAGCAATCAATTACGTGTTTACAAAAAATTACAATACACAACCCATAACTAATTAATAATTAGTTAGGGAACAATTTACACAATTATAATTTACAACATATTACATACCACTCAACAACTACTGTGTGTGATTATTCAATTCTTGTTATATAAGACTTATTTTAGTCTTTTCAATTTAATAACCGAGAACTACATAATCCGATTCCTAGAGTTTGACTTCCTTAAAAATAAACTTCACGTATTCACTACGCAAGAAGAAAAAGAGATAAAAAAAAAAAAAATTCCAGAAAAAACAAATAATCGGTAGGTAACCAATTAAATACAAAAAACATTTGACATAATTTCTATACAAGAGAATGTCCGAACAAAGACCACATAACAGGGTTTTTCTTATTTAAACTATACAATTTTTTATAACACAAGATATTTGAGTTATAATAACTTCTATTTCACAATAATTACAAACGTTATGAATGAATTTGATTTTTTATTATTATTATATTCTATTGCAGATCAAGTTACAGTTACGAGAAAAAAAAAATATTATTCCTATTAGAAGGTCTGCTAGCGTCCTAGTCAGCCAACTTTATAGAGAACAAAGACGAAAGAAACAGCGTGGTTATTTTGTCATCCGGAACAATATCCACACAAAGGTTCATGACGCCCTTGAGTTAATACAAAACGAATGACACCATTCCATCTACTATTCAGCTGATTTTATTAAAAAAAGAACGCGAACGAAATAGTATTCAATAATTATTACGTATTTTAACTGCAAAAAAATATATCATACTACTGCTTCGCGGCGAGCTTGACGAATTCATTATTATTATTATTAATTTTGTGCGTAAAGAATGTTTACTGCGACGCGAGAATAATAATTTCTTGTCCGCAAATTCTCCGCGTAAATATAAAACATATCATGTTACTGAGCGGAGTTTTTTGTTTTTGACCAAACAATTTATTTTCTGTGTAATATTAGACATATCAGGTTTCACGATATTTCTACTTAAACCGGATGGGACACGCCAACGTGATTGTATGTGTATTTTCTGCACGAAATTTAACATTCTTAAATGATTTGACTCCATGATTTTATTGAAATAACGACCGATAAGTTTAAATGCTTCTTTAAAAAAAAACAACCAACACGTTATCTATTTAAGAATGTGAATTAAACAATAACTGAGTTTAATCCGACGGAAAATTGATACTTTGGAAGTTCTTTTGAGTATTTGAATTATTTCAACTTATTACAATGAAACAGATAAGCAAAGCTTAACCTGACAAAAAAAATTATTTCTATAACGAAACAATTAAATTGCATTCCAAAATTGAAATAACACATCTATCTCTCGGAAACATCCACATTTAATATTTATTACGTCGTAATTTCTCGTTGGTTTATTGCGTGTTTAGTTAATAAAAAGTTACGCGTTACACTACCGACTGCACATTTGTATTACGAACACTCCCGAATCAGAAATTGAATTATAACACACAGCTGTGGGAAAAAAAACATTAATATTACAGTAAAACATAGCAACAAAAGACATATTTTATCGGGCTAATTGACTATCCATGTTGTGGCGCCAGTGTTACATTGATACGGGTATATAACGTAACTTAGATAGTTATAAGTGAGTAAAGGCCCCAAGTGGCGGCGCCAGTGTTACATTAGCGTTATCGCCATGTAATATACTATAGGTGTGTTACACAAATAGTCATCGCCGCACAAGCCGGCGGCAAAGCTTGATACTCCAATCAGGGTGTGGATTATAGTCAATCTCCCAATTAAAACAAGTCTCTTGATATGAGGGTTTATTGTACAGGTAATACAGGTTATCAACAGATCTACAAAAGGTACATAGCTTTTTAAGGCCTAACTAGTTACTAGGCAATCTATTGACTCTAAGGGCTCTGATTGACAAAGGTATAACATTCGCTCACGTGTAAACTAGGCTGAAGCGGTGAATGATGAGCAGGGGCCATAGGCGGGTGCCTAGGCAGGGTGCAGGACGAAGGGCGGCTACGATGGGCGGATGCCATAGCACGGCCTAACTGATGCGGTAGGGCGGGAATACGACGAAGGGCGGCACAGAAGCGGCCTGAGGCGGCCAGGACGGCTAACCTCGCGGGCGGCAGAGCGGTGGCAGAGCGAAGGGCGGGAATACGACGAAGGGCGGCACAGATGGAACCTCGTGGGCTGCGGCGGGTGTACGGCCGCGGCCCAGGGATATGACGCAATCATATCCATGATAGTGTAGTCGGCCGAATTGCCTGGACGTGATAACTGAGTCTAGGGACGCGGCACATTATAAAATGTATGCACGCCGGTCCAATTACGGCGACACTGATTTGGCGGTAAATATTAACTCGGAACTAAAGCATAGTGTTGTTTTCTACGCGTCTCGCTGTGAACTGAAGCGTGGGTAGCTGGCCGCGAGTACTTGACCTGCTTCGGGCGCAAGTGGAAGGGGTATCCATATTTGGTCATCTCTTGTTATTAGCCATCTGATTGGTTGTAGGTACTTGTAGCCTACGTGACTGGTATCAGGCGGTGATGTCGCGAGCTCCTGCGTATGTATTGGTGTTCACCCGATTGTAGACATGCCGAGATGCGTATGTATTCGTGTGTTTACACGTGCTGAGTGAGTGCTCCATTTCCGGGCCGTGAGGATATACATAACTTGTGCAGTTAGCTCTTGCAAGCTATGTGCAAACATAACACCACTTACAGACGACGTAAGTGATAACTTTCTATTTTTATTATCCTGGCTTTATTGATTTCCGAGTAAATTGTCGTAAATTATTATTTGCTAATTCCTATTATTGCATTGTTTAAAATTTCACTTAATGTCGTTGGTATTTCCAACTGATGACTCAGGGGTTTATTTCCCTGAATAATTAAGTATTTTGGGGTCTAATTATCATGCATTTCATAACATCCGATATATCTACACAATTTTTATGTTGAATTGGGGAAAGTTTTATGGCTAAGGGAAGGAGTGGAAGGTGAGGAAGTACCTGGATATTCAGATCTGGTCACCAAATACGGCTAGTCATTTCAAGCAACGTTTAAATTCTGAACCTGGATATTCAGATCTGGTCACCAAATACGGCTAGTTATTTCAAGCATTGTTTAAATTCTGAACCTGGATATTCAGATCTGGTCACCAAATACGGCTAGTTATTTCAAGCATTGTTTAAATTCTGAACCTGGATATTCAGATCTGGTCACCAAATACGGCTAGTTATTTCAAGCATTGTTTAAATTCTAAACCTGGATATTCAGATCTGGTCACCAAATACGGCTAGTTATTTCAAGCATTGCTTAAATTCTAAACCTGGATATTCAGATTTGGTCACCAAATACGGCTAGTTATTTCAAGCAACGTTTAAATTCTGAATTAATTAATCAATTACGAAAAAGCGTGGGGTTAAGAATATTTTTTTAAATTATAGTTAAAAAAAATTAAGTTTAATTTATTGTCGATTTTTTAAAAAATTTGCGATATTTTAAATAAAATTTAATAATTATTATGTAAATAAATTAGCAATCTGGCAGCATTCATTTACAGGTGGTCAATCCAATGCAGTCATGACGTTTGTGTGAGTGTGTTGCGCAGCAGTTTTATATGAACCGTTTTTTGATTCATCGGGATTGTTTTTAAAACTATACATTCTTTGTACCTTCAAATTAGTGGAAATAAACTTAAGTGTGTCAAGCTGCTCGTTATATTCCGGTAATTCTGGAAGGCTTTTAACATAAGCAATAATATTCATAAATCACATTCCGCGAAGTTGTAAATAACTAAATTTATTAAAAAATATACGTTGTAGGATAGCCTAGCAAGTAACATTTTGACAGAGCACTTACGGTGATTTAAAAAACAACGGCGCTGTTCAAATAATCCAATTATTATTATTGATAAGTACCTAAGTGAGGAAAATTGTTTTTAAAAGTTCTCAGAATTATTGGACTTCGATTATAAATTCAGGAAATCTACTAATTAGTTTCTTAGTTTCAAAATTAGACTATTTAATACGTGAAACGCGTAAGAGGTGAAACCAGAGCATTCCAGAGGTGAAACAATTTAGATACAAAAATAAAACTGATGTGTACAATACAAGAAGACAATCAGTGATTCGCATACGAAAAATGTGAATAATCATTATTGTTAAATAAAATATTTATTTTCTGGTACTGGATTATGTAATACGGGCTTCGTTCGCAGCGACACGCGAGTTAAGTTGCGATGTTGCTTTCAAATTTTGACAAAGGATAAAACAGTGGTGACATGTGGTGAAAATATGTTTAATTAATTTTTTATTAAAAAAAAAGGTTACCGGACAGCAAAGTGCACATAACATTTTTTACTCCAAATGTGCTAAGGAATAGCTGGTTAAAGTTTGTCGGGTTAGTGCCGATACACCCTGTATATGTATTATTAGAACTTATCTTTAGGCAAGCAGATTGCATCCCCCAGCTCATAAATAAAACAAAATATATTATATACATTGTATCACCATGAGCATGATGCTGCGTAAAAATGAACGTATTTATTATGTACTAGCTGTATCCCGCCACACGTTGCTGTGGCTCAATCTGTCTGTGCAGATAGAGAAACAACAACTCGTGTTGCTTTTACATTTGTCACAGGTAACATCTGAATATTATTGTATTTTGTATTTGAATGCAACACTGTGGCAAAATTTCAAAGCAATCAGTGAAGAACTGGGAGATTTAAAATTTTTATCAATTTTTTTTTTGCCAAAGTACATACTCTTCTATTATTCTGAATCTTGACATGGCCCAAGACTCAAGACTCTATGATCTTCTGACTCAAGTATCTGATTCACTTGATCGTGCCATGTCTTCTTCGGGCGTCCCCGGTTTCTGCTACCATTCACATTTGAGTCATTAGCGTTTTATTTATATATTACTTACAGGTAAAAATTAATACTATACAGGACCATGATTTCATTTTACCTGGCAGGACACTTGCCTGCTTATTACTTTCACTGTTTACAAAATACTTTTATTTACGATTTTGCACGTTAATGACATAATGTTGGTAACCCTGCACATTGTATGTTATCGGAAATGTTATTTTTTAATGTTCGTATTTATTTTAGTTATTTTTGTTTTATTGTGTTCGTTTTAAGGAGAGAAAAAGCAAAATTTTATGATGGGCGGTACAGGACAGAAATTTAGAGTATAGAATTTATCTTCCTAAATGTGATTGGTCGGTCGCTTATTGACGTAAAAAAACTTCGAATAGGTAATATACTTTATTTTGGCCCATAACTTGCAAACAACTATGAATTGCGTATATTTGAAAATATTGTTGGTCACACCAATGATAAATTTTTCCACATACACGGGTAACTTTATTCTACCGTACACTCGCGCTATGTTTCTGATTTCAAACCTTTATCCAGGCAATCATAAAGTCTTTAACAAACCCCTATTATAAATAATTGTGGCTCAAATCAAATGATCTCAGAATACCAACTCTTAATCCTTTAATATAGCCACACATTACCGGCCGCGAATAGAATAATAAATTCTAGAAAGAATACTGAGAAACGTGTCTGCCGAATTACAAGTTCGAACATGGGTTTTCAATTACAAAATCTAGGATTTATTCCTACGAGGGATAATCGTGTTCTCGGGTTCAGTGGAAGGAACAAGGAAAAGAAGATGGAGACGGGAAGGGCCCAAGCTGGGGTCAGCCAAGGTTCGAAATTACCCATGTATTAACATGCTGGTTACAGTTTCGGATGAAAAAATAATGGCAATTTTCTCTCTCTTGCCCAAAATTCCGATTGCCTATTTGGAAATCTGCGATGATAGGGGAGTCAGATTGTACCATGGTTAGATTTGTGATTTTCACACGTTATTTTATGTATAAGATTTTTAAGGGTTTGGTTGGACTGAACAAATCTATTTGGTTTTGTATAGCATTATTTGTAAGTAATACATAGTAATGAGTGTTGAGAAAGTCGGGAAGTAGAATTATTTGTGGTTTTTACGGGTAAGTATATCAAATATATTTTAATTAGGCTCCAATTAAAAAAAGAAGTTATTTAATTGCATAAAATAACGAAAGCCTGCAACAAGATGAAACCGCGAGAGCCTGAATACTTTCCCACTCACACATAACGCGGCATCCTTATCTACAAAAGGAGGTCATCGTCAGACTAGATACAAGGAGGTTTTATGCAGTGGCAATAAAGTGAAAGATTTGCCGTGTTCAGATAAGGTTTTGTCTTAGTCCTTATAGTGTTAGTGTAAGTATTCGAAATCTAAATGATACTTACTTGACGTAGTACAGGATTTAGATTCCGTCGTTTGGTGAGTTTTCCAAACTTATTTAAAGATGTTTCTATCTAAGATATCAACCCCACTATTTCCAGCTTGCGATATTATTTCCATGACGATTTATAGATATAAAGCTTTTAAATTTTAATTTAAATGTTGAAAAGCGGTACTGTCATTACCATTTTTTTCACTCGTTAACTAAGGAATTTGTGTTTGCTATAAATGTTATTATGGCCAACAAATATTGAAGCCACTAATATTGGCAATAGTCATCAATCGATTATATGCCAATTAACATTGGATAAAGTCATCAATCGATTATATTCCAATTAACATTGGATAAAGTAATCAGTCCATTATATGCCAATTAACATTAAATAAAGTTATCAATCGATTATATGCTAATTGAATCTCCTCTAAAAATATTAACTCTCCAAACAAAATAATGAAGATTCACGCACTTAACTTTAACTGGAGAGATAATAATAATAACATGGCATTTATATAGCGCAGTTTAGTGTCATTTCACTTCACTAGATTCCCGGTATGTTTTTTGTGTTTTAATCCGGTGGGACTCTCATAAATAATAAATATTTGCGAAGTTAATTTTTGAGTTTGGAAGTGTCTTCAAAAAAGACTTTGCTGCTGTAGCAAAATGTGAATTAATGCGATGAATATCCATATAACAAAATTACTTTTAACAAGTTCTAATCAAATTATTACATTCTAATCAACGCCTCTGAGAATATGATATTTTGTCCATAAAAAATAACTTATTAAAGACGTTTATTTTAATCTGAACTATACAATTTGTTTTCAGATTATTGGTTGGAGATCTGCCTTAAATACCCACATGAAGCAGCTTATTAAAAATTAAAATAGCAATAGCCGAAATCGCAGGCTATTCAAAATAACACCTCTTATTGGAAAACCCTGTATTTCTCTGAAATTTTGTAACCACACCAAAACTTGATTACTTAGTGTTATTTTTTGTATAAGTATTTCTGATCAAAGTACATGTATATTAATTGTTTTAAATTTGAAAGCTCAAATGTTCTTAAATAAAGAAAAATCTAGTAACCCATAGTTGTTAAGCTCAAAGCAATCAAAATCTCTAGACTAAATTGTTGATGTAATGAAAGATTAACGCAGGTCTTGAAGTGTCCCATTATTACCGTTATTAAACCAGAAACAGGTCCTGATAACTATTAAAAGCTAAAAGGGTAAAATGAGAATTAAAACGATAAGGATTCGCAAACCCGTAATAAAATTGCGTTGCGTTGACGCAAATATGAAATAAACTTCTATAACTTAAAACAAATAATATCGTTTTGTGTAATAAATGCCAATAAATTTCTGCAAATATTTTATGTGTGTAAACTCTAAGCGATTATTTGCAAAATCAGTTAAAATTTTATGAGTTTTTCATGCTTCATTAATATTTATAGATGGTAATCGTATTGATATTATTTTTTGTTTATTTCACTCTCTTATTTTTTAATTTAGATGGGAAGGCTGACAGAGATATTGAAAGAAGAGTAAATGCAGGTAACTCCATCAAAGGAGGACTGAACGTAGTTGGCGCTAACAAAAAAATCCAAATAAGCGAAGTTAGCAGTCCACAATGGAGTGTTGGTACCTACCCTGATGTATGGAAGTGAGGCATGGAACGGGCAAAGAAAGGATGAAAGTAGATTGAATGCTGTTGAAATGAGATCCCTAAGGCGTATGTGTGGTAAAACCATGTATGATCGTGTGAGGAATGTGGAGATCCGCAAAGAGTGCAAGGCTGACGTAAGCGTAATGAGTAAGATCAAGAAAGGGACGCTTAGATGGTTTGGGCATGTAGAGCGAATGAGCGAAGAAAGGAGTGAAAGGAGAATCTACGATGCAAATGTAAATGGTAGCAGAAGTCGGGGACGCCCGAGGAAGACATGGCATGACCAAGTGAATCAGATACTTGAGTCGGGCCATGTCAAGAGTCAGAACAAGAGAAGAGTATGTATGAGACGATGTATGAATGTGAATGAGGCAAGGAGTGTGTGCCAAGACCGAGTTGTTTGGCGGTCCGTCCTCACTGCCTACCCCTGCGGGGAAACGGCGTGATGGTTAGTTAGTTAGTTAGTTAGTTCACTCTTTTATACGCTCATGGGGATTTTACGTCATGTACATAAAGTTATTACAATATTCTTATAAGTAATAAAATTTACTTAGATTACAATTATTTACAATTAGATCAGAAATAATATTTAAATGATGTTTTAATTATACAAAATTGGTAAAGAAGATTATGGGACAGAAAGAAAAAAAAAGGAAATTTAATGGAGGCTGGATATTCAGATCTTGTCACTCCACATAGCTAATGCTATTTTTAAGGTAACATAAAACTCTAATAAAGGTGGTATGATTTGAGATTTTCACGACCAAAAGTATTAATTTTTTTTGGGGTATTTTGCCGTGTTGCGCCACCTCTTTCTTTGCCAATGTCAGATGTGTATCTGCCCTAATATAATCTGCACGGATCCCTCTAAAAAAATTGAGAATTTAGTAATACGATCATCATAAATAATCAAAATAAACCCCAGGGAAAGATTGATTTTTTAGGCCTGCTGGGGCAAAGTAGACCATAGGTCCGCCCATTAAGCCGGGCTGCGCGGCGAATATTGTTTTTGCATGACTTCATCACTTATGTCGTTAAGATTCCCACATTGTTTTAGAGATTTGATAAAGCAAATTCAACCGCTGGTCTGTCCAATACACTAGGGCCGCGCGTCGCATATTTTTGTGCACGGATGCTTTACTTACGTCGTTAAGATTTTGGCTCTATTTTAGGGTATTGTCTCGTCTTAATGATAATGCCATTAAAAATGGCAATAGCCTTGTTAAATGAATAAAATTTAACAAAAATATTTTATTTTCCTTCATTTTCCACATCTCCTTTCTCAATATCTTCTCACTAGCCTTTCAAAAATCCTATCACAATATCTCTTAAATATTCACGCAACTGAGAATGCTGTAGTCCCCCTGGCTCCGAGCATCTGGGACTACGCAACGCCCCTTAAAGAAAGATTTTCTCTCTGTCATGGAGGTCATCAAGCTAGTAATAGATTCATTAACCTTCTGAGTGTACATGGAGCTTCGAAATCTGTAACAAAAATTATTCATGGGCTATTCACGTTTCTTTAGAACAGTAATGTTTGAATTTTTCCTTTATTATTATTATTCAATATTTTGTTGGAAGAACGGCATCCTGTAGCTAAAAGGGTTTCCATTTTGCCTGCGGATGACACTGATGAACGATATTTTGGAAATCCTGTTGTCATCATTATTTGTTGTGGAAATTTTTGAAATTCAAACAATCGCTGGGGAAATATAATTCTTTAGGATGTTTCCTACAATAATCGTAAGTCCTAGGAATAATTAGACATCCACGATGGAATGAATCCTTGTTTCGGGACCCTTTTGATAAACACAAGGACCATTTGGGGAGTTTGCCTGAAAATTTCTATTGTCTGTTAATATTTTTCCTTTAGTCTGGAAGAGAATTACTTTAGGAGTCTTTTCAACCGTCCTCTTTAGGAGAAGAAAACTTGAAAATGGTTTTAAACAATCGAGATATTAAAAAAAGTTTGGTTTTAAAATATTTAAATCAATGTATTTTGTAACTACCGGTGTATATATTTTTAAAATAAAAGAATAAAATTAGCGCTTTACGTATGTCTTGAAAGTATTTGAAAAACTCCTTATACTATAATTATAATCGAAAAATATTGCTTGTGCAATGACGGAGGACTTGGCAGATGAATTAAACCCGCCACACCAGTAGGAATACGACATATTTTCAACTCGTCTTATATCGAGAAAGTATTAGGAAGGTTATCTGAATCTAACCAGATCTGATGAGACAGGTTCTTCCCAATCTTCCTCTTCCTCATCACCTTCCATTTCCCACTCTCTTTAGCCTCACAACATATCCAAATTGGGGATGCCATAGTTCCACTGCTTCTGTAAAGTTGTAAATCATGTTATAATCAAATTAAATAAATATATATTATAAGCCCGTCATACTTAGAACTGGAACGTACAGAAATTTTGGTACATAATACAGGGCGTTAATAAATAATAAATAAATATTATTAAAACAATATGATCTAGATCTAGACTCTAAAAACAAGTTGTTTCGTAATTTTTTCAATAAGAGGTGTTATTTTGAATAGCCCGCTATTTCGGTAGATGTTACTTTTGAAGCTGTCATTTTTAATTTATATACATAATAAAATAAAAGAAGTGATAAGAAAGTGATAAGAAAGTGATAAGTGATAAGAAATGTTGTGTAGTTTGGGGCAAGTGTGTGTTTATGTATATAAAATAAATAAAAATTTAATTTATATACATAATAAAATAACACCTCTTATTGGAAAACCCTATAGAACTGAAATTGAACTTTCACGGATCTTGAATTTTTCCTTTAAATTTTTATTATTTTTTTTTTTTAAAGAAAGACAAATATTCCCGGGTTACGAATCACCTGACAATATTTGAAAATCTCCTACTACCACCACAGTAAGCTGAAAATGATGCTTGTGTTGTGATGGAGGACTTAGCCAGCCGAGGAATTGAACATACCTACTACGCCTGAGTGGGACCCAAGCGCGATGTCAACTCGGCCACCGACCGGATTTGAATTGTATTGATGAATTGTTCAAATACAACAACCCGTCCTTCGAAGCGTGCAAAACCCAACTTAAAAATTATTGAAAGCTCAATGACATTACAATACAATTAGGCATGTTATTGTCTTACAAAAATAACCTAAAATGTTGCAAGTAACAAACACTTTCCGGTAAATTCTTAATTTAAACGTTGTTCACGTATAGTTTTTCAAACATAGACATTTGAAGAATATGTGTAAATGAACGAAATAGATGGGCAGCGTTTATATACTTGAAAGTTGCGGCGAATACTGCATTTGAAATCACGGGTGTGACTGAGATGACAAGATACGTTTACTCGCTTACACTAAAACACACTTTTCAGATTTGAATTACCAATTCAATTTACAAAAGAACATTGTTACATTATAATTTGACCAAAACCAACAAAACGTGTCAAAAATTGGTTGTAAATTAATAAATCATAAGAGTATCTGATTATCTGCACATTAAAAAAAATTATGAATAAAACACAATTTTAATACAAAATGGGGACAATGCTGCAAACTCTGAATTCTGAAGAAATTAATTGTGAAATAATCACAAAAAAAAACTTTAAAATTTAATGTAAGCCTCGGTCCGATCTGTCCCTAAGCGGTTCTGATGGAATATTACGTTTATAGTAATAATAATAATATTTTGATGATTTGTATAGCGCCGTGTTTGTGAAAAGTCACCTCAAGGGCGCTGTAAAAATATATAATACATGTCTACAATGGTCTTTGTTATTACTAACTATACAGGGAGATAATGTACAATACCATGCTTACCAGGTAGGTCACTTAAGATTAACACTTAAAACATTAACTAATTGTTGATAAGCGAAATTTAGGACATAATTTGAAAATTGGATATAATTGGACTTTCTCTCAGGAATGGTATATTTAATTTAATGGTATGACAGCTATAAAATGTAAGTTTTGAGTTTAGACCTGAATTCTGTTGGACTTGTTATGGATCTTAGTTCCGGAGGGAGTTTATTCCAAGCCTTCGGCCCAGATGCTCCGAAAGCGCGATCACGAAACTTAGTATTTGGCTTGCGCTTAGGTTCCATCAGTCTGCCTACAGCTGTTGATGTTGCTGATCTAAGAGTTGACTGCCTCAGACCAGTGCAGTGTTTTCCGGTACACATAGTTCAGAGATGTAGGGTGAGGCCATTTCATTGATGGGTTTAAACACCATTCAGCACAATTTGTACTAGATTCTTTCAGGGCACTTGAGCCAGTGAAGGTTACGAAGGTGTTATGAAGGTTTTCTGAATATGTCTAGTAATGTCCTTCCGAGGTTTGAAGGGTTAAATGTATAACTGTATTTTGTATTTCTTTCTTCCTAAATCATGCTTCTCTTTAGAAGCTGGGTTTCTTGAATCCTTTCCTTAAACATACCCTCGACACAGCATCCCCAAAATTAATAATATAAAGCCCCTTAGATCGCGACCTCCTGTGTGGAGTTAAGGAGCCATGAAAGGAGGTGTGTTCGTTGGAAGTTAATTCAGTGTGTGGAACCATTTCAGTGGTCCTATATTAATTAACTTTTTGTTATAGCAAAACGATCTGTGGTAGGTACGGATCTTTTTATTCAGGTACTCACATAAGTACCTACGCATTACCCATTTAATACCCGCAAATAAAATAAACCCCAGCGTATATTATTTATATGGAATGTGAATAACCGACTATATTGTCTATGGTATGAAAAAATTACCGGCGCTAAATTGCCTCATGGGCGGGATAAACGCTCCCCTACACGACTAGTTTATGGGATGCTAGTCTCAAGGGCCCCCTTCACCCGCCGCCCGGTGGCGAAACTTGCACGTAGTGGGGGGGACCCTTTATGTTTTATATTATGTCCACACCACAGGGTTAAGTTCCTACCTAAAATAAATACTTAAAAATACATCGCTTAGGACGAGTTTTGGTTGACCCAAACTTTTTATCTTGCTACATATGTTTATTTGAGCTCTATTTTTTAAGCTCGAATACCCTTATTAGTACCCAGAGTACTAGAATACTAGGCTCCGATTTATCTATTAAACGGTGACAAAATTGGTATATCTAGTTTATTAAGAAACTCTTTAAATTATTGGTAATCCGGTTAAAAAACCTAATTACAGGCTGTTTCCTGGATTTTTTTTAGTAAATCCTTAAAATATCGGAACACATATTTTTCATTTTTATGAACAAGAGTTCCGCCATTGCGATAATTTACAGGGCGTTCGGGGGTGAAGTGCATTAATTTCAGGAGGCTATTCTATAAGATGGTAGAAGAAAAAAAAAATTACTTTTTTCGAAATTCTAACTTTTATTTTCCCACACTAAAATATTTTTCCATAGAAGAATATATATTTTTTCGTACAAACAATTCAATTTTTTTACATAAAATCTACCTTAAAACATTTAAATATTGAAAAGAAATATTTTCTTCTAAAATTATGTGGAATCACCCTCCGAAATTAGTGCACTTAACCCCCGGACACCCTATATTTGTATCTTACTAAAAGTTTATCAGAAAACTTATTAATTCATTCCTTATATTCGCCCTGCTCACGTTGTTAACCGGATTACCAATAATTTGAAAAAATTCTTAATAAATTAGCAATACTCCTTTTTCTTCGTGTAGTTTTCGCGTATATAGCCAAATTGAATTTGTAATTATTTTATTGGTAGGTATTATATGATTTATCTGCTTTGGTTTACCTTATGTAAGTGTATTGGTGTCGTGTCTATATGTGTGTCTGTAGGTGATATATCGAAAATCTTACTTGAACAGGAAAACAATTTCATTGGCCTGTATAGGGCCTAGGAGTCGAAAGAAGTGTCAATTAGCGACATCAATTTTCTTTCAAATCGTCAAGACACTTTTGTTAAGACTAGACAATACCCTAAAATAAAGTCGGAATCTTAACGACGTAAGTGAAGAAGCCATACATGAAAATATGCGGAGCGTGAACCTGGTGTAGTGGACTGACCTTGGGTTGAATTTACCTCAGCAAATCTCTAAAATAAAGTAATCATCTTAACGACACAAGTGATGTATTCGTGTTCAAACAAATTTCGGCGCGCGGCCTGTCGTTATGGACGGACCTACGGTCGAATTAGCTCTAGCAGGCCTAGAAATTTCGTGACGATTATTTTAATTATTTTTGATGAACGTATTATTAAAGTCTCAGATGTTTCTAGAGGAATCCCTCGGGAAGTTACTAATTCATGGTAAACAAAAAAAATCTGGTGCTTACCGCTATTTTTTTAATAAACCTTTTATAAAATTTTCGAACCGTTTTACATAAAATATTTTAATGATAAGGTATTTTTTTATTAATCTTTAATGTAAATAATTGACATCCATAGGGATCGCCCTAAAAATTGAAACCTAATGAAATATTTTTGAAACTGAACCAATCAAATGTTTAAAGATGAAAATGTGGAATACTGTATTTGTAACTGATGTTAAAACAATTCACGGATGTTGTTATGTCAATTTTTTTAATTATATTTTCAGTTCACATTATTTTATTTCTTTTTATATATCCTAATCATCGTATTATTAACCACATGTCTAAAAATGTATTGGTTTTCATCTTCTTTTACACACTTTATTATTTCTTCACCATGAATATTTATCTAAATTCAACACTCCCTAAATCTGTCAATAACATGGCAATGAAATATTTTAACTGACTGTACATTCCACCTATCTCAGAACAGGACACACTTGTGAGGTAGGGAATGTAAAGAATATAATTAAATTATCTAGAAAATTAATTACGATAAATACTAAAATTGTTGATCTCTTCTTTGTGTACAAAAGTATAAATTATATATCAAAAATGGCCGATTTATCGGCACTGAACTTGAACTATTAAAACTGGAGTCAATTAGGTTTCAGAATAATTACATGGCATGATCAAGGCAATAAGAGAGTAACAATAGTCGACCTAAATGTCAAACAACTTGGTAGGTATTTATTGAAATCTGGTCCATAATCATCACAACACGTTTTTACATACATTTACAGTCTACTACCTCTTTTGCTTCAAAAGAGCTTATATTTAATAAATAAAGGCATACAGAGCGGACTATTTCCAAAAGGATTTCAGAACACTTCGGAGCTTGTAAACTCGGCCACCCTGACAAATCGGCAATTGCCGAACATTTGATACCGGGCATTACTTTGGATTTGTTCCTGAAGTCCTGGGGAGACCCACGGATATAGAGCACGGCTGATTACGGAGGCCATTGAAATCCACAAAAATCCCGTAAATATTAATAAAGACGATGGAGCTAAGCTCAATAGTTCTTGGTATCCGGTAATTGACGGCTACACCAGAACTAAACGAAGAAAACCACTTTAAAAATTATACGTTAATGTTAGCTCAGAGGGTTGGAGCTGGCAACACGGTATCACATCCTCATACACAAGCTCACATTTCACCACAACTTCAGATAACACATCTGCCCTGATGATGGACACTGCAATGCTGTCCGAAACGTTGGCTAAAGAAAGAGTTAGCGCAACACGGCATAACACCCCAAAAACAAATAGCAAAAAAAGGCTTTTTTTTTCATTTTACTAGATCGTATTATTTTCAAAATCATATTATTATAACAAAAATACCTACGGATTAATTTTGTTGGTTAAATTATTATAGTTTTTTTAATTAGCTTCAGCTTCACATAGGAGGCTCTAAGAAAAATAATTTTCCCCAAGGCCTATCCCATCTTTGTGGATGCTGTTTGGGGTTTTTTTTTTAAGAAAAAAAGGCATAGTTCTGGGAAGGAAAAAGGTACGAGGGGTGGGTGGGAATCTGTGAGACAGTTTGTCTAGGAGTGACGAAAGAGAGATAAAAATGTCTCCCACCAGTCTATCCCGATTTGGCCCGCCACGCAGTAGGGGGACATACCCATACGCCTCTAAGACCTAAATCGTAGCACCCCTGTCACCAACGTATCTTGTCACTTCTATGATAGAGGCGTTGGTGAGCAAACGAATGGTTTCCGCGGCGGCGGTACTCATACCCGCCCGTTGGTAGCATTTAATAAAGATTTTGTTTTCTGTAAAATATATATCGAGCTTTTTAAATTTTCAAAGCGTCAACATTTTCATCTGTCACGTAGTTATATGCACGTGAAAATACATTTTTTGCTGCAGTTCGAATTGCAAAAATTTGGAAACATAAATACCGGACGCGGCCAATGGCGCTGAAACAAATGAAATTAATGTGGCGAAAGAAAAAATGTACATTTGAGTTTCGAATTGTGCCAACGGGAAATTCTCGCAGCGTTTTATGTGATCATTTCGCCGACTCTGCTTTTATGCTTTAGTTTGGAATCCAATTCACCCGTGGACCGTAAAAATGAGCCCCTGACCGAAATTCAATTTGGAATATAAGAATATAAACCAAACATAATTGAGGTGAATTAAGTCATGAAAAAAAAAGATTCTTATGAAATATATCCGAAATTTTAGCAACTCATAACGGCATGTTTTCCGATTTTTATTAATATATACCTTCGTTATATTGCCAATGTATGTATAACCTTTGTAGTGATGGCCAAATCTCACCCTGAGATGTTGCGCCACATGATTATATTGTTTACTTATCATAAGAGGGGAACACAATTTAAATAACAGCATGTCATCTTTGAAGATGCTGTGTGGAGGGTTTTTTGTGGAGAGGAAGGAGTGAATACGGGTCTTGAAGAGACCCTTGTAGTAGGAGGGAGAAAACATCGTAGTTGGCAAATCGTTAGACAGCCAAACTGTTGAACTCAAGAACGGGTCGTAATAATGACCCGTTCTCATGTTACAAATGTTAACGGTGTACAAATGTTGGGCGAGTGTTTGGCGTGTTTCCCGGCTACGTACCGGTGCCTAAGAGATCAAAGACGCTAGTTCCATCTTCCATTGCAATACCGGTAGAACAAGTTCAGCATTCCCACCTAACGCTTCAGCTCTAAAGATTGCATTCCCTTTGTTAAGAAAGGGGAATCTTTCAAACGGGCCGCCCGTTTCTGCACATTAGTAAAGGATTGGTTAAAAATATTTTGGAGCTAAAGACCAGAGATGGTTGCCATTTCAACGGGGTTGTGCAAGGTCAACAGTAGTGTACCATTAAAGTATCTGCGGGCCCTGTACAGTACAGTACCTATGCACTACTTCTAAGAGGCTAACTTGACTTCCATGGAGCCGATATTGCAATAAACACGAACAGTAGGTACTCGACTCCTTGCCAGTCTAATTCCTGTTTGGACTGTCAAATTATAAAAGTTACAATGAATTTTTCGCAACTTTTGCTAGCGTCAATGAGAGACATCTTGTCAGGATGTAATTTATTTACTTGACTCGTAGAAATAGAAGAAATCGCACAATTTACTTAGATTTTCAAGGAAGTTTCTATCGCGAATAGAAAACTGTTTTATTTGTAGTAGGTCATGAGTCATGACATGACATAAAAGCAAAGCGTTGTTTGTTATAGTACAAATGAAGTCAGAACAACAATCCTCCGAAAGCTATGGAGTAGGTAACTTCAGAAGAATCGTGCAATGTATGATGTTTTAAATCCAAAAATATCAAAATGTTTATTGGATTAAGACAGGACAAATTTGGAAACAATATTTAAAAAAATCTCTAATCGCTTTTGGTGTTTTACTTAAAGTAAATAAATAATTTACTTTTTTTAATTTACAATTTGATATTACGTACGTATCCTACTCTAGGCAACTCGAATCAGCAGAAATGCGAATGCTTAGATGGACGGCAGGAGTATCATTAAAAGATAAAATTAAAAGCTCACGCATTCGTGGTAGCCTGGGTGTCACTGACATAAACAGTAAGCTAGAGGAACGACAGGTAAGATGGTATGGGCACATAAGACGGAGACCACCAGACCACACAGTGAAGCAGACAATGTCTATAGAGCTTCAAAGACAGTCATCCAGAGGTAGACCAAAGAACTCCTGGATGACCCAATGCTCCAAAATCCTACAAAGAAACGGCCTAGATGAAAGCGACACTCAGAACCGAAGAAGCTATAACCTGAGAACGAGAAGAGCCGACCCCAACAGCCTACCTAGGCAATGAGTTGGGATAGTGCTAGGAAGAAGAAGATATTACGTACAACAGAAATTAATGCCATGATTAGTTATTAATTAAATAGAACAAGCACTGCTTAATTAGAGGCTAATGTTGACTGGGCCATAATGTTTTCACGCCTGTATTGCAACTTATCCTCATAGGTAGGTTGTACTTTTAATTTTATATCATGCTTTGTGCACATATCCAAAATCCTACTACATTATTTGGCCTAACATGTAAATTATATATTTTTTTGTATTAAATATACAATAATAATATTAATAAGAAATTAGTTTGACTTCATGTTTAGATGTTTCAATGACCAAAATAATTTTAAGCGTTAACTTATCATGTATCCCGTCTACCACGAGACAAATAAGATGTAAGGTAGTTATTAGTTGTGGGTATATTTGACCATGTCTAAATGTCGCACTGCCAGACGCCGTTCACATCTCTGAGTATGTAATAACAATTAATACTTGGATAATGTTAATGACGCCATTTTTCTAAAATATTTTCAGAACGAACGACTCATTCTGTGTTTTGTGAAATACAACTTTCTCAGTAACAAATCACGAAATTTAAACTTAATGGAGTGATTGAAAGCAACTTTTCAATTTTTAATTAATATGTAATAGATCATATATTTTAATAATTAGGTTTTTAAAAAATCTTTTTTTGATTCTTACACAAAATTCAGTCTCAAATTCTAGGTGAAAAAATGGTTTTGTTTAATAATCAGATCTGAATAGCAAATTACTTCTGAGGAATAATTTTCTCTTCCTTATCAATTTCTTTCACTGTCACAAAATTTCACTCAACAAAATATTTCCAAAATTTATCTCTTCCAAAGTTAATTGAACACTCTCTTTTAATTAATTGATTAATTGATAATTCTCAAATGATCCCGTGTCCTTATGAAACGAAAGAAGGACCTTTTTAGCTCCTTGGACGCTTGGCTGTATAACAATTAAGCAGTCAACCGCATAATAGTTAATAGTCCTAGTCTAAGGTCCCCCTGTTGAGGTTAAACGTCCGAGACAATTGTTTGGGTTTCACAATATAATATTCTTGAACTCTGCCCCAGGGGTAAACTAGTAGATTGTGCGACGGGCAATCGAGTGCTTTAGGATGTAAATCTAAATGATTTGATAAGAACTACTTATTGTGTAGGTGTTTGATGCGCAGATATAAGAATTGCGCCCGAACTCCCAACCGCGCATGCAATCAGTGTGTAGGTTTAGAATATTTGAAGAAATTTTATTTTGTTAAATCTCGACATGTTTCTAGTTAATATAATATAACATTTCCCCCTCATTATAAGTAGGCACTACGATACTTTACTTCGACGTCTAAGCATTTCAACGACATTTTATTCACTACTAATGAAAAAAATTAAAATTAAAATTAAAATTAAAATTAAAATTAAAATTAAAATTAAAATTAAAATTAAAATTAAAATTAAAATTAAAATTAAAATTAAAATTAAAATTAAAATTAAAATTAAAATTAAAATTAAAATTAAAATTAAAATTAAAATTAAAATTAAAATTAAAATTAAAATTAAAATTAAAATTAAAATTAAAATTAAAATTAAAATTAAAATTAAAATTAAAATTAAAATTAAAATTAAAATTAAAATTAAAATTAAAATTAAAATTAAAATTAAAATTAAAATTAAAATTAAAATTAAAATTAAAATTAAAATTAAAATTAAAATTAAAATTAAAATTAAAATTAAAATTAAAATTAAAATTAAAATTAAAATTAAAATTAAAATTAAAATTAAAATTAAAATTAAAATTAAAATTAAAATTAAAATTAAAATTAAAATTAAAAATAAAATTAAAATTAAAATTAAAATTAAAATTAAAATTAAAATTAAAATTAAAATTAAAATTAAAATTAAAATTAAAATTAAAAATAAAATTAAAATTAAAATTAAAATTAAAATTAAAATTAAAATTAAAATTAAAATTAAAATTAAAATTAAAATTAAAATTAAAATTAAAATTAAAATTAAAATTAAAATTAAAATTAAAATTAAAATTAAAATTAAAATTAAAATTAAAATTAAAATTAAAATTAAAATTAAAATTAAAATTAAAATTTTGTTTCTTTTCTGTTTTGAAGCATAAGTAAAAGTGGGATTGAAGAAAAATATGATGAGGTAGGATAGGTAGTACTTCCTTAGATATTCAAGTCTGTTTTAAACATGGCTTACGCTTTTAAACATAGTTCGCTTCTGCGTTCCTGCCTGACGTTCGGGTTTAGTTTGTTTACGTTGGTGGCAAAGGACCTGTTTATATTCTGGTATCTTTTTATCATATCTAAGCCTCTGCCTACCCCGGCCCTGCCCGGGACCCAGTCAGTGTATTTCTACGACTGCACTAGAATGGGCGAGCTATCCCGTGGTACACGGAAAGGGCGTTCCGCTCCGGATCGGTCGGACAAATGTGTTTTTGTGGAGACGCAATGATCCTGAATGGAGGCGGAAATTAGAATCACAGACCGACACTCTGGGTCTCACGCCGAAGCTAGAAAAAACATTCATTTCAACACGAAACATTTAAATAAAAATTGCTGCGGGAAGATTTCATTTATGAAATATGGCTAAAATATTTACTTTGAGGTACGGAATCAAGTCGACCATTTGGGGGATTGCAGAAAAATATACTATTTTGTGGCTCTCTATCTTGTGAATTATGATTAAACTTCCTTGAATTTTTATAACAAACAATACTTATTTTAAAAAGTTGTAACTTTTATAGGAGTAGAGTACCTATTTTAAATAATAATAATAATATTATCTTTATTTAGGAAAGTTTACACATTACAACTATACATACATATTATGGTGTACTACATTGATTTTTAACTTTTATATTTAAGGTTATAAAATTAACAAAAATGAAGAACTATTAATACAAACATAATATTGTGAAGGTAAGTAGAAAATACAAAGTAAGTAATGTGTTTTTTTTTGGAGCAGCAACATTTTCAAGCGGTGTGCTTCGACATTGTTAAATTTACCGTACTTAAGATTTGTTTAGGTCAATTCATGTCGCATTTACGCTTACTGACGTCATTTACCATATGAGGTATTTTACACTTCCAGTAGAGGCAGTTAAATATAACCGCAAAAAACATGACAACACTGCACACAATTATTGCTTGTTCCATTTTTTAAAATACATAAGCCACTAATGCATTTTCTAAGATGAAAATAACCATCAAATTATTTGAAGGTGAACCTTGCGTACAAAAATACGAAGAAAAATACAGTTGAGTGTTGAAATAACGAAACTGCTGAATAAACAGAATTTAAAAAATACAAGTACGTTTTTTGTCCTTCTTCGTATCTCCCAGTGACAGGCTTCATTCAAATATTTAGTCTTTAAATCACCCTCTGTAGATGTGTTGTGATATCTGTCACGCGTGTGCGGGAGGAGGGGTTAATAACTCCCCTCCCGACCCTCTTCAACCTGTTCTCACCCCCGGCGCACCAAGTGACAGCCTTCTCTCGCTCCTTTCAGGGGCGAAATACACCCTCACTGGGTTATTCTGAACTGTTTTTAGCTGGTAATATTTTCTCTCAGATATATTATAATATTAATATATTAATTAATTAATTAATATATTAATAATATATTGTAATATTATCTCTCTAATTTGATGAATCATTGAACGTGGTGGAATCTTACTTCAAAGCTTATTAGAGCGATATTATTTTCCACTTATTTATTTTTGACTGAACCGGTTTAACCTTGCTGCCTGAATCTTCACATTGTAACATTTCAATAGAACTTTAGTTGTTATTGTAGAACGGTTATTTGTTATTGTGGAACGGTTATTTGTTATGGTAGAACGGTGATTTGTTATTATAGAACGGCTATTTGTTATTGTAGAACGGTTGTTTGTTATTGTAGAACGAATGTATGTTGTTATAGAATTGATTGTTAATTATTGTTATTGTAGAATGAGTATTTGTTATTGTAGAATTGTTATTTGTTATTGTAAAACTTTTTTTTTTGTAGAACTATTATTTGTTATTGTGGAACGGTTATTTGTTATCGTAGAACGGTTATTTGTTATTATAGAACGGCTATTGCAGAACTGTTGTTTGTTATTGTACTATGACCAACCCGTGAAAAATCACGGGATATTACAATTTTTGTGAAGATTTATGTGAAGAACGTATTTATAAAAATAAATATTTTCCTAAAACTTGAGAAATTTCGACACCGAAGATATACATTTCAAGTGAATAATATTTTTAATTAAAATAATTTTGGTACCTAATTTCAATCAGTTCATTGAACTGGACTTACAGACAGAATTACAACCTAAATTAGTGTTTTTAATTATATTTAGAAATAATCTGCATTCGAAACTTTTTTTATCTTTCGTTTTTATTGCAAGCATTTTGGGAAAGTTGACTTTTGAGCTCCAATTTGAAAACTTTTGAAGTTCGTTGTGTTATTTACTCAATTAAAAATGTCAGCAAAAATGACATTCGTACCTATTTAGCACAGCGAACATATCCAATTAAATAATTTGTTGAAAATTACCCTAAGAAATAAACGAGTTGGCAAGTTGTTTCGACCAGTTATGCGGTAGGTAGGTACTTCAGGCAGTTGAGAATAAGGGCTGGGGTTGTATGAATCACTCCCCAGTTTAATGTTGTGGCGTCCGTCGCAAATGTTTGGCGTTTGTTGCCTTTAATTTTATTCTTCCGCTTGTCTTATGGTTTTATTGCCGGCAATTCGTTGTACTTTTTTTATTTTTATTAACGTTTATCGCCCGGGCAGATGGACTCTATGGGCAATCTCAAAGAATAATAGCCATCGTGCGAAATTACTGAAAGTGAATTTTTTTAAAAAGCTTTGTGGATTTTTATTGGATTGCTTGACTATTTGATTATCAAATGCTTAGTAAATAAAATAAGAAATTAGTTTTTTTATAGTGTTATATATTGTACCTACCAGTAAATTGTTTATCAGAAACAATATATCAGATTATGAATGAGTAAATACACACTTATGCGTTAAGTGCAGTATTACGAAAGTATTTAAATTCAATTAGGTTCCTTATAAAACGTATTTCAACACGGAGAAAAATGATCCTGTTAAAATTGTGACAACATGCCACATAGAAAACAGTACAAAAATAGAAAAACAATCAATATTTTATGTTTTTCGTACATTTATCATTTACATTTAATATATTATCATTTAAACATCAATTTTAAATCTCACTGAGACTAGCCTGGGCTAGACTAGGAGGTTAATAATTTTATAAAATAATAAAAAGAACACAACATCAAAGTATAAAAAAAATTCCGTAGGTACATATGTGAATTCATTATAATGTAGTAAGCATGTAAGGTGTTTGATATAATATATTATTCTATTAATTCGAAAAGGACAAAAACGAAAAAAAATGTCGGCTAACACAAATATTACAATAACAATAAGAACAATGATCCTTTTGAAAAAGTTATAGCATGCCAATTTTCTGATAAAATATTAGTCATTCAGAATATATCGAGAACACGTGTTTTTTTCCTAATAGATATCATGACGGAATGTGACAATATCAGAATGTCAATATCAATATTAGTATTTGAATGAACACGTGTTTCGCCGTCCTCATAAAACATTTGCTTTCGACTGATACTTTGTTAAGAGCTCTTTCGATTCATTTGTTATAGGCCTGCAGTCCCTCTTTTACCAGGAAAACGAATAATTTGACCAGATTTTGAATGCATTAAGTATTTCATGTCAGTAAGTTTTCTCCGTGAAGGAATGTAAATTTACGAATAAGTCGGTGATTCCTAGTGAAGACATGGAGCTGTCAAATGAATCAAATCGGTATTATAGAAGAGACTTTTGTAGATATTGTTTTACAAGACAGTTGTTTTGAGTGAGGAAAATGGTGTGGTGGTTAATTTATTAAATACTTATTTTGTGTGGCATTCTAACGCTTTTATCTATTCATAAAACATCAAACTGTAATATTTAATTATTGAGGATAATATTTGCGATTTTCTTCAATTATAAATTTGAAGTTATTTCTAAAATAAAATCCAAATATTCATCATGAAAGTCAATAAAAGTAGCGCATTAAAATAAACTTGAGATACCCAATACACTATCTAGATTGCATTTAGTTTGAGTTGAATCTTGCGATCAAATAAGACGAGGATTGTGGGTTCGAGTCGCACAAGAGGAAAATTCTCAAGTGACCTTGCAGATAAGTATGATCCAGTATCTATATTATCTGCCTGTACAGAATGTAAATAAATTGCAATATATGTCCATTAGCAGTATCACGTTCGTTGATCAAATAATGCATTGTACATATAATTTTGTATTAGTGATCGACGAACCGGTGGACGCAATCTGTTAGCTATAAGTTAATAATAGTTAGTCTAGTCTATGGTTAGTGGTGGGTTAGATCAAGAATACATATATTATATATTTGTACAACGCCCTTGAAGTGATTTTTCACATAAACGGCGCTATACAAATCATCCAATTATTATTATTATTATAGTAAAGATAGCAGCCGATAAAAATGTGCGGTGAAGAAAAAGAAGATAATGTTTCTAGTTCGTATTTGAAGAATGATACACTTAAATATGAACGAAGGCAAATAGTGTCCCATTAGCGCAGTTGGTAGAGCAGCGCCCCGGCAACGCGAAGGTTCTGTTCAAGACCCAGATGCGACCGGTATCTTTTTCATTTCAAATATTCGTTTTAAAAAAATCGCTAATATTATCTTCAATAATTAAATATTACAATATGAGGTTACAAAAAAGTTATCAAAAAAATATTTCCCAGCGCAAACCCGTGAAAAATCACGGGGTATTATAAAATTGTGAGATTTGTGAAGCTGAAAGTTTTTATCACAAACAGTATTTGCCTCAGTATCATCCTTTCAAAATAAAAAAAAAATACACCATTCGGATGTTAGTGCATGAAAAATTGCGACACCCGTCAAACATTCAAACAAAAGAATTCAAATAAATAATAATTAATTAAAAACATAATTTACTACTTTATTGTATTACGTGATTTATTTATCAGTTCCAATTTTGAAAAATAAAAGTTCGTTGAACTTGAATCATTTTACTCACTGCACAGTAATACGCACGCATGCCATATTGCAATTCCATATTTTTTTCATGAAATGCACTGCTTATGTTCTTTTATTTCAATAAAATTAACAAATTCACTAAAGTATGGAAACAATTCGCTTTAATACAAGTCCTTCCGTTGAACAATTCCAAGGTAGATAGCTATCACGGCACTACAAGTTCTAGGAATCCGGGAAATGTCTCCGGTGAATATTATCCCGACTAGATTGTGCCACGTGTTTTTGCGGTGGCGGAATGCGGGAAAAATCCAATAATGTCACTTGGTGCAGAAGGCGAGACAGTTAGTCCACTAAATCTCATGTCAGCCTGGTACTTGTGTTCGCTGGGAACAATTCCAGAAGGAAAACATGCAAAACATTTTCCTTTGTTGGGAAATTTAACAAACCTTTTTCATGATCAGGAAAATGGATGTTTTAGTTTAGTTTTTAATAAAATCTGAAAAATGACAAATAATAATATAAGCTTAGTCTATAATTTAAAGCAGTTTTAGTGGTTGTTTCAAAGATCCATAGCTAATGATCGAAATGGCATTGCGAGCTGAAAATTGTTGTATTTTTAACTCACCGTTCTAGGGTCTTTGCTGCATCAGACAATAGTTTAGTTGTTTATTTATTATTTCAAAGTTTTCAACGCTCCCTAAGCAATTTAATTATTCAACAGTGTAGATTTACATAAACACTGAAACGTAAGCTGTTAGAAGTGAGTTATAGACGTGCCTCTGCACCAGAAGTAAGGTAATTATTTTCCTAATTCGAAATTGATCTTGATCTGAAATTGATCAAGCAAAAAAAACTGTTAAAATTCTTTTTCGAACCATTTTTATTGGCATGTTTAGGGTCTAGAAATCAAGATATGTAAATTGGCGAAGAGTTTTCATTCAAATCATTACTATCCACAACTTTTAGGATTTACTGTTTGAGTATTTTAAACCATACATAATAAGGTAACCTGGATATTTAAAAAAATAGATCTTCTTTAATTTTCTGTTTTTATTTTCTTGATTGAATGAATGAATGAAGTGAAATCTTGGAATTAGAACTTTTGGTTATGCCTTAATGCTTTCAAAAATATCTAATAGTTTATACTAGACATAAAAACGTTATTTTTTATAGCTAAATAAAACAAATTCAAAGAAATAAAAATAAATCAAAGCTTTAAAAGACATTTTAAAAGTTTACAGCGGTTAAGAGCCAGTCCCCGAAGAAGAAGGTTCAATACTCATTCGATCAATAGAAATTAAATTTTTGAATACATCTGTTGTTATAACATTAAAAATGGTAGATATATACATTATAGTAAAAAAAAAACAACATTGTTTTTTACTCGAATGATTTTTTACTCAGCTGAAAGTGTGGAAGAAAATCGTCGCTTCATTATTGTATGCTATTTATAACGGAGGGTGATGTTTTATATTACTGTGCAACCCCTTTTAATATTGGCTCATTCATTTTATTATACTCCTGTTCATAAAACAATAAATTGCTCAATTATACAACGAAGTGTCCGTATTTTGTATGCAACGTTCGTCTCCTTCCAGTATATTAATACCTCCTGTGTAATTTTGCCCATCGAGACCTGAATGTTAAACACTTGCTATTCATATTGATAATATAGATTATGGAGATGATTTTGAGATACAAAAAATGACCTCGTAAGACGGAGATGAATTCTCAAGTCGGGTGTTCATGAAAACTTCAAGGACATATGTAGGTCATCTTTTTGATCGTAAGTATGACCTAAACGCAATAATGTTAAAAAAATAATTTCGAATTGCATTAAGTATATATCTACTATTCTACTGGCGTTCAACCAAACGTGGATTTTGGAAATCTTCGATTATTTAAAATGGGATAACTTTGTATTCAAACGTTTAGGTGGATTTAATTTTTAAATGCATGTGTAAGTATGAAAAAGTTATATTTATGACAAATATCTGTGGCTCTTCGGTAGTTGATGTGCACAGGTTGTGTCCAGAAAGTGCAAAGTAAACATTGATTGCTTAAGATATGATTACGGATTTTCACGGCCAAAAGTATAATAATAATAGTAATTTTGGTTATTTCAGCTGAACAGAGCGGTGAGTCCAATACTTTGTCTACCATATAAAAGCATACATTTAAATAAAATAAAATGGTAAACATTTTTAGGATTTGTATTATGGTGGGTTGAGGGAATTTTTCATCTAATATGTAGGGGCGCGCTTTGCCACTGGGCGACGGCCTGGACAGGAGTGTTTTCAGATCTCCGGTAACGCTGACTCGTCCCAGCTACTCTGTGATCCATCAAAGCTGCGAACCCATGCGCCTTTCCCTCTCCAAACATCTGTGAGGCGCTGCATCATCAATGGAGGCCGAACAGCGCCCTGTATGCATGGTTATTCTGTACTCCGAGTGTGATGACGTCTTGTGTGTACCTTGTCCATAGTTTGCTATTGTAAAAGCTCAAGCAATATGTCTAGAATATGCTTTTGTAAAAAATCACTATAATTAATAGCTTAAATTAAATTAAATTCTTGTATCTGCACTCGTTCCAAAATGAATAACATTTTCAATATGAAGGTATGTTCCTGATGATAGACCACCATTCAAAAACGAAATCGTGCCTGAAACTGCTTTATGTAAATGATAAACTTTATATTGCGCCGTTTTCTGATAAAATGATCTCAAAGCGTTTTATTCATGTTACGTATCCATACCTAGATATTAGGGATGGAATGCCACACAGCCTTCAAGAAATCGGATCATACCTCCATATCAACATTTTACTTCAGATTACATTGGTTTCATAATTATTGTAATATTAAATATAATATATTGGACCAATAAATGCATAATTCATGATTCCTAGCGATAAAAATGTCTATTCAAAACGACTTCAAATGACTAATAAAATATCACACTATGAAAAAGAATTAAAATTAGTACTGAAATATTTTGATGTTGAAACACTATTCCTATGAATTCTTCGCAATCTTGCATACTTTCCTTTTCACTACAATATATTTCCATGACTTCAAAACTTATATATTTTTTGCTTGTAATTGTTTTAAAAAAACATTAAATCATAAAGTTTTTGTATATTTACTTTTTCACAACAATAACAATACTTTTAATATATGGTGTTAAGTCTACGGTATGCTACAGCGGTTTGCTGTCTGCCGCCGACCTCGGAATCATTACTTTATTTTTTTTTTAAATATATATTTTTTATTTTGTAAAAGTATTGGAAAAAATGAAGAATAACAAATAGCAATATTAATGACTTGCGCATTAACTAAATCTATGACAAACTGAAACCCCTTTTAATCATCACACCTCACAAGAAACAAAGACATCTGTGGAGACCCACTAAAGTACCTATCTACTTCGTAATCAAAATACTCCCTGCAAAGTGGGGATATTTCATTGTAATCATTGTATCAATATCAAATTACGGACTGCGCATTGTATTTTTAGATCCCCTTTTGGGCCCCTGGGCCTAAACAGAGAGAGCCCACGATCAACCCTTTGTTCGTTCGATCATATGAATTGACGGAATTTTATTTAGATTTGTGATTAAATGTCCCCCTTCGAGAACAATAACTTTTATAACACAGTTAAAGAGTCCTTAAAAATGTTACATTGATTCATTTTATGTAAGAAAAAATAATTTGAATGGATACAATACTTTTTTGAACATTGTGCATATTAAAAATTACAGTTATTTATGAATGAATTATTTTTATGTCCGTAGTCTTAAAGTAACCGATTAATTCTGAAGTTATTGTTTTATTATTTTTTTAACCTCGTTAGTGCCGCACTTTTGTTTCCACATACAGACCAGTTGGTGTATAGTTTTTTTTTTACTTACTAATTTAGATTTTTTTTTTTAATTTCGTTTTTATTAGTTTTTGGCCTGAAAGGGTTATTTTTTAATAGCAAGGAAACAACATATCCTATAGGTATTATTTAATTTTTTTTAAATATCAGTTCCTAGTGTAACGTATACATGTAAAGAAAAAAAAATCTCATTAACCTCACACATGATGCCTAGCCGAAGCTAGAATTTTTTGGTCAAATACATTGGTCGACATTATTATTCTTGAGTCTCGTCGAAGGTATAGAGAAGGAGAAGAATACTAACATTAATTTATTTTTAATTCAAATGCCAAAAATCATTCTACTCGAACAACGAGTGGTTCGACAAGACTTCACCGAGAATTAAGGCCCAGGTTCCAAAATTTTCTTAACCGTTGCTGAAAGAAATTAGAAAAGTGTAAAAAAAACCAATACCGAAATACTCGAAAAAATTTTATTTTTTTAGTTTTCTATCTGATGTAGATTCATCAGTTTCCCGCTTAATACAAGTTTCAGGACACCGTGTATATTTAGTTAAAATAAATAGTACTGGAAAGCATTTAAAAACTATACAAAATGTCGAATGTTAGTATTCGACAGTAGTTGTATTAAATTTAACAGTTTCCAATTCAGATGTACAATTCTGTATATCCGTGCTTTAGCGATTTTAAATCATATTGAACTTTTGTCCCCGGTCTCCATTGTCAAGCATTTATTCGGCGTATGAATTTCGTCCGCAGCCCACGTTTACACTTTTGCAGTTACACAAAGCCCACCAAACTGAGTATTTAACCACCCAATACAAACCCGAGTTCGCCCCCTTATATCAACATAGGATAAGATACCCATTAATTTTTCAATCAGGAACCCATTCACGTTCACAATGTGAATTTAAATAACTTTGATACGCTGGGCGTGAAAAAAAACAATTTATTCTGACATCCTCGCCACACCCAGTACATTCAAAGTTTGAAGGAAATAATATTCAACATGGTCCTTCGACAATGAATACCCTATACCAAAAGAATTCGGTATTAATAAATAACTTCGATTTTTAAAGGCAGCTTCCGTCATTTTGTTTAACGAAATAAGAAAAAAGGAATAATACATTTCTTACATGTTCTTACTGTCAACTAGAAAAATACCGATAAATAATTCGTGAGGATATTTCGAACACACAAATGGAATTTTTATTTGATGAGATACAGTACTAAAATCCCAACTGCCCGAAGCCAGTTGAACCATGGAATTCCAATTTTGTTTAATGTTGGTTAATCAGTATCTGGCTCTTCAAATCTGGTCACTTCACATATCTAAAGCTATTTCAAGTTGCTTTTTGACTATTTTTTTTGTGAACACTTCCCAAGAGTTATACCTGGCGCTTTAGATCTGGTAACTAAATTTTATTTATTTATTTATTTTATTAGGTACAATATTTTTTATAATTCAAGGTTTTCAGTAATGTAGGCCTCACTGGGTGGCTTGCCCGTGCTGAGGCCTTCATTTTATAATATAAAAAAACTACATAATACATTTAATGAGAAAAATTATACATTTAAAATTAAAAATACATAATAATATATTTAAAATTTAAAAAAAAAAATAGTACATTGAAAATAATCTTGTGTGTTTGTGAGTGATGTGTGTTTATATTGGTTTTGTGTGTTACGTGTAGGTTTTATTTTTATTTTATGCTATGAAATTTTGGTAATATTGTCTTTTTTGTTCTTTAATCCATTTTGTAATTTTGTGTGTGAATTTATTTTTATTTTCCTCAATTTTAATATCAAGTTTTAAACTGTTGAAAGCTTTTATTGCGTGGTATTGGTAGTGTCTTTGTCCAAAGCTTGAATTTACTGTCAGAGTTTTTATGTTTTCTTTGTACGTTTGTCTAACTGGTCTTATGGTTAGTGTTATTTTGTGTATGTTGAAATTTATTTTTTTGGTCAAAAATGTAGTTTAGTAGTGTTTTAACGTATAATTGGCGTATATCTAGTACGTCACAGCTGTTGAATATTTGGTCTGTATCAGTCAGTCTATGTTTTTTTAGTATTACCTTTAAGATCGTTTTCTGTGCGGTTTCTATGTAATTGATTGCCGAGTTTGTTGCTCCTCCCCAAGCAATAATTCCATATTCTAGTATTGATTGGCAAAGTGCAAAATATATTGTTTTCAATTGTTTTATTTTATATATGTTTCTTATGTTTAATATAGCTAAAACTTTTTCTTTCTGCTTTTCGATTATGATTTTTTGTGAACAGTGCACAAGAGTTGTACCCGTCTTTTCGGAGCTAGTCACTAAACTTAGCTAAAGCTATTTCATGCTTCTTTTAGAATATGACTTTTTGTGAACATTGCACAAAAGTTGAAGTCAGAACGATGTCATCCCCAATTAGGATATGCTTTGAGTCTGACAACAGTATGGGAGTGAAGGTTGGTAAGTTCTGGTCACCAAACCTGTCCAAATTCCATTTCAAGAAAACTTTTAATTCTGAATTTGAGGTGGTTTCGCACAAAAATGGCGCTATACAAATCTTCCAAATATTATTATTTCTCCAAGTCAATACTGAAAATATATACCAATATGAAAGAAGGTCTCGTGTATACTTAAAAGAATTCATATTCTGCTCTTTCATAGATGGCACTAATTTAAATATTTTTCAAAAAAACATTTTTGCTGTCATGCTTTGAAATAAAATTAAAATGAATTATTTGTTTGTGCCCGTACATAGCAATACTAAAAAAATGAATTGAGTTTGTACACGGACAAAACTATTTATTCATATTCGTATTGAATATGTACAGTATTGTACAGGCGCAAACAAATAATTCATCTGATATTTTAAACATTACTTGAAAAAGTGTTTTTTCAAAAAATATGATAGAGCAGCTTATAAATTATTTTAAGTGTACTCTTAGGCTACAGTGATGCAAGTAATTAAATTAAAGAAATTAACTAATTAATCCATGGCCTAGAAGTGACTCGTATTATTAATCAACTTATTAACCATGTATCCTGTCCACTGGAAAAGCAATTTTTCTTCTTTATATTTCAAAGAACAGCTATTATTCCACTTTTGCCAAGAACTTTCCTTACTTGAGAGTTTTTAATATGCTTCTCGAATGTCTCAAGTCTCCGTTTTCGATTTGTATATTATTATGACACTCTACGAACACTATTCTTAGTGTCCGGGAGTAAATAGGAGTTAAACATCACTAGCTAGATAGGCAGGTACATAAAACTTCTGTCATGAGTAGTAAGTACCGAAGTCCAACGAATTTTATGAATAGTTTCAAATTTGTAGTTTTTTTCGTTATTCGCCGGTAGAACTTAAGAAGGAAGGTTCTAAACATAATTTTTAGTTTGTCAAATTGTAGCTGTTTTGTCGTCACAAAACACTGTAAAACTATAAAAAAATCTGTACTTAGTTAACACTATATAGACAACGTCCTATTGATAGACCGAGGGAATGCCAAACTACTTGGCTTCCGCTCATTTCTCCATTCTTACAACCTCTACTCTTTTTCAGAATCTTGACAGTAAATAGTAGAGTAGTATATTATTCACAGTCCTCGGGATTCCTATTACTAGGCGAACTTTAGGGAGTTGTGTTGGTGTTACAATTTTGCTGGAATGATTTCCTCGTCTTCATTTTTGTCGACCTCATCTTCGTGTTTGTTGATTTCGTCATCTTCATGCTTGTTGATATCCTCATCTTCGTGTTTGTTGATTTTGTCATCTTCGTGTATGTTGCCTATCTTTGTTGATGTTCTCATCTTCATATTTTTCGATCTCATTTTTGTGTTTGTTGATTTATCTTATTTATTTATGGACTGTCATTTATGTTGGTGTTACACTATAATTTTTAAGACTTTCTTACTTTCATGTTTACTTAGCCTTACTTTGATATTTTTTAATTGCTTGTTTGTTTAATTGCTGTTTTTAAACTCGTTTATCCATGGTATTTTTTATATCATTTGAAAGAGCATTATAATTATATTATCATAAGGTAGCATGTAATTTTTGTTTTTTTGGTCAAAAGATGTATTTACTTTGGGATTTTAAGCATATTTAAGGTTTTTGCCCTTGTAGTGTAGGTGTGTTGGTCAGTAATGTGCTCTACTAGTAAACTGTATGTTTTGTATATTCACTCTTCTGTCAATTATCAGCCTTCCTGTCTTTTTAAAACTTCTGCTAATTTAACGTCTTTCGTGCCATAGCGAAAAGAACGACATCAATCATAAGATTTCACGAGTAACTAAGTTTACACATCTAATCCCATTAAATTTATCAATAAACTTATGTAGATTGAATACATAGGTACTTATTTACTCTAAAAAGTGATTATGGATCCAGGTCCATATAGACTACTCTGCCATGAACTTAATCAAATAGTGATTCAATCACTACTTGCGGATGTGATGGTAATGCTACTTCAATCTCACTAAGAGACAGATTAGGGAACTGAAATTTCTTGCATTCTCCGTTTGAGCCGCTCTTTTGGAAGTTACGTAAAGAGAATCCTAAAAGTTCACGCCTCTTGTTTGCCAAAAAGTCCTTGCAACAATAAAAGAGGGCATAATGCCCCGCCATTGTGCCGGCGAGCTTTAGAAAAGGAGATATGGTGGCATATCCGGCTCTGAAAGCTCCAGAACTGCAGTGGTAGGAAATATTAAATAAAGACATTTTTTAAAGCTTTTACAAAAGCAAACTAGTTTTTTCTCGTCATTGCGAAACAAATTTTTGCAAGTTTATCTGCTTTAAGTTTTCCAGGTGAAACAGCTGTTTTATTGAAAACTTTTGTAATAGTAAAGTACATAAATATAAACATTCACAAGCAGATGACTAAGTTTATAGTTTATCTATACAAAGAATCTTACTCGCAGAATACGAGTATCTGTGATGTGATACCAATTCAAGGACACGGGTTTAAGTCCCGTTCGCGTCATGTATCTTTTATCAGGAGATTTTTCAATGTGGATGAGTGTTTCAGGCGAATAATTATTGCTTGTAAAATAATTGTTACTCTTTGTGCTATGCATAAAAAATCTTGTCTTAAACATTAGTTTACCAAAAAAAATAATAATTAATATTTGACAAGTTCTAGTATTTCACCTAAAAATGTAGACAATTTGTCTCGACGCCATCTAGTGAGAGAGTTAGCACTTACAATGCCTTTCTCATATAAAATAAAGTTGGTTGTTTTCAGGTGAAAAAATGTAACAAACAGTAATTGTTGAATGAAACACTAGTATATATTGAATTATTTCGCGGATAAGAGATAAGCCGCCATAGCTCAGTGGTCAGAGCTGTCGACCAGAAATCGAAAGGACACGGGTTCAAGTCCCGTTGGCGTCATGTATCTTTTATCAGGAGATTTTTCAATGTGGATGAGTGTTTCAGGCGAATAATTATTGCTTGTAAAATAATTGTTACCCTTTGTGCTATGCATAAAAAATCTTGTCTTAAACATTAGTTTACCAAAAAAAAATAAAAATTTATTATCATTTTAAACAATTAAGATTTTTTAGTTTTAGTCATGTTTAAGCGTGACAGTAGTTTTACATTACTAAGGCATTATCACACATTTTGACAGCATTTCTTTGCTAAAGCTTTAATAAAATACCAATAATATTCCCATCAACTTGCTGGCTTATATAGGAACTTATAATATAAATTTTAATAATATTTTTTAGAGCTCCGGATAATGTTTTATAAAACAAACCAGACCTAAATATTACCAAAAGTTATTACTATATTATTATTAATGCTGGTGGAAGTCGGGGAGATCCAAGTAAGACATGACATGATCAAGTTAATCAAATACTTAAGTCGGGTCAAATTAAGAGCCATAATAACAGAATAGTATGTGTGATGAAGCAACTTTGTGCCAACTTTTGCCGGGAAACAGTGTAATAGTTAGTTAATTACTACATGAAAAACAAAATACTTTTTTTTACTCAGACCTGCAGTTATGTGGGTGATTTCATCGTATAAATGTAGCAAAACTAATTTTTAAAAGGCAGTTATTCAACCCTGTAGTTGAGTTAATAATTTAGAGTAGGTGGGAGCTCACATATTTCTCTTCTGAAGGGCTTTTCATCCCCTTTGTTTTGCTTCGTCATCATCCCCTTAATACAAGCAATAATAACTACCAGCCACCCTCATTGCAAATAAATACACACGCAATCATTCTCAATTGCACTTACGACTCTATTAAGCGCCGACTAACCGTTCATTCAGTTATCGGTCCTCTTGAAAACGTTATTGTAGTTTCAAGCAACATGAATTGTTTAGATTTTAGATGATATTAAAATTTCATCTAGGTTTGTATGTCTTAACTATGAATCAGAAAATGCGTGTGATTAAGTAAAAATAAACTTTAGTTCGACGAGCCCTGGCATCGTGTAATTTGCCTCTTCTTTTAGACCACATCATAATTTGATATGCAGCTATTAAATAATATTCACTAAAGTACAGAACGCAAAAATAAGTATTTTTCGGAAACTTATTTATTTATTTATGTTTTATAATATTGATTACATTTTATGATTTTGACTGTCCAACTAGGAAGGATTCCCGTTTCAGGACAGTCAAATTTACAGGTTTCAAGTTATCCTAGACGAATACAGGATTTAAGACTAGCTAAAATAAGTATGTCAAAACGAAGATACATAAAAAGATACATAAAAAAGATACATAAAGATACATAGAGGCGTTCGTGGTTTCAAATTACATTTTTTAGTATCATTTCGGAATCAGTCCTGCCTAGATCCAACAACCATTTTGTCATTCTTGTATGAAACGATTATCATTAATAGACATTTATTTAATATCAATATTAATTATGAAATTTATTTTTGAAAATTAAAAAATAGTTCATTATTTAATTTATATTATTATTCTTAAAAAAATCGCAATTATTGAATTTGATTTATAATTTTAAAAATTGATCAATTATTGAATTTATTTTATAATTTAAAAAATACACTAATGATAAAAATTACATACAATTATGATATTACCTAAGAATTTTCTAATTTTTTTTTCAATTCTAAAAAATATATAGGTAGGCCTAAAGATTAGTGTAATAACGAAGGTACAGGTACAGACAAATCGTTTTAAAGAGGACACGTTTAAATTATTATTTTTTTTTAATCTTTTCTTTACATTGCATATTTTTTTTAGGTTAGAATTTTTAACCTCACTAGGACAACCCTGTGTTGTTCACACCAATAGTATCAAAAGTTTCAAAAAAGATTTTTTCGGACTATTTTGGAATACCAGCCCGCGGCCCCTCACTTACTCCGTTAATGGCGAAAGATAATTATTTAAGAATTTAAAATAATTATTTTCTCCTGGCACTATCTCTTTAATGTGGACTCGCGATTTAGGTTTACTTTACAATGTCCACATTATTAAAGGTGATATCATTGACATTCATGAGGCGATTTTTCGCAAAAACGGCGCTATACAAA
Source organism: Hesperophylax magnus (assembly GCA_026573805.1). Taxonomy (NCBI): domain Eukaryota; kingdom Metazoa; phylum Arthropoda; class Insecta; order Trichoptera; family Limnephilidae; genus Hesperophylax; species Hesperophylax magnus. Next base: position 16,026,355 of record JAIUSX010000084.1, read on the forward strand.
TAATTAAAATATTATTATTACTATCTAAATTGTCTTTCCCTAAATGATATATGGGTATCATTTCGACGAGCAAACTACGTGACCATATTTTTGGCACCAAGAGGGTTCGAAAATGCTTTGAATAAACTATAACATCTGTCGTACGTTGACCACCGAAGAGCGTACATTGAAATAACCAGACCATGCGCAGAAAATTATGATTTTCTAAAGTACTGGTTTTAAAAGGATTGCAGCGCTGTCCATCTTGGGAATTTTCTGTGTACAATTGTGCTACAACTGAGTGAGGTGGGTAAATTAAAACATTTTTATAAAAGTGTCTATCTAAATAGTGTAACGTATTGATACATTTAGTTTTATGATAATTCTAAGAACAACTAAATGAGGATTTTTTATACATCTATTCAAACTTTATTTATTACAAAGTATTGATTGGAACTAATAATTTAATAATGGGCCTTTATGCTATACACCTTTAAGGCGATGCACTACGTTGTGTAATATTTTAAATCGAGCCACTATCAATAACACCCCCTACGTAGATGGGCGATAAGGTTTAAATTCCTGCTTAACACCATCCGCCTGTTTTGATTTATGCAAGAAAAAAACATGGCCAAAAAGTGCCTTTTATTTTATTTTGTGGATATTCAGACAAAAAAAAAAAATTTTCCGATCATTTTATAAATAACTTAATTTGCCACATTATACAATAAAATAATATCTGAAAATGGGTTCGTAAGTAGGAGATTTTGAACTTTTAAGCAGTTTTCATAGACCTTATACATTATTTTTTTCTGCGTTCATAAAAAGATTTATCTAAAAAATACTCGATTATTTCAAAGGCCAAGATGTATTCTACTCGCAGTATTTAATTAAAGCATCTGAAACATTTCTAGGCGACCAAATTTTCAAACCAAAAACACATGTTTTGCATTACTACGTAGTGCATCGCCGTAACATGATAAATTAATTTATCCTTCGATGAATCTACCCAAATTGCCAATTAAATGTATCGTTTAGTAATACAAATAATTTCCGTTGACGCCACTCATTAAATATGTTTGTTCGAATTTTTAATATTATATAAAACTAATTATATTAATCTCATTATGTAATGCAATTAGTTTCTACCCGGATTTGCCAGAGTTCGGCCATTGTTGTCATATGACTGAAATTTTTGAACTTACATTATATTTTTTAAAAAGTACGTGCGACCTCTCCTGGAATATACTTTCCAAACATGATACAGTCCAGAGACGATTTAAAAAAATACCAAGATCTTTAAAAGACAGGCAATATGAAGGTAGACTCAAGGAACTAAGATTACCAACGCGGCGTTAAATCCCCTCTGACTACCGTTATTATTTTTATATGAATGTAATATTACAACAGACATATCAATCACCCCGCACGTCAACGGGTTACGTCTTATTTGAATATTTGAGTTCGTTCTAAATGGAAATTTCTGTACTCCTTGCAAAAAATCCTCCAAGTACATTCTAAGGGTAGGTACCTACTGAAAAGGTCACACTTGGAAACTTTCTTGAATATATCGATAATTTTTTATGAATACCCACTTGTTTTTGACTACGAAATTATAAATGTAACGAGGCTTGTGGATAATTTAATAATGAAACGTAGAATGTATGAAGCTGAAAGTATTGACAAAATATTTGTTTCCGGCCTTTCAAAAAGTAATATTGTCAATTTTCCTTCTAATGTATTTTTTGATGAGAAATTAGAGAGACTCACAAATTTACGTTTCGAATGAACACTGTTTTTTGTGACAAAATTTTAAACAAAAAAAATACGCATTTCCAATATAGAATAAGTATTTAATTGAATAGAATAAAATAATGTTGGTACCTACTTTATCGCTTGTCTGTATTATTACCACAGTCAGTAACAGTTTTGAAAATTAAAAATTGATTAACAGTGAATAATTTCACGCATGAATATTTCACATCACTTCACGCACTCATGGACAATTATAATTAGAATGATGGAATTGATCCCACCAAAATAGAGTGATTGTGAACCAAATCATTTTAAATATATATATTTATTTACTATATATTTTGAAATACGGAATACTTACGTCAGTTTTATCATGTCAACAAACAATACTTCGGTTCGGTTAAATTTAATGTACAGGCAAGTCATCGAAATCATCATTACCCACCTAGCAAAATCAGTGATTTTTATGATGAGACTACAAGACTTATTTAGTTGTAAAATGATTTTCTGACATATTTTTTCCGGTGATTGTTATTTCAAGAGTTCAAATATTTATTTTGATTACGTAGTCCTATATAAAACCACATTATTTTTCTCACAGCAAACTCGTGTAGTGGAGTCATCTTAATTATTAAAAAACGCATACCTCGGTCACGGTAGGACATACATAATTCAATCACTGTGCAAATAATAATAATATGAACGCATTTACATTGATAAACAGGACACCCGTCGCCCAAGGACACCGGGCCGCCATACGGTGTACATGTACATCCTTAGAGCCTGCAGAGGACACCGGATTTGCATATTAAATCGCAGGTGGTACGGGACACGTCTGAGATGGACCTTAAGCAAACAAATTTGTATGAGACAAATTACATCTTGGCGAGATGGAATTATATGCTACGATATGCAAACAAAACTAGGTAGCTGCAATAATTTTAATAAAAACAAACATTTAAATTCCTGCTACTACCATCATTATGAACCGTTTTTTTTGTAAAATGAAGGAGTTACAATCAGGGACGGATCTTCAACAAATGCTGACTGAACCCCTCCCCTGCTGGCCTCTCTGGGCCCTCCTTGGAGTTCAGTTTTTAATTATGGGCACGTGAGGCAAGAGCCCAGGGGCCCAGGACGTAACACATCGTCTCTATAAGGGCCTAACTTCCGCCTAGGCTCGAGAGGCCCCGGCCTAGGGCCCAAAACTCGGGGTGGGCGTGACCGATATATATATTTTTAACATTTACTTAAGGCATAATGTCAGCTTTAGGGATGCTGTGAAATACAAAAATGGTACACATTGAAGGCACAGGACTTGGAAACGAATATATCAAATTTTCCAAGGGGCCACAAACTCGGAGGAAAGGTATTAGTTCGCCAAATTGGATTTTTTTAATATTGATTTTCGACATTTCAATTACATAAGTTTGAAGTTTTCATACAAAAGTTACTTACAAAAAAAAATAAACACAATCCTTTTGCGTACCCTCACTTATTATAGCATCGTTATTATATAACAGCTATATTGGAAACCAGAAGATCTGTTAGTATTTACCGTCGAGTAATAAAACCCCTTTGTTAGATATGAATGAATATGGAGAAACCCCGAAACGTGCCATAATATTGTTAAGTATATTGACAGATAACAGTTTCCATGCGCAATAATTCCTTCCGACTAGCGAGTTCATCCTTACATTATTTCAAAATTACCCCAATCCTGAACGATGGTGCACATACATTATTATAAATTGTATCTCAAGTCCCTTAACGTATCCTGCTTTGATAATGAGAAACACAGAGCAGCCTCCACGGTATATATAATATAATAATTTATTTATTTCAGAATGTGGGTAGATAAGTGCGATCTCACATATCCCATTAAGTATATTATACAGATAGGTGAGAAAATACAAGCAAAAAATAAGAATATATAATATTACGGTAGCAGGTTGCAGACTCAAAACAAATAGCAATAAATGCAAACAATTAACTCATGCCATTCATCTTTTTTGATAACTTAAGTTCATTCTTGTCAATATAATGAAAATTGCTGTTTTTTAAAGAATTTTTACTAGGTTTTTTAAATTCACAGAAAACATAGTTTTACGTTCGCATTATTTAAAAAAAAACTTTGATCTTGTAGATTGTTGATACAACATCGGATAAACCACTACGCCTCCCGAAAGGACCAGTGTTAAACATTTAAAAAAAATCTAACGTATTTTATAACAGATCTAACAAAATTTAACGATTTCTTTTGTAAAACAAAAAGTTGCTTACAATGCTCTTCTTTTTTCCAGCTCCCTTGAATGTAATCGCGTATGTAGGAACAAATTGATCTGAGCGGAACACGTTATGGGATGTACCTGGGCTGTAAATCTGCGCTTATTAATGGTCCTGCGGATTCGGTCAACTTGAGTGATGGGGACCAAGTATCGACTCAGTATCCGCATCGCTTTATAAATGCCCAGTTCTCCAATACGTTTCGGCATTAATTTATAAAATTAAATATTTTCTTGTAGATAGTGTTATTCTAGCACAACTATTAATTTGAATCCACCCTCAAGACTTGCTTTTTAAAGAATTGTTTTCCTTATTCAACAATGGAACAAAAATGGAATATTTTTTTTCAGATAAATATCGTATTTTTATGTACAGAACGGCAAAATCATGTAAAATAATAACATCTTTGTATACTATTTCACTCACTCTTCTTTTATGAAATACTTTTTCTCATTGACGTTATAATATATGTAGAAATCTCAAAGTGGCAAACCAAAAGCAAGTCAATTGTAGTGCTTCAATTTAATAGTTTTAGTACTAAACTGTCATGTTTTTGCATGAGGTCGTGTGCCACCTCTACGTAAATTGCATGAAAAACAGCCAAAATACCCTCTTGTGTGATGAAAACATGTTTTCATTACTGGCCAAGAAATATGATTGTACAAAAATTCACACTAATTATTTTATTAAATAAATTAAACGAAAATTCTTGGTTTTAAGTCAATTCCGTTTCGGTTTCAGTACCTCCGTACCATCATCAGGACATTTATAAAAATTATGCAATATAATATAGAATATATAAATACGTATGTACATACGCTTACTTCTATATTTTATTGCATAATTACCTTTGTCAGCAAAGAAGCAAACGTATGTATATACGTATATATATATATATATACACACGGTCGTGGCATGTTGGAATGCCCCTAATAATAAAATTGCTTCTTTGCTGACAAAGGTAATTACAAATACCAATATATTTCTCCCTAAACAAAAAAATAAAAATTCCAATGAACTAATGAACCACTTAAAAGACTTAATGCTCCCTAGCAACTGAAAACCCTTTTCATTTGACGTTGTTATTTTTTCCCAGTATTCCGATAGTACCTAGAATGTAAAAATAGTATAACAATTTAGCTAATAGTTATAATGTACACAAAACCAAGTATTTTCGTTTCATATATTTAAAATGTCAAGTCACAATGTGTTTGCTTCTTTTGAAAAAATAATTATCTTATTACTATAAAAATAAAATTATTTCGATTATTTCCCGAAGATTTTCAGCGCCATTAGAAAAAGTGAGATAGCGAACGCACCAACATATACATATAAGAAGGACAAGCTAATGACAGTAGATCGTCTCATACAGTATTCCGTTTGTCTTATAGTGCAAGAGAGTAAGCGTTTCATGTTATCTCTGTCACACCTGTGATGTAGAATGTAGTATTTGACGAAAATACAAAAACGCCGCCCGCTATCGCTCATTTCTTTCGTACCCACATACTTGTAAGTACTACGAGAATGTCTATCTTTGTTATAATAAAATAATAATAATATTTGGATGACTTGTATAGCGCCGTTTTTGTGCAAAATCACCTCAAGGGCGCTGTAAAAAAAGAGGGCCAGCGAAACGCGGTGTTCCCAAGCGGTCACCCATCCAAGTACTGACCGCGCCCAATGTTGCTTAACTTCGGTGATCGGACGAGAACCGGTGTGTTCAACATGTTATGGTCGTTGGCGATGACCAACCTTTGAATAAACAATTTACTGGAAACATACGAGTGATTCTGATATTTGTGAGATAATTGCAACTCTAGATGTATTTGAATGATTGCTACCACAGTATAATTTTATTATACTATATCTAATACTTAAAATACATTATAATCGTTTTCGTGTACAGATTACAGACAATAATAACAACGTTAAATTAAAATTGCGATTACTTTACTCGAGTACCTACCTACGCTTTCCATTTTATATATATATAAATATTTCATTAGAAAATCCGATTATTGGTTGCTGTTTTTACCTAAAATAACCCCCACACTACTGTTTACTTTGAATAAATAACTTTGACTAATCGTTCTGCTATTTGTGTACGAATAAATTTGAACACATCGAAAGTATTCAACATTTAACTCGCTATGAACTATAAGATTTTCAGATTATTTGTTAAACGAAGTAAAATATTCAGCCCGCTGTATTTTTACGAATATTCAGAATTTTTAGGGGATGCAACCATTAGGGGTTAATCGTCCCAGTAGAAGTAGTAACCACCCTATAAAAAGACCGCAAACATTGTATGCAACCAACTAAAGAGTACCTACCTCATTATACTTGCATGGAGACGTTGTTTTATTTTTTAAACTCTACCCCGAGAACTTTGGAAAGTGGCTAATGAGTTTCATGAATACTAAATGTTTATACAGGCCAAAGGGTATAAGTTTTAATTTTGTTGTTGGTTTTTGAGACTAATTTGATGCTAAAATGCCGAATGTAATTTTTTTATGCTTTTGTGATAGAAATTCATATTACTATGACCAAAAAAATGTTGTTAAATTTTTATGATCCCCTTTTAAATCCGTACTGAAATTCTGTTTCTCTTTTTTAATAAATAAAATATCATAAAGTGATTTATTTTTAAGGTATTATGCCGTGTTGCTCTACGTTCTTCTTTGGCCAACGTTTCGGACAGCATTATAGTGTCCATCATCATGGCAGATGTCTATTGTTATGTCTGATGACACCGAGAAAATTTCCAATCATTTAAAATATCTACTTAAGTCAGTTCGTAGGAACCTTTCAACAGAGGCAACTAAACTACTTGTTAACTCATATATAGTATCACGTCTTGACTATTGCAACGGCATCTATGCAAGTCTTCCTAAATGCGAATCTGATAAACTACAATCAGTGTTTAACGCCGCAGCAAGGCTAATCACTGGGGTACCCAAGTTTTCGCACATTTCGAAACACCTCCGAAATCTTCACTGGCTGAAGTGTCCTGAAAGGATCCAGTACAAGCTATGCTGGATGGTGTTTAAAGCTATCAACGAAATGGCGCCCCGTATATTTCTGAGTTATGCATTCCGCAAAATACTGGTCTAAGGCAGTCATCTCTCAGATCAGCGACATCATCTGCAATTGGAGGGTTGAAAGAGCCTAAGCGAAATCCTAACACTAAGTTTGGTGATCGTGCATTCGGGGTATCCGGCCCTAAGGCTTGGAATAAACTTCCTATATAATTGAGATGTATAACCAGCCCAACAGAATTTAGATCCAAATTAAAAACTCACTTTTTGAGACACTCATTTCCATAAATCCGTCATTCTATCCAATTATTGCATTTTTTCCTTTTGTTATTCCGTAATTGATGATTAACACATATATATTCTCTAGCGATTGCGTTCAACTACTTATGATAGTGTCAAGATGCTATTGACTTGCCTACCAATAGACAATGGACAATATCAGCGGGAATGTAACACGTCAATCTGTTTAATTGTTGGCAGATGAAGACGATTAATTTCATTCATTCACTTCACTCATTTAAGATATATTTCCAGATAATAATAAAAACTAATTTTAAAAACACCCTAATATAATAGAACTTCCTCCTTTTTCTGGCGCTTGTAAAATTAGATTGTTAATGTTAATTTTAGATATAAGTTTCTACATCTGTAAATTTATATTTTATTAAGATAGTAGTTATAGGCCTTAGTCGTAAGTCACTAGATTTAAGTCTCAGACGTAAGTCACTAGTTTCAAGTCAGTAGTTCTAGTATTAACTATTTGAAAAATATATTTGTACAGATTTCTCAAATATTATTATTTTTATTTATATTATCTGTTTTCTTCTGTTTCAGGTATGGAAACTTTTCTAAAATGTCGTCACTTTTAATATGGAAGATTTATTTCGGTAAGTGAAACTTTTAATTAAAAATAGAACCGTAAATATATGGCACGCAACTGAGAACTACATGAAACACATGTTCAACGTTAATTTGTACTTGGAATTTATTATTTGGATTAAAGGGTATTTTTTCAACAACTTGGTGTGCAATCTGCAATTTCTTAATTGTATAAGGCAGTTTTTACTCTGCATCTCTCCTTAAAATCCGTCGCACAGTATCCTCAAAGATAACATATCCTCAAAGGTGACATAGGCAAAGATTCCTGTGGATAGTTAAAAAAAATCATTTTTTACATAAATACCGTAATATTATTACCAATCTGATCTCAAATTTAAGTTGAAAAATTAAAAATTAAAATTCAGAAATCCTTAAATTGCCTTAAATTAACTCTACCATCTTTGTTTTCATTCCGAATTTTCGTGATAATTGATGATTACACTATCAAATCCCTCGTTAAAATCGCCAACACACGCAATTCGGTGTAACGAGATAACCACTGTATCTCTTTTGGTTTCCATATTCATTTAGTCATCGCCCAGGATCATCTGATTTTAATTCATGCAAAACGATGCAAATTACATTCCCTCGCTGCATAAATCTTCGTCTTTTCTTTCGTCGGCCGTCATTAAGGAAGTGTTCAGAATGCAGCCTTTTAATGACCAGTTTCAAACAAAGCAATTGTTTTTCATATACGGTTTTTGTGCATGGTTTATTATTTCGAGATTTTTATTTTTATAAGGAAAAATCGAGGTGTATTTAAAAGTGAAAAGCTAAGAAAACTGTACAATATATAGTTATATTTATTTGCGAATACCTCATCAGATCTCAATGGTTTTCACAAGACGATAAACACAAGTATCTACCATTCCAATGAGATGTTAAAATTTAATGACCTTTATGTTGTTATGAGTTAGTAGGTACAGTATACTTTACGTGAGTACCAAACTAGAGATATAAGGGAGAGGGCAGAGAAAGATATGAAATCAAGAGATATACCTATTTATTTTCGTGAAAATAAATACAACTATTATATTGATAACATTTTTATAAGCAATAATTATTCGCCTAAAATACACATACAAATTGAGTAAAAAATAAATGCAGCCGACAAGAATTGAACACGCACCCGTCAGGTACTAAAACCCACTAAGCAACGTCGACAAAAATGACTTAAAAGATTGCAATATAAGAGAACGTACATACCATAATGCCGCCAACGGGAAATGAACCCTTGCCTTCTGATGTCCGGTCAGGTGCTCTGAAACCACTGAGCTATGTCGGTTTATTTCCAACCCGCCAAATGATTCAATATGTACTAGTACCTCAATCAACAATTGCTGCTTATTATAATTATTCCACCTGTAAACAACCAACTTTATTTTTGTAGGAAAGGCTTTGTTAGTGCTAAATTTCTCAATAGATGGCGTCGAGACATGTCTTCATTTATGTGAAATATTTTATTTTTTAATGATAAACTAATGTTTATAAGACAAGGTTTTATGCATAGCATAAAGGATAACAAATAATTATAAGCAATAATTATTCATTACCTATTATTTTTTTTGGTAAACTAATGTTTTAAGACAAGATTTTTTATGCATAGCACAAAGGGTAACAATTATTTTATAATTACCTTTTATCTAGTGAGAGAGTTAGCACTTACAATGCCTTTCTCATATAAAAATAAAGTTGGTTGTTTTCAGGTGAAAAAATGTAACAAGCAGTCATTGTTGAATGAAACACTAGTATATATTGAATTATTTCGCGGATAAGAGATAAGCCGCCATAGCTCAGTGGTCAGAGCTGTCGACCGGAAATCGAAGGGACACGGGTTCGAGTCCCGTTGGCGTCATGTATCTTCTATCAGGAGATTTTTCAATGTGGATGAGTGTTTCAGGCGAATAATTATTGCTTGTAAAATAACAATAATTATTCGCCTGAAATATTAATTTATTTTATTTTATTTATTACAAGATAATATATTACAAAATAATAACAAATTTATAATATATTATTCCCAGTGAGTTTACAAAACTCATTTCGGGGACAACTACAAATATATTTTTACTCGGGAGATATTTTCAATTTGTATTGATATTTCAGGCGACTAATTATTGCTTATAAATTAGCTGTAGATAATACTGGGATTGAAACTTAGATAAAAATGCAATTGCAAACACAGGATCGAGACCCAGAATCATTTTTACCGCCTGCTAATAAAGGCATACAAACTCATTGTAATCTATAATTAAATAAGTGTTTTGTTGACCGCGGAGTTTTTATTTAAAAGAGTTTGCCCGGACAACCCGTGTTTCAACAGACTCTTAACTAAATAATAAATTTATAAAAAATTAAATGTAACATTAGCATGCATAACAAATTTTCACATTTGTTACCAAGTGCAGAAATAAATACATGAGCGTGTATCGTATGTCCCTGAGCGAAATGCACCAAGGCGCAGGCAACTTGCCGGGGAAAGCGTAACGTAAAGCAAACACACGCGTCATTTAGCCCGGGAGCGGGAGTGACACGACTGCCCGAACTGATGTTGTTCGCGTCCAAAATAAGCAAACCGTTCCTTCAGACCAGAATGGCAACAACTCCAAATTAACAGGACTATGAAATTCGACTCAGATATCATGAAATTTTGTCACAATTTTTTAAAAGAGTAACAGAACTATTTTCAGATTGCTAATCGATGAATTGTGAATAATTCTCTTCTGAATTTCTTCCCAATTGGTTAATTGATTTCATTTCTACTGCGTTTGTTTAATTTTCGTACCTCTGTGAATACCGAAAAAGAGTCCCAACCGTTTAGAGCCAGTTAGACTATGGCATCCCGATTAGGGTATGTTGTAAGGAAGGTAGTGGGGAGGGGAAGAAGATGGAAAAAGTGGGGAAATACCAGTCTATTAAGATGTGGTCAAAAGGCCAAAGCGATTTCAAGCAACGTTTCATTTCTTAATGATTATCTTTTACCAGGGCGTTATTGAGATCATCTTCCACTCTGGAACAATATGTGAAAATTATCTCTTACTTATAACCGCGGTGTAAATATAACGTTATTGTGGAAAACTTGACTTATAACGACGGCGGCATAGGTATGGTTAAAGCGGCCTTAAAACGACTTTACACCGGCCTTAAACCGGCTTTGAACCGGCCTTAAACAGGCCTTAAGCCGGCCTTAAACCGACCTTAAACCGGCCTTAAGGCCAGCATTACTATACCAAAGCTTTACTGCACAGAGAAACTGATACAAAATAGTGTTAATTTTTTAAATGAACACTATTTTATTGGCTTTTATTGGGTGGAGCTAAGCTTAAAAATGTTCGCACTGTTATTAAATCATTTATTTGGACTGTAGAATGAAACTTTATTTAGACTTAAGGGTCGTACTGCACCCAGGCCACGAAAAATGATTCGCGTGTTTCTGTCACCCCATAAAATGTCTCATCACTGCGATGTTTGCACAGGACGCTGACGGCATGTTTGCGGAAAGCACGCGTCAATGAAATGTTTACTATATATATTAGACACTGTGTGAAAGCGTCCTGGACAGTGGCGCGGCGACAAATACAGCCCGCGCCCAGGTCCGGAAAATTCACTAAATATGTCAATGCAGTAAAACTTACTAATTTATTAAGAATCTCTTCAAATTATTTGTTATTCGGTTAAAAACGGGATTGCAGGCCTTTAACGAATGAATTGATAGGTTTCCTAATAAACTTTTAGTAAAATACCGGTGAATTGTCACGATGTCGGAGCCATTTATTGGATAAACAACACATCTTCTATAGGTCACCCCTAGTAGTTCGTTACATTTGGTGACTTAGTAGGGGTGCCCGGGTTCATGGGGAGATGTTTGTCCGGGTCTCAACGACAGATGCGTTTGCCCACCAACTGCGTGGCAGGCCGGATCAGAGGAAATTGGTTGAGGGAGACCCTTCGACTTCTCCGGCAGGACTCTCTGAGAACATCGCCTTGCACAGCAGACGGAGCGATGGATTCATACCTTCGTCACTTCTGGACATAATGATTCCTACCCGCCCCTCATAACTTTTCCTCCCAGAACTTCCTCCCCTTCCTTTTCTAAAAAGACCCTCCACCCAGCATCCCCAAAGATGACATAGGCCCTGAGGGTAATTATTTTCCTCAGGGCCTCCTGTGTGGAGCTAATGTAAAAAAGTGTCCAAAAAAATCATTTTCGAATTTCGTTATTAAGACAAACGCAGTTTTTTTTTATTTTCATTCCAACCAATTTGTAAGAATATTTTAAATTTTTGTTTTTAAATTATTCATGGAATTCATTAATAATTATGAAGCTGTTCAGTTTTACTGTCGAAAACTAATTGAATTCTTTTCCGTGTCTTTTTCCTAAATTTATTCCATTATCTAATCATTCCTTGTCTTCATGTTCACGAAAATATTTATTAAATTCAGAAAACACGTTTAGAAAGGAATATTTATCTGACCACTTAACATACCTACTATTCATTTGAACCAACTAATGACTGCACAACTGTACAATTTTTTACATGTAAATTTTTTTATTTTTTTTTATACATATTTGACGCCCATTAATTAATACGTTTATAAAAAGCATTAATCGAAGCTTAAACTGCATTTTGCAGACAGTAAGCCAGGTTACTATGCACGGAGAAAAATTAGTATCGCTGATTTATTAAAAATATCTTCAAATTGTTGGTAATCCGGATAAAAACATTAGTGCAAAGCGCTTCCCCATGAACTTTTAGTAAATTCGTAATAATATAGGAACATGTATTCCTTTGAACTTTGAAAGCTATAATGTACCGCTCAAATGTGTTCTGTGCCGTAACTCTGATTCAATGAACTATTAAACTCAGATTGCTTTGAATTTAAATGCTATTTTCAAAATTGGAACTGATTTTGTGAAGAATTCAGACAAGCCTCAAAATACATACATATGATGTTTTATTTTAACAGAAAATTATTTTTATAATTTTTTCAAAACGGCCACTTATTTGACGTCGGTATCCGAGAAGCATTTCTAGTGATTGTAAACGATGTATCAAATTATTTAGCCAAGTTTTACATAACTCTTTATATGATAAAAACGTTATCTGTCAAGGTTTTAATTTATTTGTCGATTTGGATAAGCAATCGACTTAAAATTGGTTTTAATTAAATTTTAAAATTAAAAATTGGAAATAATGGACGAAAGAGACATCTCTGGTCAGTTTTGGATAGATTTTGCTCTGCAGGTGAGTGATAGCGAATTACAGTCATCTTTGCATTGATCAGATGGATTCATCCGGATTGTATCGTTTGTCAAAAGAGGTCGATTTAAGACTAAAAGGATTAAAATATTTTTTGTCACAATAATGTGGCAGTGCGTTTGGAATTACAATGTGATAATTCATCTTTATTAAAAATTCTACTCTCTTGAGAGCCGGTTGACATATTATAATCTCATAGTACGAATGCAAATATGTTATTGTGCTGATTTGCCGTATGCTGCCGAATCTGAAGATCAAGGAGCGGAACTCAATTGCGAGCAAAATTCTGGTGAGTCTTCTGTTTATATGTATTTTGGCGGCTGGTTTATAAGTTGTTGCTTCTCCTGCAGAGTGAATTCAATAATCAATCCAATTTTTTTCATAGGGAATTAAAATATTCCCTAATGATCTGTGTGATTACAAGCCAGATCATCCCCACGATTCTAAAGCAATCTTTTGATTCACTGTCGCCACTAGTTCACCGTAAATCAACCATGTCTTCCCACTCAAAAAGATTCTGTTGCGGACTTTTCCATACCAACTGACTGAGTTATATTGAGGACTTGACCAGCAATAAAACTTCTAGAAGTATGTTTGATGGCTACAGACAAAAAAGGATGGGGATTATAACCTGGACTTTTGACTGAATAGAAAATTGACAAATTCAAATTTTTTTTGTTTTACATTAACTCCATATTTTCCTTCAGGGTCCATGTCATATTTGGAGATGCTGTATAGAGGATAGATTTCTGGGAAGGAAAAGGTATAAGAGATGGGTGGGAATATGATAACCATCCCACCCTCGCATCCGACGCCAAGACCTGGAAAAACCTCACCCCTGCTAAGTTACCAAACGTAGCAATCCTATGGCAGAAGTGTTGATTATTTAATAATTCCCGGGGTGACGGTACCCATGCCCGCTTCTTAACAGATTCACAGCAACATTTCTATATATCACTCTTAGGTTAATCTTAAATATTTCTTCCCAATTGATTGTAATCTGTAACCTACATAAATTATAATAATATTATCTCAACTTTAAACTTAAAAAGCTGTCTTGTTAGCCAGCAAAAACATGTTTACGGTCTATCAACGACGACATACAACGCCCATAAATTGTAACTGATTTATTTTCTTAAATTTAATAAATATCATTTTAAAAGAGTGGAAAATAAAACCAAACATTATTGTAAAACGCACCTGACGTAAAATATCACAAAACCATCCTATACATTTAAACAAAAACTAATTTATAATAACATCCGTGATTGGTGACGATTAGTAGAAATTAAAAGATTGGTTTATAGGGGAGTGAAAGTAAGGTTAACCACATACTAAACAGTCTAAATCCGTTTTTTCACAAAAAATCTCGATTTGTGAGCTCTGATGTCCTTAATTTTCGTGAATTTTTATGTTAAAGCAACTATTTTCGCTGGCAATATGATTTTCATCTTGAACCACTGCGCTTTTGTAATATTAATCCGTCAAAGAATAATGCAAAAGTTAGCATGTTCTAAATTATTATACACAGTGTTCCAATCTCATTCCGCGAAACTTCCGGGGTGTAAAATAAATTCAAGATAATCTAAGTAAAAAAATTCCAATGAAGTGTTTTCAACAAAGCAATTTTAATGGAACATAAATACTAGTGAAAAATATTTATTCATTATATTTCAACAAGCACCGATTCTGAATAAACCAGTTTTATTACGTAATATATTTAAACGTATAATCTTCGGGTATAGATGTGCTTCACAGAAATGGGATAGGTTTACGTTTGAACAATCGAAAAGTTCTGGAAATTAAAAATCCCTAAAAAATAAATAAAACCAATTTACTCAATGAACAATTAGACTTGCCCTAATTTAAACATATTTCCCTCCCCTCCACCTACCTTTGCTCCTAACTCCCCTTCGCCACTCACCAACGTTTATGTTCTCTTTCCTTCTTTTATCTTACCTATAAATACACTGTAATTCTGTTCTTGATTTAAATTGTTTTTATATAACCCTGACGATTCAGGGTGAACCGAAACCTGTTGGTTTTATAAATTGGAAATATATACAATAATGTGGTTACTGTGTTAAGAGTTATTTTATTCTAATAATAATTATTAAAAATAAATAAAATACTATCTCTTCAAAACGCTCTACTTGATGGCATCACTGTATCGGCTGTTTCTAGGCATTCATGCGGGTTTTAAATTCTTGTATTGTATGTTTTGTAATCAGAAATTTGTAAATCTAATTGATTCGCTGTTTTTGAATGTATACCAAAATGAATTACTGGTTTTTAAAGCAGATGAAAGCTTCTTTCAGATTTTAATATTACAAACGGACAAATGCGGGTTTTAAATTCTTGTATTGTATGAAAAATTGTATGTTTAAGCAGATGAAAGCTTCTTTCAGATTTTAATATTACAAACGGACAAATGCAAATAACAAAAAAACTGATTTCAAAGAAAGAGGATTTTAATGATTTTTTGGTCGCTTAACTATTGTTTTTTTATTGTAAAATATAGAAATAACAACAAAAAAAACTGATTTCAAAGAAAGAGGACTTTTTATGATTTTTTGGTCGCTTAACTATTGTTTTTTTATTGTAAAATATAGAAATATCACTTTATATGGAACAAAAAAATATATTTTATTACGTAGACGTATTTTTAAGGTTTTTGTCATTTAGCGTTTCATATAAAAAAAAATTACAAACTTTGGCAAATCTTTTCCAAATATGTAAAGTTTTACCGTCGAAGACTTTTTGGAATATATTATAATTATTTGGAAGTGTATGGTAAGTTTTTAGATTAAAATACAAAGTGTGGTGTTATTTATTTCTAACACTGCTTAAATCATATTTTTCACCGTAATATAAAAGGAAGTATACTATGAGTCCATCTCAGTTTAGAACTGACTTGAACCTCTTGATACAAAAAGTAAGCATCTTTTGACGTCACATCGCTCTTTATGACGTCACGAGCGTTTTAGCGGACATTGGAAAAATAAAACTTTCATAATTATTTTAACTATTACAACTATTCTTAAATAATATACAACTTTTTAAGTTAAAATGTATTTTTATTAAAAAATGGACTGCAGTTCCTCATTACAAATAAAATGTGATTAAAAGTTCTGCAGTGAAATTGTAGCTTTAATTTTACTAGTAATGTACGTGTTCGAGTAACACAATGGCCACCTTTACATTTCAATTCTTAAATAAAACAGATAGATGACTGAGTGGGAAGAAATAACAATTGTAAAGGTGTATTTATATTATGTAAACCACACAAAATAAGTATTGCATCATAACATTTTTTTTTATTTGGGCGCTTATCGTAAGAATGTAGAATTTTTTTGCTAAGTTCAGCAGGTTAAGCACCCCCCAAAGCTTCGCAATATGAGCGTGGAATACGATGTATACTTCAAGTAATATATTTTTTTCTAAAAGAAGTATTGAATTTGAGCGGTGCAGGGTAGTTAAACTATTGAATTATTCATTTTTATGCTGAAATTTTAGTACCAGCAATAGTAAAATACAATATTGCGAAAAAGCCATTCGGAATTTTCATTGTTAATATCATAGAATTTTCCAATAGTTGACTTGATCGCGTAGGCACAACACATAAAATATAGAAAATACGTAAATATCCACTACGTTACTCGTAAATATTCCCAGCCTTACTAATAAACGTAATGAATATTTTATACAATTGATAAACAACCCTGTATGTTAAAGTCTTACTCGCTGAAACTGACATAAAATAGTTCATGGACAGATATATACATTGTTTATACAGCCAAATAAAGTTGTTTATCTGTTTTATAAACTTTTTCCGGAATATTTTAAATGTGCTTTTTATTTCTTCATTTTTGAAGACGTTATAAAAACAATAATAAAAACCCCATTTAAAAAAACTACATAAAATATACTTTAACATCTGTAAATTGTAATATTTTAATTTCTAACATAAAGTTGAAAAAAAAAAAACATATATATTTCTACTCCAAACGTTGATAAATTATGGAAAATACGGAATTTAGAAAACGTAAACCATTTATTTATGGAATTTATAAGAAAACTGTCACATCAATTTTTGTCTCGTTTGTACAGTAAAAAAATACATAATTTCGAGAGAATAACTAAAGAAACACATGTTGGATTCATTGTTTGCGCAATAGTACCTACCTACACATACATAAGATAATTCCATGAATCCTTATTTCATTCACGCGTAACAGACATATGTCTGAAATAACCTCACCTTTTCAAGACGGGAATTTCATGTGTCAGTCTGTCGAAATGAGACGTTGCCAGCTCTTTCCGGGAACAGTAAAAGACATTTCTAATCTGAACTTATGCAGTATTTATTCAATGTGTATCTAAAACACCGTTTAACGGTTGGGAAGTGTTTTTTTAGTACATCCATTTGAATTTCACTTTTCTTCTCAATGCATTCCGTCAATCGGTAGCAATCTCGTATACAAACGCGGACGTATACGCATTTCTCTGAAATCGGATGACATTACAGCTGTCAATATACGAAATATACCCGATTGAAATTTGGTGAGGTTGGTAGAGATGTTAACTCCAGTTCCTGGGTAGGAAGGTTCAATCGTCAATTTAAGGGGTTTGAGTTTTAAAAGACACTTTTAAATAGATTTATTGTAGTAGCAAAATTAATTATTAGTAAGGCTATATATTTTTAAAATATTAAAAAAATCTATCCGTAAAAAAAAATTACTCCGTATACCTAGGGTAATTTTTATTTTCGACGACACACTTATCTGTCTCCAATAATAGGGGAAGCATTTAACGTTCATCAATTTGCTACCCCTATTGAACTCTTGGGCAATTTCGATTTATTTGAACTAAATTCATTACCATTAGTTATAATAGATATACCATTTATCTATAGTAAAATGCTCGGCCTTTTTGGGTACAATTTAAGTAATTTATCTAAGTACCCGCACGAAGATTCCTTTTCCGAAAAATGCTTCATTAATTAGTTGACGGTGAAACAAAATACTCTATACTTACATGTATTTACGGTTATGCTTATAATATAGTTGGCACAAACAAAAAACTATTATTAAAATAACTAAAAAATCTGTCTCTACAGATAATTTTGCATCTACGAATCTACGTTATAACGGTACATAAGCAAAAAATAATTATTAATATGTAATATTAAAAAAAAAAGTTTTTTAGTTAAATCTATGGACAAGTGAAAACAACAGCTGATTCTGACAGATCCATATTTAATGACAAAAGTAGTGAAATTTAAGCAAATTTAGCAAGTAATCAAAGTTGAAACATATAAACTAGTGAAAAATTATTCAAAATAATAGTGTATTTCGTGGTGACAGTGCGAAACAACTTTACATATTGCCTTGAAAAATTACGCATATCGAATTCATTGTCATTGTAAGCTACAACCACAGACAATTTATGTTTTTGAATTTTTGAAATCTTTTTGAATTTGTCAAGAGGTTTTTATTTTTGTCATAGACAAATAAGTTAAATTATTTTTAACTCAATAAGGGGTATTTCTGAACAACTCTAAGAAACCTACCTACAAACTAAGAAATAAATCAACCAAAATGTCTAAAACTCGCAAGGTTTGCAGTGCAAAGAAAGATACATCTTCACCTTTAGCAATCACGTCTGGCCCTATTGATTCACCGTCGGCGCATCAGTCAATGATTAACATTGACACTGACTCATTAATCAATTTTTTTGAGTCGAAACTTGAAATCATGCGCACTGAAAACAAGAAAGCTATTGACGCTGTTCAGTTAAAATTAAATGAGCTGTCTAACGAGTGGAAGGAGCAATACACAAAAATTCTGGGATGTGTGAGCGTTCTCCAAGAAGAAAACTCAAACCTCCGGCAAGAAGTCCAGTCACTACGAGATGCACAAGATGAGATGGAGCAACGCAGCAGAATATGCAATGTAGACATCCATGGGATTCCCGAAGCAAAGGGCGAAAATTTGATGACATTAATAGAGAAAATAGGATCCAATATTAACGTCCCGCTTCCAAGTAGCTGTGTGGTTTCTGCGCATCGCGTCGCTCGCGGCTATTCCTCGCCCTCCAACCGTCCACGCAATATAGTGGTCCAGCTCTCCACAAAGCGACTCCGTGATGATGTCAACGCTGCAGCAAGGACTCGCCGCGGCCTTACCACGGAACAATTAGGATTTGGCGCTCCCACCACCAATTTTTATATAAACGAGCACCTTACATTGAAAAATAAAATCCTATTTGCCAAAACACGAGCCGCCGGAAAAGCTAACGGCTTTAAATACATTTGGGTACGGAACGGCAGTATTCTGGCGAAGAGGAACGATCTCTCTCGGGTTTTCACCATCCGCTGTGAGGGAGACCTTCAAAATATAATCACACATGATCAGCAAAACATGTGACTAAAAACAAAACTAAATGACTTCAAAAGAAAAGAACTGATTAACTGCATGTATATGAATATCAGGGGAATGAGGACAAAAATTGATGAAATATACGAAAACGTCCTTATCAACGACTATGACCTATTAAGCCTAACAGAAACATGGTTAAAGGAATCTATCTGTGACCAAGAATTAGTAGATAACCGGTATGAAGTATTTCGGAGGGATAGAGTTCACAAAACAAAAAAAGATGGAGGAGGAGTCATGGTTGCTGTATCGAGAAAACTAGAGGCGAAGAGGATGGCGCATTGGGAATGTCAAGCGGAGGACTTGTGGATCCAACTCAATATAAACCATAATAACAGGAGTATCAAACTGAATGCTTGCACCGTATATCTACCACCAACTGAAGAAGAATCTATTGTAAGCTCATTTTTAAACAATCTTAGGAATGTGTACCTAACAACACCAAACCAACACATCTTAATATTTGGCGATTTCAATAAGTCTAACATTCAATGGAATACCGATGAAACAAGCAATTTATTACCTTTCACCACAAACATAAATACAATCACCTCTGACATCATCGATACACTATCATTCTGTAATCTTAAACAATTTAACGGAATAGTGAATCACCAATCCAAAATATTGGATCTCATTTTATCAGATAAAGAAGACATATCAGTAATACGTTCTTCATCTCCACTAAGCAAAGAAGATCCATACCACCCTGCTCTAGAAATAAATGTTCTTTTTAATTTTCTACCACATCTTGAAACCCGTAACGCCCCAAGACCAAACTTTTATAAAGCCGACTATGATTCAATTAATACCGTTCTTCGTGAGATTGATTGGGAATTCATTAATCAGGGAAATATTGATCAATCTGTAGATCAGTTTTACAGTATACTCTACCAGATTATCTCTTCTCATGTTCCCCTCAAAACGAACAAAAATCACTTTCCTAAGTGGTACTCAAAAGATCTCATTTGTTTGATAAAGAAAAAAAACAAATTTCATAAAAAATATAAGAAATATGGTAATGAACTCGATCATTTATCATTCAGCTTGATTAGAACTAGAACAAAAAATCTGATTAGAGTTTGTTATCATAAGCATTTAGACTTAATCAAACAAAATTTAAAAGCTAACCCGAATGATTTCTGGAAATTTGCAAAAAGCAAATATAAAAACACAACCGATATTCCAAAAGAGATGCACCTAAACGACATAAAAACTACCCAAGGTCAAGTTATCTGCGGGCTTTTTTCTAAGCACTTTCAATCTGTTTATAAACCTCACAATGCAAACTATTCACCACAAATATCTGAAGATTTCTGTAACGAAAGCCTTGGTATGATCACTATTTCGCCCTTAACGATATTAGTCAAGTGTAAGAATTTGAGAACCAATAAGGGATCAGGTCCTGATGGTATCCCGCCAATATTTTTGAAAATGTGCGGAGATGTTCTTGCCAGACCACTTAGCCTTCTTTATAACAAATCATTACAAGAAGGTGTTTTTCCAGTCAA